>OU342647.1:23669375-24892500 GCA_910589605.1 Chrysoteuchia culmella
GGCGTCGGCATTGGTATTTTGTTTCCCGGATTTATATATAATTTCAAAGTTATAATCTTGCAATCTCAATCTCCATCGTGTTAACTTACTGTTCGGATCTTTAAGTGAATTTAACCAAGCTAAGGGACGGTGATCAGTATAGATGTAAAATTTCTTTCCATATAAATATGGTCGGAAATGTTTTATAGCCCAAATTATGGCAAGGAGTTCACGTTCTATTGTACTATATCGTGATTCAGTTTCACTCAGGGTTCGACTAGCGTAAGCAATTGGCTTGTCGTTTCCAATCGTACCTTGCGATAGTACGGCACCTAGAGCTACGTTAGAGGCATCCGTAGTAAGTATAAATGGTTTATCATGATCAGGGTATTGAAGTAACGGAGCATGTGTTAAAAGCTCTTTACATTTATTAAAGGCGTCTATGTAATTTTTATCTGCGATAATTTTATTCCGTTTCTTTAAGCATGATGTTAATGGCTTAGTGACTTTTGCAAAATCTGGAATAAATCGTCTGTAATATCCTACAAGACCTAGGAAACTTTTAATTTCTGTTGTGGTTTTGGGTAAAGGGAATTTTAACACTGCTTCAATTTTATCGTTGTTGGGTTTTAATCCATGCTCAGTTATAACATGTCCAAGGTAAAGCACTTCTTTCCGTAAGAACTCAGTTTTGTCCAGTTGAATTTTGAGGTTATTAAGTCGTAATCTGTCAAATATTAGTCTTAACTTTCGGATGTGTTCTTCCAAACTGGTCGAAAATACTATGACGTCATCAAGATACACCATACAATGTAAGCCTTGAAGACCTCGCAGTACGTTGTCCATTGTACGTTGGAAGGTAGCAGGTGCTGTCTTTAGTCCGAACGGCATTCTTTTAAACTCGTAATGTCCGTTCGCAGTAAACGCGGTTTTTTGCCTATCTGCCTTCTCAACTTCAATTTGGTGATAGCCACTGGCTAAGTCTATTGTGCTAAAGTAAGTACTTTTCCCTAATTTGTCCAGAAGGTCGTTGATGTTCGGTAAAGGATATTTGTCGTCAATTGTTATGTCATTTAATCGTCTGTAATCAATTACCATTCTGTATTTAACTTCCCCGGAAGCGTCCATTTTTTTTGGCACTAAATGTACAGGAGCGCTCCACGGTGAATGTGATTCTTGTATAATATCTTCGGATAATAATTTGTTAACCTGTCTATTGATTTCTTCCGCTTGTGCGGGTGACTGTCTATATTGCTTTACATAAATAGGGTCTTCGTTTTTTGTTCTAATTTGGTGCTTTACTTGATTCGTGAATGTTAATGGTAGCTGATCACAATAAAAAATGTCCTTATAGTCTTTACATAGGTTATATATCTTATTTCTTTCTTCGTCATTAGTATGGTCGAGTCGGAGTTTCTGTAAATTAGTTTCTAATAGTTGGTCAGTGTCTATTCTGTCTGTCGTATTTTGAAGGAAATTTGTATCACAGTTAGTACTTTCATACTTAGTTGCGGTCAAAGGTTTAGTCAAAACTAGTTTGATTGCCTTATCAGATATATTTTGTATAACTGTAGATGCATAGCCCTTTTCACATGTTACTAACGCACTTGGCATTCTAATGTGGGAATTAAATTGAGTGAAATTTAAAATAGCTTCACCGGAATATTGGTCTGTCGGTATTTTTACGCGTTTTTCGCATCGGGAAGGTAAGTGAATAGAATACTTTAGATTATTTACTATTGGTATGCAAGTAGTTTTAGTTTTTAGAACAAGATTTTTTAAGTCGATTACTGCATCTAGACTTTGTAATAAATCATTACCAATAAGACCATCGTACTGGGTGTCTACGTCATAAAGGTAAAACTTGTGAAATTCATTACTTTGGAAAGTGGGTAAAAGTGGAATATTAATAACTTCGTTATGTTTACTTGAAGCGTGCGTGCTGACAACTTCAAATGGTTCATGTTCAATAAAATCATAGTATACTTCATAAGCTATATGTGGACTGAGAAATGATCGAGCACTACCGGTATCGATCATCATTTTTGCGTTTATTTCTGGTAAATATATGTACGGTAATTTTAAACTAGGGTTACAATTTAACTCTATGATTTCGGGTCTGTGGTAGAGGCTTCTGTGTGAAAATTTTCAGACGTAGTGTTTTCTGAATTTTCAGGTTCTATTTCGTAACAATATTGCTCATCATAGTCGACGAAGTTTTCATTGTAATATTCGTCGCCTGTCGGGAACATGTTATCAGGATCATGTAATTCACTGATATCTAATTCATTTAACTTAAGTTGATTAGGTATTCTAGGTGGAACGGTTCTCATAGAAATGTCAGTAGTTTGATGTCTCGGGTCCTGTATTTGTGGCGGCCTATAACCGAACTGTTGATTATTAAAATTTGGTCTGTAACCAAACTGCTGGTTGCTAAAATTTGGTTTATATCCAAATTGTTGCGGCAACATATTAGGGCGATAACCGAACTGTTGCTGCGGCAATATCGGTTTATAACCAAATTGTTGGTTTGTTACATTAGGACGGAACCCAAATTGTTGCGGTGTCGATTGAAATTTATTAAAAGGTGGACGGTACCCTAACTGCTGTGGTGTAGATTGAAATTTATTAGATGTTTGTGGAATACCAAAATTAAATTTCTGTGAGAATCCAGGATTTAAATTTTTGTTGGGTGTAAAATGCCCGAATTTAAATCCCTGATTTTCTGCTGTAAAAATCGGTTTGGTATTTGTATTAGTATTAGCACTGATTTTATTTCTAATTTTGTACTGTTCATGGAAGTTAACTTCTTCCAGAACAATCTTTAAGGCGTCTTCCAAGGTATTTGGCGAACGTAATCTAACAATACGGACCATTTCCTCAGGAAGGTTATATAAAAATACTTTTAAAGAAATGTCATTGTAAATTGTTATCTTTGCTGTTTTCATACTGGCATCTGAGATTAAATTTACTTTAGATATAAGAAGGGACCTAACGCTTTGTATTCGGTTACAAAAATCTAAATACGTTTCACCAGATTTAAGCTTCAGTCCTTCTAATTCTAGGCTAATGCACTGTTCACTTCGAGGATCTCCAAAATGCTGTTCTAACAACGTGCGCAACTCGGACCACGATAAAACATCCTCGCGTTCAGATAAAAGAGCGGCAGCGTTATCCGTAAGTCTGCTGGTCACGGCGTGATAAACATAGAGGTTCTGTACTTCAGATCCTCTATATTTACTAATTACGTATTCGGATTTCCGAAGGAACAAGTTGAGTTGCCTCTTATCGCCACCGTATAAAGGAATAAGTCTCAGAATTTCATTTGGAATCGCGATTATTTCATCCATGGTGATTTATTAAAATTTAGTATTCTTGTAAAGTGGTTGATGTTAAGTAAAAGGATTAATATTGTAAAAGTTGTAAAATTGTAATTATCTGTGATGTAGAATGGAACGAAAAGTAACACAACGCTATTCTTAATATATATACTTATAACTAACACAATTGTATAACACGTTAAGCTTAGAACTAAAATTAGCTGCGTTTGAAATTATTTAAAATATTTTTTTTTTTTAAATTTTATAAATTCACTATAAGATTTTCACTTAACTAATTGGCACTTTCAGAGTTGTATGTAAGTTGCCGTATTCTAATTTAAACTTAATAAATAATCATTTACAGAATTGCATGTAATATGATCAGATAAACGCTTTTACAGAACACAAGAAAAACACAAGGATTATGGAAAGGAAGGCGAAAAGTTTTACTCACCAACCGATCAACCCCATGCTCAGGAACTGTTGAAACTCTTCTTGACAAATTTGTTTGGTTCGCGGATTTACCCGTTTTAGCTATTTCGCGACGCGATCACTTCAGGCGAATTTGGACACCCGTTATTAGCGATACGTGCAGCCTTGAGTAAATCCTACCGGCTGCGCCAGTCAAGTTTTGAGAGCGAAACAAGGCTTTTTTAAAAACTACTTTATTAATACAAGGTTGCCGATATTGAGGCACTAATACTATTGCCGAATTTGAGGCACTAAAACTAGGGTGAGAGTACGTCCGACCGATTCGGAGGTCTGAACAAATCTACTCGCAATATTCCTTATTTTTAATATGTCTTAAAAGCTAGACTAAACAAAACGCTACTAGGAACTCGAGGAGCGACGCAAGCATTTACTTTGTAAGCCCCTTTTGTTGCAAAGTAAGCCTTCTTAATCTAAGACGGAGGGGTGAGGGGGAACCATAACTAGGTATTTAGAAGTGTGTGTGTTATCTTTTAACAAATAATAATGTTTATTGCTTTCTTGTCTGAGAATCTCAATAGATTCTGAGATATACTTAAAATATTTATTATTTTGAGAGGGTTAAATTAAAACGTTTATACATATAGGTATATGAAAATAAAAACTAGTAAATTTAGATTAATGTAGGTAAATAAAAGTAAGTTTAAATATGATACAGAATCACGGTTATTCCGAAACATGTAACTTGTAACATGTAACTTACACACTATCAGATTCAAAGGAGGTATAACAAATTTGTTTGTAAAAAAAATTTGACACCCAGACGCGGAAAAATGTTCATTGACCGCATGTATACCGGGGTCGAACACATGACCGACCGATTCCCTGACCGATTCCTGATCAGTACCACTGCGCCAACAGGGATTTTTCACGATCTGTTCAGCAATACTTGTTAAAGTATTATTTTTTTGATGGCTTATACGCTTACACTGCGTATAGCGCTTTTAATCATAAAAATAAGGCCATCATTTTTTACCGACTTTAAAAAAAGGAAGATCTTAACAATTTGTGTGTATGTTTTTTTATGTTTTCATTTATTTATTAAGTTTATTCCATGCAAATATCACATGACTCGCATTTAACCCGAAGGTTTTCCTAGAAATTTGATATCCTAGCCGGACCCGTGAACAGTTCACTGATTTTATTCAACCAACTCTTTTTGTTTGTTGAATTCTCCTAAATGCCACTGGGCATGAAAAGGCCAATTTTCGACCGAAACTATTCAGTGCTTTGTGAACTGATAACAATATATATTTGGATGTGACTGCTCGAATGAAAGTATGTCGTTATCTTTTTATTTTAAAATATTTATAAGACATGTGGTTCGCGCGCTCGGCCTGCGATTGTTGAGGTTAAGCAACTTTCGCAATGGTCGGTCACGGGATGGGTGATCAAAAATTTACTATCTCGCGATCCTCCGTGCTTCGGCCGTTTGGTCCCGGCTGCATTTACAGTCGTTATAACCTACCAATCCGCATTGGGCCCGCGTGGTGGGTCATGGCCAATTGTCCTTATCTATCGTAATGCCAGTGCCCTAGCAGTGAGGACATTAAAAACTTTTGGTTGGTGGTAGGACTTGTTGTAAGTCCGCCTGGCTAGCTACCACCATCTTATCTAAGTTCCTCAGTGATTGGGGATTCCGGGAGAGGCTCGCTTCCATCTTCAGACTTATCTATTATACTCTTTATTGCACTAGAAAATACATTTACAGAATAAATTTGAGACATATGTACAAAGGTGGACTTATCTCTAAAAGAGATCTCTTCCAGCCAACCTGAGACGTGTAAGAGATGATAATATTAAGCGGGTGACTCTAAATGCAAAACTAAATAAGAAAATGGTGAAACTAATATCTACATCATATACACATAAATAGATATAATACCTACATAATTTACCTATCCTATACATAAATATACACACATACTCATAAATATAAAATATACATACATACAAATAAATACATAAAAGAGACGGAGTAAAGTAAGTGACTCATGATTCAGACTCAGATAATTGCAATAGAAAGTGCGACTTGACTTTGGACTTGAATGAGTGAATACTTGGGGATTCCTGAATGTTTGTTGGGAGTTTATTCCAAAGCTGTACCGCTCGGACAGAGAAGGAATTGTGAAAGAATTTGGTGTTGCTTCCAGGCAGCACAAGCATCTTAGTGTTGCCAGGCCGCCTGGGGCGAGAAGGAGGAGGGAGCATCTGGAAACGGGAGGAAAGATACTGAGGAGAGTTAGGGTCTTTGAGAATTTTGAATACGGTAGAGAGGATGTGCATATCACGGCGAAGGCGGATGGGAAGCCAATTTAGTTGACGGCGAAAAACGGACACATGATCGTACTTGCGCAAACCGAAAATGAATCGAATGGCCCGATTTTGTAAGCGTTCCAGCTTGTTCAGCTGTTCCTCGGTCACATCCAGATAACAAACATCGGCGTAGTCAAGTAGGGGAAGGAGAAGGGATTGCGCCAGAATAATTTTAGTTTTAAAAGGAAGGAAGTATTGTAGTCGCTTGAGGGAGTGAGAGGAATAATGGATCCGTTTACTGACTTCACTAATATGCGGAGACCAAGACAAGGTGCAATCCATAATAAGGCCTAGATTTTTCACTTTGTCAGTAAGAGGGATAATCTTGTTATTATATATAATGGGTGGAACAGATTTCAAATCAAGATTAGTCCTAAGCCGGCCGCTGCCCACAATCATAGCCTGACATTTGCTAGGGTTCACGAGTAATCCGAAAGATGTTGCCCAAGCCCGAATAGCGTCCAGATCCCGATTCAAGGAACCAATTGCTTCTGTAACCTCAACAATAGAAATAGGTAGATTTGTAGGTCATCAGCATAGAGGTGAAACGGGGAAGATATAACACTGGATATTTTATTGATAAAAATAGAGAATAGTAAGGGAGAGAGAACGCCGCCTTGCGGAACACCAGCTGATAAAGTTGACCAATCGGATGCAGTGTCGTTATTAACTACACGTTGAAAGCGGTTAAACAGATAAGATTGAAACCATTCAATTACGTGGTCAGAGATGTTGAAAGATCGAAGAGTAGCAATGAGAAGGTCGAGGTCTACACAGTTAAACGCACTGCTAAAGTCTAGCAGAACCATTGCTGTGAGTTTAGTGTGATCCATCGCATTGCGAATGTCTTCGGTTATGTTCAACAGTGCACCAACCGTGCTATGGGAAGGGCGGAATCCTGATTGGAAAGGACACAAGAGGCTGTTAGATGAGAAAAAGAAATATAATTGCTTATGAACAAGAGACTCAAGGACCTTGGAAAGGATAGGGAGTCAATACTATCAGGATATATAATAGGGATATCAATACTTAACATCAGGTATGATGAAGGCTAAGAGTCTCCCCGTCGTTCATAAAAAAAAATTACCATATAAATCTTACCCATAATACATGGTACTTAATGTATCACAGTTTTGCAGACGGTTTAATACACATATTTCGAAAACTTGTATAGTTATAATGTGAGCAAACCCACACGTAATCGCACATAAGCTCCAGATAATCCGAGAAATTAATATTTAGGGCATATTTTAAGCAGCTCAACTAATCGGAGGGAAAATAACCTGGCCGTGGTTATTGGGCTAAACGGCGACTATTCTCTGGGCCGCATTAATTTTCATGAGTGTACCTTTGCCACAGTGATCGGGAAAGCAGTATGTTAACCTTCCTATACCCGCGCCAATATTTGTAACAAACACCTATACTCGCATACGGTGTCACAGACTGATAAAGATAAAGATAAAATATTCTTTATTGTACACCATGATAGTTTACAAAGTATTTTTTTAAAGAAGAACAATTGGCTGATAGGTAGTACCCCTTCAAAATATTCGTTTTACTAAGAAGCCCAAAAAATATTACCATTATTCCAATGTTTAGGATATAATTAAACAAAATAGTATGAATAATATTTAATATGTTAATTTTTTTACTGACTTTCGGCCTATCACCAATCAGTCTTCGAATAAGAGATCATTTTCTTATGTATAATACAAAAATAAAAATCTGAACTTCTTTTGAAAAACAAAATTAACTTCTTTATAGTACTAAAAACATAAAAAATGACATATTTATCTATGTTTGGCTTCGTTTTCAGCCTCTGCATAACTATCTTATATTACATTATTACGTACATACACAAAAAGTTGCACATATACTCGCGTCGGTCTCATGGACCGATTGGCGCCAAATGCTAAACACGTGCACTTCGCACGAACGCGCGGTATGCAATAAAATGAAGTTAGGCACAGATCCGGCAGCTAAAAGGAACTCGACTCCTCAGGACATTTATGCTTAAAAATAATCACGAAAATGTGTTTCGTCGGTCTCACAGACCAACGCGCGGGTACAGGAGGGTTAAGAACTAGAACTAAGAAAGTTAGTATTCGTTTATTGCGTTCACACTTCAAAACATTTACAACATATACAAGAAAACATGATCTAAGCGTACAATGCGCTCGCTGAGAGAATGCATCATTTGACGGTCCGATCGAGTGTCTTTGTACATCCTCACGGAGGCCGTGGTATAATTTACAACACTGCGAACGCACGGAAATTATGACCGTTACGGCTAACGGTTTAACCTGGGTTTAGATCGGTAAAGCCTCTTTATGCATTGAAACGACATATTCAGGTAATAAAAACCTGTGGTGTATTTTATTTTGACTTAAGTACCTCCTGCGTGTTATCTGGTGTGTGTAATAGCATTATAGCAATTCAAAAATTTGCCTGGAAATAAGAGGTCATAATAACCCTGGACTTTTTTTAAAGATTGTGAAATTAAAACCCTTAAAGTTATCTATTTTACTTCTTAAAAAACAACTATAGCAAATAAATATATTTCTATTTCACTTTGTTTTTATAATTTGCAAAAATATTTTTGTGTAGTAAAAAAATGATTTCAGCTTATCTACGAGTATATTATTATTAGTTTAACTGCTGTCTGTCATCCACTATGTAAACATACTGTAGGCAACTATGTAAGACGTGGGTGCTGATTAAATTAGACCCTGCTATTAATGGGCAGGCATGTGTGGACTATTTGTCGGCAGTAACCTCGTTATACAGGAAATAGTTTTAGCCCCCAGCGAAAATGGAGAGAGTAAATCAAAGAAGTGTTAAGAAAGATATCGAAATTATATTCTGTTTGTTTTTACAATTTAAAAAGATTACAGAAAGAGGTAAAAAGGAGCTACTTATGAATTTTTACTACAAGAAGTGGCGCTTATAAAACGTTTAAAATGCCATGATATCATGAAGAAATGTGTGGATACTTTCACTGCTACTTGTGTTTTGTGCAAAAATGCAAAAGGAGTCGTTACAGCTAACTTGCTAATTTAAGATATTTTTTTAATAGAAAAATATTGGAAAAATTCAACTCGCCCGCAAGTGACTTCTCAGATGGGACCCGAACCCACGACCTTTAGAAATCTGGTCCAATGCTCTAACCAAAGCTACCGAGACTGCCGAAATTCTCCAATACTTTTATATTTTTAATACGTCACATCAATGCTAGGAATATCCTTGCATTTGAAAGAATCATCTTTTCAGATGTTTAACGATCTATTAAGATGCAACAGCCAATAAATTATGTTTTTTAGTTTTTGCATTTTTAAATGCTATATTTTATACTTATTCAAGTATAAATGATATAATGAAAACAATTGTTAAGACAAATTAGTAGAAAAACAAGAACCCGTTAAATAATAAAATCTTATACTATAATAAAAATACGCCGTCCAACTCACAGCCGCGTGGCATAGTACCGAGAACACTGGCACTGTTGCCCCGCTGAATGCAAAGACTCAGCCGCTGGGCAAGATAGGCACCAGCTCTCAGGCCGAACGCACTTGCGGTCGAGTTTTTTCCAATATTTTTCTATAATACTTTTTTTTTATGTATAAAAATAGCGTTGAAAAATGCAAAAATGAAAAAATCATAACTTGCTAATTATCAACTAACATCTATCTAAGTCTGACGCCATAACAACAATGTTTTCAGCATAGTTGTGTTGCAGTTGGCAGTCAGAGATAAGATATGCGGTTGCTTAGCTTGTTCTAATTTAATCTAATAATGTATGATTTGATAATGTATGAATTTTATTTTTATTAATGTGTCATACTACTACTCACATAATAGCTGTTACACTAGTGTTACACAATGACTGACTTACCTGTGCTAACTCAATTCAACATTGCCTAATTAATACATCATGCATGGGGTAATGAGGCATCACATTATCAAAGAACTGTCTTGTTTGTTATAGGTATGTGTTCCTTACCAATTAATATCACAGCAACTATTTTATCTAAGTCTGACGCCATACCAACAATTTTTTCAGCATTGCTGTGTTCCGCCACTTAGAGATAAGATAATCAGTTTGTCAGTGTTTGAGGATTCCGGGAGAGACTTATCAAACAGCAGCGATAATTTACTAGCCCGGGACTTCGTCTGCGTGGGCAAAAGGTAGTATCAGGTGTTTTCTTTTCTCTGACTACTAGCGACCAGACGATCTGTATGCTACCTATCTTTGGAGTGAAACGATCGAGAAACACGGCGAAGCCCTTGCCGTATCGCTCGACATCTCCAAAGCCTTTGACAGGGTCTGGCATGACAGCCTAATTGCTATGCTTCCTTTATGGGTCTTTTATAGGATACACTTTGGAGAGTGTGCAAGAGACCTGCACGACCTTGTTCCTCCAGCACCTTTCCACCATCGGGGCACCAGACGCAGGTTAGCTTATTACCCGTACGTCGTTGACATTCCAACGGTCCGTACCAAGCGCTTCGCTGACACTTTTCTTATGCGAACCGCTAAAGAATGGAATGCGCTGCCTTCTCATGTGTGTCCAGATTCCTACAACCTTGGCTTCTTCAAGGCGAGAGTGAATAGGCATTTCCTGGGCAAACATGCAACACCTTAGACCACATCCTGTTTATAAGCACGATGGTGGTGAAATGCCTGCCCAGTTATAATAAAAAAAAAAGATTAAACAAGCAACTATTCAGTTCTAATAATAATAGCTACTTCGTTATCTGCGTAAATACTTCAATTATTATTCTAGCTTAAAAATATGTTCAGTTCTTGAGAAAAAAAAAGTAACTTGGTATTTCAATAAAAAGTAAATTGGAACTTCATCGGAACGAAATAAGCAGGAAACTAAATCGCTCAAAGGCTCATAGTATTTTTACCGGAGAAATTAATTTAACTTGCCGACTGGTACGGAACTAGTTTCAACTTGTGTCTGCAGTTAGATGAGTTCTCTCATTGCCGTAATGGCTGCCACACGCAGAAGTTTCTTAATCATTTCGCTTCTGTGTCAATTCATACTCTTTGATGAGAGACACTAACGGCAGGCGTACACCAAAACCGTTATCGGCCTATCTTTACTCGCCCGTTTGACTTCATCAAAATAAAGGGAGCGCGTACACTACTACAACCGTCATCGTCCGTAGACACCCGATGACGGCCGATCGCGTCGACAATGTTGACGCGGTGTAAGCACACGCTCGTACGAGTAACTCGACCGAGTAGTTCTGTCCGTCATCGGCCGATAAAATCGGTTTTGGTGTATAAAGATTAGGTACAGTCACTCTCGATATCTTAAGTGACAGCAACACTATTGAATTGAATAGTCTTTTATTTTATTATATTTATGACAACTACCCTTTCAATTCTATTTTAGTTTAGCTTTCATTTAGTTTACGTTCCATCGATCCAAAATTCCAAGTTTGTTCGTATTCGCTATTCTGCTAGCTCAATCGAACCACAGCCGAACAAGAGCGTTTCTTTCATTGGTATTCCAATAACTGTCACTTAAAAACATCGATATTTTAGTAGTACTAATTAAAAGTACTTACCATTTTAGCAAAAGCTAAAAACTCATCCTAATATATATTTTGAGCAGTTCCTAAACTATTTGAAGGTAAACACTGGAGCTTTCTATAATACGTTACCGGTTCTATATTTGATTCAAGGACTGGCTATGAATTATTTACGCAAGTTGCCTTATTATCTGAACGGATATCATGCTATTCAAAGCGAGTTCTCTCCTTTTTTGTTAATATTCATTTCTGTTATGGATATTGCGTGGGAACAAAGTGGAAGACATCCTTGAATTTTGAATGAAAGCCATGTATTATATTCCGTCATATAGAAAATTAGGCGTTTAATGAAATGTCAAATTAAAGACAAGAGAGTTATTTTTGTTTTTTCCCTGATTGCACGAGTTCTTGAATAAGTACCTATTATTTATGTTATATTTTTAAACGTTCTAACAACTTATTTAAAAAAAGTCGGGGTCGAGTCTAAGAATTCACTTGTGACGGAGTTAATTTTCTCCAATATTTTTCTATTTAAAATTTATCATGAGAATTTTTATTGTCATAAAAACACAAATGAGAAAACAAGTATTATATTTTTTTAATTTTGCTATTCACAATGCTATTTTTATGTAATTAATATTAAACAAGAAAATATACTAGAAAAAGGCAACTTGTCTCATGTCACCCTGACGGGATTTGAACCCGAATCCGGCACTAACCAATTATGCTACAGAGACCTATGAGGACACGTCTAATTTTTCTAGTATATTCACCTTTCTACGGTGTTGGCCACTGTCGTTTCATCAATGAGAGAAATATCCTCGCATTCGAAAGAAACATCTTTACAAACGTTGGACTATCGATTACGATGAAACAGCCATCTAATTATAGGCTGTTTCATCTTAAATGAGACAAGTTGCTTTTTTCTAGTAAATTTTCTTGCTTAATCGTTTTTCCTTTATAACATGGAACCCTAGAAAGACGTACCAAAACAAGATATACCCTTCTCACGCATTCAAACAAGTCCATTGGAATAAAAAGGTCTACACGTGCAAAACACAACAAAGGCTTTTGAAAATAATATAAAATTATGCTTCCGAAGATCAAAGAAGTTTTCTGAAGGAAATGTCTATTCCGTAACAATGAATTATTACAAAACCAATGAATTAGTCTCTTACAGCATACGTAAGTATAACTATACTAGCCACCGACCGCGGTTTCACCCGCGTGTTTCTCGTTCCGTGGGAATATCGGGATAGTAAGTTGTGTTAGTCCCCCAACAAAGACATTGGTCGTATAAAACATGTCTTATTCGACTTTCGGTTATATAATTGTTGAATAGATATTATTACATCTCTTTATAACGGTTGTGGGACTTGAGTGGTTCCATAAAAGTCAGTATGTAACCATTATAACCAAAAAGTCGTTCGAAAACTTTTATTGAACACCTAAGCAATGTTGAAATAGTTCTTGACTGACTTTTATTTAACTTCTAAATAACTATAATGTCGTTTAATCTGGGCCTATTTCGCGTTATATAGACGTCTACTACGTTTATAAATGAAAAGCGTTTACTCAACTATTATACAAAGTTAATTTGTTACTTGGGCCACTACTTGATGTCTCTATATTCCAAATTTCATCCAAAACCGTTCAGTAGTTTTTGCGTGAAATAGCAACAAACAAAAAAATAATCTGACATACTTTTACATTTCTAATATTAGTAGGATATCTAATGGACACAGGGGTCGGTGTTGGGGCCGCTCCTGTGAAACATAGGGTATGACTGGGTTCTGCGTGGGGTACTACTGCCCCGGATAAACGTTTTTTGTTATGCTGATGACACGATGGTCACCGCTCGGGGTAAGACCTTCGAAGAAGCCAGTAGATTGGCGGGTATTGGTGCGTCCCTGGTTATAGAGCGCATCCGAATGCTTGGGCAGATCGTCTCAGCGCTATGAACAGGCGGATTCTTCGGAGGCCTCAAAGGGCGATAGCCACCAAATTTATACGAGGATACCGGACGGTATCCCATACGGCAGCTTGTGTCTTGTCGGGCATGCCTCCTTGGGAGCTAGACTCTCAAGTGCTCAAGGAGGCCTACCACGAGCGACGCGCCGCGGCGCAAAGAGGAGACCGGCCGGCTCCTATAGAGTTGGCAGCATCAAGGAGGAGGGCCGAGGAGTCGCTGATGACAGAGTGGACAAGGGAACTCCAGACGGATACAGTCGCGAGGAGGACTTTGGAGGCGATCCGTCCCAATATGAAAGAATGGTGCAACCGTGAGTTTGGGTCGCTGACCTTCAGATTGACACAGGTGCTTACCGGGCACGGGTGCTTTGGTAAGTACCTGTTTCGAATTGGGAGGGAAGCGACCCCACGGTGCCACGAGTGCGGTGCTTCGGAGGACAGTGCGTAACATACCCTTGAGGTGTGCCCCGCCTGGGCTTCGCAGCGCCGCGCTCTGGTTGCGGTAATAGGGAGGGATCTCTCGCTGCCCAGCATGGCAAGAGCCATGTTGGCCAGCGACAGATCCTGGAAGGCGGCAGTCTCCTTTTGCGAGGACGTCATCTCGCAAAAGGAGGCAGCAGAACGGGCGCGTGAACAAGATGTCCATGCGGATCGGGTCCGACGCAGGCGGGTGGGTGTACGGAGGCGCCGCTACGCGCATCTCCTGTCACTGTAGTGAAACCGGCACCGGGAGGTGGCTCAGATAGATGGGCAGGACGCCGGTCACAGGGGAGAATACAAAAATGGGCCCCCATGACTTACGGCGGCGAGAGGGAAAGAAAAAAAAAAAAAAGACGGGTTGCACTCCGGGAGTGCCGGCAGAAGTGAAAACTTGATTATTAACGTTGAGCATGTTTGATATTTTGGAATGGTTAGGGAATAATTTTGCACCAATTGCTTTATCAGTATAAAAGTACTATCATTTATGTGGTAGAATACAATATTCATTTATTGCGCTATCGTACACAAACATGACAAACCATATTAAAGTGAACGTTAAGTTAGGTAATAAGATATAAGAAAACATTAGTTATTATAGAGAATCGAAAAATATATATTGACAATAAAACAAGAGACAAGTAAAAGACATTATCAACAGTCTGTCGCTAAGCAACCGAGACCATAGTCAACCTGTCACCTCAACATTCTCCATCCGTCCTACGCTTTTTCGATCAGGTCACGTGTCCTGACGCGAGTTTAAGATTTTATACCCATTACAGAAAAAGTGCTCAACGCCGCTAAAGAAGTTTTCACTTCAAAAAGGATATCTAATGGACAGCGCCCTCAAAAGCCGCAATGATCAAATCGAGACATTTAGGTAATTATTCAGGTTAATCAAGAGCCTTGTTCACCAACTGTTGATTAGATAATCGTGGTTTAAAACATAGTACCGCCCCTTTCAAATTCAAACACACGACTGATATGCAGTGACATTTAAATAACATTTAGCGTTAATCGGTCGTTTATTCAGCTGGCTTTTAGATGTTACACATAATTTTACTTATCGAAGAAAACTTAAATTTTACCTGTCTCTATAATTTTAATATGAGTATACCTAAAACGGCTTCAGAAAATAAAGCCAATCACCCTAGAAAAATCCGTATTGCATTCAAACCATAATATGAGCACAAAATCGCAATAAACCCTCGAAATACTTTCTAAGCGCGAAAAAGCCCAAATAAACCCTCAAAATTCTTTCTAAGCGCGAATAATAATAATTGAAAAAAACAACAACATGTCCATGGCAGGTGGTCCGCCGATCCCCCGACAATCCGACGAATCCCCCCAAATCCCGCTCGAGTCCAGTGATCCCTCTCAAATTACCAATCACCGTTTATATTTACCTACGTGTTGGTCAAATCCATTTAATTTAACAGTCCCTTCAGTATCTGTATTTTGACAGGCAAATTACGAAAAAAGGACATATATTTTTCGAGAATAACCCGAGATAATTATTTCGTCGATGTCGTAAAAAGTTGGTTATACAGTAAAAAAAATGCTTAAACCCCGAGCCTCCGTTCCGTTCCGGCCGGACTGCTGGCTGGCTGCGATCGCGGGGTTCTGAAGACTGCTATAAAATCAAAAATGGCGGGCGGGCGGATTGAAAACGGCGCGAAATCCTTCTTTATTTAAATTCAAATTTACTTTTACAAAGCACGTTAGTTAATTCGTTGTATATCAAAATATCAAATAAATTATACTGTGGATAATTTTTAAGTATTTACTTAGTTTTAACAAAAGGTTTATTATTTATTTGTACATTTTTACGTTTTTTTCTTATTTTAAGTAATATCTGTAGGTACACAGTATGCATGTGTGTGAAAGAGAGAATGTGTGTGTGCGTCGCCTACAAATACTTACTATTATTAACGTATACTACGTCATACACTACACTATCATATATCTATTGGTTAAATAAATTAATCACTTAAAAATTATCCATTAAGATGAAACATAACCTCGGTCTCCGAAGCTATAATCAAAACGTTCCAATTTAAAACCAAAGGATTTAAAAAAAAAACAAATATTTTTATGATTAAAATTTTACATGTACCTAAATACAATACAAATTTATAAATTAGAAAAGCCGAACGTGTTAGATAATGAAGAGCTTTTTTGGTTTGGTAATATACGTTTTTTTTTTTTTTTTTGTCGCACTAATCGTTTTGACTCGACATTCATCATCCGCACCGCTAAAGAGTGGAACTCCTTGCCTCAGTCTGTGTTTCCTGACACTTACAATTTGGGGGTCTTCAAGGCAAGAGTGAATAGGTATCTTCTAGGCAAGCGCGTTACATCCTAGATCGCATCTTCGCTTTCCATCAGGCAGATAGCGGTCAAGCGTTTTACCTATCTAAAAAAAAAAATACGTTTAAAATTGGGAAGCCCCTATATGGGGTCAAATTCAATTTACTATCTCTTTCATTTCCGTGCTTTTTCGTGTATTTTGTCCTACTTGTTATCAATGTCCTATTATCAATGTGTGCAGTCTGCGTAACAGATCACAACGCAAATGAAGGTAACATATTTTCTTCTTCTTCTATTATATAAAATTCAAAGATGACTGACTGATCGATCGACGCACAGTCCAAGCGGCTGAACATAGAAACTTGAAAGTTTGCAAAAAAAAATACATGAAACAGTGTAGGCATCTAATATTGACGGATTTTTGGAAATTCCATCCCTAAAGGGATAAAACAAGGGATGAAAGACTGGCCCTTTTGAAGTTAGGATCTTTAAATTTTTATTTAGGTTGACGATGAAAAATAAACCTTTACCTGTTTCAGTGTTTTTGATAATTCCACTCCTAAAGGGGTGAAAAGGGGGTTGAAGTTGTATAAGAAAGGTACTTTATTTTCAAAGTAAAAGTCACTTACTTTTTTGTTAGGCTAATTGTTGGAAATTAAATACAAACAAACATATTAATTGAAATTTTTGGAAAATCCACTTCTAAGGGATAGAAAGGGGTAAATTATGATTATCATATTGAAAGCGATGGTGCTAGACGTTGAGTTACGCAATCAAGGAATAGGGGGTCCACTCCAAAAATCAAACACAATAAAAAGAGCGATGTTTCGTTTAGTTTCGATACTTCAACAACATTAAAAAAGGTCAAAAAGTAAATCGTAGAAAGAAAACGGACGGTTGGTTTCCTTTATTGATGACGATTTTCATCGCGTTATTGAGCAGCGGTTCTACCGTACTTTCGGCACTAAATCCTAACTAATATTTTAAATGCGAAAGTGTGTTTGTTTGTCCTTCTTTCGCGCCCTAACTAAGCAACCAATCGACTTGATTGCACAGATTTAGTTGAAAGAACGGAGAGTAACATAAGCTACTTTTTATCCCAATATTTCGCGGCTGAAATAACTTTAAAATACTACTACGCCATCAATTGTGTAATGGACGTATTTCCTAAATTATAAGTGGTGATTCTGATAGATGGCCTCACTACGCGATAATTTAAGATTGATTCCACGGGGACAAAGTCGCTGGCGGAAGGCTAGTTTCGCTATGAAATTTTTGAAATGACGATGCGAATATTTTCTAGATACTTTTTCGTAAGTTGTTCGTGCTAATCCCACTGTAATGTATACCCTGAGTACTCGTAGCTCGATAAGTAAGAAAGCAGCATCATGCGCCATATTATATCGCGTGATATAGCGGTGTTCATGCTAGAGGACTATATCCATAGTTTTATCGTACAGTGCATCCGACAGTTTGCAATAACTTTGATATTAAATATAAACTAGAACTATATATTAAAACAACGGGAGTAAAACGCGACATTTCTTATGTAGTACAACTATGTACTTACTGCTTGACGTTTCGGCTATGTTGCCATAGCCGTGGTCACAAGCAGACTGGCTGGCGGTGCGCGGCGTCATCTGTTCGGGCGGGCTTGGAGATCTCATCAGCCACCCTCAAATTGACACTATTATTATTTTTACTATCTTTAGAGATCCTAATCCTGACGGTAACAACACAACAACATTTACAGTATCGGGGTTGGTTTTAGCGGTAAAACTCGCGGCTTACACTTGTTTTAATATATAATTATAATGGAATGCTAAAGTTTACAATCTTATATAAACTCGTACTACTCTTAAAAATCATTACGAAAAACAGCATTTTTACAAAGTGACATTGGCACCTGTCAAACTCTACTGAATTATAAATACGACTATGGTATTTCGTAGTAGACCCCCAGTGCTGCCACCCGTTTTAGCGCGCTCTCATAATCGGAATGAGCCAGCGAACCGGATTACTAAATAATGATTACGGACCATCTCTATAAATCCGTTTCTGTTGAAATTTCCACTGTCTACCAGAACCTTAAATGGATGGAACCTTAAATGGATCGTGCTTTTGTACCGTGGGGCACGCACCTCGCAAAACTTCGCAAGGCTTTTAAGAAAAGGTCAAGTGTTATTAAAACGGTTGAAGCAAAGTTTTCGTTAATTAGGTGTGCGAGGGTATAAATAATATTTTTGGCAAGATATTGTCGTTCGTACCTTTGAAGTTTTCGTTAACGGCGAACCGATTATTCCGCTAATAAGGTAACCGATCCTTTCAACTTGTATCAAAGCTGATTATTTACGTTCCGTGGGCTCATTAGATAAAGTATGATTTGAAATTAAATACTCTAGAATAAATGGGAGTCTTGCTAGTTTACTTTTCATTATGTAGGTAACAAAATTAAAGTAACCGTAAAATCAGTGGTAGCTTGCGTGTAAAAAACTATATTCCTTTTTTATGATTTTTGCATTTTTCAATGCTATTTTTATACTTATGGTAAACTTTAAATAGAAAAATATTAGAAAAAATCAAGTTAATTCTCAGACGGGAATCGAACCCGCGACCTTTGGAAATCCGGTCCAATGCTCTAACCGCTGAGCTACCGAGACTTGCGAACCACCGTCGAAATTCTCCAATACTTTTATATTTTTAATACGCTGTAGGCCAGCGTTGTTACATCAATGCTGGGAATATCCTTGCATTCGAAAGAAACATCTTTTCAGGTGTTTAACGATCGATTAAGATGCAACTGCCAATAATTTATGATTTTGTATTTTTTCATTTTTCAATGCTTTTTTATACTTATAGTAAATTTTAAATAGAAAAAAAAATCTATTTAAAATTTACCATAACTATATTCCTACTAATACCTATGATAGTTGTGTGAGTTTGGATGTCTTGATCTTCAGATATTTGGTTGTTTAGATCTTTTCTTAGCCAATCACTCAAAACACGGCCTAAAATCGGAACCTTTTGTTAAAATTATATTTTACCACTATATAAGCTGGTTATTAGGACTTATATAACACAACATTCTACGGCAATATAAATTCAAAGCTCGTCCTTCAGAAACTCATCTAAATAAAAACATTAAAAAAAAGGAAGCGAACATAAAAATCCTTGAAAGCCTCTCGACATCAAACCCGCGTCCCAAAAAGTTAAAAGCTTAAATCCCACAACAATCTCGACTTGTACGCTTTTACCAAAAAGTATATTTCTTGTGTCAAAGAAGGGAACAAAAGCGAGTCATTTACAACTATGGTGACAAGTCAGTTACAGCGCTCGTTCGAGGAGAGGGATGTAATGAAGGAAACATTCTTATTGAAGCCTTATTTCCAGTTTCAATCTCGAAGTTCAAAAGAAAAATAATTGATGAATCCTTAACACATATGTGTTTGAGACAAGTTTATTTTGTTAAGTACACATTTAGTTCGGAATCATTAGCAAAAGTATACAAAAAAAACTGGTAAAGCTTTTTTTGCACGGACTTGTAATTAGCTACGAATAAAATATGACCAAAACCAAGTGCGTAAATCTACAATCAGCAGGCCTTGCACAAAAAAAAATTCGAGTAAGTGTCGAAAAGTATTGTCAAAAAATGTATGACGTATTGAGGAGCGATCCTACCGGACGTAAACGAAACAACATTGACGAGAAGGTTTGAATCCCTTCTCGATACTATTTTTATTGGTTTTCGTGCTCGCTTTAAAGGCCGAGTAAACAGTCAAATTTATTACACAGATTGACAGATTTTTGACAGAAAATGTGATCGTTTACGAGGCGCTTTACAGAGGTAATTTTGTCTGTGGTTTTTATGTTTATTTTTATTATTTTTTTCTTTATGTTGTAATTTGTATACTCTGTGTGTGTATCAATATGTCCTTAACTCTAATTAATTTGATGAAAACGCATTTGTCTAATAAGTTTCGGGGTAAACTCAATACTGACAACTCGAGGCCCAATTACTCTACGATCAATTTCTAGTATCAGTCGAATATGCTGAACAATTCGTATTAATATCGCTGTAAAACATGTGGGTACTCTAACATTATTTCCGAGTAAAATAATAATTTAGTATTTTAGTTACAAAACGATTTTCACGGAATTTGATATCAGTTTCATAAGCTGAATATATTTTTAAATCGCAACAAAGCTTGGAGGCCAATTAAACAATACCTAAAGATCACTAGCCTCTAGTTAGTTTGGTATATATTTATCGGCCAACGTATGTTATTACTAAATGTAACAAAAATATTTCAATCATTTCCAGCACAAACTAAATGTATCAAACAGATACAGGTTAAAAAAATATTGGCTTAGACTGAACGACTCACAATTGATTCATCTAAGCTAATCTGACTAATCGTTAATTAGTTTAAATTTGATATTAAACTTACTTTGTAATGCTAGTAGATGATTCAGTGGTGCACGGAAGAAAAATATGTATAAGTATAATAATTATATAGTAACCTTTAAATTTTAACAATAACAGAATATTTATTGGGTGTTGATGTTATGTAACTTTGAAACTGATTTCATGTACTATTTTTTTTAAGCTCATTTAACTTATTTTTAGAGAAAAGGTATTTTTAAGGAATACTTGCTTTACTAGTTTTCGATATAGACCTATTTAAATAAATAATTTGTAACGCTGATGGTTTTTAAATAACCAAATAAAATATATTAAATAACTAGTAGGTACTTATATAAACTGCAACTTTTCATAATATGAATAACGTAATAAAACTTAAAAAAAAGCGCGAAACAGAAGAAAGGTGGAAGTGGCATTTGTCCTGCAGTGGGACGAGTTAGGTATAATAATACAATAAAAAATGTTTATGTTAAATGTTAACCGCCTCTCTGGTCTAGTGGTATCAGACCCAGGGGTCCCGGGATCGATTTCTAGCGGGGGGTACAATTGTATTCGGTTTGGTTGGTGGTAGGACTTGTTGTAAGTCCGCCGAACACAACAATGCTGAAAACAACAATGTTTACAGCATTGTTGTTTTCCGACAGTTAGAGATAAGATAGCCAGTTCCTCAGTGGTTGAGGATTCCGGGAGGGGCTCGCTTCCATCTTCAGCCTTATATAATACTTAATATCAGGTATGATGGTAAATATTAATAAGAAAATATACCAGAAAAAAGCAACTTGTCTCATGTCGCCCTGACGGGATTCTAACCCGCATCCTTGATAATCCGGCCCAATGCACTAACCAATTTATGCTACAGAGAGCTATGAGAACCGTCAAATTCTTCTGGTATATTCACCTTTCTACGGTGTTGGCCACCGTCGTTTCATCAATGAGAGAATTAATATCCTCGCATTCGAAAGAAACATTTTTACAAATGTTTGACTATCGATTAAGATGAAACAGCCATTTAATTATAACTTTTTAATTTTGCATTTTACAATGCAGACAATCAGGTATGATGAAGGCTAAGAGTCAACCCAACGTGAATATTTTTATTTTTTTTTAAAAACCATGTCAGCAACACCATATGAGTATCAGTGATCCAAATTAGTATTTCGAACACAAAAAAGCAATAAGTTTGCAATTTATGGTAAATTTTAAATAGAAAATATTGGAAAAAATTAACTCGGCCACAAGTGAAATCTCAGACGGGAATCGAACCCGCGACCTTTGGAAATCCGGTCCAATGAGCGGTTAGAGCATTGGACCGGATTTCCAAAGGTCGCGGGTTCGATTCCCGTCTGAGATTTCACTTGTGGCCGAGTTAATTTTTTCCAATATTTTTCTATATAAAATTTACCATAAGTATAAAAATAGCATTGAAAAATGCAAAAATGACAAAATCATAAAAAAAAAAAAAAAGTTTGCAATTTGCAAAATTTGCAAAGCCGCTTATGAAACAGTCGCGCTAATTGCCTGCTTAGGCCCAATATGGCTCGTCCCGTTTCGGCCCATTTCGGTCCATCCGGTCTTCATTCAGTCGCCGTGATTAAATTCGTTTCAATTCGATTGCCAGCGAAACGTCAAACGATAATTAGTAGAGTTTGCTGGTATTACGTCAATTGATATGTCAATTGTTTCATATTTTTGGATAATTTTAATTTAGTAAGTATACCATAATTATTTATTTTCAACGTTTTGTATGGTTTGTACACTTGCCAACGTCGAGTAAAACACTATAAAGTAAAGGTAACCGATAAATAAACCTGTTTCATGAAAGATGTTTAAACGTTATGATAAAATTTGTGTCGGATTTTCGTGTCTGTCAAAATTTGACCATCTGCGGCGGTTTGATGAGTTTTACATGCGTAAAATTTTTTGTTAAACAAATTCGTCAAATTAACTTTGTCGTGTACTGGGCCCTTTCTGTAAGGTTATTTGCAACAATTTAATATACCAACTAGAAATCGAAAATGTGCAGTTTTAACATACTTAATTTTTAAGTGCTGATCAGATTGCATCAGATATCTTTCATTTTATTAAGCAATCATATCACGACCCTTAGATGTCGGTCGTCGTTAAAATCTCCTAAGTGTTTTGATTTTTTCTGTTATTCTTCCAGGTTGAACCACGCAATATGCGGCTTCTCCCCGTGGTGGTGGCACGCGGTGAACGTGTCCCTTCACGCTGCGTGCTGCGCGCTGGTGGCTCGCACCGGCGTCGTTGTAGCGCGGTTGCAGCGCCCGTTTGCAGCGCTGGCCGCGCTCATGTTCGCTGTCCATCCTATACATACTGAGGCGGTAAGTTTTTTATTATTAGATAGGTAAAGCGATTGACCGCTATCTTGCATGATGATACCTCACTCGTGACTTGAAGGCCCCCAAATTGTAAGTGTCAGGAAACACAGACTCAGGCAAGGAGTTCACTCTTTGGCGATGCGGATGATAAATGTCGAGTCAAAATGCTTAGTGCGACTCTAGGGTATATCAACCATACCGCGTGGGGCCTTTAATCGGGGAAAATATTGAAAATAGAGACTCTCTAGCTAGAGTATTAGTATTTATTCTGAAGAGATTTCAGCTAATCAAAACCCATGCATTACTCACAATAAGAATTTAAAGTTACGATTCATAATCAGTGTTGTATTTCAAAACGATATTATCGCTAACGTTGCGAACTTATCGTGGTACAGGAGACAACAAAAACTTACCGCAAAACATCACGATATCACTATCCATTAGAAAATAGCACAGCTCAAAATCTCTGTTTCAAAGTAATTAAAATTAGTTTTATTAAATTAAATATCGCAATGACAGTTATCTGTTTATAATATTATCCATCATGCATGAAATGTCATGTCAATCAATACCAAGTATACTATTTGTACCAAGTAGATTCAGACATGGAATTATAAAGTACTAGTACGTAGTACCTGCTAATTCCATGGATTCTACGCTTTTTACATTGTGATCTTTTTATAAAGAATATCATAGTGTTTAAAGAGTGTAAATTCAAAAGAAATATTTTGATTAGTAAAGTCAGAATATTGTCATGGGAATTTCTTTGGTTTCAGTTTAAATTGATTTTAATTTAAGTAATCGAATTGGATCCATTTACACAATTTATGTGAAAATGGCTTTGAGTGCAAAAAACACTCCAGAAAGAAAACAATACCTACGTGGATCCATGAATTACGATAGTAAGTCAGACAGTATTACTTTTCTATCAGCCGACACATAACTTGTCAAAAAGACGTTCCGAGTAGCTCCGAAAAGTTGAGCGGTACTGTTGTTTGCATTATATTGAATTCACGATTTAGTTTGTTAGAAAAAATCAAAAAGTAAAGATTAGGTTTTAATTAGTTAGGACCCTAATTATTCAATCACTAGTGACGTAAAGAGCCTAAGTTTTAAATATTATCCTCGGTTCTAGGCCCCAGACGGAATAATTGTGGCACCTGTTTGTACGTCTGGTTGTCCGATGAAAAAATGGGGATGGTGGAATGAGGCTGTAGTTGTTTTTATATGAAGAATGGGAAGACGCTTAGCCTTCATCATACCTGATATTGAGTAATTATAAGGCTGAAGGTCACGCCTCTCCCGGAATGCTCAGTCACTGAGGAACTGGCTGTGGTATCTCCAACTGCCGAAACACAGCAAGTCTGAACACAATATGCGTTGTAAAGTATGTCTGCATAGAGCATGCCGCGCGCTACTGTCACGCATCGGCGTAGTTGTAGCGCAGTTGCAGCACTATTTCGTGGCGCGTTAGGTTTATTTATTTTATTGGGGTTAAAAAACAGTTTACACAATATAGTATAACATAAATTTGTTAATACAACTGGGTTTAATCATTATGAAACCCACACCATTACCCACGTATTCAGTTAAACCATTTACTCAATATTAAGAGAAAACAAAACAAAAAAAAATACAATTGACTGAACATACAAAAAAGAGAAAAAAGAAATCTACTTATTTTAAAGTTTACCTATTTTATCCTTGAATAACTATAATAGAAAAACACTACAAATAAAAAATTAAAGTAACTAAAAAAAATCAACTTGTGCGAGCTGAGAAACAATCTGAGATACGCTTCTACTTATGATGGATTTTTTTTTCAATTTTTGATTTGAAATGTTTTAAGCATTGTATTAATAATATTATTATATTACATTTTAGAGTATTGTGTGCAAAAATTTCAGTATCGGAGAAAGAGGAGTTGTACGTGTGGGCCAAGCGATGTATGGGCGGGCAGCTGTGCGGCACCGCGGTGTATAGAACACTCGATTAACGCGCACAGCGCGACGGTGTGATGTATGAGGCACAACCTTGGATGGTTAATTCGTCCAAGGGCACAACATAGCACAATTTGCTACTCAGCTCAGTGCAATCAAACTTATTGTTACAACTTATGATAAATTTTAAATAGAAAAATATCGGAAAAAATTTACTCGGCCACAAGTGAATTCTCAGATGGGAATCGAACCCATGACCTTTGGAAATCCGGTCCAATGCTCTAACCGCTGAGCTACCGAGACTTGCGAACCACCGTCGAAATTCTCCAATACTTTTATATTTTTAATACTTTTTCCAATATTTTTCTATTTAAAATTTATCATAAGTATAAAAATAGCATTGAAAAATTGAAAAATTCAAAAATCATAAAATTATTGACTGTTGCATCTTAATCGATCGTTAAACACCTGAAAAGATGTTTCTTTCGAATGCAAGGATATTCCTAGCACTGATGTGACAACGCTGGCCTACAGCGTATTAAAAATATAAAAGTATTGGAGAATTTCGACGGTGGTTCGCAAGCCTCGGGAGCTCAGCGGTTAGAGCATTGGACCGGATTTCCAAAGGTCATGGGTTCGATTCCCATCTGAGAATTCACTTGTGACCGAGTTAATTTTTTCCAA
This sequence comes from Chrysoteuchia culmella, assembly GCA_910589605.1. Taxonomy (NCBI): domain Eukaryota; kingdom Metazoa; phylum Arthropoda; class Insecta; order Lepidoptera; family Crambidae; genus Chrysoteuchia; species Chrysoteuchia culmella. The sequence goes on from OU342647.1 coordinate 23,695,168, forward strand.
TATTTTTCTATTTAAAATTTATCGTAAGTATAAAAATAGCATTGAAAAATGCAAAAATTCAAAAATCATAAATTATTGTTACAAATGCCATGCAGTGTCATAGCACTGAGAAGAGTGCGCCTGTGTTCCAAGCTAAGTATTTATATTTGTTGGTAATTATGTAAATGTCATAAGCAACATCTGAATATTAGTGTGATGCTGTTCGTAATTTATTTAGCTATATTCTCAGAAGATGTCTATAATAATGATTAACCTTTATTTATAAATATTTACATCCGAAAATTACTCAATCAGAGATAATGATTAAGCTCGTAATTACAAAAAGGCAAACAAATTACAATGAAAGTCCTAAAATTTCATTCACCTAATATTAACGTTTGAACTATTTTACGAGGCGAATATACCTAGTTAACTTCGAAATTACAAAGCAAATCTTCGGTCGCTAACTTGCAATTAACGTCGACTTACAAAACATAATTGGCTTTTATTACAGCCTAACAAACTGTATTTAGAATAATTACATCGTTTGACGGAACTTTGAATGCGTATGAACCTAAAGAGCAACATAGCTATTTTGACTTTGACTTATTAATGAATGCACTTGTTATGTACCTTTTGTAATGTTGTCACTTAAGAGACCGGTAAACTACGCTATGATAAAAATTTGACAAATACGTTTTTCAAAATTTCCGATATTAAAACGCATCAAACATAGCAGAGGGTCAAATAAATTTAAGAAACACGATAATTTTACAGGAAAATTGATATTTTTACTGATAATTTGATCGTTATGGGTGCTGGGCCCTTAGCCAAAGTTACAATTCGAAAACGATAACGAAGTTCGAAAATAATTAAATGTATGGGATTGGCGGATTGGCATAGGCCGCGCTAAATCACGTGGTCTTACCACAAGTTCATTGGAGAATATAGACAATAACGAATCGAATCATCGTTTCGCTACATAACGATGTTACTTTGTCTACGGGCCCTGTATTTTCTTAAGTGAAGGTTTGATCAACATTATTTTTTTATGACTTATATCTTCATCTTCTACATGGAGACACGATAAATTAGTCTGGCAAGTCACTAAAAGTCTTGCAACGATTTGATTTGTCATCCATTACTTCACGGCCCTTGCGAGGGCGGACGCTGGTTAACGTAGAAACGCTTTGTAACGTCAATTTTAGAGGAGGAATGGAAGCTAAAATGAATTGTATTTGTAGGATGATATAAGACATGTATAAAAAAATGTGATGATCTAAGACTACTGGAAGCAAGAGCGATCTATAAGTAAATTTATAATAACAATTGGAAAGACGTTAACCGCCTCTATGGTCTAGTGGTACAACCACCGGTATCAGACCCAGGGGTCCCGGGTTCGATTCCCAGCGGGGGTACTTATTGTATTCGGTTTGGTTGGTGGTAGGACTTGTTCTTAGTCCGTCTGGCTAGCTACCACCATCTTATCTAAGTCTGACGCCATAACAACAATGTTTTCAGCATTGTTGTGTTCCGGCAGTTAGAGATAAGATAGCCAGTTCCTCAGTGATAGAGGATTCCGGGCGAGGCTCGCTTCCATCTTCAGCCTTATCAATACTTGATGTTAAGTATTGATAAGGCTTTCATCTGTATGATGAAAGCTAAGAGTCTCAACGTTGTTCATAAAAAAAAAAAAAAAAAACGTGATCTTTGCCTACCATGGACGGCAGAAAATGTATGTATGTTTTGATTATTCGGTCGATTAAAATAGGTACCAGTGCTTTTTAGGATGTGCTGGTCTATCAGTTTCAACGCCGCCAAATTGCAAGCGTGTCTGTTTACCGCAAAAAGAAGTCTCTTTAACCTGACTCTTACTTTCCGGAGTGCATCTGTACCAGTTAGCGACAGTCTCGAGCTTCTTGGCATGGCGTTGTCTTCAGACCTTAACTTCGGCACCTGCATCGAGTCCAATTTTCAAACTGCAGTTAAAAAGCTGGGCGTCCTAAATAAGATCAAGCGATATTTCACGCCGGGACAGCTTTCTACTCTCTATAAAGCTCAAGTCCGATCTTGCATGCAATATTGCATTCATCAGTACCAAATAGCTGCTCTGGACATGATCCAACTCAGAGCTGAGAGGCTAATTGGCGACAAAGAATTGGTGAAGAGCAAGTTTCACGCACTAGCAAAGTTGCCTGTTTGTCTGTCGGTCTTTTACAGGCTATACTTCGGTAAGTGTGCTTAGGAGCTGCATGCGCTCATACCGCCATCCCCCTTCTTCCATTGGACATCCAGACGCACTGCGGGCTACCACCCCTTCTTGGTTGATAATCCTAAATGTCGCACCATGCGCTACTCAACAACTTTTATGCATTCGCACACAGCAAAGGAGTAGAGCCCTCTCCCTGTGTATGTATTTCCGAGTACATATAACCTGTCCATCTTCAAAGGAAGGGTGAAAGTGAAGTCACCTTCTGGGTTAGCTCGCTCCTTCGTGGATCCTTTTTTTTAGCTTCAGCCCCCCTAGCATGACCGCCGCTATATCACGTGATATGATATAGCGCATCATGCTGTCTTGCTTATTCCGCTACGATGTGAGTGGGACAGCGGCACGTTATCGAATTATCGAGTCGATAAAAGCCGTTCATGCTAGGCCTACTGGGCTTGATTGGGATCAAGAGCAAACTCATTAAAAGTAAAAAAATTAGCTTTTGATAACGTTTTAAAAATAAATTATTTGTAAAAATCAACTTGGCCACAAGTGAACTCTCAGATGGGACTCGAACCCACGAACTTTGGGAATCCGGCCTACTGATCTAACCACTGAGCTACCGAGACTTGCGGACCATCGTCTAAATTCTCCAATACTTTTATATTTTTAATACGCTGACATCTAAGAATTCACTTGTGGCCGAGTTGATTTTCAACCGACTTCAAAAAAAGAAGGAGGTTATCAATCCGTCGCGTATAAATATTTTTATGTATGTTCACCGATTGCTCCTGAACCGACCGAACCAAACCGGTCTTACATCGGGAATATTCCCAAGTTGGTCCCATTTTTTAAAATTTTGAAATCGGTTCATTAGTTTTGAGGAAATCTTGAAAAAACTGTCGTTTTTTCGGTCAAGCGGTTTGACACAAACGGTGTGATTCAAACTTGTAGTTGTCTAAACTACTAGTTTAAGTCAAACCGACTGAGACTAACCCCCATATTCTAAGTCGTTCCTCCAAAACTTTTTACACTCCACTCAACCTCGTCGTGGGTAAAAATGGTATATGGGCTAGGCCTAACACGGAGTGGCTACGTACTCTTTGGCTCCTCCAGGTCCTTACGGAGTAATGACTTAGAATACCGATTTCGAGGAGTATTTCGAAGAGGTTTTCAATGCGGTTTCGTTAAGTCGAGGACGACTTAGAATATGGGTGTTAGTTTAATAAAAAAATTGGGAAATAAAAACATTTAAAAAAAAACCTTTTGGAGTCGGTGCCAGCCAGGGAATTCTACACTGCACTTCTATTACTTTTATTTTTCTTACCTTTGTTGGCACCGAATCCAAAAGGTTTATTTTTTACTTTGAGATTTTTTAAGTCGGTCTTGATTTTCCAATATGTTTCTATTTAAACATTTATCATATTTTCAAAAATAGTTTTGAATAACGCAAAAATTCAAAAGTCATAAAAATGTGCTGTATTTTCATGGCAAAGAATCTTAATCTAGTTGGTACTTGCCAATGATTTTCTATAGGTACTTGCTGTTAAAATATACAGTCCAGTAAAGATGAGTGTGCATTTTACCTTCTCTTATCGCACCTGACGTAAGATGGAGGTGAGCCATTTCCAACTCGGATAAAAAAATATGTCGGTTCGACCGAGGAGGATGAATACCCATTTTTTACGCGTTACGCAAACGCAGACCACCGATCGCGCAGTATTACCAAAATGTTCGCACGGAATTGAAAGTTACCTTGAAAAAAGAAAGCGTCGAGTTCCTTACCGGAATTTTCCTGGTCACGTAGTCCTTATGAGTGTCCTGATTTTCGGATGCGTGACGAAATGTAACGAAGAACGTGGGGTTCTGAAAGTAACTCATCATTTTCGGGACTAGCTGTGTGTGTTTCGAATGTGCATTCTATCAGAATCAGAATCACTTATTCCTTAGAAAATGGTTTTATATAAGATGGTACAATTAATAAAGTACAAACATATTCTGCCATTAAAAAAGCGTAGCAATTAATACATACATAAAAAAATACAATTAATTATTAATAAGGAAATTACAAAATTATTTAAATATCAATCATCATCACAAAAATGTCAAATATAAAAATTTAAGTTTACATGTTAGAAAAAGTACATGTCATAAAAAACTAAATAATACATGAATTAAATTTGTAGACTGGTACATTATTATTATTATTAATGTAAATTAAGTGCGTTTATTATATAATATAATACGGAATTATTTTCTTTCTAAATATTCATTCTAGACATCGACTTATTAAATTACTAGTGGCTGCCCGCGGTTTCACCTCCATCCCGTTTCCTAAAGTTAATCGGGATGAAATGTAATGTTTCAATCCAGGCTCGCTTCTATTTGAGTGCCAAATTTCATCTTAATCCGTACAGCAATGTTTGGGTGATTGAATAACAAACATCCAAACTTTCACGTTTATGATAATAGCGGCCGCTCGCGGTTTCACCCGCATGGTTCCCGTTCCCGAATATACTATAAAAAGTACTCTGTGTTTTAATCCAGGTTATCTACTATCGGTGTGCAAATTTCATCCAAATTCGTTTAGTAGTATTTGCTGGAAAGAGTAACAGGCATCCAAACATCCTCACAAACTTTTGCATCACTCGCGTGGTTACCGTTCCCGTGGGATTATCGGGATAAAAAGTAGCCTGTGCATTAGTCCACTATTTGAAGTCCCTACATACAAAATTTCATTCAAATCCGTTCAGTAGTTTTGGCGTGAAAGAATAACAAACAAACAAAAAACATACTGACATATTTTCACATTTATAATATTAGTAGGATTAGTAAAAAAAGACAGAGATAGATAGAAAGTAGGATATGTGATTGCAAAAAACTTCATATTGTTCTGATCTCAAGATTGGATACGAAGTTATTTGAAACACATTCATCACACCCTATACTCGTAAAATATATTTATACCACCTATGTAGTTACTTAACAAGTACAGATGTTAAATTATTGTATTTGTTTCATGCCTAAGTAAATATTTGCAGGACTACTTAGCACTCGCTCAATAAATTGTTATGAAGCGCTCATGGCCGCGCTTGACAGACTGATCGTATTCGATCACGTTCGTTAAGCAAAGATTGGCCCGGTCAGGTGTCGGATGGGTGACCGTAAAGTGGCATTACAACTGAGCGCTTCCGTGCTTCGGAGGGCACGTAAAACCGTCGGTCCCGGCTGTTGTCATTAGATTACAGCCTTATAGGCGGCTTGATAAACTCTGACGCCAGAGGTGGCCACTAATCCTCACTCTATAAGAAGAAGAACAATAAATTGTTTACACCAAACCACCTGCCTTTACAGATATAGATAAATACAACAATTTACTGCAATACGTAATTACAAAGCAGCAAAGCCATATAACAAAAAACAATTAATTTTAACGTGACATTTTATTTACAACTTTGGCATGAGAGCTCGCAGGCGACGAGAATCAGACTTGCATTCGGTATCTATTCTCTTGGACTGGCTCTCCGCCAACTTGGGAGCAAATGGCCCAAAGCGCGTAATTGCGGAGCTCTGCCCGTAAATAACCTGATAGCACGTATTATATTTACCATTTTACAACGGCGTTTAATGATAATGGAGATGCCATGGTCCTTCGAGCCGGACAAATGAGTCATAAAAAACCGATATCCAACCAATGTTCAACTTCGAACCTTGTAGCTGAAAGGAATAAGATTCAAAACTCGTGTTAAAATTTATTGATGCTCATAGACAACCGAAATTGACAAGCTTTATGAATGCTGGTATCTCTTTTGCTTTTGTTTAAAGAATCACTAGTTGCCGAGTTCCCGTTTTCTACTATCTGTGTACCAAATTTCATTTAAATCCGTTCAGTAGTTTCGGAGCCTATTCAATGCAAACAAACAATCAAATTTTTCCTCTTTATAATATTATTATTATAGATAGACAAAGATTTTACATTAGGACCGGGTTCACCACCGATAAATATATTTTTCATATTACAATTATTATTTTTCATATTAATCGGATAATAATCTATCCAGAACTTAGATATCGGTGGTGAAACCGCCCATAATTTTAAAATGATGGAACAAACACCTGTATATCACAGGTCACATTCTTGGAGGTGTAATGAATCATTCGCATTAATGCAGGCGCGTCAGACGCAGCGGAAGTATAATGTTAGCATACAAACTCACCACGTAATTTATACAATTAGAGCAAATAAATAGTGAAACAATAATACTAAGCATTCTTATATAAGTTCTTCTATTTAGAATATCTTTACTTAAAAGATATCTTGTAGTATCTATACCATTTAATCTGTGCCGCTTTGTGCAGAGTCCTCTAACTGCAATCAATCGATTTCTTGACTCTCGCAATCCCATTGTGGTAAACCTAAGTACTTTTAAGGAAAATATTTATTTAATTGAAAGCGGTTTCAGCTCGCGAGCTACGCTTCGTAAAATTAAAGATAATGAAATGTTGTTACTCACAGCAAAATATAGTAGCTATTCCTAATAAAATTGAACTACAGAAAAAAATATCCAATCAGCGTCGACGTCGGGACGTTGACAATGTTTTGGCAGCTTCTAGCACGCGTTATTTCCTATGAAGGAAATTGGTTGCGTATCTGGGCTTGTGTCGAGGGCCGTTATAGGTTTTTATTATACCATGTTCCGACAACCGACAGCAACGAGAATGTTTCTAAATATTTGGACGCTTCTGCGTGATGCCAAGTCGTTTTTTTAGGAAGTTTTATTATTTCATGTTCATATTTTTGTTACAATATTTCAGAAAGTCTCTTATGCAATCACACCATTTCTATTTTATTAGTTATCGTTTGATAGACGAAAATTTAAAGAACAATCTCTTAGTTGTTGCTAACCGCCTCTGTGGTCTAGTGGTACAACCACCGGTATCAGACCCAGGGGTCCAGGGATACATATTGTATTCGGTTTGGTTGGTGGTAGGACTTGTTGTAAGTCCGCCTGGCTAGCTACCACCATCTTATCTAAGCCTGACGCCATAACAACAATGTTTTCGGCATTATTGTGTTCCGGCAGTTTGAGATAAGATAGCCAGTTCTTCAGTGACTGAGGATTCCGGGAGAGGCTCGCATCCATCTTCAGCCTTACCAATACTTAACATCAGGTATGATGAAAACTAAGAGTCTCACCGTCGTTCATAAAAAAAAATCTTACTATTAACACCTCTGTTTTTTATTCTATTATTACGGTTGGTTCATGGCACATATTCCTTATCCATCCATAAGGGAAGCCAGTGCTTTAGCATTGGTGACAATAAAATGGCTGATGAATCAACTTGTGGCTAAATCTCAGTCAGAAGACGACACAAAAGTCAACTACCTCTTTGGTGAAGAATCACTTTATTATTTTTCTATTACTTCTAAATCTTATTAAACCTTTTTATTAGCCAAGTTACGGTCTCACCGAGGCCATAAACTCCAGGCTCCTACGGAATTCATGTGATTGAATTCCCGAGGCACTCACACACGCGTTCTGAGCTCGTTGGGCGAATACAAATATATAAACTTGTTTTATTGCGCTAGGAGCTGATATTGCCTCTGATATTGTGCACAGAATGCTTAATAACACTACTGGGGTCTTGGTCAGCAGCCTTGGTAAGCGTTCTTGTCGCAACCGCTTTATTTTGTACTTACTATTTCTATGTTGTTCTTTGAAACTAAAATAAAGAAAGCAACAAACCAACGCACAGAAATTAAAGCATAACTAATTTAATTACCTCATCAATATTATAATAGTATTGTGGTTTAAGTTTGTCTTCAAAAATAAAAGTTCGAAACAACAACCACATAAGGGCACCGCTTTGTTACAAACTTTTCGCTTGTAAGTTAAAATTATACAATCATACCCATTAAATTAAGGACTTTAAGGCATATCATACTAACTACATACAAATCGTACCTATATTTTGGTAGTTGCTTGCAAAACTTTACCGATTCACAATTCACTACAGTTTTATTGCATTGCCAGATCGTAATTCGTAACCTAATGTGGCCACAGCTCGCAACTCCCCCCAATTTAAGTGAACTCGGGACAGTGCAGTAAAAAGTTGAACACGCACTGAACTTTTTACTGCACACTCTCTAGTGAATTTCGTCGTATATTTAGCCGTAGCGGAGCATTATTACTCTTTTTTTTACTAACTACGGGGAGACTCTTAGCCTTCATCATACCTGATGTTAAGTATTGATAAGGCCGAAGATGGAAGCGAGCCTCTCCCGGAATCCTCAATCACTGAGGAACTGGCTATCTAATCTTTAACTGCCGGAACACAACAATGCTGAAAACATCATTGTTATGGCGTCAGACTTAGATAAGACGGTGGTAGCTAGCCAGGCGGACTTACAACAAGTCAGACCACAACCAAACCGAATACAGTATGTACCCCCGCTGGGAATCCAACCCGGGACCCCTGGGTCTGATACCAGTGGTTGTACCACAAAGGCGGTTAAAACATGGTATTTGTCCTACTTGTCAGTAAAACATAACAGTTGTCTTGGTCACAGATTTCAACGCAAATTTCTATGAAGGTAAAATATCATCAATGAGGACTCTCCGTGCAGTACGGATTACGGCCTGATAGATTTGAAAGACTTCTTTATTTGCATCGGTCCATCGCTCTTCAACAGCTCCTCTTTCGCTCTAGCTAGGTAAAGTTGGGGAACTTCCCGGTTGGCCAGTAGTCTTTTTTTTATAGACTTACAGTAACCGTTTATATCACAAATAATAGAACACTATTTGGTATTTAATTTGAATCATAAATTATTTGTTAAACCTTATTACTTTTCGAATAAACGTTTCCCAGAAAAACTCTACTAGTCAACGGGGAAGTCCCCTGACTGTACAAGAGGGCAATAACCTTTTTTGCACACTTATCTGGCAAAGACTATAAAGTCGAAAAACTAAAGTTGCTTACATTGCCGTGTTTGAAAAAATTAGAATGAAACAAATTTATCAGAACCAAAATTATCTCAATTTACCAAATTTTATTTTTTATCAGTAACGTCGATGAATTCCTTTGGATAAGGTTCACCCAATTAGGGCACAGGTGTATATTGGGCGGCTGCGGTCATCGATGGATAACAAACAATCAGTCGTGGACTGCCTCGGAGACTATTCTGCGGCTATCCTTGACATAAATCACTTGGAATTGAACCAGTGGCCGAGCGAGATCTAACTGGCCAAGCTGAGGTAAAACCATTTAACATTCAAATGGAATTTGCTTGTTGTACCATATTTATAATGAAATGTAATTTAATTCACAGAGCATATTTTATGATTTTTTAATTTTTGCATTTATCAATGCGATTTTTATACGTATGATAAATTTTAAATAGGAAAATATTGAAAAAAAACAACTCGGCTACAAGTGAATTCTCAGATGGGACTCGAACCATCGACCTCGAGACATCTACCTTTGGAAATCCGGTCCAATGCTCTAACCACTGAAAATTTATCAGAGAGATTAAAAGGAAGAATTGAGAATGAGCTAGATAGTTCGTAAAGTACATGTTGCGGTTTTAATATTCACAAAGGAGTAATTTATTGTAGGTACTAAAGGATCCGTCAGTTTATAATATAAAGAAAATAATACCTAATAAAATAATAGTAGCTTAAGTTACATTAGAAGATATAATAAAAAACTAAATTGAAATCGGTTCATTCGTTCGGGAGCTATGATGCCACAGACAGACAGACAGACAGACAGACACGTCAAATTTATAACACCCCTCTTTTTGCGTCGGGGGTTAAAAATACGGAAGTTCATCGTTTCAAAGAGGTCTTAAGAAAGAGGAAAAAAAGGTTTTCAGCTTACTCTATACCAATATTTTAGTCGATTGGTTGCTTATTTAGGGCGTGAAGGAATGACACACAAACACACTTTCGCATTTATAATTATCAGTAAGAATTAAGATTCAATAAACTAAGAACATGTTTGATAAAGACCAAAGCGGAGTTGGGATAATTTGCCACTAATAGCAGACTTAACTCTGAAAACACGTCTACAAATTGCTTTTCATTCGCTCCCGACCCTGTTTTAAAGATGTTAATAAAGCTAAACTATGTAAATCAGCTTAAGGTGAACATACGAAAGAAGCGTTTTATTTTACCGCTGCTCTTGTAAGCTGGACGGGTTTGTACAAAACGAAACATGAAGCTAAGTAGCACTAGGATGATGTAAGAAAAACGTAAGTCTCTGGAACCACGAAACCGACGGGCAGTAGAGAAACACTCTTCGCATTATAATGAATTGCCGTAACTGAAGTTTAAACATACAGCTACATTTTATGCGCCGTCCTGTGGCTGGCGAATATCACAATGCTTTGGTAGGTTATTTTAGTATACTTTGGTAGGTGAGTCTGGGTGCTATTGAGATGAACGCAAGAAATCATGATAAAATAGATATCGTTTTGAGATGACTAAAATATAACAAGTACTTAGCACTCGTGTAGGCACTTTTCAAGCGTCTTCTAGTAACATTAAACTAGTAACGACGACGGCTATAGTATGGGATGAAATTACATATTCCATCATATTTTCATTTCTTATTTCACCTCGGTCGAGGATAGAGAATTATTGACGTTCATCCAATCATTTATTCCACATGGTCAACCTAGATTCAACAATTCGTAGTACCACGCGATGGTTCATGCATGACCCTTCTCCTTATCCATACATCAGGACGGCCAATACCCCAACATTTAAGTAAATGACCTATTGCCACTGTCTAAATAGTGATTGCACTCCATTCAAATATCAGAATGACGCACTCACGCAGGCAATAGTATGCTACATGGGCGTAGGCGTGTAATAGTCGCAAGTGCCGCGTCGAGACTAGTGGAGAGGCACGTGTCATGAGTGCGTCATTTCGGCTGTAAGAATGGAGTGCAAAGCCTGTTTAGACTGTGGTCTAAATCGTCAAGTAAATGCTCCGAATCTATCGCGTATGTTTCCACTGGTTAATTATTGCGTCAGGCTAGTTAACCAGCGGCGTCAGGACTGAACTAACGGCACCCCAACATTGAAATGGCTGAAGATGATGATAAAGAGTCTGGAATGCCAAGTGCACGCTCTGAATCTATCGCCATATGTTTCTACTCGTTAGTTATTGCGTCAGGCTAGTTAACCAGCGGCGCCAGGACTGAACAAATGGCACCCCAATATTGAAAGGGCTAAAGATGATGATAAAGAGTCTGGAACGCCAAGTGCACGCTCCGAATCTATTGCCGTATGTTTCTACTCGTTAGCTATTGCGTCAGGCTAGTTAACCAGCGGCGCCAGGACTGAAGAAACGGCTAGCCTAATTGGAATGTAAATAGAGGCAAAGCTTCTTTGCGATGCCCCTAATCCTCCGAGATTTATTTGCCTTTCTAGACTTCGAGTGTGAAGTAGGTGGTTTTTTTCTGGATTACTTGGAAAACTAACCTTTATTTAGCTATGTTTTGAAGTTGACTTTTCTAATATTTTTTATATTTAAATAACTAATAAAATGCTGTACTGGGAGTTTCGGTCTCACGATTTAGACTCATGCTACGTACCAATGCCAAATGTGGCGTTCTTGAGGTATTGTCTAGTCTTGAGCTATGACAGATATGTTAGTACAATTTTTACTCTCAATCTGCACCTTTGATGCTACTTGCCAAACATCATCAAGGGATATACGGCTATACGGCGATACGGATATACGGCAAAGGCATGTAGAGGGTGTCCGGTGGCAGATTTCAAACTTCCTTTGCTAATATTTTTTAAATTAAATCTTAAGGTGGGAATTTTAACGTAATTTGATTTGTCCTTTGTCTGGATTTGTTTACTAAACATATCAGTGCACGGATGCGCAACAATCTAGGCGTATTTTAAGGCTAATGATTCGTGTACAAATTCGTCAATATTCGTCTCTAGCTGCCTCCCGCGGTTTCACCCGCGTGGTTCCCGTTCCTGTGGGAATATCAAAAAATACTTTCTTAGTGATCGTCTACATCGTTTAGGGATCCTGTATGCAAAATTTCATCTTAATCGGTTCAGCCGTTTGGGCTGTGCGTTTTCTGCCAGTCAGACACGGTATCGTTTTATTTAATCGTCATTTACGAGATGCTCCAAGTGAAAATTTAATTCAATCATGGTTGCGAAGGTTGACACGCATGTCATATTCAGCACCAAACACTCCATGGCCGGCTCCCAGCTAGACATCGAGAACGAAAGAAAACATCGAACTTGTTGTAAACATTTCGAACAAAATATTCGACGAGCAGTTGTACAGGAATCAACACCTGCGCCTAGATTGCGAGCGCACCACTCCACTCAGACGTTTAGTACAAAAGATCCGCACAAAGGACAAATCAAATTTCGACAAATTCCCGCCTTAAGTTATTTACTTTTAAAAATAGCAAAGGAACATCGAAATCTCCGACCGGACACCCAGTATGTATGAATAGTTAACCAATTTAGGTGAGGTTACTATTTCTGTAACTATGCCATTTTTCCCGTTCTGATTGTGCGTGTTGAAGATTAGATTTCATATTAATAATAAATTCACTAATTTTAATAAATTATATAATGGATAATGTTATAAGCTTAAATTGTGTTGCGATAATAAATCCTGAGTTTAGCCCCTTTTCCAGATAGAGGATCAAAGTTTGTAAAGGGAGTTGGAAATTCTTCAGCATTATCTTTAAGACTTGTTAACGAGATTAACAGCCCGGATTTAACAGTTTTTATTATTATCTTTTACGAAATACACCTTCAGAAGAAATACCTTTAAAGCTTCCAGGTATTAGCGGTACTGTAACTTGAAAAAGTTGTTATCATTCAGAACACATATCGGTAATAAGCTCTCTAGCAGTTGGTGTCTGCTTGTCTAGAATTTATAGTAGCTACTCGTATAACAATGTTCGATGTAATATATCTAGATTTCTTATTTATTTGATATTCATTCCAAATATAGTAATCCTATTCCGATCGTAACTGCGAGCCGTGACTATTTTACAGATATTTAAATTCGGTAACTGAGCTATTTTATTTCGCTCTAAAAATATTTTATTTATTTCTTCAAGAATCTGTGTTTTATTTTGTAAATTTTGAAGCATGTTCTACGGTAGGAATGAAATCACAATAAATGTCGGTAAACTGGTACAGCCAACAAATTAATATATCCAAAAGTGTAAACTTTAATTGATTTTAAAACTCTTAATCAACACTATTAGTATAAATAGGTAAACTTTGTAAGTTTGTTTGTAAAAAGTAGTCTCCGGTGAACCAATTTTATAAATTCTTTAAGCAGTAAAAATCTACACTAAACTACGTTTTACTGTGAGATAAATTAATCATGTTCAACGCCCAGCAAATTTGGCACAAGTCAATACTGGTTTATTATGCTACAATGTATAATGTGTCAGTAAATGTAATGTTACTAATATAGGTTACGTTATGCATACTAACTATTCTATGGATCTTGGAAATCTGAAATAAATGAATTTATTTTTATTATAACCACTCATCTGCTTGACGTTTAAAAAAAAACAACGGGTTGCACTCCAGGAGGGCCAGCAGAACTGAAAATCGCTTAAACGAAACAGCAGGAGCAGACATACATTTTCGTCGCGCGGTAGAAAGAGAGGGGGATATTACTTCCTCTCCTACGCCGCGCCGGCGGTCTACTCTCCCTCCCGTCTTACGAATTTTCGAACAGGGTCACGTGTCCTGACGCGACTTTTAACATTTTTTACCCCATTTTTCGCCGATAAAGAAGTTTTCATTTCAAAAATTGGTCCTCGTATACTAAACTATGGCTATTTATACTTACGTATTGTTACTTAAGAAAATAATTTTTAAGATTTAAATTCCCAAAAATACAGTTTGCATATTTAACTCACGTCCAAGAAGTTTGGTTGCTTTAGTTTTTCGCATTGTATCCAGTCGCACATTATGCAAATTCAGCGTTGCTCCTTCGTCAACCGCAGAGTCGGTTTTCAGGAAAAATATCCAAACTTGCCTCGACGATCCCAGAACTATTTATAAGCTGAAAGGGTTTTCGTGTTCGGAAACACGTGCCGAAATATGTTAAGAGTGCGGAGTTTATTTACGTTAACTTTACGCCGCGGGGTATTGCGAACGGGATTTAATTTATAACACCAATATGTCTTTGGCGTTACGATAAATAGAATGGACAAGGTGGACGAAATTAACTTGTGGATCTACTCTTTCATCCATAGTTGACTTGCCTAGCAAATTTACTGTACACACAATATAAATTACAACAATAAATATCGTAACTCGAAATCCTTCAATGCTTTTCCCGGGATCAAGCGCTTTTCCAATGTTGCTGAATGTTTATTAGAAGTTAGTTTACTTAACGATAATTTTACTTAAATCTGAAATAAAATTCAAAAAATATGTTTAATATAAAAGACTCAAATATCTAGATTTCTGAAACAGACAGACGGAACTGATAAAATAATAGGGTTGTTACATTGTTGTAGAGTGAAAGTCCTGGCTGGCAAATGCAATCTGTCACTAGATTACTGTTTGTTTATTCTTCACTCGAACAAGTCGAATAAAAGTGTCTGAATCGAAAACTGTGTTTACTTTTTTTTTTTTATTAATTATTAATTCTATATTGTAGCGTGCGAATTTTTAATGTTAAATGCCTGTCATGCTGTGTATATGTACTTGTGGAGTGGCAGCCTATCATAACTCTTTATTTGTTTGTATTGATCTTCATGTATTTGCCTTCACTCTGTTTTGTGTACCTAAATAAATAAGTAAATTACTTAGTAGTAAATCAGGTTCACTGCGTAACCATACTTCAAAGCACATTAATGAGTTAAGTGTAAAGGCTCTTTCAAGTAATCTGGGGCAGTGGCTCCCGCGGGAATAAGTCCTGAATATATTAGCTCTCTGCGGTTCGTTCCTAGCTCTAGCATCAAATCACCACCAACGGCATATTGGATTGGACGTGATTGTCTGGATCTATTATCTATCAGCGTTGAACGGAAATGGAAATTATCGCCTTTCTCGACATTTACAGTCTATGTCATCGACAACATTAATTCTTATTTGAAGGCAAAACTCCTCTGCAGATTCTCGTCAAAGTTTAAACTGACAGTGATAATGTAAAAAATTAACGCCTAATAAAAACATTTGAGCAATAGATATTCGAAAGAACTTACTTCAATAAAAATAAGTTTTGAAACGTTTTAGAATTTCATGAATAATTGGGTGAAATTAAATAAAGAATAAATGGTTATGAGGTCGGCGAAAAGTAATTCACCATGATTCATTTAAAAAAAAATGTTACTTTAACCCAATTTCCATCTCGACTAAATTCTGGTTAAAGTTGGACCCCAAGATAGAATCTACAATTTCCTGACGAAAAAATTTCCTTGAAACGTATTTCAAAATTCGTTCAAGTTTCCATGTCCTCGTCGGAGTAGCTCGGTAACAAGACGCGAATCTGGCCCGCGCTGCAGTCTCAATGATTTATTCTGAGGGAACAAAAGTGCTAAGGATGCGATCATAAAACCTCTTACTATTACGTAAGAAGATATTTACTCAGCCTTCGCCAGACGAGTAAGTGAAATCGAACAAAATCAAAGTTGGTGAAACAGCCAAACAGACCTAATATTAGTCATAACTACTAGGCTATTGATAAATCAACACATTCCGAATTTGTCAGTGTAAGTGAGAAAATTGTTCAACATACTTGTGAAATACTGGATTGCTGGAAGCAATGTGGTCATGTGAAGTGAATCAAAGTGTTCTTTTTTTTATGAAGTACGTGGAGACTCTTAGCCTTCATCATACCTGATGTTAAGTATTGATAAGGCTGAAGATGGAAGCGAGCCTTTCCCGGAATCCCCAATCACTGAGGAACTGGCTATCTTATCTTTAACTGCCGGAACACAACAATGCTGAAAACATTGTTGTTATGGCGTCAGACGTAGATAAGATGGTGGTAGCTAGCCAAGCGAACTTACAATAAGTCCACTGGGAATTAAACTCGGGACCCCTGGGTCTGATACCGGAGGTTGTACCACTAGACCACAGAGGCGGTTCTTTCTTTTATGAACAAAGTGTAACTGCTAGACAGAGCAAGTGGACCAACAATCTATTCTCCCACAGTGCAAAAACAAATTCTAGCTCACCATTATTCAAATATTCAAGTTGCGATTGAACCGCTCAACGTTTCGGTGTCGAGATATCGGGAATGTCTCCGAAGCTCGTTAGTGCATACCTCTTCCTCTTCCGTACCTCCCGCCGACATGGCGATTCGAATATTTTAAATTCAAGGCTTTGGTCGGGATTCCTCTTGTATAACCATAGCGTCGTCACTTCCACGCACGTCTTTGATTTGATTTCTATTGTATTCTTTTAGCTTGAAATTATTATTTGCTCTTCTTTTCCTTTATAAGTATTCCGTTTATTTGCAACTAAACACTATTATACTCGTATCTTGTTTATTTTCTTTGTACGCTTTTTTTTATCTTCTTTGTGGTGAAAATGATGACGAAAGAAGTTTTACATCGAATTTTCTGGAACGCTGTTAATTTCTTACTTATTTCTGAAACTGAATATATTTAGTAGGTATAATATTTTTTATAGGAAAACTAATTACGCTTATAATCCTGAAAAAAATTTCCGATATTTATCTTTAATATTCCCATAACCATAAAGTTTATTCATTCGGATGAATAAGCTCTTTCAATGGCCATCATAACTAGGAATACACGCTTAAACCGCGAAAACCACTGTAACTAATACCTCGGGCTCAACCATTAGTTAAATCGGTATTGAATATAGTGCATTAGTGCATTTACCAAACGCTTCAGCGGCGATAATAAATTAGATATCGTGGAATATCAGTTTCAACGCTTTTCGCGTGCTTTATTCCGAAAGAGATACTTTCGCGTTCAAGATTGAGTTAAAATGAATATTAACTTTTTCAATATTACTGGTAAAGAAATAACATTGTTCTTGTTAAAGCAAAATGTTTGAATCTGAAACCCAATTTATATCTCGAGTAATTACCTAGTTTGTAAGTCTCAAAACGATCAGAGACCGTCATACGCAATTAGGCGTTCACGATTCGACGTAGACGTGCCGAATCCCAAAGATTTGCACAATAATTCCCAGTAATTACCGGCACATATGCGCAACTTCGCCGGCGCCATGCAACTGTTAAATTATTCAGCCCGCGAACCATTCGCCGCCGCCGAAAGCAAACTTTTGCTTGTGAAAATTTAAAATATTTAAAGTACGAGCTCACGTCTTGAGCATTTACCGCCCAAATCTGGTTTACTGTTGAAATTCAAGGGACAGACTTCCACCGGATTATGGTAAGTTAAAAGCTATTAAAAGTATGTAAACTTTTATTGGTGGGCTCAGCGTACATTAGGCAGGACGCTTTTTGCTTACTTATCGTCTCCAAGCGAATTCTGAGCGCTTTTTAGTCCATTAGCGTGAAATTCGTATAACGTTCTGTCGCGGCAGTACATAACAAAATTTATTCACGTCTAGGTAGTACAATTTTTAATATTTTTATTATTTAAACTTTATTAACTAAGTATAGTCTTAGTATTCCGTCATAATACATCAGAATTCAGATACCTATAGTATTTGATGGCATTCAATTTGTGTAGTTACAAGAAGACTTAAGACGGTAAATAGAAAAACCGGTTGTCATCTATCACCTTAAAATAATAATACGGTTTAATCGAACAAATCTGTTGAACTGAATATGATAATCAGAATCGTTATAAATAAGCGAACACAGCCGCCATTTGTAGAAAGATAAGATTCCTTCCATCCAAATGTATTGAAGGCTTTCCTGGAACATGGGATCTGTTATCGCTACAAGTATTATCGAAACCCGGTTCCCAGGAGTCATTTTTACGTTTGGGTATCGGGCCTCAGAAATAAAATTGAAATGTGTAGGGTGAAATTGACTATAAAAAAGGATAAGAATATTCTGTGGCTTATTGAGAAACTAGTAAACATGACTGGCTGAGTGAAGAGTTTGTATCAATTTTGGGTTTTCTATAGTGTTATTGAAAGTACACTTAAACATTTTTATTCGCTATATATTTCATTTGGGTTTCAATTAAACACTTTAAACCTTAGTTTTAACAGCCTCTGTGGTCTAGTGGTACAACCACCGGTATAAGATCCAGGGGTCCCGGGTTCGATTCCCAGCTGTACATATTGTATTCGGTTTGGTTGGTGGTAGGACTTGTTGTAGGTCCGCCTGGCTAGCTACCACCATCTTATCTAAGCCTGAAGCCATAACAACAATGTTTTGAGCATTGTTGTTTTCCGGCAGTTTGAGATAAGATAGCCAGTTCCTCAGTGGCTGGGGATTCCGGGAGAGGCTCGCTTCCAACTTCAGCCATAGCAATACTTAACATCATGTACCTATGATGAAGGCTAAGAAGTCACACATTTATAAAATCAAGACTTTTCCACCGCGAGTGAGTGGGACTCGAACCAATATCTATAAAAACGGCAAAAAATTACGTTTGTTGGATGGTAGGAATTGAAATATTTATATTTTATATTTTTTAATATTTATTGTTATAGCGGCAACAGAAATACATTATCTGTGAAAATTTCAACTGCCTAACTATCACGGTTAATAAAATAAAGCCTGGTGACAAACGGACAGCGAAGTCTTAGTAATAGGGTCCCGTTTTACTCTTTGGGTACGCACAATGAATTAAATGGCCAATGAACAGATACTATGAATGCTTGTAGGGAATATAAAATTATCAATTTAATTGGTTAAAAACAGTTGCCTGTTCCGTCTGAACCTTGCTTTAAGAATGCTTATGCAGCCGAGTTTAATTAACGAAATTATACTAAAAGCCTAATAAATGAGGCACTAGAGGATTCGTGGATTGCACTTTGTGCATCTAAATTAACTCTCTCGCTGAAAGTGGCCATATGTGTGTCTTGAGATATATATCGCCTCTCGCCTCGTAAGCCTTCGAGCGCGCGCTAGCCACTTTACTGGAGCAAGATAAAGCATTCCTCACTGCGAGGCACAGCGCCTGAGATATATTTAGTATCTCGGCTTATAATGTCTCATACTATATACTAAGCGTATGGTTTAAGTTTTTAGCAGGTATAGCCATAATTTAAAAATATAGTTTCCTTAGCTTGATAAAACCTAAATATTATTTTAGTCATATTCGGGTAGCTCAGTAAAATCTTTGCATCCGAATTACCCCAGTGTCTCAAGACGCAAGACTATGACCTGTGTGTATTGCCAGTGATGACTTATGGCAGTGATACGTGGTCGCTAACTATGGGTCTGATAAGAACGCTCAAGGTCACACAGCGTGCAATGGAGAGAGCTATGCTCGAGGTCTCCCTACGTGATCGAATCAGAAATGAGGAGATCCGTAAGAGAACTAAAGTAACCGACATCTCTCGAAGGATTGCTCAACTGAAGTGGCAGTGGGCAGGGCACATAGCGATAAGAACCGATAACCGTTGGGGCGGAAAGGTTCTGGAATGGCGACCGCGCACCGGACGACACTCCGTGGGTGGGCCCCGACAAGGTGGACTGACGATCTGGTGAAGGTCGCGGGAAGCCGCTGGATGCGGGCAACGCAAGACCGTTCGTCGTGGAGATCCTTGAGGGAGGCCTATACCCAGCAGTTGGTGTGATGTGGTACCACATTAACGCATTTTGTGTATTTCTTACAAAGATGCTTTGCACCTGTACACTTGTGCAGTATTACTAATACTGCCGTCCACAAGTAGTTGCCAGTTTTTTTATAACTAAGAGACATTAAAAAATTGCAGTTTTTAAACCTCTCGCGCTGTCGTCTACACACGGGAGACATGGTATTACTGTTATTTCAACTGTATAACATGCATGTAAAGATATGTAGCTTAACCTATTTTCAGTTTATTTCCAGATCATGAATAACGGAATGATGAACGGAAATATATTATTTATTATTTAGGTATATTATCTCCATTTTCTATTCCAATCCCCTTAAAATTTAAATCTACGTTTTAAGTAAAAACTACTTTTGCTAATTTGATTTCAACGTCTCGAAAATTGTATCTTCCTTCAAACTTGTGCAAATTTTCAAGCACGGTGACTGTTTATTTAAGTAACGAACAACAACGGCCGAGAATATCCAATGAAGTTAAAAAAAAGCGTAACCTTTTTAATATTTAAATTGAAAGTTGAAAGTATTTAGCTGGTTCGTTAAAATTGTCCTCATTCAGATTATTTGGTAGATTAACCAAATTGCCTTATTAACATAACGGATCTGATTAAAAATCTCTGTTTACAGCGTAAAGACAATCGTTGACAATGCAAAACCGTTACATATTTAAACACTCAGCTCCCATTGGCGAAAATTTGAATCGTCCAACCAATGCGAGTCGGTTGTTTGCATGCCGCCATTTTAATTATGTTCTGTTTGAATTTGGGATGAATTTCGAATGTTAATCAGGGACCCCGCCCGTAATGAGTATGCTTTTGTGCGCAAAGATAATTCGGAATACGAACGACTGACGCGGCTTTTGTTTGGTTTTGCTTGTGTCAGGTGAGCGAACCAGCTAATTGTTTTTACGTACCTATTGTGAAATAGATTTTGACGATGTCACTTCTGTGAACGTTTTTAATCTTTTATTGGAATGGAAATTCCCAATATTCGCTATCTCGTCTCGTATAGATACAAAATTCTGTAGAATTTTGTACCTACTCGTATTTTTAAATAAAAATAAAATGTAGACAAAATGTAGCAAGATACATATTTTTGTAAATAGAAACAAAATGTTCGCAACTATGTATTACAATTTGATCCAGGATGTAAATTTCAATATACTAAGCACTACATCTCTTTTTTAAGGATCTTCAGTGGACTTGAAAAGTATTTGAAACTATGTTTTAACATGAGAATAGAGCGTTTCAAATATTACAAAAGCATGAAAGCCTATTCAGTGATCAAGACAAGGGACCGTAGTGACTTTTCCAGGTATTTGGAAATTCAATAGACGTTATCAAAAAGCATACATATAACCCCTTTCCCCTAGCCCTTTCTTGGGCAAGCATGCAACACCTTAGACCACATCCTGTTTATTTAGCACGATGGTGGTCAAATGCCTGCCCAGTTATTATATAAAAAAATATTTAAAAAAAACTCAGCAAGTATGCTTAAAATGAAAGCACGCAGGCAGGTCCATCTAGCTCCTAACATCTAGCTGCTTGTTTGGCATAATTGACACAAAAAGCCAAATTGCCTCTTTTCTAAGCTGGAGCAATTTTTCTCACAGAGTAATTTCCAAAAAAGATCATGCACTCAGGTTTTCTCCATTCCAAAACATCATTCCTCGGCCTTTCGCGGATCTTTTAGATTTGTTGTTTCGAAGTGCTGGAACGACATTCCCCCTCCTATCCAAGATCTGGGAACAAAGTATTCAAAAACAGTCTCAAACGTTACCATATCGCACGTTGTAGTGCAGGACTCATAAATATAATACACCCACCATAGTTTACCCTCGACAGACATCGATTATGTTACCAGCACTCGCTGCAGCTCTTGTCTTTCATCACGTCCACAATATAATATATTTATATATTTTCTAAGTCAAACTTTAATTTCTTTTTCTTCGCATGTAAATTGTAGATTGGGAATTGCATTGGGGTTTCACACTAAAAAGGCGACCAATATTTCTTTAAGTCATTGTTTTTATGTTGTTAATTAATGTTTTTCTTGTTTTAAGTTAACTCGTCACATCTCTTTTGCCCTAATTCTTCGCAAAACAGCAAACAAACAAACAAACAAAGCAAATAGCCAAGATGACAGTGTCAGTAATTTTCCAATCCTTTTTCTTTATTTTCTTTTTTCTTGCTTGATAAACAAAACGGGCTAAGGTCAGATATAATACACAGGGCCTAACCAAATTTTAGTGATTATGCGGAAAACGTCATTTGTTTTTATTTTTATATGTTAATGTTGCGCTTATCTTTTTATAGCTATAATTTGATATTTATGTTTAATTTAGTATTTTCTGTTGTCTCTGTATCTTCATACCGCGTACCAAACGGGCCCTGCCAGAATACCAGCGTTGCCGTGACACATCTAGCGTCATGGCAACATGCTAAGGGACCTTATTTTACCCAAAGGCCATACTTTATCTTTATGTTATTTGATGTGTTTTTGTATTACTTATTTTAATTCTGTATCGTTTCCATTTCTTTGTATATGTACTTTGTATTATGGTCTTTTGTGTTAATAAAATTATTCCCTCTCATATAAATACTCTCACTCTATAAATCTGTTACGTGGTTGGCAGCACAGTCCTATATCGAGGTAGACAGTAAAAGTTTACCTACCTTGCGTGTCAAAAGTTCGATTCTAAGAGGTCTAAGTGTTCCGACCTAAGTCAGTCCGCTTGAGATCATTGCCATGAAAACTCGCGTCGCTCAGAAACGAAAATGGTTAATTGTGCAGATGTTGCTTGCAAGACCTCGTCAATAATATTACCATTCCACTTAATCTCGCTCGTGGCCTTTAAATGTATTCACTTTCATATCCACACCTACACAACGCCACATTTGACATTAGTTGTGTTTAAGATGTCCAGAAACAATAGTGACCGTTCTCAGATTATTAGACCTTTAACTATCTGCACTGGAAAAGTAGCAGCTGGAGTATTCTATGTTTATATAGGCCTCCCTCAAAGATCTCCATGACGGTTGGTCCTGCGCTGCCCGCATCCAGCGGCTTCCCACGACCTTCACTAGATCGTCGGTCCGCCTTATCGGGGGCCTACCCACGGAGCGTCGTCCGGTGCGCGGTTGCCATTCCAGAACCTTTCCGCCTTAACGGCCATCGGTTCTTATCGCTATGAGTCCCGCCCACTGTCACTTCAGCTGAGCAATCCTTCTAGGGATGTCGGTTAGTTTATTTCTCATATCCATCTCCTCATTTCTGATTCGATCCTGGAAAGCTAGTAACAAAGTCAACTCAAACTCAAACGTAATAAGATTGCAGATACTTCATAACTAGCACATTGTATGTTTTCTTCCAGTCTAGCCTGGAAATCTCACTTATTTATTTATTTATTTATAAGGTATATAAACAGGTCACAACAAAAATTAAAAGAATACAATACGAAGACATACATAATGAAGATCTGGGATGCAACCCTAAACAATGTACACAAAACTACATTTATAAAAGCAACTAATTTACTAAATAAACACTATATAATTAGATAAAATAACTAACAAAATCAGAAATCAATGAAATAATTAGATGATTAAAAACAAATGAATAAATCTAACAATTAAAATTAAGTGGTAAATTAAATTAAAAGTGAATAACAATAAATAAACAAATGAGATTAGAATTAAAGTCAAAAAGTTCATATTAAGTATTTTTATGGTAAGTTCATTCCGAGTCCAGCATGGCATGGGAGATGCCTCTCCCGCTATTTAACATTTCAATGTGTTGCCATAAAGCAGAAGCGTTAAAAGCAATTAACAGCCAGCACAGCTCAACCGCTAATCTCCCGCGTAATTCACAATTATCAACGGTACCGGTGTTTTTAGGAAGCGGTCGAAACATTAATTCGCGGCTCGGTCGTTAAGTAAAACCGGGGTGAGTTATAGTGCGACAGGTAAATCGTGTTAACGAGGTTAGCTCGGCGACGGAGCCGATAAATAACCGTTGATAACGCGTAATGTCCCCGCCGTAGGGCGCTTTTGTTCTCAAATAAATCGCCGGAAAATTGAAGCGCTGTTCGTCGAATTAACATGTCGCCGTGTGGGATATTGCGATGTTTGCAGCACGTGGTCACTTAGGTGTGGCTTATTTTTACTAACAAATAAGGGAAGTAATTCCTTAAATTGTGCGTACTGTGCAAAGTATTTTTATATTCTACAGTCATGGCCTACCGTGATTTCGACCGCGTGGTTCCCGTTATCGTGGGAATATCGGGATAAAATTTATGTTAATCCAGGCTGTAAACGTGTGCTCAATATTTGATAGAATCAGGCGTTACTTAGCGGAAATCCATATCTTAGTAGAAAACGAAACACCGAGACTCGGTACTGGTATTGCACGGTCTAACAACTCCTGAGGATGCTCCGTGTGTGGGCGAAACACGTGTAGAGTAGTCGGTGAAGGTGAAAGGTGTGTCACTGTGTTGCATCTGCATTTATTTGCGGGCTGGCGGGCGGTGCATCTTGCATGTAACTTTTCTTGTGGAATCAAGCTACATATTTTCAGCTGCCAACATCAACTAATTCAAGAATAGACTTGTTATATCTACAAAATATGGATCAAATCAATTATGCCACTATCAGGATACAGGCAGTATCAGTTGCATCAACTGCTTACCTGTTAAATAATAATAATAATATTTTTTCATTTCTACTAAGTGTGCTCAATCTTACGTTCACATTTATAATATTAGTAGGTAATTATATGTTCCTAATAAGTAATAGTGTGACAGGTAAATTGTATTAACGAGTGTCACGTTTCGTTTTTCACATTTTCGTTTCACATTTATTTAAAATTAAAATCTACAAAATAAATAATTAGATAATTTTTTTTTTTTATTATTTCAATGTTGCCTATTCTGTTAAATATTTTTTTTGTAGGTTGGCAGATATGAATTCTCAATTTTCTGCGTATTTCTCTTTAAACTGAATCCTTTTGGCTCAAATATCATATTGTTATAATGTCTGACAGTTTTCAACATCCATTTCATTTGTAAAAACAATAGAATATGCCTTTATTTAGTAATTATCATCAGTCCTGGGGTGCTGGATTAATTAGGAATCGGATTACTCATTGCTAGTTTGTTGAACGCCATCTTGTTGTGGGAAGAAAGAATTTTAAACATGACACGAGGTTAGATCGGCGACGGAGCCGATAAATAACGCGCGTGGGGCGCAAATAAATCGTCGGAAAATTTAAGCGTTGTCCGTCGAATTAACACGTCGCCTTGCGGGATATTGCGATGTTTGTAGTGTTAACTTAATTTTACACTTACTAATTTTGCATGCCAGAGTCTGGTGATTAGTGTGATTCTAATGAAATTTTCTGTAAGAACTTATGTACCACTTTTCAAGCAAAATAAAATGAATTGAATTGCGTGCGGCTTATTCTAGCGAAAAACTACCGCCTCTATGGTCTAGTGGTACAACCACCGGTATCAGACCCAAGGGTCCCGGGTTCGATTCCCAGCGGGGGTACATATTGTATTCGGTTTGGTTGGTGGTAGGACTCGTTGTCCGCCTGGCTAGCTACCACCATCTTATCTAAGTCTGACGCCATAACAATAATGTTGTCAGCATTGTTGTGTTCCGGCAGTTAGAGATAAGATAGCCTGTTCCTCAGTGATTGAGGATACCGGGAGAGGCTCGCTTCCATCTTCAGCCTTATCAATACTTAACATCAGGTATGATGAAGGTTAAGAGTCTCCCCATCGTTCATAATAAAAAATAAAAAACTACAGGGGAAACTGTAAGTTTTCATTTCCTTTTTACTGTCTTTTACTTGACGACCTGTTTGGCGCAGGGGTACTAACCCCACCTTCTGCGCCAGAGGTCCCGGGTTCGATCCCCGGACAAGACAAATATTTGTGTGCATGAACATGTCTATTTGTCTTGGTCTGGGTGTTTAATATGTATATTATGTATGTATTTATATAAGTATGTTTATCCGTTATCTAGTATCCATAACACAAGTTCTTCATGATACTTAACGTGGGCTAGATAATTGGTGTGATTGTATGGAAATATTTATTTATTTTATATTTATTTATTTTCAGATTCTACTAGCGACCACCTGCTGAAATTTCACCCAAACCTGTTCAGCGTTTTTGCATGATTGCGTAATTACAAACATCCAAACTTTTACATTTGTTATACTAGTCGGTACGAAGAACATCTTCCTAATAAGATAGCAAACGTTAATAAAATTCTTCAATAGAATTGCAAATAGTTAAATCAGTGAGTCAAAGCCAGGTTAGTGTCTATTATACGTATCATCATAGAAGGTGAAAGCAACGTTTAAGATTCATTTAAAAATTTGTAATCATTATTATTCTGCGGTAGTATACGTGAGAGTTAGAAGAGAAGATGGAACTATTTTCACCGAAATAGTAGCTGCAAAAACAAGAGTAGCTCCTGTTAAGCCTGTCTCACTACCCAGATTAGAATTGTGTGGCGCGTTGCTACTATCGCGACTTTTAAAACAAGTTAAGACAGCAATGAACGTACCTGAAGATCAAATCTTTGCCTGGACTGATTCATCGATAGTCCTCTACTGGCTGCTCGGTGATCCAGCAAGGTGGCACAGATTTGTCAGAAATCGCGTTGTAGAGATCTTGGACAATATAGGTCACAAATGGTACCACGTACAGACAGCGGATAATCCAGCGGACGTAGCCACGAGAGGAGAATCAGCATTTTTGTTAAAAGAGGATGAAGATTGGTGGAAGGGCCCAGATTGGCTAAGAGAAGAACCAATTTACTACACTAGACCCAAAGATTTAACTACCAATTTAGAAGGAAGAAAGGAAGAGACATTACTAGTAAACTTTACAATCAAAGATGATACAGACCAAAACTACATTTATAAAAACTTTGAAAATTTTGAAAACTTTTTAGAACTACTAAAAACAATTGTTTATTCCAAAAGATTTCTTAAAGGAAGGCAAATGCCAGATAAATATATACCAATGAATACTGATGAATTAGATCAAGCTTTAAAACTAAGTGTAAAGATAGTACAAGGAGAAACATTCCAAGAAGATATCAATTCATTAAATAAAAGAAGACAAGTTAAAACAGATAGTAGAATAAAATCACTGCAACCTTATTTAGATGAAGAAAACATTATCAGGGTGGGCGGAAGATTACGCCACGCAGATTTGAATTATGACAACAAACACCCAATGATATTAGACAATACTAATCACCTCACAGTTCTGATTGTTGACGATGCTCATGCTAAGACGCTGCATGGAGGTGTACAATTTAATGTTGCAATATCTTATAACAAAATTTTGGATATTAAAGGCCAAACGATTGGTGAAAGCTAGAATACGAAGGTGTCTCATATGTGCTAAACAGAATGCGGCGGCGAAGTCTCAACTCATGGGTGATTTACCTAAAATGAGAGTCACACCTTCAAGACCCTTTCTACATAGTGGTGTGTACTTTGCCGGCCCCTTCCAAGTTTTGGCTTCCAAAGGAAGAGGAATGAAGACCAAGAAAGCCTATGTTTGCATTTTCGTATGCATGGCCACTAAGGCGATTCATTTGGAGGCAGTCGGAGATCTTACTTCCGAATCATTCATAGGAGCCTTCAAGAGATTTGTAGCCAGACGTGGAAAATGTGCTCACCTTTGGTCAGATCAAGGCCGCAACTTCGTCGGAGCTAACAAAGAGCTAGCCGCAGCCTGGGCTGATGCCAAGTTAGAGTTCAAAGGTGCTATAGAGGAAACACTGGCACTAGACGGCACGCAGTGGCATTTCATACCATCTTACAGTCCACACATGGGCGGGTTATGGGAGGCCGGTGTGAAATCTGTAAAATTCCACATGAAAAGAATACTATCTTCACATCTGACCTTTGAAGAACTTGCAACTTTACTATGCCAAATCGAGGCATGCCTAAATTCTAGGCCCCTAACCCCTATCGATGATGCCGATACTGAACATATGCCACTTACCCCAGGCCACTTTTTAATCAGAGAAGCTCCAATTATTATTCCGCAATCAGACGTTCAAAACGTTACTGTCAGTCATCTTACCCGTTGGCAGCACATGCAAAAATTACTAACTGATTTCTGGCATAAATGGCAGAATGAATATTTGTCAACTCTGCAGCAAAGACAAAAATGGCTGAACAGGACGGAGGAGTTGGATATTGGACAAATTGTACTACTTAAAAATGAGAACCTTCCTCCCGGCAAATGGGCGATGGGTCGGATTGTTGCTAAACACCCAGGAGCCGACGGTTTAACCAGAGTGTACAGTGTGAAAACTGGTAGTAGCGTAGTACAAAGAAATATTACAAAATTGTGTCCATTGCCTATTGATACTAATTAATTATGTCTGATTCTAAATGTATCTGTTTCACTACCATTGCAAAGTAGAAATTTCTGTGAGCCGAATTGATAAACACAGCATGAATTTAAAGTATGTAATGATGATTCCATTCAATGTATTGAAGTGCACTGCAATGTCAACATTTTGTCAATGGAGTAAGTTATAATTCTGTAATTTTTAAAGGCCTTATAAGCCCTTTGGTGGGCGGCATGTTTACTCCAGTTGATTGTCATTGTTTGCGTGCGTGAACGTTAGAAGTATGTATGTGTGTGTAACTGCTTTAAATTCAAAATATTAGAATTATTTATCAGTCCCAATAAAATCATTGTCGTGAAACCACGTTCGTTTTAATCTCTCCTACCAAGTCAAGCCAAAGTGAACTTTATTAGAAACATCAAGTATATTTTTCGACAAGCAAAAACAAACCGATAATAAAAATAACAATGTGCGGAAACCCAATGTTTATCAAATTTCAATGGAAAAATGTGAAGTCAGGCGAACCAAGAATGATACCAGTTTTTTTCCGTGAAACCAAACATGAGTATCGAAATCGTTCGACTATCGGTTGTTGGACAAATACAAACATTGTTATTCTTCACTTAGCTACGCCGACGAGACGGCTAGAAAACAACACGGGCTGTGGTTTTTTGACCGACTTCAAAAAAAGGAGGAAATTCTCATTTCGACGGAATCTTTTTTTTAATGTATGTTACTCGATTACTTGAAGACGGCTGGACCGGTTTGGGTAATTCTTTTTTTGTTCGAAATGGTACCTATCCTTCCCATGTGGTCCTGTGTGGATCTGATGATGGGATCCTGGAGAATTCCAGGCACTCCTATAGCTATTTTGGTGTAAGTAGACAATAGTAACTCATACAAATGCTTCCGGAAAGCATCATTTGGTGAAGTGGAACTGATGATGAAGACCACAAATGGCACCGACTTGCACCGACTCCAAAAAGGCTTATTTTTTATTTTTAGGTTTCTGAAGTCGTTTTTTTTTTATGAAAAGTTTTTGGAGTTACAACCCTAACTTCACCGCTTTTGGGGTAAGGAAACAACTAAATTGGCTCTTCGGTGACTTTAATGTGAGCATTTTGTTGCTATCAACCATGTTATTATCCATGCGTACTAATTTTTAAGTGCTTTTTTTCTATGTTAAATTCTACATTTGAACCAATAATGTTGTTTTTATTGATATAAGCAGGTAGACCGTAAAGAATGAAACGTCCTTCTGTCGCAAAATTAATATGTGTTATTTATTTATTTATAATAAATAAATAAAT
The DNA here is from genome assembly GCA_910589605.1 of Chrysoteuchia culmella. NCBI lineage: Eukaryota > Metazoa > Arthropoda > Insecta > Lepidoptera > Crambidae > Chrysoteuchia > Chrysoteuchia culmella. Next base: position 23,724,796 of record OU342647.1, read on the forward strand.
AAATAACTGCATACAATCACACCAATTATCTAGGCCACATTAAGTTTCAAAAGAACTTGTGTTCTGGATACTAAATAACGAATAAACATACTTATATACTTTTTTTGTAAATACATACGTGATATACATATTAAACACCCAGACCAAGATAAATAGACATGTTCATACACACAAATATTTGTCTTACCTTTAACGCAGAAGGCGGGTTTAGAACCCCTGCGCCAAACAGGTCGTCAATCGATGGCAAATCGAAAAGAGCGATATGCAAGTTTTTATTTCGTATTTATTTTCACGCATCAACAAAGGAAGAAGCTTACTCAATTGATTTCATGGCAAGTGGGTGATCTGTTAGTACAGCGATAGATACAGATTTCAACTTTTCTGTCCGGCACAGCTTCAAACTTATATCATATTTGGATTAACATGAATAATATACATGTTATCAGCCACAATAACAAACAACGCTTGGCAGGTAATAGACAGACTGACTGCTAAGTCATAATTCCGAATATGTATCTATAATAATTTCATAGAGATTGAAGAGGGTCCGACTACCGTGAACACTGCAATCTTATTACGTTTGAGTCACGTTATGAAGATAATCGAGTAACCGCGGGTTTTGTTAGATATATCTGTTTATGAATGGTAGGGGAAGTTAGAACCATTATTAAGACAGTAACATGCTAGGATAAACCGAAAATAAATGATTAAGAAAATTCTTACCTTCTATTTTCCTCCCTAACGTTAGAACATTTACCACATAATAATCACCAGTGTAATCTTCTCGTTACAAGGTCTCCCTCCGTAGGGTTTGTGAACCGATGTCGTAGCTTCTTTGACGTTCATAAGTGCTTGTAACAGCCTAGACTGAATAAATAATATTATTGATTTGATTTGATTTGGTGTAAGTAAAGATATTTCTTTCGGTAAAGAGCAAAAACGAATCATAACATTAAATCATGTTTTCTCTTCAATATTGTTTCACGGTAAAGTAATTACTACGATCAGCAGAAGAAATCTCAACCTCCTGCTTCAAGTCTTCGAAACGACTAGACCAGCAACAACCGGACGTACGGCGTCTAAAGACCACGCGTTCTAGGAATTTTCCATTAGGTTTAAATGGTTCTAATTTTTTTAATTTCAATATTTAGTTGACGCTTTCTATCCGAATGACAGTAAGGCAATCAAGCAATTTGATTTATACAATCGTTTAAGTAAAGACACCAATATTTAAATCAAAATGCATACCACACTTCAATCGTTTCCATAAATCCATCCATCAAATTGACTGACAGCATGGACTTCTAGGAACCCAATCAAGAGTGGGAACGTAATGGGTTCCAGGAAACCTCACAAGCTCATAAGTAGCAAGTTGTAAACGAAGTAACAACTATCTTTTTAAATATTTATCACATAGAAGTAACGACTGTTTTTTTCTGGATTCATTTGACATCAAAGCAACCTTTTTAGAATAAGTACTTCTGGAAGCATATGGCTCTCTTATACTCTTTTCTTCTATTGGACGCCCCCTAGATGCTCAGTAAATACTGTAATCCATTATTATTTCTTTTTCGTTACATATACTGACCGTGTAGTCTAGTGTATTGACGACTATCAGTATTTATTGCGAATTTCTAGATTTCTTAATTCCGTATTGGCAGATTAGGATAAATACCGACGGGTCTATATTAATTCGCATTAAGTAATACTCCCAATTTAAATTGAAAAAAACGATATAACGCAAAATTTCAATGCGCATAACGTGATTGTCATAATGATGACTTGGTATAAATAAAATAAGCATAACGTTAATTTGCACAAGTATTAAATGGTATAAATGTATAAGGGAAATTAATAACAAGTACTTCAATTGTCTGATAAATAATAACCACGTTTAAGTTATTTAAGTAACACTTAAATTTCTTACCTTAATAGGTAACGTGATCGTCACCTAAAAGAATAAAACAAACTAGGCATTTTAATTTTAGATATTCAAATAATGTTTTGTACAATTGAATTGAAGAAAGTTATCTCAAAAACGTTTATATCACAAATAATAGAGGTTTTTTTTCTTTAACCTTTATACTTTCCGAAATATCGTTCAACCTGATCAACCGGGAAGTTCCCCGACTGTACATATTACTATTATGCGCAATAATTGTTGTTTTTTTAGGGTTCCGTACCGCAATTTACTATCGACATAAGGAAAAAACGGAACTCTTATAGGATCACGTCGTTGTCCGTCCGTCCGTCCGTCTGTCCAGACCGTTTTTCTCAGGAACGCGTGGAGGTATCAAACTGAAATATATATCTTATACTCAGGTCTACTGTCCCTTGGAGCTGTGAAAAAATCAAACTTCTAAGCCAAAGCAATCAAAAGATACAGCCGTTTATGCCGCAAATTTTCGAAACTCGCACCGGAATCAAAACCTACAGGGTATTTCCCGTGAACATAGAATCTTGAAATTTGGTACGAAGTAACGTCTTATAGTACAGATAAATGAAAAATAACGAAAACCGTAAATTTTTAGTTACATCGTATAATTTTTTTTTCTTTTTAAATTTTATATTTCATTTTGTAATAAAAATACCATAACTATGACTCGATCGTCGTGATGGGTGAACTTTTACTTATATACCTACAGGTTTGTACGGTACCCTCGGTGCGCGAGTCCGACTCGCACTTGGCCGGTTTTTTTAATTATGTTTAATGTTATACACAATAATTATGTTATGCCAATATCTGTTATACGATTTCATATTATCACAATTAATGTAAGACGTATTAAAGGGCACCCAATAGCCACACCAGCTTTGGTTGCCATATTCATTTAACGCGTGTGAACTCTATAAAAACTTTGCAATACTGACGTGATAAATACTGAATGTTTAAACTTTCTTGTTTACTCCAAAAATTAAGTAAAATTTATCAGTATTTATCATAATGTAATAAAACAACACATTATTTACTAAGCGTCTAGTCTACCTTACACTTTCTATATTATTTTTTTAAATATTTATTAGTCACAGCCTCTAGCGGAAATTTCCGCCATGTTAAGTGTGATGCAGTATTGATTACTTCATAAAAGGTAACAATCAGTAAAACATAAATACCTAACTTCAAAATAAGAGAACAAATATCAAATTGCTCTTCTCTCACAATGAAAAAACATAAGCCCTCCAAACATATAAAAGTCAATGGCGAATAAATAAATTAAAATAAAAAAAATAGCAAGTACCAGTCGGTGGGGAAGAAGTTTAAAATAAAAAATAAGAGTGAGAGACGTTGATAGCAAACCAACATTTTTAAATGTTGGTTTGTTATTATTTTATTATTGCTTAAGGGATGTACGATATACTGACCATTCGGGTCCATGAAGTGAATTCACCCATAAAAGTTCTCCCAAAAACAAGTTTGTTTATAGAAATGGCTTCCATTTCCCGTATGCGTCGCGTTCCTCCGCGCTTCCTGCGGTCGAAGTGGCTTAAAAGCACTCTATAAATAAACTCAGGTTGGCGTCGGAAGCACTTAGCCACCTTCCTATCTCTGTCCGCTCATCGGCGCTGCTTCCCATTCACTTCGCACGTATTGTTTGTATTGTTGTAGCGCAGTTGAGTTAGTCAACAACAAAGTAGCAATGGACGACGTTCTTTGCGATTTTATTGATTCTAATCGACGTCCTACAAATACAGTATTTAAGTTTCCCGCAAAACGACTAAATGCTGAGTAATAAGTGGCAACACAAATAGAATAAATATAGATAAATACCACAACCACCAGTTAAATTAGAACAAGCGTTGACAAATCGGCTGTCCCATTTCAAAACCTAGTAAGAACTTAAAAGTAAATTTTACAGGAGAGCGCATAAACGTAAAATTGGTCAGCCTTTGAAAAATATTTATCGTAGGTAAGAATAATTATATTGGTTGTATAAAATACTAAATATTGAACACGAATTATTATCAAATTATTGATTTAAGTATATACTGCACATTTTATACCCCTTACTAAGTTTGAAAATAGAAATTCGATGGTTAAATGCACAAAAAACTTGTCTCAAAACATAGTAAAATCACTTACTGGGTTTTGTTATAGTTATCTTAGTATTATCTCAATAATTGAAATCTAGTATGTACACATACTGTGTAATATTATAAACGTAAAAGTTTGGATGTTTGCATGTTAGGATGTTTGTTACTCAATCACGCAAAAACGGCTGAATGGATATTGATGAAATTTAGCATACAGATACTTGAAAGCCTGGAAAGGAACATAGGATACTTTTTATCCCGATATTTTCGCGGAAAAACATGCGAGTGAAACCACGGACTGCAGCTAGTATGTACACAAATAAAAAAATGAAGATTAAATCATAGTAATTTAACACGTTAACAGTCCGGTGTACCGTATGTGGTACACGGGGAGCGGTTTCGCCGATTTCGTGTACCCTATGAGGTACACGAGCCCTGTGTTACTTTAGGGGCTCTATATCCACGGACTTGTCAAATTAGTTAGTGTTTTTTTTGTGTACTTGTGGCCAAGGATCTAATAAATAGAAAATGTCAAAAACATGTCATATTTTAATTTTAATAATAAGTGTTGCTATAAACACAAAATAAAACAACTTAGTACAAAATAAATAAAGTTTTATTGGTGAACTTGAACTTTAGAAAAACAACAATACAGTATGCTCTTTTTACAAATTTTACATTGCGTACGGAGCAAGTCTACCTTCATCAAGGAGGATTTGGTAGCATCCTACGCAACGTCGAGTTCACCACAGCTATCGGTAGTAAATCTCTTGTAAGCTTTTTATACCAAGTTATGGTTTTACTAATAGGAGAGTTGTAGCTGGTCATCTGATCAGCCACATCTATACCCGTTTTTCCTTTGGTATAAGTAAGGATCATTAAGGATCACGTTTCGGAACACGTTCAGCGTAGAAGACATTTCTTTTCCTTGGCAAGTCCACAATGCACTAACATCTCTTTGGTCCCTCCATTTAATTATCTGGCCGGGTGTGTAAATAGTTCGGGAATTTCCCACGATGAGGTCTATCAGCGGACTGATTTTGTACAGCCGGTCATTCTCGTCACAAAAATTCCAGCATCTTAAGAGCAACCGAAATCTGTTGTAAGACATTTTTATCTTATGGAGCAAAGGGTGATAGTAAATATCATATTTCTTTCAATAGCATTCAAGCGTCGGGAAAACTAGTATACCCGTAAGATATATAACGCCAAGAAACTTCAATATTTCAGGCTTATCAACATCTGACCAACGTAATTTGCGACAACGTGGTCGCGGAGCATACAAATTGGTTTGTTACACCATTAGATTTATTACGTCATCGTCAAGATTTTTTCGGAAAATTGTATGAATACTTATCAGATTCCGAATCAAACTTACTACTTATCAGATAGGTACCTGTTGGCGAGGGGGTTCATGAGGGGGACCTGTGAACTGTTTTCGCGACAATTCTTTTACGTTGAAACTCCACTGAGAATCTGCATCTTTTGATAGTCTTCGTCTTCTCGACGCCGGTGCTCGAGATGAACACCAGGTACGGGGAGATGAATAGGACTATCTTGGGTTCTAGGCCTGGAAGATTGACCTAGTACACTTACATGCTGCAGGTCTCTAGCAATATTTTGTACTGATTCTTCAATTTCTGTCCGACTTCTAAATACGTTTCTCCATCTTCATCATTTTCGTCGTCTTGGTCTTCTTCCTGATCCAATGATTCTATGATCTCGTCTTCACCATCAGAATCTTCTTAGATTCTTCTTATAACTTCCTCACTTATTTTTATTGACATTTCAACAATAATCAAATATCCAGAAAAAAGGAACAGCACTTTTAAGCGAGTAAATATCGTGAACGTGAATATTGACACTAAATATTGTATGAGTCTACCTTTCATTGATACAATAATTATTATCATTGAGGTTAGGGTGATATTTTTGTGTCACAGTGTGAATTATGTTGCGTTATTAATTGTCTATGGTCAATAAACTAAATGTATGCCAACTGGCACGCTCATGAGTCCATGGTACACACTAAGGGTACACAGTTATTTTAATTCATAAGTCCGTGTACCGCCCGGGGTATATCCGGGGTCATCGACCTATATTTTGTTATTTTTATGCACAATTCGCTAAGTGGACATCAAATAATGGCCAACGACGATTGAAGAGTATGCCGGTCGGTCGTGACTTGCTATGCGCCCCTCGTTCCCCACCCTCTTCTCGTTTTCTGCGTTCAACCATTTCAAAAACCTAGTAAAGAGCACAAACCACATGAAAACCTAGCAAGTCTCAGCGGCTTACTAGGTTTTGAAATGGTTAATGTGACTTACTAGGATTTGAAATGGTTGAGAGCCAGTGAATGGTGCAGTTACTAGGTATTGATGCTTCTGTATCCGTGTTTATATCTGAGATTTCAATGCAGGTGTTTTTTTATTGTGTAGGGACTTACTAGGTTTGCAAGATTATGCAATAAAAATATTTTTGAAAGAAATGTTCCTTACTAGGTTTTGAAATGGGACAGCCGAAATGTATCGGTGCTTTGTATTTATTTATAGTAAGTATCTGTTACTTAACAACTCTGGTAGGCTAGGCAAAGTAACAATTCGAAAACGATAATGAAGTTTATGATTTTGTAATTTTTGCATTTTACAATGCTATTTTTATACTTATGGTAAAAAAAATTGAATAGAAAAATATTGAAAAAAATTAACTCGGCCACAAGTGAATTCTCAGACGGGAATCGAACCCGCGACCTTTGGAAATCCGGTCCAATGCACTAACCGCTGAGCTACCGAGACTTGCGAATCACCGACGAAATTCTCCAATACTTTTATATTTTTAATACGCTGTAGGCCAGCGTTGTCACATCAATGCTAGGAATATCCTTGCATTCGAAAGAAACATCTTTTCATATCATTTCTATTTAATTTTTTTTACCATAACGTTAATGAAGTTTGAAAATAATAAAATGTATGAGATTGGCGGATTGCCATAAGCCGCGCGAAATCACGTGGTCATACCGCAAGTTGATTGGCGCATATACAGAGTAGCGAATAATTTGTCGTCTCGCTACCTAACGATGTTACTTTGTCTACAGGCACAGTACTACTTTTTACATACGTACATCTTATGTTTTGGCGCGCACTGTTTATTGATATAAAACAACTTTTACGGATATCAAACGCGCTATATTTCACGAACTAAGTTGTAATTGTCCGTATTTTTAGGTTTAGAGGTTTTTTTTATATTTTCCCGACGTTTCCACACCTTTTCAGCTGCCGTGGTCACGGGATTACGTCATCACACAGTTGCAGCCTGCATCTCAGTTCGTGAAAGATAGCGCGTTTGATATCCGCAAAAGTTGTTTTACTTTTTACATCTCAGAAATATTGCAAGTCTCTTCAGCAGCAATTTTTTTACTGAATCAAGTCAATTTGTTGATAACAATATAGTATCTGCACCAATTTATACCATTATGACAAGAGTGAGTGTTATAATGTAGTATCTCATTTGTATCTAGCAAGACCTTATTTGTAATCTGTTATAAAAAAAAAACTCTATTTTTAATTATTGTCCTTATATTTTATAAAATATTTAACATTGAATATTTCCAATCGAATGTTTAGATGTGCTGAAAACATTTACAGCTTCATATTTCAGAAACAGAGTTTCCAGCGATAAATTATTAGCTCACCAAACGTACAGCAACGCTAATGTTGGCAACGTTATATTAGGCGGTGCTTGCCTCCGACAGAGACTAATGCACGGAAACTGAGATGCAGGCTGCAACTGGTACACTGGGGTTATTGATGAATGCATATCGCACCTTGAGTGCATGTCTTCATATTGTATTTAGGTTGTAATACCGTGGACGTAAGTAAATAATTTTATTGTCAAGTTCGAAAAAGATGTGCCTTTTCCCCATTCTCTCTCCTTCCCTTTGATTCCGAAACTTTTTCTTATTTTGGATTAAGGTATTTAACATGTAGATTTACAATACTAGCCCCTTTTCTACTAAATCATTGGAGTAGATAAAGAAGAATAAAATCAGGCGTCTTTAACTTAAGTGTAAGATTGAACTATCACTATTCACATTGGGTATTCATTTACCCAATGATAGTGATAGTTTAATAGTCTAGGTAGATAGATAGATATTGTATATCGTCTAGATAGTTATCATATCATTAGACAGACTATCTAGACTACTTTCATACAGACTATTGAAATTGTAGAGAATATGACAAGTCGTCTTCTTGAGTGTTAATAAATATAATAAAAATATAACTAACATATTCACCACATTGCAAATTTAATAGTGCAGACAATGTGACTGAATGTTCTACTATAAAAGCATATTTACGAACAAAAGCTAACAACGCGACCCGCAAAAGTAGAACAATTTTCCAATACATTTCGTAGAAATGATTGATGTCAAAATTATTTCATAGACGTTTTCATAGTTACGCAAAATGTTAGGCTGACATCATAAAATACCCATTTCACTCTTTTTAACTGCTCGTGTCAGCGGGAGCGCCATAAAAAATTGATAGCATTTGAAGATAGGAACTTTCTATATTCACCTTATTATTCCCAAGGTTTCTACGAGCGAATCGATAAAGATTTATTGATGCTTTAAATGAAGAGGCGGTAAAAGCGAAGTTGTGTCAAGACACGTACCTCCCTAAATTCCTGGAATCAACTAATATTTTTTGGAGAAAATTTCCTCGTGTCTTAATCGAATTTCTTTGCTTCGGTTTTTTAATGAAAATCCGCGGAAGTTCTCTTAAACTTTTGTAAATTGGTGTTGTTCATATTTTTCTTTATAAGCTTGATTTATTTTAGCACCTGACCTTATTAAATAATAATCTTCATGCACCAACACAAACAATAGACCTGTTGGGGCAGGAACGGAGGATATCTCTTCAATAAATTATTTATTTCAACGGTTTATAAAACGTATATTAATTTGAAAATACAGGTACAATAATAAGATGTTAACGTAAGGAGGATTTGAATGCGAGTGTGTCGCTGATGAGTGGGTGAACGGAAGACCGAAGAACGAATAGAGTGACCGTAGAATGAAGGGGACTGAATGACGAATGTAGTGTCGCCTCTCGCTGTTAGATGGCGCCACCAGTCCTCAAAATCCCGAACAGACCAAGTTTACCTAATTCTATCATAACACTTGAGGTTGGACATGGTTTACCATTTCTGATGTATTAAAATAAGAATAAATTAATGAATTATATAAACCAACTAGTGCCAGACGAAATGTAAATGACGTAGGTAAATCAAGAGGTCATTTACAATTTCAAACCACAGGCACAGTAGTGTAGAATATAATCCACTGAAACAATACGGTGAATCGATACCAGGTGCAGTTAGGACTTTTACAGAGGGACTCAGACCTCAGAATATACAAATTCACTAGCGAACAAACTAAATACATCGGCAAACTCCGCTGATTGGTCGGTTCCGAAATGAGGAATTAAATCAAGCCTTCCAGAGCCGCAAGACGCAACAACGAACGTTCAGCTGCTGTTAATTATAGCAGTTTCGAATTTGTGGCCAACAATCAACTCGCTAATCCTGTTTTGCTTCGTTCAACTTCGCCGAATGCAAATCTGGTGTTTGCCACGAGAGAATGGGTGAAGCGTTAGATTGGTCTTACATGGATTTCGGGTCGTAGGAACAGCGACAACCGGTTGAGAGTATTCGTGCTGGAATTTTAAATGCCAACTAACTATCAACTTATTATGATCACTGATAAGCGCCCTCCAGAAATACAATGATCCATCATTATTTATTTTATTTTGCAATATATACTGATCGTGTAGTCTAGCGTATTGACGACTGTAAGTGTTTATTGCAGATTTCTAGATTTCTTATTTCGTATTGGTTGACTGTGTCATAAATACTCTTTATTAGTTCACATTAAGTAATACTCCTAATTCAAATTGAAAAAAAAAACCGGTTAAGAGCGAGTCGGGCCTGCGCACCGAGGGTTCCGTACCATCATAATATTATATTGTCTCCAATAGTCTCCATACATTAACATACCAAACCAAAAATAAATAAGTATAAATCACTTCTTTTAAGATTTATAAAAAAGTATGCTATTATTGCTATGTATTATTAAAATAATAAATATATGCTATATATATTAAATTTTCATTAGATATATCAATTTAATTATTATTATTTATAACTATTATTTATTAAATGTTCATTAGATATATCAATTTCATTATTATTATTTATTAGATATATCAAATTAAATTATCATTTTTATTAACTTTACTTTTTTGAAATAAATTTCACAATAGAATAAATTAAGCATTATTACGTCATAACCAAAAAACTGAATTAAGGTTTTGTATTTGTGTTCAAATCGAATAAGATAAACACAAAATGCTGTGTTTAACAAATTGAGCGAGTAAACTCAAAGTTTAAATATAAGAGATTGCTATGTAGCAATAAGGCCGCCTGTTGTTTGTTCTCTATTTGTAAATTGTCCTGTGTTACTTGTTTTTTAAGTGTGCAATAAAGTATTATTAATAATTATCATTATTTAACCAATGAAATGTAACACAACCTAATATATTGCTTTGTAATCAAATTAACGTGTAGAGTCATGTTTTGATAATCACGGTTACAAAAGCTATAAATTAAAATTATATTAGCTTGCTTATCCAGTTTTGTGTCTGCATTTAAATTTGCTGGATTTTTTTAACAGTTTTCACCAATAGTCAACTTTTGTTAAGTCTAGCAGTTTAGCAGAAATAATCCAACGATTATGATTTATGATTTTTTGCATTTTTCCATGCTATTTTTATACTTATGATAATTTTTTAATAGAAAAATATTGGAATAAATTAACTCGGCCACAAGTGAATTCTCAGATGGAACTCGAAACCACGACGTTTGGAAATCCGGTCCAATGCTCTTGTGGCCGAGTTAATTTTTTCTAATATTTTTCTATTTAAAATTTATCATAAACATCCAACGATTACTTTAAAAATTATAAGCAAACCTTCAAGGATGATCAATACTCGCTCCGAATTAAGTCGGAATTCATTCTCTACATAGATCATTGTTATCATAATGATCTAGCCCTATACTTGAAGTCTATTAGTTAGTGATTGTAATTTGCTTGCTTGGTTAGCTAAAATAATAAAAAAAACACTATTTATTCTATTCCTGGGCCTGCAGACCACGATTTCATCTGCATGAAGTTTTATCAGGTCCCTTAAGAAACCCATTGCTATTTAGGTATGTTATCATTTTAATACATGTTAGCTGTCTAGTGTATAAAGAAGTATAATTAAATTAAATTCCGTAACTTTGGAGAGTGTGCGAGAGAACTGCACGACCTTTTCCTACAGCCCCTTTCCACCATCGGGGTACCAGACGCAGGTTAGCTTATCACGTGTGTATCAGGGTGCCGGACTCAGGAGTCCGGTATTCTAGGTGAGTCCAGCATAACCGTTCGGTATTCGTAAAGGCATTCTCCTCACTTAAATAATAAAAAAAAGGTTATCACTTGTACGACGTTGATATTCCAGCGATCCGTACCAAGCGCTTTGCTGATACATTTCTTATGCGAACCGCTAAAGAATGGAATGCGCTGCCTGCTCATGTGTTTTTCACGATTCCTTATGGTCTCTTTAAGGCGAGAGTGAATAGGCGTTTCCTGGGCAAGCACATCCTGTTTACTAAGTACGATGGTGGTCAAATGCCTGCCCAGTTACTGGTAAAAAAAATGTATTCTCTTAGCAACTATAAGAACTATATAATTCTCATAATACTGTCTAGATACATTTTTCTGTGCTCTATATACACGAGCCGTGTTCACCCGATTGTTTTTATAGGTACTACAGTTTGTATCTAAAATATTTGTGTAACAAAATATTTGAATTTCCAAGCTGTTATAGTTGATGTTTTCCAAAGCGCACGAAAGTGGCTCTCTATTCGAGAGGAGCTTTAACATTGATGGCTTTTTTATGGAAATATTCAATGAAGGTGTCTCGTAAATATCGATGTCTCTCAGTATCTGCCCCCATTCGATCAAATTGTTCCCTTTTAGAATATTCACGCTTAGGATCCTGTTTTGTGGTTCGGAAGACGTACTTTTTAGTATCGATATTATATCGTGAACACACGTCTAAATTATATAAATATTTTGTATTTTCATCCATCCATCCATCTATCATCAGCCTGTGGGTGTCCACTGCTGGACATAAGCCTCTCCTAGCTCATGCCTATTGTGGCGTTCATAGAAGGCTATTAGCCTACTGCTACCACGCTGGCCAGACGGGTTGGTAGAGGGTTTGTTTCAAGTTTTCCTTCTCTCGCACAGGTGTTCAATGGGTTGAGCCTCTTAGTCGACTCTTACGACATCCCAGGCATGTAAGGGAGTGGTGACACGTGTATTCTTAGGCCGTCACCACACGGTAATTTTGTATTTTACTTGACATCAAATCAGATAAATCGACTTATAGTTGCGCTAATTACGTATGAACTAATAGCAAAGTCCAAGGTTCACTATATTATTAGACTCAAACGAATGATAATTTTATTTATGTAGTTTTATAGACAACTAGCGGATCCTCGCGGTTTTACCAGCGTGGTGCCCGTTCCCGTGAGCATATCGGGATAAAATATAACCTATGTCACTCGGGAAAAATGTAGCTTTCTAATGGTCTAAGAATTTTCTAAATCGGTCCAGTAGTTCCTGAGATTAGCGCGTTCAAACAAACAAACTCTTCAGCTTTATAATATTATAGTAATAGTATAGATAAGAGATTTGCAGAATCAACTATGAAAACCTCCATCAATAACCGATGGTTCCACAGTTTCAGCGTCTTCGTTTCCAAACAATACTATTTGTAGTGAAGGCACCACGTGCCCTCCGAACGGTGAGCTGACTACAAACTGACTCATTTCCTTCAAAACATCCCCCTTAAAACCCACCTCCACGTCGCACCAAACTACACTCCTTGTTTCTTTCTAAACGCAATTTATTGTTATGGCTCAAATAAGAAATGCAAAATTAGATGCCACTTTATGGACTCTTTTTTATTACGCTGTGTAAATTTATCTTTATTCGTAAAGTCTAAGCTTACATTGTTAGAGACACGAGCATAAGCTATATTACATTCATAATGCAAGAAAAACAGTAAAAACATTTACGAGATGTATCGGGGTTATCGTTCCGAAGGAGTGCCGTGCCTCCTCGCTCCCCCCGACGCCTCCCGGAGACGTAAAGTTTTGATGGGAGAATATTATGAAATATTGCCTCTGACCTCAGTAGCAATCCAAGTAATGCCCCGGAGACAATAATAAGATTACGCCGTAATAAACTAGTAATTCATAACGCTTTTATGTGATTAATGGAGAACCTTGGAGTCATTATACTAAGAGCTGAGATGGGGTAGTTATCATCCATTTCAAATTATGCTAATTCAACCGTCTGACGTTTTAAAGAAAGGGGAAAGTAATAAAGAGGTTGTGATGCTTTTTATCGGTGGAATAGTTATCTAAAGTTTTTTTATTATTTTATTTTTTTATGTTGTACGGGGAGACTCTTAGCCTTCATCATACCTGATGTTAAGTATTGATAAGGCTGAAGATGGAAGCGAGCCTCTCTCGGAATCCCCAATCACTGAGGAACTGGCTATCTTATATTAAACTGCCGGAACACAACAATGCTGAAAACATTGTTGTTATAGCGTCAGACTTAGATAAGATGGTGGTAGCTAGCCAGGCGGACTTACAACAAGTACTACCACCAACCAAATCCGAATAAAATATGTATCCCCGCTGGGAATCGAACCCGGGACCCCTGGGTCTGATACCGGTGGTTGTACCACTAGACGGTTAAAAAAGTAACAAAGTATAACAATCTAATATGCAAAATTTCATACTCTTCACATATTTGATTGATCAGGCGTTTTTTTATTCAAAACCAACAATATTTTTAACCTATCTTGCCTTTTCAGTGTCTGTTTTAAGAATTATTATGGTGATTCATAACAAGTATCTCAGCTGCTTTTGCGTCGTTGTTTATAAAAGAATGAAGACGACAACTCTCAGTCCGACTGTCAAAACCTCGTTAAATAATCCCTGCAGTCGTCCAAGTCGGATAAGTGCAACAATCCCAAGTACACAATGGCACTTGTTGCCTCAGCATCCCTTTTGAGTTGGATTTTTCATGAAGATTATGTTGTTTGTTACTTTCTAGAGGGCTGTGAGCATTCAACTTTGTCTGAGCTCGAATGTTTTGCGGTTTGCTGGATTCATTTCCCGCAGTTTTATTTTCCTTTCATCGTTGGTGCAACTGATATTTTATTGTTTTTGTCAAAAACTGTAATAGTTAAAGTTTCGTTTTTGTTTCCTTATCAATTTATTTTGATAATTCAAATAAATGAGCGACTTGAGGTTAAATAGACTATTAGATTTTAAATAAATAAAAAGAAAGAGTATCTGAATATGTTAAAATAACCGCCTCTGTGGTCTAGTGGTACAACCACCGGTATCTGACCCAGTAATCCGGGGTTCAATTCCCAGCGGGGGTATGTAGGTACATATTGTATTTGGTTTGGTTGGTGGTAGGACTTGTTGTAAGTCCGCCTGACTAGCTACCACTATCTTATCTAAGTCTGAGGCCATAATAACAATGTTTTCAGCATTGTTGTGTTCCGGCAGTTAGAGATAATGTAGGCAGTTCCTCAGTGATTGAGGATTCCGGGAGAGGCTCGCTTCCATCTTCTGTCTTATCAATACTTAACATCAGGTATGGATAAAAGCTAAAAGTCTCCCCGTCATTCATAAAAAAAGACTTAGCAATTATTTGTACTCAAACCTTTGACTCAAATCACGATTCTCGCAAAAAACTCATGAAACTCAGTAAATATTTCTTAATATTTACCAATTTATCTTTTACGCAACTTTTTACCACCAAAAATAAATTGCAATTTAAGTTGTTCATCAGATTGGGCGGTTGTATCAAATCACAGACGTCATGATAGTTATAGCGGCGGCGTTGCCAATAAAAATATACGAACAAACTTAAATTGAGTTCTTTCGTTAGCTGCAGCCGAGTAAGTTAGATTGCCACTGGCCAGTCTGAGGGACCACTGACATCACCTTGTTTCTCCATTTCTAGCTTGGGAAGGTCCCAGGGATTCAGTGAAAACTGTTTGGAAACTGACTGCGCGTTATGGATTGCCTTCAAACTTCCGAATGCTGGTATCAGAATTCGATTTGTGGTTTGATATAATACAGCTATCGACCTAGCTACTGGTCAAAAGTATTTTAGTGTTATAACTTTATAATTTTGCATTTTACAATGCTATCCCGTTAGGGCGACATGAGACAAGTTGCTTTCTTGTTAAGTATTTTAGTGTTTAAAAAACAGTTATTAAAAAATTGTTTTCCTAATAGTTTATTTGGAATTAAACGTGTAAGTATCTTTCCTTTTGCAAATAAGGCATAGTTTAGCTGATCTTAACGTATTATATCGCAGTCTTATATAACCCTCTACGTTGAAGTTTATTGAGAAAACTTGAAGTAATTATAAATGAATAACGCCCGAAATTAATAATCTATCTGTAGATATGAATTGGGCTATCTGAGATAGTTGCTTAGGATATTTTTGTTAATATAACCAAAATAACGACAGTTGCTAGGATCTCCGTATCTTAGGCAACAATCTCAGATAGCCCAATCAAAATCTACAAATAGGTTATTAATTTTGGGCGTTAGTGTTTTGATTGGGCTATCTGAGATTGTTGGCTAAGATACGGAGATCCTAGCAACTGTCGTTATTTTGGTCATATTAACAAAAATATCTTAAGCAACTATCTCATATAGCCCAATTCATATCTACAGATAGGTTATTAATTTTGGGCGTTAGTGCGCTGCTGTTAGTTCAGTATAGTAACTATTAGAATATAATAATCTGGGAGCCTACCACCCGCACTATCTCTTAACGCAGTATTGTTTCAATCTTACCATGCTATTTCATACTACGAATCTCTTAAAGTAAGCTTGTTTTTTGAATGAAGTTTTGTGATGTCTTCGTTTATTCGTCGCCTCCAAAGTGAGAAGTGTGTCAAAATGTGACAACTTCAATAAAAATAAAACGTTATTATGACATCTTGGTTGGTGGCAGGACTTGTTGTAAGTCGGCCTGGCTAGCTACCACCATCTTATCTAAGTCTGACGCCATAACAAAAATGTTTTCAGCATTGTTGTGTTCCGGCAGTTAAAGATTAGATAGCCAGTTCCTCAGTGCTTGAGGATTCCGGGAGAGGCTCGCTTCCATCTTCAGCCTTATCAATACTTAACATAAAGTATGGTGAAGACTAAGACTTTCCCCGTTGCTCTTAAAAAAACAATGATTTTTAAGAGATGGCGGCAGGCCCGCAGTTCTAAGAGTTTCTGGCTCTGAAACATCTCTATATATATTTATTTAATACTTTTAGACTTAGGCAAGAAGCATTCCACCTCAATTATAATTGAAGACCGTATATTACTAAGAAGCTTAATTTCACCTCAATGGACTCCAGGGCGCTTATTAATCCGTTCCACATGATGTCCATTGTTATCGGCCCATCGGTTCGTATCCATCGCGAGCTAATTACCTCTTAATTGCCCTCGAGTTTAATTAGCTTGGCTTCGGGATGACAGGTGATAGAGGGCGCGATTTATGTGATGAATATCATTAGCTTCAACTTTTCCCATTCCGACAAGGAGTGACGACAACAAACTGAACTTTGAATCTCAGCCGTTTTCAAATTAAACAGTGTTTACGTTTGTAAATGTTGCTATAATTTACTAATTGAATTCCGTAAGCTTGTCTAGGTGTAATAATTAAACGCCTCTGTGGTCTAGTGGTAACAACCACCGGTATCAGACCCAGGGGTCCCGGGTTCGATTCCCAGCAGGGGTGTATATTGTATTCGGTTTGGTTGGTGGTAGGACTTGTTGTAAGTCGGTCTGGCTAGCTACCACCATCTTATCTAAGCCTGACGCCATAACAACAATGTTTTCAGCATTGTTGTGATCCAGCAGTTAGAGATAAGATAGCCAGTTCCTCAGTGATGAGGATTCCGGGAGAGGCTCGATTCCATCTTCGGCCTTATCAATACTTAACATCAGGTATGATGATGGGAGTCTCCCCGTTGTATATAAAAAATCCTTCTACCCATTTATTACCATCAATTTCTAACTTCATTGTTTTCTTCTTGACAATATTTGAGATGCCCAAAAGTAATGCTGACAACGAAAAATATTTTAAATTTTAACGATTCAGTTAGTTGTTGTATTCTAATATTTAAAAGATACTGATGAGGCTCTTCTTGGAAGTCTTACACCCATATTCTAAGTCGTTCCTCCAAAACTTACTCGTCCTCGACTTAACGAAACTTCATTGAAAACCTCTTCGAAATACTCCTCGAAATCGGTATTCTAAGTCATAACTTCGTAACGACCTGGAGGAGCCAAAGAATACGTAGCCACTCCGTGTTAGGCCTAGCGCACACTACCATTTTTACCCACGACGAGGTTGAGTGGACTGTAAAAAGTTTTGGAGGAACGACTTAGAATATGGGGGTTAGATACAATGTAATTACAAAGTAAGGATGTCCTTAAAAGTGCTTTAGCCGGATGGATAACTAGTGATTTCAAGGAATATTCGTTCTTAGAATTTAAATCTTATTTCAGACATAGCGTTTTCATGGAATAGGGCGTGGAATAAGTTCCAAGTTATAACTTTTTAATTTTGCATTTTACAATGCGGGTTCGAATCCCTTCAGGTCGACATGGGACAAGTTGTATTTTTTCTAGTATATTTTCTTGTTTAATATTATGTTCTAAGTTATATGAAAACTAAACTTACTTACCTAAACATCTTTGTTAACTTTATTAATTCAAAATAGTATTTTGCCCTTTCAAATCTGCTGGTGACATAAGATCTGGAGGGCAATTCTCGCGCCTTCGACATCTCGAATTCGACATTTTTGGAGCCATAAATATATATTTAAAACTCACAGAAAACAAGCTTCAACAATATAGGATTGTCAAAGATCATTGAAACTAAAGTATTATGACCGTAGTAAAGATTTTACTTACATTTTTAATAAAGAAATTATGGTTTGAAAAATGTCGAATTCGACATATCTCAGCGCGAGAATTGCCCCCCTGGGGCCCAATTCTCACGCCTTCGACATCTCGAATTCGACATTTTCGGAGTCAAAAATCTGTATTAAAAGCTCACTTAAAGTATATTATAGGATTATATTATATTATATATTATATTATATTGAAATTAGAGGATTTTGACAGTAATAATTATTTTACTTCCATTTTTAATAGAAATTAAGGATATAAAAATGTCGAATTCAAGATGTCGAAGGCGCGAGAATTGGGCCCCAGGCTATTGACTAAAACAGGATTCGACTTATTTTATTGTAACTGTGAGGACTTAGCTCAAAATTAAATTGCAGACTCAAATAAACAATACCTACCTACTTTTGGAATAAATAAAATGAGGCTGCCGACATTAATAAGTATGGTAAATGATGATTACCATAATAACCAAATAACCGATACAATTTCCCACCTTTGTGTTACGAACGCCAATGTTCGGTGGGAATCAATTAAATAAACCGAATTAAGCGTTACGATAAAATATGCAAATTGTAAAATTTTGTCGACAATCATGTATGACTTTGCCCTTGATATCCCGCGTCATTCCTCGGATTTCTTTTCCTACTCTTTTACTGTACATGCTGTTCGCTTGTGGAATGCCCTGCCAGAAGGTATCAGAAAGGCTCAGACTCTTAAATCCTTTGGCGATCATGTTGCACTCATTCCTCTATTGTTCCACTTATTTTTTTTTCTTTAACCCAAGGCGGTTGCCTGGAAGAGATTGCTATGTAGCAATAAGGCCGCCTGTTGTTTGTTCTCTATTTGTAAATTGTCCTGTGTTACTTGTTTCTTTAATTGTGCAATAAAGTATAAATTATTATTATTAAATTATTAACTAGCTTCCGCCTGTGTTTTCACCCGCGTGTTTCCCGTTCCCGTGGAAATATCGGGATAAAATTATAAAATTATATCACTCTCCGTCTTTTTAACAACTCTATGCCAAAAATCAGATCGATTAGTTGCTTTATTAGTGCGTGAAGGAATGACGAACAAAGTCACTTTCGGATTTATATATTATGAACGAACGCAGACCAAATGAGCTGCGAAAAATATTTAAATTAAGCTTTGAGCTTTCATGGTTACTATTACTATCATTATTATGAAAACAAGATCGGCGCCCTTCACTATCGTAGCGAAGGCATCAAGACGACTTCTAAATTTCAGCTTTTTTTTTTTTTTACATTAAATAGGCTTACTCTTGGCTTAATTCTGAATCGTTAGATTAAGAAGAGGCCTAAGATGGAGCGAGCTTGCCTAGAAAAAGCCTATTCACTCGAGCTTTAAATATACCAGGGTTGTAGACACCCGGGAATACAGACGCAGGCAGGGAATTCCACTCTCTGGCTGTGCGCATAATAAAAGATGAGGAAAAGCGCTTTGTACGCAGACGAGCTTTCTAGCTATAGTAGTTCTCGAGATTGAATTATGCGCACACACGGACAGGGTCAGCACATAAGACTTCTACTATCGTATGCATAGCATAGTTTAGAAGTCTAAAACGGTATTTTTGCCTTGTTTGAATTTTCTTTCGAGTCCTATTTCGTCTCAGTTGCATGCTCACGGAGTAACTGAAGTTAACCCTTAGCTGGTATCGATAAAAAAAGGCAATGCAACTGGTATCGGGGGTTAGTAGTGACCCCATGACTATTAAAGCATAATAAATTAAAGCAAAACCCATTTATACACCTTATTCTTTTTTATTTAAACAATTAACTTTTAAACTAATCATTTAATAACAATTGCTTAAATTTAAAGCAAAATTATTTATATGTAATTTAGTAACATTTTTGGAAGTGTTACTTTAAGACCCTTCAATTCTAAAAAAATAGTCGAATAAAACCAAATATTATTATGTTTAGTTTTCTTATGTAGTCTACTTAACAAAAACAGGAACTTCTAAAGAGATCAGCTAAAAATAAAAAAATTACACTGTAACTCAATATTCACTTCTACAAGAGGTAAAAACACAATTGTACATGTTGGCGATTGATCTTCGTCTTCTTCATCTTGATCTTCTTCGCTGGAACTATAAGAACCAGAATCCACATTTTATCTTTATCCCACATTCTTGTGAACAACTTGCTATCTCCTCTTGCTCACAATCAGTGATTTGTTCATTGTTACACAAGGATTCCACAGTTTTCTGGACGGACTCTGAATCAGATTGATTTTGATTTCCATCCTCCAGTAACTGTGCTTTCGTTATTTATTGAAAATACCCGCCATGGTGGTATTGATTTACCAAAACATAAGGAAAGTGTGTTCGAGTGAATGTAAAAAATAACAACGTAATTGGTATGGGGGGTAACTTACGACCCCAGCAGTGTACATACATACCTTGAGTTCGAATTACTTTAGAGTGACGCATGTCCGTTACCCGCTGCACCCTGCGACATAATGAGATTACCTGGAGGCGCAGGAGTTTAAATAGTAAAACTATAAAGTTATGTTGAAAAGTTTGATGTACTGGGGTAACTTTTGACCCCGATACCAGTTAAGGGTTGATGCGTGTGGATGGTGCTAAAAGCAGACGAAACGATCTACCCTCTATATTGTTCAGAAACCACTAACACAAACATGGAAGAAAATACATGGTAAAAAAACCCGTTTTTCCTAATAATGATAGCTAATTAAGCTTTTAGCTTTTTTGAAGAAATCCATTAGTCGTAATGGATATGTTGCAACACTTGCAACTCAAACTTTAGTTTGCTCGGGGAAAGTAGAATGAAAATGTATTAGAGTTAAATCAATCAATCAATCAATCAATCAAATTTATTTATTTGCAAAATATGGGTAGGTACATAATTAAGGTCTTACAAGTCATAAGAACGCCATATTTAACCATTCGGCATGCAAAATTTTCAAAGGAAAAAAAAAAAAACACAATACGTATTAAAATATGACATATCAAATACAATAGAGTCGAGGAGTATTATCGTGAATAATAGGTAATACTTATAACTAACAACAGTCACTAGTACACTTTCCATATTAAAAGGGTAATCAAAAACACCAAGAATATTTAATTTAATTTTTTAACATTCGATTTAAAATAATAATAATAAATATGTAATACAATAATAACCATGTCATGCAAATGTAACCAAAAGTCAAAAAAATGTAAAATAAATTAATCTAAAAGAATAAAATGACAGTTGATATTTATATAAAAATTTGCTACATGTCAATATTTTTGTCTGTAATAAATTCATTAATGGTATAATACGTTCTTTCAACCAAAAATTTTTTTAGCCTTTTCTTAAATATTATGAATGATTCAGCATCTTTAACATTCTTCGGCAGATGGTTGTAAATAGTAACTTGCATGACAAATACGCTATTTCCTAACAGAGTGGTCCTGCAGGGTTGGGTCCTTATCCTCGTCATATGTCGTTTACTCATTAATGTATCATATTTGTTTATGTTCTTTCGTACATTGAATGCGGCTTCTAATATATATAGCGAAGGAAGTGTCAATATTTTTAATTTATGAAAATGTGGCTTACATGAATCGGTCGGTTTTAACTTACAAATAGCTCTAATGCATTTTTTCTGTGCCTTAAATGCCTTTTCTTTACCTGTGGCATTTCCCCAGACTAAGACCCCGTATTTAAGCACTGAACCCGCGTACGCATGTTAAGCGGTCAAAAGTGCATTTAGATTTGCTACTTTTTGTAAAAAAGTACTTTTTGTTTTAAAATGTTAACCTCGACACTAACAACCGAATAAGAGTGTCATTAGCTTTAAAGCCTTTTATTTTCAAAAATATTGTATAACATTATTCATTCCTCACCTGAAGTACAGGACAAACATAATTAAGGCTAACCTAATTAGTCTATTCTTCTTTGTCTTTGACCGTAAATTACGTGCATTTGTATAAGTAAGTTTGCAATTTTTTTATGAAAGAAATATTATTATTTTTATATAATAAAAACTTCAGCAAACGATTTAAGGATTTCGTTTTACATAGTAAACCAAACTAATGGATAATGATAAAGGCACTAAGGCCCGTATTAATAAACACCTCTCAATACCTATCTCAAGAGTGATATGAGTATCAACTGATATCACTCTTGAGATAGGTATTGAGATCTCAAGATGCAAGAAGCTCTCAAGATCTGAAAAAAATCTTGAGTTGGTTATAAATTAAAAGTCGGTTTAAAGAGCATATTAGATGAGTTCGATCTTAAGAGCAGAATAAAATCTTAAGTTCACGACACTTTTAAATGAAATTTGTTTTACCGGCCCTGGGTTCTTTGGCATTCAGCCGCAGATAAGATTTATAAATAGTTCTATTTTTCAGACGGAATAGCTTAACTAACAGATAATGTCTGACAGAAAGGTCTGGATAGCTTATCTGGCAGATAATTACCGACTGATAGGTAATGATTATTTATATATTCAGTATAGGTATTTGTTTGTACTCTTTTATGCTAAAACTACTAAACGGACTTGGATGTTCATTCTTTAGCACAGAAAAATAAATATTTAAAAAAAGAGATAGCAGATAGCCAGTATTAAGACAGGAAATCACGGATGGCCGCTAATTTGTCATATTTTTCATATTATAACTGTCAAATTATCAGCCAGATAAGTTCTGGCTAGCCAGAACTTATTATATAAAAAAATATCATAAAAGAGTTACTGATGCATAAGCAGCTTAAGCATGGTCTGTGACCTTAGCCTGTTCTAACGAATGAACAGAAAAAACTAAATTATTTTAAAATGTTTGATTGTTTATTAATGTGAGGGACTCACAGTTGATGCTCTTACGTGTAATCTATTTATTAGAACAGTATCTCAAATGTGATAAATATTAAACAAGAAAATATACTAGAAAAAAGCAACTAGTCTCATGTCGCCCTAACGGGATTCGAACCTGGCCGAATGCACTAACCAATTATGCTACAGAGACCTATGAGGACACGTCGAATTTTTCTAGTATATTCACCGTTCTACGGTGTTGGCCACCGTCGCTTCATCAATGAGAGAAATATCCTCGCATTTGAAAGAAACATCTTTACAGATGTTTGACTATCGATGAAGATGAAACAGCCATCTAATTATAACTTTTTAATTTTGCATTTTACAACGCTATTTTTATGTGATAAATATTAAACAAGAAAATATACTAGAAAAAAGCAACTAGTCTCATGTCGCCCTGACGGGATTCGAATTCGACGGGAATGGGTTAGTGCACTGGGCCGGACTCCCAAGGATGCGGGTTCTTGTTTAATATTTATCACATAAAAATAGCATCGTAAAATGCAAAATTAAAAAGTTATAAGCATCTTAAATATCAGCTCAAAATAGCTGTCAATCTTGAGAGCAGTTTATTAATACGGGCCTAAGATTCGTATGAATCCAGATAATATTAATAGTGATAGTAATAAAGTGTTACTAAGTGAATACCATTGAACCAACGAAGATTTGGAAAAACAATACCTAGGCTAGGAGCAGAAACAATAAGTTTGTCTCGCAATAATGTCATCATCAAGAAAACAATTTACATTTTTGAAGTCCCCTCCGAACAGGAAGCACCGAACAAGTGTTGAAGTTATTTATAAGCCAAACTGATCGTAGGGACGTACTCGTATAAACATAGATAATTTATCGACACTGTTTGAAAAATATAGTTTACGTGTTTGAAAAATAATAGTACACAAAAAAAAAAACGATAATGCTATCAAATAACAGACGTTATAAAAAAATCATTACAAGAAATATAAGCGCGGAAGCGGAAAGAAAAAGGAAAGAATTATGATAAATGTAGATTAAAAAAATACAAGATATCTGTTTATATAAATTACATCAATTATTTATTCATTTATTTAATTAATTGGGATAACAAACAGCAATTTTACAATACATGTAGGTTTCACAAATAAATTACACATTTGCCGATACAGTTTCCACAAATAGATTTTACCTATTGGTGTCTAAAGTTGAATAAGCAGCCCCCTAGTTGTCTTAATTTAATTTCAACATCAATCACAATCCCTTTCAAAGATATTCTGATTGTGATAGTGACATATGGAATTGTGTAAATTAAAGTCGCAATCACTTTCGGAACGAATGATGTTTTAAATGACACTTCATTTGACTTTTCTCCATACATTTGAAAGATATTTTCGAGTGTCACTTTGCTTAGACAGTTCAATTTCGTTCATTCAATACCTTTCAAAACGCGTCCCGATCACAATCAAAAATCTCAAATAGTGACTAAATATCTTACAAATGAGGACACGATTGAAAGGGACTGCGATATATTATAAAATTAGACAATTAGACCCCAGGTCATAGTCTAGCTAAAACAACAGGTAGTTATAAACATATTCAAACAAGCCAGTTATTAGTACATGATTACAAAGAAAATAATAATTTAAAAACTATTGAATAAGTAACAACATTTTGTATTTTTAAGGCTTAGTGCCGAAAATGTCGGAGTGACAATACTACAAATTGTAATTTCATGGATCTTAGTATTTTATTTTATTTTAAGGTTTACAGCTATCATTAACACAGTAAGTTACAAACTAACACCTTAAAGCCAATTACAAACCCTCACATATAAAAAAAATACATATATAAAACGATAACTTGTAATGTGGCTGCTTGCATATAACATCGACCAAATAAATTGTTATGTATAACCATTGTTGAGAGACAAATAAATGAATTTTTATTTTATTATTTATAAATATAGCGCGTTTGATTACTCGCATAGTTTGAACAAGAATGAATTTAAACTGCTACAATTAAGGTCAGTGGGTTTTAATGGGCAATATAACTTGTTATTATCGATAGCTGTCATTCCAAAAGCGTGTAGACATCACTAAAGAACTTTCCATTGCCTTCGGGGTGTCTCCGAAGCCTTTGTGGGAGTTTTGCGCCACTGGACCCAAAAAGCCTGTAATCGGGCTTATTGATTTTGTAACTTTACCAATTAACCGGCATTAATGTGTATTTAATTTAGAAATGTTAACGACAGGAAAGCGATTACTCAGTATCATTGTTGTTTTAAAAAATAACACATAATATTATAACTGTAATTAAAACGGTGAATTCTACAATCGCCTTCGATATATAGTTATATATCGAAGGCGGATTGTAGAATTCACCGTTCTACAAAATGCCTAGGCAGATTGTAGAACATGATTTTAAAATACCACCACCTCTCTATATTGTAGCACTAGGGAACCTAACAATAACTTACAACTCCTTTAATGTAAATTGAGAATCATAACAATATAATTGGCCAATGGCAGGATATTGGAAAAATTAATCCCGCTAGATGGCGCTGCTGTTAATGTAGACCTGTCAAACGTTGTTTACTTTCGTGCATGTGGGTTATTATTTATTTTTATCTGTAAATGCATTGCATTCGCTTTCAAGCTCTAAAAACGATAGCAAATAAGAAAATGCAAGAAGAAATCACGTTTGAGAAAATTACAGGTCTACATCTACACTAGCGCCACCTTAAAATAAAACACTCAAACTATCCTGCCATTGGATTGTGCATGAATTTACAATCTGCCTAGGCATTTTGTAAAACGACGAATTCTACAATCCACATTCGACATATATAACTGCATCATATTTATTATATTGCCTATCAATCAGAATTACTAAATTTCACAAAAGCAACAATTTGGTTTACATTTAGTTTTTTGCTGCTCTATTTATTTATTTATTTCTAACCATAACATTTATTTGAAACTTAAATTGATCATTAAAACGCCTCAAATAGCACCGCCGCCTAACATATACCTACTTACTCTTAATTTCAAAGATTTAGAAAATACTGGATTCTAAATGGTTTCAAATTTAGTAATTATGGACACTAGTTGAAAAAAATGTGGCCTACCTATCATTCTTAATCTAGAACATCAGCGAAGCGATACGTAATATAAATTTAATGTTATACTAACCCTCACAAATTATTGATAACAATCTCATAATGAGAACTCTAGAAGATCAAAGAAAATTGTGATAAAAGGAAATAATCAGTGAAGTAAATAAAGACGGCCTGCATTTCTGTTGGATACATCAATGTTTGGGATGAAGTGATATTAAATAGAATAATACAGTAAATAAATAAAATAGAACAAAAGTTCCGGATTGTAATAGCACTACATACATAGATTATGATATGCATAGACTTTCTGACTTTAGTTTGGTAAAAGGTTTACTTAAGAGACAATGAAAACCATTTAATAAGTGGAAATAGAACTGTTAACCCACTTGTTGCTACCGTAGTACTAAAACATCGCATAAGAACAACACATAATTTTATAAAAATATTCAAGAAAATATGGTTATTTTAGATTTTACTGGCATTGCTCATAAACAACACAAATTTTGCGAATTTCCACTAGGAAAATATTTTTTCATATCTTTTTTCCTGCGTCATTTAATATTTACCTATTAACCCGCATACAAAAATCATTCAATTCAAATGCAATATTTTAAGACAGTAACATCTGGGTAAGTCAGCCCACCACTATGTCAGCACTCAGTTTTATGAACTTGAGGACATGTAGTCCAAATACAGCTTAATACCTTAAGCACAGTATAAAGAATATCGAATTTGAAGGCGTAAAAATATACAATAAACTACCTGGGGAAATTAAAGATGCAAAATCATTGTTAAAAGACAATTAAAAAATCACGTCTTAGATGAAATTCAATAGCCACAAATGAAATAAATATGAAATAATAATAAAAATTGTAAATATCTTTGTAATAAAATAAGAAAGCACTTCGGCAAAAAAAAAAAAAATAATATAAATATATGTTGAACATTATGTGTTTAAAAATATTATATACGTAAACAATAACAACAATAATAATATAAACATTAAAACAAACGGATTAAACAACAGTAACAGCTTTGTACATTTTCTGGTACCGACATGCCGCATCCAGAATACATGTACGCGCCTTAGATCCTTGGTTGCTCGGTTAAGTCATGTTTGTCACAAGTTTACATTGAACACCGTGTCTTTTTTACGATTACCCGTCGTTAATTTTTTAAGTTTCGATTCAAAACTGTATAAATTCTTTACTTAATAGTGCACGCTCTTGTTTCGATTATTATTAAGTTATAAATTATTGTTCTTTCTCAGTAAGTGAATTTTTGAAGTGAAAACTTCTTTAGCGGCGTTGAGCACTTTTTCTGTAATGGGTATAAAATCTTAAACTCGCGTCAGGACACGTGACCTGATCGAAAAAGCGTAGGACGGATGGAGAATGTTGAGGTGACAGGTTGACTATGGTCTCGGTTGCTTAGCGACAGACTGTTGATAATGTCTTTTACTTGTCTCTTGTTTTATTGTCAATATATATTTTTCGATTCTCTATAATAACTAATGTTTTCTTATATCTTATTACCTAACTTAACGTTCACTTTAATATGGTTTGTCATGTTTGTGTACGATAGCGCAATAAATGAATATTGTATTCTACCACATAAATGATAGTACTTTTATACTGATAAAGCAATTGGTGCAAAATTATTCCCTAACCATTCCAAAATATCAAACATGCTCAACGTTAATAATCAAGTTTTCACTTCTGCCGGCACTCCCGGAGTGCAACCCGTCTTTTTTTTGTAATTCTTTATGAGAAAATAAAGTTCTTAAACATTTAAGTTTCTACGCGCACTTATCATTGAAGTAATACAACTTCTAGGGATTTGAGTGCACTGTTCATTACCTGTATATATTTATTAATATTAATAGTAGTATATTTTAGGTGTGTTTTTGGTTTCCCAACGTTTCGGCACCTATTGCAGCTGCCGATAGCTAACCTAAAATATAATTCTAAATATACAGTGTTAAAAGACCCATACCGAAGCCGTGATATGTGAGTAGTGTACATTGTTGGGGCAGGAACGGAGGATATCTCTTCAATAAATTACCTATTTATTTCAACGGTTTATAAAACGTATATTATATATTTGAAAATACAGGTACAAGATGTTAACGTAAGGAGGATTTGAATGCGAGTGTGTCGCTGAATGAGTGGGTGAACGGAAGACCGAAGAACGAATAGAGTGACCGTAGAATGAAGGTGACTGAATGACGAATGTAGTGTCGCCTCTCGCTGTTAGATGGCGCCACCAGTCCTCAAAATCCCGAACATACATCAAACGAAATAAGAATATTTATGTAAAAACATAATCTTTAAAAATAAATATTGACTTTGATTCTCAATAACTTTTTAACTATCAGTTTTCCAGGTTTGGTCCCATACGAGAAAATGGTAGTAACGATAGGAAGAACACGTGGTTTTCGTTTTCGTTATGGATCTTTTAACACCCTGTATAACCAGTGCACTTAAATCTGTAAAAGTAGTTTTATTTCAGCTTATTATCCATTTCAAACGTTAGAAGCATACATAGCAGGAACAAAATTCGACCGTGCGTGCCTTTCTCTGAAAAGCAATATTCTGATTTAATTAATCCCAATCGATTTCCATCGACAAAGGGAGCGCCGCCTCCCGTGTAGTCGTCGAAAAAACTAAAAAATCCACTCCGTATTCATTGGACTTTTGCGATGTCATCCGTCGACATGGAATGATGATTGCCGCTCCGTTCAGACGGCTTATCTTGTTATATTGATTTTCGCATTCACTGATGTTTTTAATATTGTGTCGCTTCTAGTATCTTTTGAGCACACTATAAATTGAGCAGGGCTAACAAGGAAGAATCTTTTAGATGAAGTCACAGTAATAATATAATAATGCATAGTAACTCCGGAATCCGGAGTCGGGGTACCCATGAACGTTTAAAAGATGAACTTACATCACACTATTTTACTTATTACCACGACCTAGATGATAAAAGCCTTGCTGTTAGCAAAAAGCTGGCTACATAACGGTCAAATGTGGTTAGGCCCTACAAAATACCAAACATTATAAATAAATAAAGCAAAAATCTACATTGTTAACGCTTCCAAGATATAGAAGGTTTGTTCTAAAATAATTAACTTAAATATTCTCAGCACCATCAATTCAGATGTTTACATTTCCCAAAGACTCGCTAACCAGTGTCTTCAAATTCCAAATGAACTGTTTTGTGAATTATTCAAGATGTCGGCGATGACGCAGGAAGCAGTTTTATTCCGTTTAATGGGGGAGATTCCTCCGGAAAAAGCTGGATGAATATTCATATCCAACAGGGTTGGGTTAAGGAGGGTGCCAAACTATTATTGGATCATTTTGACCTTGAGATAAGGCTTTGTTTAATCCGGATTATCTGCTGATGCATCAGGACTACTTGATTTGGCTTAAAACGCTTTAATAACAGCACATAGAAACCTAAGTGGTTTCTATGTGCTGTTTATGTAATTTTTTATTGTAAATTTATTTGTTAATAAATTAAAAAAAAAAAAAAAAAAAAAAAAAAGTTGGTATACAACTATGCATATTTTCTTGATAACAACGAAAATAATTATGTTCGTAATAAATATAATCAGCATTATTAGCCATGTATCGCCACTACAGGGGCACAGAAACAGAAGTGAATTTTCAACATCAACATCTCTATTTTTAAACTGCAAAATGAAATTGAGTTTACAAAACATCTTGAAGCGTCGCCAAATTAGCAACTTTGTCTCTAGTTTTGCGAAAACACTATTCATTTGTCTTCGTGTTAGTGTAAACAGATTACGTGTTCAAAATACAGTGAAAAGTCTGGCGCCTCCAATCCATTCGTGAGCAAACACAGAGTGATGGTGTCTGCAAGAACGCAATCAATATGAGCGAGTGCCAAAATTGTCCAAGTGCTCTCGCCAGCGCAACCAACCGTTAATGGAGTTTCGTGTACAGCGGTGGTTTTATTTCTCGGAGTATTTTGATTACACTGAACTGATTAGGAACTGAATATTGATTAAAGCCACACTTTATTAAATACTAACATTAACTACGGCTCTATCAAGTACCAATTAATAATGATGACAACACGAGTCAAAGTGGAAATATAATGGCTAAGAATCTAGACATTATTACATGTCTAGATTCTTAGCCATTAAAACCAAACCAAAGAATATAAATAGACAAATTATTATCAGAAGCCATTGAAATAGACATAGCAACTACGATATAGTCAACAGATCAATTCGCACAAATAGACGGGCACTTGTTTATGAAAGCCGAGACTAGGGGTTAATTAGTCCGTTATCATTTGAAAACAAATGATATTCGAATACAATAAAACTTAATTGGCTCCCGAACACAATGGAACAGATTTCACGTCGCCCTCCACAATGGCGCGCAGCATTACAAGCCTATATCGAACCGCCTTTATTTCCGAATTGGAAAGGTAGTTTTATTTGAAATATTTTGTCTGGGTAATAAAAAAAACTGTTATGTTCGCAAAATAAAAAATTTAAAACAATAGTTCCAATATTGTGTCGAAAAAAACAATGGGCAGACATATATATTTTTCATTTGTGCTATAAAAATAAATAGCTATCTGAGTTTAGCTCCTGTTAAAGATTTAGCTTAAGTGCGTATTACACCACACGGTATACCGGCCCGGTTGCACTGATTAGAGCACTATCAAACATTAAAAAAAAGCGACCAGGCCAGTGGTCCGTTCTTCCGTGCACTTGCCTGGTCAGTGTAATAGGACCACTCTGAGTTCAGAGAACGGCGCGGTATACCGTGTGGTGTAATAGTCGCTTTACATTCAAGAAAGTTAATATACATAATACGAGTACCTATCCTTGTTAATTATTTTCCATTGGTGGATTTAGGCATAAAAAGAATGTGATGAAATTGGAAATCATAATACAACAATTATTGTTATTTGCAATGAGAATTTCGTAAAACGATTCTTCCAATTACACGAGCACTCTAAAGATTTTCGGTTCTATTAAGGCGTAACAACATTGCGTCGTCCAATTTGTTACATTTATTAAACAAACAAAACAAAGATATAGCACTCACAAATGTAGTGTCCTCTCAAAAATAACAAGATGGTTCTCCAGATTGGCGGCACTAATCTTTTACGATAGACCCAATTTTCCGAACGCCCGATACGGTTGTTTCAATTTGCCCGGTACAAATGAAATAATGCCGCCTTGCCCGGCCAAGATTAAGGTGGAATCGCGTTAGTTGACTTACCCCGAGCCGCGGAGATTCAGACCGATCAGATACGGCCAATAAGCGAATAGTGTACTTGTAGAATTGAAATGCCGTTTACCTCAATAGCTATTTTATTACCGGAAATTTGCCCTTTTTTACTGAGTCAGCGTTTATCTGGAATAGTGGGATCAGCGGATTACGATGTTGAAAAGGTTGCAGATTTATAAATGGTGTATTAGTGACCGCTTGCGATTTCATCTATCTGAATTATTTTTTATATTCCATTTAATATTTAAAATTTAATTTTGTGACAAAGGTTGCTGATATAGTCTATCACAAAATGACCTAATAGTTGCTTCGAGAATGGGGGCGTTGGAATAAACGGATAAACTCCATGGGTTTGTTGTAATTATTGTAAAGAATGACGAGTTTAATAATTCTTGATTTTATTATCGTCTGTGTTTTTTTTTTAATATTATGCAGTACCAAAGAGTTTGTACTCTAAGCAGAATTCATCATAGGTTTTGATCCCCTTCCTTGTAAGTAGGTAAATCACATTTCGCTGACCACTCGGTTGGTAACACAGCTGTCGTCTCGCCGTAAGCGAGTTACATGCAAAACAACAAAGGGAGGGAAAACATTAAAGCCCACCCGTTTGAGTTTGATAAGTTCAAACGACATAAGACAAATAGCACAAGTTACCCTAGCCTCACGACAGAACGCAAATCCTTTATGCAAACAATAACTATATACATTTGCATACATATACGCTGTTGACATCGTGTCTACTGTACGTGACACTTTGTTATTACAATAACCCGAGGAGCACTTTTGTTCGTAACCCCACCGCCGTAATCTCGGAACCGGAACGCAAAGGAGACCTGTGATTACCTTAATGTCGGCAAAATTCTTTAAACAGGAAAAAGCACCTTGAGAATCATCTAATTTGGAAGGAATTTGGGTCACATCGGGAGCACAATTAGCACCTCCTGGGCGGAGTTTTACTTTAAATGCTTGAGCCATTGGTATTGTTTTACGCGCAGTTTGGGTCGGGGGCGGTGCACCGACTATTGTTGTGCTCTCGTTATAATTTGGCATAAATCAAATTAAAGCCTTGCTTTATGGGCGCTACTTTGAGGTCTAAATGCGAACTGAATTTTAAGTGTGGCTATATATTTAATGGCGTATTATTTGAAACGTTTACTTGACATTCATTAAATAATTTCATTTTGAATTATGGTATTTTTGCTGTGTTCTAATTCCTTGTATACTAATTAGCTTCGCAGTTTTCGTAGATGATTAACTGTTTTGTGAAATAAATCACTGGTAAAAGAATAAATTGCATACTAAGCAATTTTTATTACCTTGTCAGTGGTTACTAACCCTTTATTTATATAGGTACGCTGAGCTCGAAACAAGTTTTTAGCCAACCGATTTTATATAATGCGATATTTTTTTTGTATGGTGCCTATGCCTATTATATTTAGAAGATGCAATCTGTTTTAAATTATTGCTTCACTAAAACTTACTCCAGTACTTATAGAAATTGATACAATACATTAATTAGGTTCTAAGAATGCATTTCATTTTCATCTTTCTTCTTACAATGCAGAAGGAAATTAAATTCTCCTACATTTTCAAGAACTCTCAAACTCAATACGTTGGGTCATAATATACCTTCCTGAAAATACATATAACTGTTGTGATTGTCGAAACCAACATAAGCCTCGGGCTCTATTACGATTCGAAAGCGAGTGCTTATAACAAACTGATTGTCTGACTATCTTGAGATTTCAACCGAATCTATTATCTATTCAAAGGCGTTGCTAATGGAATCACAAGATCAATACCTCTGTTTATATAAACGTTGTTAACGAAAATTGGTGAATGCTTAGCGCCCTAAATAATTATGAACACAAACAGCAGGTTTCGGAGTTCCCATTCAATAAACTTCAGCTCGTTTGAGGGGCTTCGTGTCGTAGATGGGTTCGACATTGTGGAGCGCTTGTGAGCTTCGTAAGTGCCGCTGCCGCCCTTACTATGAACTCTTCCTTATGAGCAATAGCGAAGGCACCGATATATGGACATCTTTACCATGCACCTACGTTACAAGTAAAGGAGTTTTCTATTTCTTCGTTTCAAATGTACTGTGTTTTACTGGTTACTCGAGCATCTCAATTTCATTTTTGAGTCGGGATAAGGTTTTAAAATTGACAGGTCTCTGTCGGAGTTCGCTTTCAATAAACATCACCTCGTTTGAGGGGCCTCGTGTCGCGGATGGGGTCGCCATTGTGGAGCGGTTGTGAGCTTTGTGAGTGGCGCTGCCACCCTAACTATGAATTCTACCTTATTTTATGAGCAATAGCGAAGGCACCGATAAATCGACGTCTTTAACTACGTTTAAGCTTAAGTTCTCTATTTCTTCGTTCTAAATTTACTTTGTTTTACTGGTTACTTGAGCATCTCAAGTTTCTTTCCTTCCTTCGAGTGCCGCTGCCGCCCTTATCACGATTTCTTCCTTGCGATCAGTAGTAACATAGGCACCAATAAATCGACAGCTTTAGCAAGTATCTGCAATAAAAGTGAAGATACTCTCTATTTCTTCGTTCCGATTGGTTACTCATCCATTCCGTGACTATATTTACTGGTTAGTCGAGCATCTTTTTGAGCCGGGCTAAGGTTTTAAAATTGGAGTTGGCATTCAATAAACTTCACCTCGTTTGAGGGGCCTCGTGTCGCCATTGTGAGCTTCGAGTGCCGCTGACGCCCTTACTATATACCCCAGCAGCAGTAACTTAGCCACCATAAATGACTTACCTAGTAGTAGCCACCATAAATGACTTACCTGTAGTATTTACTCTATTTCTTCCAATAAATAATACATCAAATCCGTCACTTCATAATTTACTAAGTCAGTCAAAGAGATCAATCTTTGAATCCGCTTCAACAATTTTTTTTTGTTTTTAGCAACTCGTGTATCTTTTTGACATTATGGTCCGAGTTATGAGACACAATAGCTATTCCATTGTTCTCTGGACACCGGTGTCCTACTACCAAATGACGTATGAATGTTATCAGGACTGTAAATCGGGATAAGTTTTATTAAGAACTTACAATAAGAGTCTTATTTCCTAACATCAAGCCCAGCATCCATAAAAAAATAATCATGTACGAGAATATTAGCTGTATAACCTGAAAACGGCAAAATCTGCCATATTAATAGTGGGTGTGCAGAAGTCACGAAATACTCCCTTACGAACAGAAATTCGATCATCAAAGGAATCTTGGTAGTGGTGTACACGTTTCACCTTTTCGCTTTCCCTTTATCGATATGTCGCCGTCAGAAGCATGCGTCACTCGAATAAATATTGTCAAATTAAAACCAAGGCTCGGTCGCGCTGTGCTCGCGTCACCGGTGTCAACTGGAGTAGGGATCACGGGGTGCCTTAGGGCGAGGGCTCGTGTCACCGTGATTCCTTTTATTTGATTTCCATTCAAAGGTTGTTCTTATCATTTGTTGTTGTAAATACTTTTGGAGCAGTATGTGTTTCATACTTCACTAGAGTGTCCATTATTCTACAGACGACTATAGCTAGTGCAGAAATGTTTTTATTTTATTTGACAAGGAGCAGAAACAGAAATAATGATACAATTATAATAAAGTACCTATAGGTAATTAGACAATCAGTGTGACTACTTGAGGACCAGCATCAATGTTCATAATGTTACTTAAAGATACAGCAAACAATTAGACGTGCAGTAGTTAAAAGATACAAATATGTTTAAGTCGGAAACAAAATCAATACATATGGAACTTGTGATCAATTTTCATAGTAAGTAAACATCAAGCCATTGAACGTTCACAGATACCAAAATTAATTAAGTCTCTGATGTGTTTGTACTCTAATTAAGCTTTGCATTAAGTTACAACTAATTTTAGCATAATTTGGGGAGGCGTCTTCACTATTGGTTTCGGCAAATACCTCCACAATTACTCTATCCAATATTAATTTTGATTTTAGCCAGTTTCATCTTTTTGTTGTTTATCTTTACTGTTACTAAATTCCGGCTGCTGAGAAAATGCATTCTTGACGTTTTAGTTCTCTATATTAAGTGCTTAGATTAATTTTGAATATCTTTTCCGTATTGTCGTAAATTAACTTTATTTAACAGACCGAACTAACAGGAACATGTCACAAACATAATGATCGCACTTTAGTACCTATTTCTGGAACATACATTTAGACAAGAGTACACGTAAATTATATTATTCATACGGCCAATAAAACAAACAAAAGCATTATGATTAAAACACACATTTTTATAACAGACAAAACAAACGACATATCGAGCCATTTATTTCGCGAACAAATGCTGACATAAAGTATGAATAAATATCTCGTATTGCCGCATTCAGCGCCATAAATGCTCATGAAGATTAAACATTGCCAGAGCTGGAAAACACGGGCTGATAACGTTTATTAGGTGTTCAACGCGAACCGGCAGTCAGCCGACTAATTTATGGCCTTAAACCCATCGCTGGAGATAAATTGGACGATACTGGCCTGTCCTGTGATGTGGTTGCCCAAATTACCGGTAAATATGGGGTTGCCTCTGTGTTCTGATTCCGCTGCAGAATTCCGGAAACCCACATAAACATTTTAAAGTACATAGGTACTTTAAAATGTTTATGTGGGTTTTCCGGAAGCGTCATTTTATTTAAATCAGCTATTTAGAATGTTTTTGCTAGAATGATAAAGTAAATTGGTTGCAAGCCAAATCAATAATCAATCTAGGTTTACTTCTTTGAGTAGTAAATAGACATTCTAGCTAGTATATTAATATCCTATGTTTTCCAATAATAATAGAGATAGGAATTATCTCATCATGATTTATTTTAAAGACGGGATTAAATTACGGGCTTAAAATCGAAGTATACTTGCTGTTTTAGAATTGCTGCTGAAGATTTTTTATATATTTTTAGCAATCCTAAAACCGCAAAAATACCAACTTAATATAAAATATTGTTACAAAAGTAGTATCAAAAATATTCTCAAAAGACTCACTTGAAAATTCGCCACGAAACGGGTAGGATATACAACCTTGTTACAAAGATAAGAACGTACATGTTGTGTTATGTCACACTTGTTGTGAAATACAATAATTTGTTACGTAAACCGTCGTTTTTGAAGCGTTTCCTATTCAGAATGGTAAATAATCTAATCTAAATTTGCATTTTCTTTTTCCATCATATTCAGTCATATCTTTTCAGCATTGAATTTCAGTTAAAAACATAGCATACAAATATAGTTTTACCCCTTACGCATCACTTGTTGTGTTTATTGGTTGAAGGTACTGTTTTATAGTGTTTATTAAAGTTTAGGTTTATAATTTTTTTACAACTCTAGTGCTCACTCTGGGTTTACCCGCGTGGTTCCTGCTCCCGTCGAAATATCGGGATACAATGTAACTTGTGTTTTAACTCACGTTTCGCAACTATTCCTGTGTGCCAAATTTCATCCCAATCCGTTCAGCCATTTTCACAAAATTAAAGAACGTGATTTATTTTTTTATCCAACATCTAAATATCTAAACTTATACATTTACAATATTAATAGGGTAGGATGTAGTAGGTAGTATTAATTAAATTAAGAAACAAATAACAATTATTATAAACATTTTCTAATACCTAATACAATAGTTTTCAAATTCACACTTGTTACACATTCTGTAAAGTTATTTAATATGAAATTTCGTAATAGCTTTCAGATAGCGAACAAAGCATTGTAATGTTTCCGACACTTCATATACTAAGCACCTTCAAGTCATGCTTGGCAACAAGTAACCGTCCGCCATCAAAAAGCTGTAGTAAATCAGGCGTCGTTCCAAAGTTGTCCAATATTGTCTGATGCCTCAGTCGGTTCCACGACGAACCGCGTGACGGATTGCCACCTTGCCGGTGAATTAGACGCTACATATTAGTCTTGCGGTCTTGTGTTGAGGTCGTGCTGACTCGTATTAGATTTATTTGGCCGCGGTTAAGCCGGGCGGACTTCTTCAGGGAGCTTTATTGGGACCGATGTTCTTTTTGAACTTTTATTAAAAGCAATTTGTGTTTAACAACTTATTAAGGTCATGTAGTGGTGTCATGTAAAAATATAATATGATGATGAATTAACAGATAAAGTAATAGCCGGTTCTCATAAATTACAAACGGATCGTTTTGCTACGGACAGTTAAATTTTGACATTTATAAAGATTATAAAGATTTACGATTATGATATTTTGCATTTTTCAATGCTATTTTTATACTTATGATAAATTTTAAATAGAAAATTTTTTGAAAAATCAATGAATGAATTCTAGTCTTCTAAGTCTCGGTAGCTCAGTGGTTAGAGCATTGAACCGGATTTCCAAAGGTCGTGGGTTCGAGTCCCATCTGAGAATTCACTTGTGACCGAGTTGACTTTTTACAATAATATTTTTCTATATAAAATTTATCATAATTAGAAAGATTATTTTTTTAACAAACAAATACAGTTAAATTTTGACATTTATAAAGTATTATAAAGATTATTTTTATGACAAACAAAAGAAATTCATTGCCAGAAACATCGGAAATATATCTATGGAAAATAGGTCAAAATATAAACTGTCCGTAGCTAAAACGAAAGGTGGTCCTAGTTTAACAGTTCAAAAGCAAGCCCTACCGCTTATTGGCATAAATTTAGGAACCACAATCAAAGGTATTTGCATTATTTGTCATTTTGCAGCCATACTAATCAAATTTCTAAAAAAACTCGCGAGTTTCTGTGATCCAAGTGCCTGGTTATATTGCTACGAAACAAGTCATCATCTCTTTGATAAATTTTGTTTTAACATAAATAAGTTCTGAACCACGTAAAAGTTTTAAACATTGATTAACGCTCCACACAGAACATTAGGCGTTCGCCAGTTTCCAAAATATCGCAGGCAAAATCTGACAATGCCGGAACGTTGTAGGTGGAACTAAAACTGGGGCTGGAAACTTTCGAGGAAGTCTGCGGAGTTGGATCCCGGATAAAGTAGTATATCCTCTACGTAACGCAGACTTTCGTGTTCATATCCCGGGCCCGAAGTGTGAGGAGGTGAATTTTAAAACTTTTACTGCGGTTTCGTAAGGAATAAAACTAGTTAATAATGATAGTATGTAAACGTAAAAGACAAATGTGTATATTGTAAGGATTACTAACACCCATATTCTAAGTCGTTCCTCCAAAACTTACTCGTCCTCGACTAACGAAACCTCATTGAAAACCTCTTCGAAATACTCCTCGAAATCGGTATGCTAAGTCATAACTCCGTAAGGACCTGGAGGAGCCAAAGAGTACGTAGCCACTCCGTTTTAGGCATAGCGCACACTACCATTTTTACCCACGACGAGGTTGAATGGAGTGTAAAAAGTTTTGGAGGAACGACTTAGAATATGGGGGTTAGTCTCAAATCTAATAACTCCAATGCGATGACAGGCTGTCTGTGACCTTTAATTTTGTTTCACACTGTTTGTTATAATAACCTGATAAGAGTGACAAAAGGGATGAAACTACGTATGGAGAACCAGTAGGCCTAGCACGAATGACTTTTTGAGTAAGTATTGAGGAAGTAAAGTAAAAAAATATATGAGATATTGAGCATCATTCCTAGCGGACGTAAACGGAAATACATTTTCTTATACATTTTTTGACATTACGTGTTCGATAATTACTCGATACTATGTCCCCTACTGACCAAACTTGAAATTCAATTCGCTATGAAACAAATGCATAAAGATTTGTAGCATTCGACATTTTTTTTTATCTTTGAACAATCAACAATCCTTACTTATAAATGCATGGATTATATTTTAGAGGTTTTATTATACTCTTGTAATTAATGAAAACTGTTTTAATATTTTTATAAGTGCAACGGCATTAAATTAAGTTTCAAAATATTGCTTTCAGCGTTTAAAGCCATAACGTAATTGGCCTTTATAACGATATAGCGCGTAATTGAATCCATTTAAAACGCAATATAAAATGAGAAACTATAAGTGCATAAAGCTGCTGTTTCATTGGATATGTGCAAGGTAGCATAGGAAATAATATCCAGTAATAGAATTGCCTCGCTAAACTCTGGATGTAAAGGGTTTAGCGCAGTCAGCAGTGCTTTTTTAAATAGGAAACTGCGAATATTTTCGCATTGCTCGCTTGCAAGAAGATAACATTTATATCACACTGACCATCTATACTGGGACTGTTTTAGATCCTTGTAATGGGTATTCCACGATCTTTCAACTCCTGATATTAGGGCGATACATGGGTTGACTTCGGTGAAGATGCAAGGTGTGTCATTGTTTTTCATTTTTATTTATTTGCCCGTGGTGCGTGTTGCATATCTTTTCTTGTGGATTTAAGCAAAATTTTGGTTTCATAACTAGAAAGGGTTTTTACAAAGTAACGCCCGATTCTATCAACTATATCATTGTAACGAACTGTACACAGCTCTTCGGCCCGTAAGAAAAGTGTTTCATGTCTTCACTACATCCTGACATGGAATCTTTCAGCTTCCTGCGCATGTTTGGTGGATCACCAGCCTAAA
The DNA here is from genome assembly GCA_910589605.1 of Chrysoteuchia culmella. Lineage (NCBI taxonomy): Eukaryota > Metazoa > Arthropoda > Insecta > Lepidoptera > Crambidae > Chrysoteuchia > Chrysoteuchia culmella. The sequence goes on from OU342647.1 coordinate 23,764,747, forward strand.
ACGGCTTTAGGAATACTCAAACGTTGTTAAATTTTATAGCTCATGCATGTTTATAATCTAAAGTGGAAATACGTTCCAATCCAACTTCGCAGAAAATATTAACAGCAATAAGCGAAGTCTCTTTTAGTACATAAATGAGGTTTTGGTTATAAATGTTGATACTAGATTTATTAAAAAAGTTTTCAAATTAAAATATAAATAGGTACTTACTTAATTTCGTGAAAACACTGGCGCGATTTATTTGCGTTGATTTTTTTCAATATTAACTGTAACGATAGTTTTAGGCTGCTGAAGTTTGATGTTTTTTACTCTCTGTAGGTAAAGTAAAAGTTTTATAAATTGATGACATCACATTTCTTCTTCTTCTTCTTTCTTAATTAATGGCGTGCTCGCGTTAAATACGCGAATTTTGCCAATGTCGAGTAAATATATTTTGTAACATATAGAAATTGTACGGTAGATTGAGTTAAAAATGGAGCCTCACAACACGTGTTATTACGAAAAGAACTCGGGTGAAACTCCGACATCACATTTACCAGTCTTTTTTTAACTATGATGATTCCTGTGACGTTTTAAGTTTGGCAGTTCTAGAGATGTCCCATATTGAAATCCTATTTCGATTTGCCTTCTTCGGAATGTCTACTTGTCGCTATGTCAGTCTGTATTAACCTATGGTATTATAGCTTGGGGAGGTGCTGCTAAATCAACTCTACTAATGGTAAAAATAGCACAGAGGTTCATCTTAAAAGTAATGACCTCTCGTTCAATTTACTATCCCACAGCTCTCGTCTTTAATGATTGTGATGTGTTATCCGTTAGACAGCTCTTTGTATTGCAGGTGATCCTCAAACAACACTCCCTTTTACAATATGACAAAAGTATAACAGCCAAACGTCTAAGTTACAAAGTTTGCCCATCCATAGTTACCAAACATGCATTCGCGCAAAGATTCTTTCACTTTCTCGGCCCATTTCTTTACAATAAAGTCAATAAATTAAATTAAATATATCACCTAAGCCGACATGAAGTTAAAAACGCTGTAATTGTATGGATAAAATCATTGTGTTATGATGAAATTGAAATATTTTTGAAAATAATATGTAGCTAAATTAACCTATAATTCCATAATATAATATTTTATGTAATAATACACACCCTCTCCACACTCTACACATAACTTTTTGGCAGATTTAAACATATATTATTATTTTACTTTTTAAGGTTGAAATGCTTTGTTTACATCTATATTTTTGTATCAAAAAATGAACGCTGCACCTGAGATACAGTGTAAACTAGTTCAGGTGGAGATGTCAATTTCTAGATCTAAGATGTACTTAATATAAGAAAATTGTACTATATTTTTGTAAGAAAAATGTGCCAATAAATAAATTATTATTATTATTATTATTATTTGTCCATCGATTTCTTCTAAAAGTCAATGTACTTACTTTTGGAATTATTGCAATTTATCTTACTGCTATTCCGGCCACGTGGAATTCAGTTACATAGTATAACGTATATTATCCAAATTAAACATAATAAAGAGTAAAAAGTATTGTATGTGCTTATCTATGTGGTAAAATAAAACATTAAGCTGTCAAAGAGTCTCCGCGTTGTTAAAAAAAAACCTGTAGGCACTTACTCCATTGGCGCATCAACTCGGATAAGTCTTGTCTTCCAACACAAGACACCGCCATTTCCCTCTGTCCTCACGCCATTCAAAGCAGACAAGTAAATTGTAAGGAGGATATTAATAGAAAAAGAAAACATTTTATAAAAAAAAAATCAAACCGACTTCAAAAAGTAAAAAATAAAACTTTAGGAGTCTGTGCCAGCCAAAGCATTCTACATTGCACTTCTATTAACTATATTTTTTTTGGCCTTAGCTAACTAGCACCGACTCCAAATGTTTTATTTTTTACTTTTTGAAGTCGGTTGATTTTTTTTTATAAAATGTTTTAATTTCAGATTTTTTTGTTACATTATGTGCCGTTACTTACACTAAAAATCAGCCCATACACAACAATGATGTCATCTAGGTATACGACTACTTGCCAAAAGGTGATTGATATTTTTCAGGATTATGAAAAAACTACTAGCCAGATCTTCGTAAAAATTATATGGGACCACACATAAACCATTTTCTTTCAGATAAAAAAAGAATTATAAAAATCTGTTAACAACTGGCGAAGTTATGGTAGAAAAACATAAAAAAAATATACAAAAAAATACAGTCGACTTGAGAACCTCCTCCTTTTTTAATAATTTGTTACCTCCGTAAAAAAGTTACCACCTCAAAACTAAAGATATAAAACCTAAAAATGTACAACTCTGAATGGAACACAATTCAGTTTTAAAATAAAGAAATTAAAGAACAAAAACACTTAATACACCCAACGGTTAGTTCAAAATCTGGTACATCATTAAAGGCTCACCCTGGAAACGGGAAAAATCTAAAATTACATTACGTGGAGCTGGGGAACATACAAAGGGGATTGCAATTAGCAAGACTGTGAACTTGAAAGAAATCCATTCGGGCTTTAGTGGTCTCATTGTGGAAGAATAATGGTGTATCCCGACGATTTTAGGGGAAATATTGTTGAACTTCGGCCCTCTTTGTCCGGAATAAACTGTATCATCTGAACATACGTTGATGCTTTTTATGGCGTGTCACCATTCTTAAATATGTTGAACGCTTATTTTATTCTTTACAATTTCTTCTGCGTCTATACTTAAAATATTGTTAATCTGATAGTTTGTTTGTTTCTTTGAACGCGCTAAGCTCAGAGACTACTGTCTCGAATTAAAAAAAAACTTTTCGCGTTGGAACGTACTTTTGTACTTTTTTCCTTTTCTAATGAACGACGGGGAGACTCTTCATCATACCTGATGTTAAGTATTGATAGGGCTGAAAGATGGAAGCTGGCCTCTCCCGGAAACCTCAGCCACTGAGGAACTGGCTATCTTATCTCGAACTGCCGCAACACAACAATGCTGAAAACATTGTTGTTATGGCGTCAGGCTAAGATAAGATGGATCTGCCTGGCTAGCTACAGCCAGGCAGACTTACAACAAGTCCTACCACCAACCAAACCGAATACAATAAGTACCCTCGCTGGGAATCGAACCCGGGACCCCTGGGTCTGATACCGGTGGTTGTACCCTAGAAAGTGGAAGGTTATAGACTTTATAATTTTGCCCCAATATTTCCAGGGGGAAAAGAACCACGCATGTGAAGCCGTGGACCACTTGTCAACTAAACTGTCAAAAAAAACTGTTTACCTTTTCACCTTTCCCTAAGAGCTAGCGCAGACGACGGATAACGGAGGACTTTTTGTCCGCGACACGTCTTTATTGTTAACCAAATAAGATTCAACTTAGACCGCGTATATCCATGAAAAGTACGCGATAGTCCTCGTTATTTATTCAACTTTGTGTTCTTAGTAATAAGGTCGTGTCGCGGACAAAAAGTCCTTCAATGTCCGTCGTCTGCGCAGGCCATAAACTCCCTACATTATACATAGATTGACAGGCTGTGTTAAAGACACTTAACTTCCCTTAAGAACATAACAATTTAATTTACGAAGGTTTTTACGATAAAGTAATTAATCACTGATCAGCGTTTCTTTCAATAAGGTGAAGGGCTGTAAAACAGCTTGTTAAGGGAGATTTTTATCCACTTGAAATCTTTTAAATCAGCGAGTTCTAATGAACGAACTCTTCCGATATCATATTTTAAAATAAAGTAAGATTAAGATGTGCTTTTCCTATTTTAGGAAAAGAAGACAATATCCAGAACACAGATTAAATGTGATAAGTATCCCGCGTCCACCTCTGTCTATTAGGAAAAGAAAGAAAGAAAGAAAGAAAGAAAATTATATTTATTTGGGACAAACACGACAATAAGACATACCAAAGTAATACAGAAAAAAAAACACAGTTTGTCCCAAAACGGTACCGACTCAGCATAATGCTTGGCTTTTTGGCCAGCGCTGGTCTTCCGTCGGTACCGTTTTGGTGGGGCTGAGAGCCATGCTAACCGGGACATTACAACAAAATACTACAAATAAGACAAATATAAACATAACCTTTTATGACTGATCACACAGGGGCACCAATATGTAAAAATATACTATGAAAGTATTGTAGTATGTGTGACCAGTCTATGGTAACATTAATTAAGTGTCAGACAAGACAAGTGATTGTTTGTATGGCTTGCTTGCTACATTAATCTGTGCTGTGCTGTGGTAGGTACAACAACTCTAAAGAAAGCCAAACAAACAAAACATTAGATAAAATTTGTGAAGCCAAAGTGCCAAACAAAATAAAAACAGAGTTGGTGTTAACAAAAAACAAAGTACAGTACATGCGAACAAAACACAACGTATCACAACAATAACTTACATAAAATCGAATTACAAAAATGAGTGAAAACAGAAAAACTATGTCAGATAGGATCTTATAGCAACAGCAAAGTACCAGAAAACCAGCCATTTTAGTAGTAGGTACGTACCTTATGGTGAGTAACATAACATCATTATACTTTATGTACAACTAAAAATGCAACAAACATTCATATCGTAACATTTATAATTTTGTTTTTTTTTTATTAGGGTTGGTAATATAGAAGCGATCCAACAACGCTTCTATATTTTTTACTGAATAATATTGGCATTTTATTTTATTTTATTTATTTGGAACAATAAAAGACAACATACAAATGAATAAACAAAAAATAACTTACAATTACAACAAATGCGTGTCTGCGTCCTATTACAATTGCGCACAGCATTTTATCTATAGCATTAACTGATGACACAAAAATTATACCAAATTTCATACTAAAAAAACTAGTTACATGAACAATATAAAAAATATTACAATTTAATGAACTACCAGGAAAACTTCTTTTTATGAAGTCGGTAAAAACTAATGAGTTGGTGCAATTTAACGACCGGGGTTAACTTACAGTTTAAACAGAGAGCTTTTAAAAGGTTGGCGTTCCAATTGAATACATCAATGCGTGCGTAGAAGCGTAGAAGTAACACAACATAATATAATTAAGTCGATGGTATCTGCGAACATGTTCGTAGGATGGTATAAATTCAATCTTTCACGCCCAGTACCCCGACTTTGGAAAACTTGACGTTTATACATAGGCTATTTTGTCGTGAATAAAATTGCAGGCGAAAAGTAAGTAAAAAAATTAAAGTTACTTTGTCATCAGCTATTTTTAAGTACCCACTGCTGGGGTTCCTTATGGATGGATAAGGAGAATGAGCCATGACCCACCACGCGGATTGGTGGGTTCTGACGACTGCAAATGCCGGTACCAACGGCTTAATGTGCCTGCCGAAGCACGGAGGAAATCGAGATAGTAAATTTTTGGTCACCCATCCCTTGACCGACCATTGCGAAAGTTGCTTAACCCCAGGCCACTGCGCCACGGGCTTCTCTAAATGTTACTTGCCAAATGTAACTTACATAAGTAAATACAATAATGCGGTAGTGATTCAGCCAAACAAATTGATAACTTAAATCGGTCTCGTAATGTAATGCAATAGTTCTATGATATGTAAGTAATCATAAACTTTTGTTGTTTAGTGTTGACTGCGGTTACGAAGATTTCGAAACAACCTTTCATTTTGTTACTTAAATATGAAACATACGTAAATAATCCGTTCACTTCCGCTGGCAGAAATAAAATTACTTTTATGATTGGTCAAATAAAATATATTCGCTGTAAGTATTTTATTTTGCAATGGAATCCAATTTCTTGCAGCCGTTCTTCTTGTCAGTTAAAAGATGTCCTGAATGGCTGGTAGGGAAAAAAATAACTTATCTATAAGTCTATTTGAATAAATATATTTAGACTTTGACTTTTGACTTTGAAACTCAAATGAAATCTTTCTGTTTAAACACTTAACCACTTATCTAAATAAACAAATAATCTTAATAACGTTCAATTTTGCATTTTACAACGATATTTTATGTAATAAATATTAAACAAGGAAATTTACTAGAAAAAAGCAACTAGTCTCATGTCGCCCTGACGGGATGACGGGACATGAGACTAATTGCTTTTTTCTAGTATCTTCTTTAATTTTGAATGTTTAAAGCTTCGGCTAGTTATTGTTTAACTTTCATCGTTTTATGCATTGCTTGCATTGGCTCCAAGTGGTTCATGTCAGTGAATGCCGGTGTGCCTCAGGGTTCTGTCTTATCCCCAACACTCTTTCTGCTGCATATCAATGATATGATTCCTCTTGGGAATATTCATTGCTATGCAGACGACAGCACAGTGCACGCGGGATATTTCGGGCATGCAGTGGCTGGGCAGATAGAAACCAACGAGAAACGGGAGAACCTTGTCATCGAGCTCGATCGGGTTTTGAACCACATCTCGGAACACGGCAAAAACGTCGCCATTCCTTCCTCTTCCCTCTCTTCACGGCACAACACTAGCCTTGAATAGCAGTATTACCATGCTCGGTATGGATGTTCGCTGTGACCTAAATCCAAAAGATTACATCGAAACCGTGATCAAGACAGCCTCACGTAAACTCGGAATCCTCAACAAGGTGCGGCGTTTTTCCACGCCAGATCAACTGTGCTTGTTATATAAAACGCAAGTACGGTCCTGCGTAGAATATTGCTCACACCTCTGGGATGCCTCCGCTAAGTACTTGCTCGATGCACTGGACAGGTTGCAGCGCCGCGCAATTCGCATCATCGGCGATGTAGAGGTAACAAAAAACCTAGAGCCCCTACAATTACGCCGCGATGTCGCTTCATTAAGCGCGTTCTACCGCCTATACCACGGCGAGTGCTCTGAAGAATTTTTTACCCTTATCCCACCTTCTCCTAGGGACTATAGCCAGGCAAACTTAAACAACTTTGAGAGACACATAGCGAGTTTGACTTTTAATGATGTACTTTCATGTAGTGACGTTAATGTAGCTTATGACTTATTTTTTGATATTTTTAAATGCTTGTACGACTTATGTTTTCCTCTTAAAACTATTAAGAAATCAACCAGAGTTAGGCACAAATGGCTTACCCCGGGAATAAAATCATGTTGTAAGAGAAAGAGGCAACTCCTATGGCAGTACAGACTAAACAAAGACAATAATACCAAATCAGCCTTGAAAAGATATACATACAGATTAAGGAAAATTATTGATTTGACACAACGGGCACAGAATATTCAGCATGTTAAAAACTCGGATAATAAATCTAGGGCCACTTGGCAAATTATTAATAAGACTAAAATCAGTGTTCCGAAAGAACCAATTACTAGAATAAAAAAGGGAACCGTTACGTAACACAGCCAACCGAGATGGCAAGTGAATTTAATAACTATTTTGTCAATAATATTAATACTGAAAAAACCTCTACAAATAGAATTAATCTGTCTGGTATAAATAGTAATCTCAACAGTATATTCCTAGCACCAGTTACACCTACTGAAGTTTATAAAACAATTATGAATTTAAAAAACACAACGAGTGTGGGTTATGATGGATTGTGTACTAAAGTAATTAAACATGTTAGTCATTTAATAGCAGTGCCCCTTAGTCACATAATAAATATATGCTTTGATACGGGTGTGTTCCCAAATAAACTAAAGCAATCTGTTATTAATCCATTATTTAAAAAGGGTGATAGAGAAATCATGACAAATTATCGACCCATAGCGTTGTCACCCGTGTTGTCAAAAATCTTGGAAAAAATTATCCACGCCATCATTTATAATTTTTTAGAGAAATGTGATATACTAATAAAAGAACAAAACGGGTTTAGAAAGAAAACTTCTACAAATACAGCAATTTATGATTTGGTAAAGAAGGCTGTATCAAACATGGATGAAACAAATTCAGCATGTGCAATTTATATGGACATGACAAAAGCATTTGATCATGTAGACCATAAAATATTGCTTGACAAATTATATAAATATGGAATTCGAGGAAACTGTCTAAGTCTTATAAAATCCTATTTAGAGGACAGAAATCAGTACACTGAATTAAAACAAATATGTGTCGCCACAAAAGAGGAAAAGACATATACATCTAACAGTGTAAAAGTTAAGTATGGCGTACCTCAAGGCAGCGTACTTGGGCCGTTATTATTCTTAATATATATTAATGACATAATAAATTGCACTGACCATCCCATGATCCTGTTTGCTGACGATAGTACTGTTTTTATTAAAAGTGACGAAAATGATGACTACAATATGGACATATCTAATACTCTGACAAATATAATTAATTGGTTAAAAAATAACAATCTTAATATTAATTTAGAGAAGACAAATATAATGCATTTTTCACAAAGAAAACCTGTCCTAAATTCTGACATAGAGATTCAAGGAGTAACTGTCAATACAACAAACACTGCCAAATTCTTAGGTGTCCTCATTGACAGTAATATGTCCTGGGAGTCCCATTCAATAGAAATCTGTAAAAAACTGTACAAATTCTCATATGCACTGTACATGCTATCAAGATCTGTAGATCAAAAAACTTTACTGGTGGCATATCACGGCTTTGTTGTTTCGTCATTGCGATATGGCATTATTTTCTGGGGTAATTCAACGTACAGAGAAATCATATTTAGAGCTCAAAAGAAATGCATTCGAGCAATTTGTGGACTGAAATCGATAGAAAGTTGCCAACCTTATTACAAGTCTTTAAGATTATTAACTTTTCCCAGCCTCTATATCCTTGAATGCTGTATGTTTGTTAAATGTAATCCTGAGTTATTTGAGGTAAAGTTTGCAAAAGATTCTCGCCTTCGCCCTAGGAAGCCCTATATTCGTACTCTACGTTGTAAAACAGCAATGATGGATAAGAGTGTCGTCAGCATGGCTCCACGTTTTTATAATAAGCTGCCAGAAGACTTAACCAACTTAACCAAAACTAAATTCAAAAATGTATTGACTAAACTATTGATTGACAAATGCTATTATGACATAAGAGATTTTTGTAATGATGATTTTGATAATATTGACATGATACTATAAAATGAATAATTTTAATGATATAATTTATTAATTTGTAACAATGAATAATTTGTTAAATTTTGCTATTATAAATCTGTTCTTTTAAATTTCGTACACCGAAAACGGTAAAACATAGATAGGACTTTAAACATGTTAAATGTATACATATAAGACCATTATTGTACCTATGTTTATGAATAAATGATTTCTATTTCTATTTCTATTTCCTTTCCTTCATAGGACCACGCGCGCTGGCTTGCGTTGCCACCGGTTTACTGTGGCAGCGATTCCAACGCGAACAAAACATTTCTTTGTCGCACTATCCGCAAATGGAATTGTTTACCTGCGCACGTCTTCCCTCCTTCCTACAACCCGGGGTCCTTTAAACGAGGCGTGAAGCAGCATTTAGCAGGCCGGCAATGTGAGGGTGGCTGATGTGGCAGTTTGATCTGCTGCACCAGCTATCTTCGCATCTGGACTCTATCCCACTTAACATCAGGTGGAGGTGGAGTCATTTGCTCCGACCTAAATATAAATAAAAAAAATAAAAAAAGTGTGGCAGATGAATGCATGATGAATGTGCTTAGCGCTAATTGCGAATAGCACAGAACCGAATGGGATGGCGTGCAAATGAGGAGGCCCACACCCAGAAGTGGGTGACTCAGGGTTGAAGGAGAAGAAGATTGTATGTGCGTCAGCTGGAAATAGGTAACGACGTGTAAGTGAAATTGCTCAAAGTCCGAGCTGACGCTACACTTGCTGATGTGTACTCTACCAGACCCTAAATTATCATTATCTTTCTTATCATCAGCAATTTAATTGTTACCACCATTGCAAAAGTCTTCCTTACGTATTTTTAATAATATTTAATATATTTATTATAAAATTATAAATTACTAACTTTAACAAAATCTCGCAAAACCGAACAATAGGTTTGTCTGCGAATTTGAAAATTAAGATTAATAATAAATATTAAATTAATTAAAAAATAAGGAGAATGGGCCATGATGAGCCACCACTGCAGATTGACGGCGTAACATGACTTCTGTTTTTTTTTTTTATTGTTACTGTCATCTCAAATTTCTTTCCTTATTTCACCTGAGTATCTTACAGGCTATTAGCATTGTTCAAACGATTCACGATCTCGACACAGAATACAGCGCATTTCGTTTTTGCTTCAACTCTATCAAGAAGGATTAAGATTTAAATTCGCAAAGCTACTGTCACATTTGCTTTAACTTAATCTGTACCAATGGTGGGGTAATAAAAAGCAATAACCTCCCAACTTTTCCTATTAGCCAGCCGATAGCTAAATTGTCATTGTCACGTTTTATTTGAAAACTTGCGCCAGAGTTTAATATTGTATCTGCTACCGATTGAATTGCTAGTCGCAATTATTGACCACTATTGGTTTTGATCAAACTGTTTGTTGTTAAATTTTAGTAACGCTCTGAAGTTTTCTTATTTTATCATTTGATTGCAATAGCTCACGTACTAGGTCTTGAAATTCGAAATCTAGAACCTCTAAACTTTTTTGTTCTTGTACGTTGGAAAAACCAACAATAAAAAACAACTTAACTACCTGTATAATAAGAAGAAAAAATATAAAAATATTTTATTTAACACTAGCGGATACTTGCGGTTTTACCCGCGTGGTGCCCATTCCCGTGGGAAAATCAGGATAAAATATAGCCTATGTCACTCGGGAGAAATGTAGCTTTCTAATGGTCCAAGAATTTTCTAAATCGGTCCAGTAGTTCCTGAGATTAGAGCGTTCAAACAAACAAACTCTTCAGCTTTATAATATTATATAGTATAGATAATAAACATGCAGTCAGACACATGACATTATGATTGATTCCACTTTTTATTTAATTATTTGCCTCCAAATGCACTTTACTATGTTGAATAAAATATTTTTGTATTTGATCTTGTGTCTCTTTTTAGTCAGCTTCTCTTTGTGCAGGCGTGTTTTTTAAAATAAATAAATTTTAAAATTTGCTTTTTAATTCACTTGCATTTTTTTTATGTCTTTTAAGTTATTTATCGGTCATGATATACCTTTTTGAAACCCTTACGATCAATATCAAAAAATATATATCATTATTTTTTCACTTTAAATCAATTTAATAGCACCTCTATGTTGGTTAATTTTTAACATCACTTACCCAGGAACACTTGGGCTGTTAAGACAAATCTAACGACCTCTTAATTGTAAAAATCCGTTCAGACGTTTGAGAGATAAGAGGTAATAAAGAATATTACATTTAAATAAGTAAACTACTAACTAAGGGACTCAGCCTTCAGGAGATGGGCAGCAGCGTCTCCTACAAACTTGGCCGGATTTCCAAAAGTCGCGGGTTCGATTCCCGTCTGAGAATTCACTTGTGGCCGAGTTAATTTTACAATATTTTTCTATTTAAAATTTACCATAAGTTACTAGTTTTCTGCTGCAAAAGCAACTAGTAACAAAAATTTCGTCAACATTACCTGATATCACTTACCGGTTAAAACATGGCCGTATTACACGAGCCGTCACAATTATATCACATCAGTTAACACGGCCCGTAATTAATTAAGGCAACACTTCATCAACTGAGCATAAATTGCGATGGAAAATTCAGCCGTCGAACACAATTTTACCTGGTAATTAATTACGATATGCATAGGCATATTCATAGGAATATGGCATAGAGTTAGTTGAAAGCACGGCGAGTAACACAGACTACTTTTTATCCCAATATTCCCACGGGAACGGAAACCACGCGGGTAAAAACGGCAGGCTGAAGTTAGTGCGAAGTAAATAATAATAATAAATAAATATATAAATATTTGCATACAATCACTAGCCCAACAATCCAATTATCTAGCCCACGTTAAGTTTCATGAAGAACTTGTCTTATGGATACTAGGTAACGGAGAAACACACTTATATACTTTTTTGTTAATACATACATACTATACATATTAAACACCCAGACCAAGACAATTAGACATATGGTTAATTTTTAAATAGAAAAATATTGGAAAAAATTAACTCGGCCACAAGTGAATTCTCAGACGGTAATCGAACCCGCGACCTTTGGAAATCCGGTCCAATGCTCTAACCCCTGAGCTACCGAGACTTGTAGAAGCAGTTTTCCAACAAATACTCCTTTAATTTTTTAAATTTTATGCTGGGGTTAGTATTCCTGAGCCGAAATGAATAAAAAAAACTTCTACTTCGACTACAGACATATAGAATACACACAATGTTCAGTAAAAAAGTCACCTGAATCTAAGTTGTTTAATACATAATAATGTATTGATATCAAGTTCGGCCACGTTCGGCCCTAGAGGTTCCCGGCATAAATCAAGTGTTATAATCAAATTTAACTATATAGATTTAACCGATTCCAGGTTTTCTAATCCAATGTTAGAAACTAACTCAAAAACGTTTTGTAAAGTAAATTCCATTCAGATTTAGAACCGGAGCATAACAATCAAATTAAAAGGGAGTCCGAAAGGAAACTTTTCCAATAACCATTTATATTGATAAGGGTCTAATTGTGTATTAATTAAATATTAAAGCGGTGGGCAATCTGCCAGAGACAGCCCTGCTTTAAAAACTCTCATTTACTTCTGTTTTTAGGTGGTCTAATTGATAAGAGTTTGTCTTGACACGTCTGTATGGAAATGTAAGGAAAATAAAACTTTGTAAATTAATGTTTATGATAAATTTTAAATAGAAAAATATTGGAAAGTAAACAACTCGGCCACAAGTGAATTCTCAGATGGGACTCGAACCCACGACCTTTAGAAATCCGGTCCAATGATCTAACCACTGAGCTACCGAGACCATTTAAATGAATTGCAGTAATATGACATCAACAATTCTCTATTTAATAACTTATTTAGCTATTTTATTACACACTAGCGGCCGCCTGCGGTTTCACCCGCGTAATTCCCGTTCCCGTGGGAATATCGTAATAAAAAGTAGCCTATGTATTAATCCACTACTTGAAGTCCCTACATCTATTTATTTATTTTATACAATGCATGTTTACAGAGATATTCTCCAAAGGACATACAAATCCAAAGTAAATAGCAAATTTCATCTAAAACCGTTCAGTAGTTTTGGCGTGACAAAGTAACAAACAAACTGTCATGCGATCGCATTTTTAATATTAGTGGTAAGCAGGGGGCTAATTGTCTAATTTTAAAAACTATCGCAATCCCTGACGGGATTGAGCGACATGAGACAGGTTGCTTTTTTCTAGTATATTTTCTTGTTTAATATTAATTATCACATAAAAATAGCATTGAAAAATGCAAAATTAAAAAGTTCTAATAACTACATAAGTACAAATATGGTCACTTTTAACGATATTGATCTTGCATCTATACTGATATTATAAAGAGGAAAGGTTTGTTTGCATTGAATAGGTTCCGAAACTACTGAACGGATTGGGATGAAATTTGGTACACAGATAATAGATATCCTAGTTATGAACATAGGATTCTTTTTATCCCAATATTCCCACGGGAACGAGAACCACGCGGGTAAAACCGGAAACGGCCGCTAGTATTATTACATACAGCAATGTTAACTCATCGCCATCCAGTTTTATTATGTCTAATCAAAATACTCAATGTCATATCTTTCCGCTGTAGCTTGTGCTTCAAGGGCGTGTTTCAGGCATATGTACGATTTCGATTATTCTCCAAACGGCCGTTTTAAGGAAAACTGTCTCGTTCGGAGCCAGTAAACGGAATCCTAATGCACTCGGGATCTCTTTAATTGCCCGATTCAAGCATTTACTTAGGGCATTCAAATTAAATTTTGCCGTTAAATTTCCTTTGTTGGTCAATATTTACCCTCTTTAATGTGTACTTAAATGTTTTGTGTTTACGTCGTTGGTATGTTCCCGTTTTCTCAGTCTGTACTTAATTTTAATGTTATTGGAATTGATAAAATTACAATTTCTTTACAACAGATCCCGTGTTTTGTAATAATTTATTGAGAAATTTTTTAACTTGATAATATTTTAAAATACCTATTGAAAGTAACAAATGTTTATAATTTACTTTTTACATACATAGGGACTACATTCAAGAACTTTTGTATGAGTTATTATTGGTTAATTCAAACAGACAGTAAAACATCTGTTAAGCATCTGGGTAAACAATGCTTTTTAGGGTTGCGTAGCCTAAGGGCAGAAAACGAAACCCTTATAGATTTATTCCAAAACTATGATGATTACACAGTTGAAACTTGGTTGGTATATGAATATATGGGTTCCCCATACATGGAACTGACACTGAAAATTTTTTTTTTCATGAAACCTATTCGTGTAGGGTATCTATAGATAGATCTTTAAAAATTGCATTGAGGTTTCTAAAACGTTTTTTTCTCAAAGTCAACCGTTTGAAAGATATACACTTCCAAAGTGGTAAAATGAGTCCCCCCCCCCCTCTAGCTTTTGAAATAAGAGAGTGAAAAATAACAAAATATATATATGCTGTAGATCTTTAAAAAACTTTCAACGAAAATTAGTTTGAACGAAATATATTATGCAGTTTCAGAGCTATAGCACATTTGCCAAATATAACTTTGTCATTCATACAGACACTATGAAAAACAAAGTTATTTTTGTCATAAATTTTGTTTAGTCAATAACATAACTTTTTCTCATTCCATTTACTAAATTGAAAAATAAATTGTTTAAATATCAATATGTTTCTGATAAAGTATATGAAAGTGTCGACCTTCAATTACCACATTTTTATTATATTTGACGACCTGTTTGGCGCAGGGGTACTAAGCCTGCCTTCTGCGCCAGAGGCCCCAGGTTCGATCCCCAGACAAGACAAATATTTGTGTGCATGAACATGTCTCTTTGTCTTGGTCTGGGTGTTTAATATGTATATTATGTATGTATTTACAAAAAAAAAAGTATATAAGTATGTTTATCCGTTATCTAGTATCCATAACACAAGTTCTTAATGAAACTTAACGTGGGCTAGATAATTGGTGTGTTTGTATGCAATTATTTATTTATTATCGGGTAAACGTTTAACCTAAACATTTACATTATAATTTATTTGCGGTGTTAGTAAAACTACTAACACCGCCAACAGAGATAATTTTGTACTCAATTAAATGTTAATTTTCTGTTGTTGGCAGGTGGCGGGCGTGGTCGGCCGAGCTGATGTGCTGGCCTGCGTATTCTTCCTGTCTTCGCTGTTGCTGTATCATGGGTAAGAGTATTTATTTTGATTTATTTATTTGAAAACCAAAAGCGTTACAAATTGTTTAATTAGATAGGTCTATGTCGTAATCTAGTAAAGCCAATTATAAGTTTTCCTTAAAAATACATTTACTCAAAAAAAAAAAAGTTAAACTCGTTTAAAAAAGGAATGTGAGTACACGTCATAGCTTCATTAAGGTAGTGGGATTCGGTGACTGCTACAACATACCCGATAGTCCCGGAACACGGAACACCCCTGATATTTTAGTGGCCACACCACATAACCACCTCTGTCTTTCCCAGACTGTACTCCCACCAGGGTTAAAAAAAAGGTATTTATTATTCAAATTGCCATCGGATGACATTTTGTAATCTGTCGCCTCTGTATTAGTTTGAATTGTCATCAGCCATTTAGAGGAGCCCGTTGCGTAGTGGTTCGTGCCCTCGGCCTGCGATTGTTTAGGTTAAGCAGCTGGAGAAGTTCTCAGTGGTCGGTCACGGGATAAGTGACCGAATATTTACAATGTCGAGTTCCTCCGTGGTTCGGAAGGCACGTTTAGCCTTTGGTCCCGGCTGCATTTGCTGTCGTTAAAACCCATCAATCCGCATTGAGATTCCATATCTGTAGTGGTTGATGAATCCAGGAGAAGGGCGACCTGTTTAGTCTGCATTTAAAATCAAGTATGATGATGGTTTCTCTGCTGTAGATACAAAAAATCAAGGTTTACAAAAGAGGCTATACTAATATTTGTTTTGACAAGAAATTTTATAAGTACAAAAACAAACTTTAATAAGTCTTGAACTAAAAATACTATAAAAAAGGAAGTTGTCTCATGTCGCTCTGGCGGATATTAAAACGGAACTGCGACACAAGTTACTGCGACACCACGCTACTGCGATACCAAGCTACTGCAACAACACGTTATTGTGACACCACGTTACTGCGACAACGCGTTACTGCGACACCACGCTACTGCAACAATGTACACAAATATTTGTCTTGTTCGGGAATCGAATCCAGGGCCTCTGGCGCAGAGATCCCGGTCCAGTTCCGCCTTAGTTCTAAATTCATACACAATCCCCTTAACTTTGGGCACATAAATTATAAACACCCTGTATATTGGTATTGATAAAAATGCATATTAATAATAAAAATAACTATTGAGCGCGCACCAAGCTCGGCACGCCGATATCAGCTGATAGCGGCGCTACGATAAGAAAAAAAAATTGGTCAAATTTTTTTTAACCAGGTGAATAAGCACCTGGTGGATAAGGCTGAAGATGAAAGCGAGCCTCTCCCGGAATCCTCAGTACCTGAGGAATTTTGTTCTAAACTCATAATACAACCTCCCCTTTAACTTTGGGCACATAAAATGTCATATATGACACATGTTATTGATGAGGTAGATTCGCGTACTTGTGTCGTTGTGATAAACACAGATTTTAGTAAAGCGTTTGACAAAGTGGATCATCAGCTCCTATTACATACAGTTATCTCTCTATAGCATCTCAATTAACCTTTTATCCTGGTGCGAAACCTATCTTAAGGGTCGCTTGTCACGCTTCAGCTCCGAACCATTTTTTGATAAGTCTGGTATTCGTCAAGGATCCCACCTCAGACCTATATTTTTCAACATTTTTATAAACGACATTGGTGATTCATTTAAAAATTCAAAAATATATTATACGCGGACGATTTAAAAATAATGAGGCCTATTTAAAGTGCTTAAGATGCTCTATTACTGCAGAGTGATTTAAATAGACTCTCGGAATGGCGTATAAGAAATCGGATGACCCTAAACATGCAGCTATATAAGGTTTTCCAGGAAAAAAACAATGTCACATTTCCCTTATACGATAAATAACACCATACTCAAAGAAGTAAATGTCAATAAGGACCTCGGAGTCTATTTAGACAGTAAATTGCAATTTAACGTGCAAATCGATGAGATAGCCAAAAGTAGTTTTAAGCTCTTGGGTTTATCTTGAAGAACTCAAAAGATAAAAAAAAACCCGCTACTGTTATCGCACTTTACAAAAGTCTTGTCGGACGAATAACTTTCGAGTAAGTATCGAGGAAGTAAAGTAAAAAAATGTATGACATATTGAGCAGAGTTCCTACCGGACGTAAACGGAGCTACATTTTCCTATACATTTTTTGACATTACGTGCTCGATACTTACTCGATACTATTTCGATAGTTATTCGTGCTTGCCCTACAGTGCTCTGAAGAGACATTTGGGACATTCAGTTTATACCAAGTCAGAAAAATTATTGATTAAGTGAATACGCCATATACAGACCCCCAAAAATTACTGAGCAAATTCAATCGACGAAAATTTTTTGCGGAAATTGTTGGATATGTGGTTTACACTTCTATTAAAAATGTAGTTAATCAGGACGACACCCAATTGAGTTATTGAATTCACTTACAGGTAGTAGTTTCACTGCTTACAGGATCAACCTTTGAGTCGGTGTTTTGATAATGCTTTTGCGAAATGTTACTCCCACGTATACAATGAAACACGACTTAAAGTTTAATGCTGTGCAGTACAATAGTAGAAGTAGTAGTAGCATAATGGTAGCTAAGATTTTGCCTGGGTGTAATGCCATTGAATCTGAGTTCATACCGCGTACACAGCTCATTCCTAACAATTTACCTTTGATTCCAAGAGCTCACAGTTTCCTGTGACTGTAACCACTTGCTTGCTTTGCAATTACTATAAATAACTCGCAGGGACATACGCTAAAAATCGCTTGTATCGACCTAAGGACTCATTGTATTTTTCAAGATCAGCTGCTTGCTGTAAATTTTTCGCGGGTTAGTAACGCTGCAAGTCAATTCAAAAGTCAAAGCCCTAAACGATAAAACCGGCACACGGAAATTAGTAATGACTTATTTTTGTTAGATTTAGTACCATTCTTTAAGGATCTATTGTAACATAGGTCCACGCTAACGAAGTTGCGGGCATCAGCTAGTTGCTAATAGATGAAAAGGCTGTTATTGAATCAATCAGCACAAAGAAACTTTTTCAGCACAAAGGAAATTCATTAACACTGCAAGTACTAAGTCAGCCAAAAAAAATTGCTGACTAAGTTGATATTTTGCTGATCAAAATATTAATTCCTGATTCAAAATGGGTCACCAGCCACAACAGAATCGTCTGTGCCACATCCACATTTTCAAGAGTTTTACCAAGACACCTACTTGGTTCAAATTGGTACTATATTCATTGTACCACCATCTCTTAGCGCAGTATTGTTTCAATCTTACCACGCTATTTCGTACTACGAATCTCTTAAAGTAAGCTTGTTTTTGACGGAAGTTTTGTGACATCATCGCTTAATTCATCAAACCCGAACCGGACACCGGTGTCCAGAGAACAATGAAATATCGTCATCGCCTCCCAAAGTGTGAAGTGCGTAAAAATTTATCAACTTCAATAAAAACAAAACGTTCTTATGACATGATGGTTTCTAGGCCAGCTGGAATAATTCTATTGTCACCTATCCGTTTCAATTGGCTTAAAACACAATCGGTGCAAATCACATTTTGATACCATCTTGACCGTTCCTTTGTCACAGTTCTCGACTTGATTTCCCGTTGCATGCCGTAACATAATAACCTATAGGATTAGCACATCCTCTCTCCGGAAATACAAGCCTTATCGTAACGTCGTATAGTTCATGAGCTAAATCATTTGCTGTTGACTTGAGATACTGTACTGTGTTCCTGAACTATGTATGCTGATACCGCAATATAGTGGTTAATGAGATAATATTAACTGCGACGTACACTGACGATCCATGAATGTACGATCACATAAAAAAATAGCGAAATGTAATCATTATTTTAGATAAATCGCATTTAAAACAGCAATATCTGATACTTAAAGTTACTTAAACCCGAAAGTAATTTATGTAACAACAATCGGAGTATCCTTTATTCCAAGAAGGAGGCTCCTCAAAAAAAATTCAAATTCTACAAAAATATCTCGTTAAACTCTTGTACACATAACAAACAACAAATTGGGTGCATAAATATTAAACAAGATTTTACTAGAAAAGCAACCCGTCTCATGTCGCCCTAACGGGATTCGAACCCGCATCTTTGGGATTCCGGCCCAATGCACCTTTCTACGGTGTACGCCACCGTCAATATACTACAAAAAAAAATCGACGTGTCCTCATAGGTCTCTGTAGCATAATTGGTTAGTGCATTGGGCCGGATTCCCAATGATGCGGGTTCAAATCCCGTCAGGGCGACATGAGACAGGTTGCTTTTTTCTAGTATATTTTCTTGTTTAATATTTATGACATAAAAATAGCGTTGTAAAATGCAAAATTAAAAAGTTATAAATTGGGTGCAGTCAGCTAAGCTGTTAAGTATCAAAGCAAACAACTTTTAGCCAAGGCCCTTACAGCGATATAATTATCATACCGATATAGTTTCCTAACAAACTAGTGTCAATAAGTATTTTAAACTAAATAACTGGTGCTTGCGTTACGGTGGCAAGGCTTGCCTACCCCTCGGGACCTGAGACTTCGAGGCCTGGCTAATTTAACCAAGGGGGTTCCCAACACTTCCAATTTGGGGGGACTCTTTGGTATTTTAGAGGAAAGTTTTATAATGCCATGTTAATTAGACGAAGATTTAAAAACTTTTGAAAGCGTATTTTGGAAGGCTGCGTTTGTATATATAAAGAAGTTTAGACAAATTACTGAGATTAATGACTTTATAATTAGGTCACTTTAATTAGTTGAATAAAAGACCTTTAGGATATAGCACGTCCAGTGATGTGTCATCCCATGCGTATAAAAGAAAAACAAAAAAATCTTACTAAACCTAGCCCCAAAGTAAGCACTGTAAGGCTTGTGTTATGGGATACTAGGGTAACGGATATAAATACATAAATTATACATCTAGTATTAATGTGTAGAAATATACAATAAACGTCCATGACTCAGGTGCAAATGCTCGTTTTCATAATGAAAACATTTGCCCCTACCGGGACTCGAAAAGCTAGTCTTGATTTCTTTAGTCGGAAACTTGGAATACACTAGATATGTATGATCGTCAATGTTTTAGCCAGTTGATAATTTGGTTTTGGTTCCTGATATCTTTAGGTTTTACAGGAGCTAAAATCTTGTCACTGGTCTTCATTTTTAGTAACCGGGGGTAGCTATGCCCCCTCAAGTTTTTTAAGGCCTATTCTGAAACCGTCGAGTATTTCGTCTTTGGAATATTTTTATTTATATTTCCGATCAAAATGTCTTAAACCCTAACAGCCTTACTTATATACAGAGTATAAAAACTATAGCAGGTATAAATTCAGCATAAAGCAATATTTCAACTCATAAACTCGGCATAACTTAAACCTAGCATAACCGTTCTAACAAAAGTAATAACACCGCTATACCGAACCTCATACTAGTTTAAGTCCAGTATAAATAATGCATAACGTTTGTCAATAATCTAAAAATGAATAAACACACGTAAACATACTAATCGTACTAGTTCTACTAATCCTATTTTATCCTATTATTCTACATACATACCTAGTATAAGTATAGAGTATCCTGACCATAGACAGTTTTTTTTATAAGTAAGGTTGTACGTATATTATGGTTAATAAAAAATACAAAATTACCCATGATAAAACTATTTTAATTAAGTAGCAGTGCGATTTCCTCTTTTATGGCATTCACTTGTATTCCATTTTTATCATAACGAAAACCTCCTCCTCCTTCTCTCCATCGTTTGTTTCTGTATCTCGTGTCGTATACATGTTACTACTATCATAATCATTAATTAGCACCTTCGTTTCAAAACTTTTATCAACAAATCGAGAAGTTACATTTGAACCGTTTCCTTATTTGTTATTTATTAAGTTATTGGTTGGTTACCCAATCGTGGAGGCTGAATCCCCCACGTACTTTCTCGTGCTTAATGGAAATTTTCTAGTTGTTACCATTTCTTCAAAAAATTATTAATAAATCTACTAATTTTTATCTTAGTTAATTACTTAAATTTGTAGGGTTTTTGTAAACTCGCCACATAAGTAAACTCGTCACGTCTCGAAAAGTTCCCTTCATTAAAAGTAAATTTGCCACTACTGTGAAATGTTTGTGTAAATTCGTCACAGGTCACATAGCTAATTCATTTTTATTTCATCAAAACTGAACTGGACCCCGGTATCCAGAGAAAAATGGAATATCTATCGTGTCCCACAACCCGGGGCCTGAAAGGTTAAAATGCCCTGTGGCGAGTTTATACGTTATTTTTTGACGTTTTTCTGATGACGATTTAACTTTAATGGCGAGTTTACTATTTATCAAGTAAGTGGTAACCCTATGTGGAGGCTGAGTTCCCCAACGTACTTTCTCTTACTTAATGCAAAGTTTCTAGTTGTTAGTAGTTTCGCTATAGCAAGGACCCTTAGCGCCGCATAATGTTAGCGGCAAAGCGGCTAAGTTTGTGTAAGAACGGGAAATGGAATTTTTGGTAACGCAAAGCAATTGTGTTGGTGCTTTGTATGTTTTGAATGTGTACTAGGAATGTAGAACTCGCTCACGACTATCAAAAATGTGGTTTTATTCGTTTGCGGTATTTCTGAAGATTTGGGTGGCATAGCATTCGTATTTCAAGTTTGTTCCCAATAGTTGAAAAGCACTTCCTTAATTAAATCTGACTGGTTCATTTGAGTACCTATATTAATTAAAGTATTCATTTCGGGTCATTATTTTCAGTATATTCCTACAAATATTATAAATGTGAAAGTTTAGATGTCGGTTTTTAGTAATTTGGATGTTTATCACGCAACATGAATTGAACGGATCTAAATTAAATTTGGCAGTCAGAGTTTTTTTTTTTTTATGATCTACGGGGAGGCTCTTAGCCTTCATCATACCTGATGTTAAGTATTAATAAGGCTAAAGATGGAAGCGAGCCTCTCCCGGAATCCTCAATCACTGAGGAACTGGCTATCTTATCTCTAACTGCCTGAACACAACAATGCTGAAAACATTGTTATAATGGCGTCAGACTTAGATAAGATGGTGGTAGCTAGCCAGGCGGACTTACAACAAGTCCTACCATCAACCAAACCGAATACAATATGTACCCCCGCTGGGAATCGAACCCGGGACCCCTGGCTCTGATACCGGTGGTTGTACCACTAGACCACAGAGGCGGTTAAAAGCCTGGAGGACAAATGACTCTTTTAAGCCCAATATTCTTTGAACAGTAATTACACAGGTTAAATCCCATGCGGCCACTAGTTCCAAAATAAAAGAAATATCAATCTGGCGTCATTACGTAATAATCATGAATGTTTATCTCTGAAACTGAAATTAGCACGTTAATAGTAGTTAGCAATTCTTTCTCTGGTATTTCCAGGTCTTCGGGCAAGCACCAGGTGTGGTCGAGCGTGACCCTCGCAGCACTCAGCATGCTGGCCAAGGAGACTGGTCTGACCGCGCTGCTGTTCAACGTCACCTTCGACCTGTACAGATCTTGGTCGCCAGGCAACAGGTGACTGCACCACCACCTCAAAATTACGTTCTTCTCGTGTCAGCTCAGTATATTAATTTAAATTATGTTTCGTGTTAACAACTTCAACCGTTTTCGGGCTGGCTTCATTAGAGTCGTAACGTTTTTGAAGAATTACGTTTACTAGCGCCCACTTTTTACTTTGTACTTCATTTTTGTACTTTGCAGTTGATTGTCTGATAATAAAAAATTTATTGAATCTCATGCTGGCTTGCAAAACAAGTATTTGAAATCTTAAAAAGATAGTGGATGAAAGGGGAATGATTAAAGGATGGTTGGCAAAAATGTATGGGTGGCAAACCCTGAACCTATAGATAAGACTACCCTTGTTTTAATGATAGCACATCCATGATCCTCTGTGCCAATGTCATCGAATTCTATTCCGGTAATCTCTAGCTATTCACGATTAAATATACGCAGTTTATTGGGCATTATAAAAACAAAATTAGTATTATCTCAGAATTTATTGACATCGGGCTTAATTTAAACGGTGAATAGTTACCTGCGATCTATAATTACTGAGTCTAAGAGCGATTTCGCAATACCTTCGATATGAATCCGTGAAAATTCTTTTCAAAGTACGAGTAGTCATAGAACTATCAGATTACGATTCTCATCATCCGATTTCTCTCTGTCAGTGAAGAGAGTTTACGCACTACGCCCAATCCGAATCCAAACATTGTCGGTCCGAAGTAGATAAAGTACTTTTTGTATGTGTTTACCGAAATCGGATGATGGATTTCGGATCTAGTGCATAAACTAACATACAAATCGTCCTTCGACTCGGATCACGGATTCAGATTGGACACAGTGCGAAATCGCTCCGGTTTTCAATTCGGAGCAGAATATTGATGGACCCAAGTACCAACCTGAAATACTGTTCCATATGAACGCAATGCATACTCCGATTTCGTTGCGATTTTTTTACGCTTGAGGTCAGTGCTTTCATGAATTCGGATCGGATGTATGTGCAACAAGCAATAAGCGAAGTTCTTTCTGGATCTATCTGGATTCGTATTTCTACTGATTCGGAACGGTTATAGAGAGTGAGTAGGACGAAACAGGATTTTCCACTAACAATAATCAATAAACAAAGCACTGCCTTAGTCCATAATTCAAAGCATGTAGTTAGTTATTTCAGTTTGTTACAAAAGGACGCACAGTAACACAAAGAAATACCACGAAGGCCTGCATAAAGTTAAAAAGCCCGTGAGGATCAGTTAGTTACAGCAAACGGGGTTTTATGGGACAGTCCGCATACGGTGACTTTTCCATGAAAATTCGTTCCGAGTTAGTCATAGAACGACTTGTATGGTAGTTTACGCACTAAATCTGATATTAATCATCCGATTTCTCTCGGTAAACTCATATATACGAAAAATATCACATCTACTTTGGACCGATAATGTTCGGATTCGTATCGGACGCAGTGCGTAAAACTTTTCGGATAACTAAGAGAAATCGGATGACGAGAATCGGAATCTAGTGTTTTAATTACAATTCAAATAGTTATACTCGTACTTCTAAACAAAATCACGAATTCCGATCGAACGCAGTGCAAAATCGCTCTTAGACTGAGTACTCAGGTACTGTTTTATATTGTCAGATGAGAATAAATAAAAGAAAATAGTACAATTTGTTTTTATAATGCCCAGTAAGATGCGAATCGTCGTCGTTGTCTTCGTTGTCTCAGCCACATGACACCCACTGCTGGGTATAGGCCTTCCCAAGGATCGCTTCCCGCGACCTTCAACAGATCGGCCACTTTGTCGGGGGTCTACGCACGGAGCGTCGGCCTGTGCGCGGACGCCATTCCAGAACTTTTACCACTGCAACTTCAGCCGAGCAATCCTTCGATCGATGTCAGTTACTTTAGCTAGAGATCCCCGGGATAGAGCTCGATGCGCATTGGCACAGAGGATCATGGGCGTCTTATCTTTCAAACAAGGGTCATCATCTTTAATGGAGGTTCTGGGTATACTTTGCCCATCATCCCATCATCCTTTCTGGCGTTAAATAACTCAGCTATAAACCTAAACTGTAGCTAATAATTAAAGAATTAATGTGATCTTCATGAAAGTGACAATATTGACAAACTCGTATTCGTATATCGTGGTTTATTTTCTGAAATAGTTAATGACACACATACTTGGATTTCCAGAAATGTAACTGTGAAATGGCGCTGGAAAGGCGACAACGTGTGTGGGAGGGTGGCACGAACCTTCGCAGCCCTCATATTGTTAGCAGCAGTCCGACTGACGCTCCTGCAGGGGTCACTGCCGTCTTTCTCACCACAAGACAACCCACCCGCTTTCCATCCATCTTTTGCCGTCAGGTAAATATTTTTGTTAACAGACTGATTTATTGATCATAAGCATAAAGATAAGTATGAATATTGCCGAGAGTTCAGTAGCTATTCGCCAAAGCAGAATGATGTCAACACTTGAACAGATACGTCGTCATCTACCTGCTTACATGATTGTTGTGTGTCGAAGGAGCGATCGTATTCTGTTGGATATTGCTGCAGCCGAAGAGCCGAGTGGCTAGCTACATAAATCAGTAATTCTTCTGTATGTTCACACAACAAATTATCCCTGAAATCGAATCAATCTATACATCCGTCTGATTTGCAGTCGAAAATAAGCAGCTCAGAATAAGACCGACCACAGCAATGAAAAGCAAAAAAATTACTATCGATATCAATAAACGTTTCACCAGATTGATGACGTTCTGCTACCTGGCGGCATTTAACTGGTGGCTGCTGCTTTGCCCCTGGACGCTTAGCCACGACTGGCAGATGGGCTCCATACCACTGATTACCAGCGGCTGGGATCCGAGGAACCTGCTTACGTGCGCTGCTCTCATTGCGCTCGTAGCTCTGTCTTGTACATGCTTCGTTGATTTGGAGGTGAGGTTATTTTAATTTCAATCATAATTTTTAATTTGTATCTAAAAGCACAGTCATGTTCATTGAAATATAACAACTTTGCTGGATTTTTAACGCGTAGTTCCGTGTATTTTATGGTTCTTTTACGTTCATTACGTTTTATCTAAAACATTTTTGATTAACACTGTTTTAAAGTTAATATTTTTTTAAGGATCTCCAACAGAGAATACACTATACATTCTTAAACACTAGATTTATGGGTACAGTTTCGTGTGCTTCTCCGATTATTTTATTAAGTTTCGAAAGACAAAAACTCATTATAACTTTTAATTTTGCATTTTATAATCTATTTTATGTGATAAATATAAATCGGCGACAAACTGTTACGCATTCGCCGACAATCTGTTACACAGTTTGGTGAAATTTAAGTTTTGTATTTTTGTGTATTTTTTAATAATAAAATAATAAAAAAAAACAAAGAAGCAAAATATGGATGATATATAATAGTAAATATGATAGATAATGATAAAGAAGAAAAAGCAACTTGTCTTATATCGCCCTGACGCGACTCGAACCCGTATCCTTGGGTATCCGCCCCAACGCACTGTCCCAATGCCCAGTGCAGGATTCCCAAGTATGCGGTTCGAGTCCCGTCAGAGCGACATGAGACAAATAGCTTTTTTCTAGTATATTTTCTTTCTTAATATTTATCAGATAAAAACTCAATAGTTGACAGAAAACTAGTTTTTTTTACTTCTGGAGAACTAAAATGCATTTGTAAAAATTTAGGTGAATATTTTTATTGATTGCAGTTACAACGTCACTCGCCTGCCGTAGTCGGGTTGATGTTATTGATCATTCCGTACTTGCCCGCCTCCAACTTACTGGTCACGGTCGGTTTTGTTGTAGCAGAAAGAGTTTTGTATATTCCAAGGTATTTCATTATTTTCCTGTATTATAACTTTGACGGCATTTTTTTGTTTTTGCTGATGGGTTTAGCTGAATTTAGCTTTTTGACTTCTATGCTCCTCCTATTTTTAACCGACTTCAAAAAAAAGAGGAGGTTCTCAAGTCGACTGTTTTTTTTTTTTTTTTTTTTATGTATGTTCCACCATAACTTCGCCAGTTGTTAACAGATTTTTATAATTCTTTTTTTATCTGGAAGAAAATGGTTTATGTGTCATTTTTACGAAGATCTGGCTAGTAGTTTTTTCATAATCCTGAAAAATATCAATCACCTTTTGGCAAGTAGTCGTATACCTAGATGACATCATTGTTGTGTATGGGCTGATTTTTAGTGTAAGTAACGGCACATAATGTAACAAAAAAATCTGAAATAAAAACATTTTATAAAAAAATACAAACCGACTTCAAAAAGTAACTTTTGGAGTCGGTGCTAGTTAGCTAAGGCCAAATAAAATATGTAGAATGCTTTGGCTGGCACCGACTCCAAAAGTTTTATTTTTTACTTTTTGAAGTCGGTTTGTTTTTTTTTATAAAATGTTTTTTTATTATAGTAGACTTTAATAGCTTTCAGCATAAAGTTAAAATTAGTTGCGACTTCAAAAAATATGATTAATACTTTCGGTGTTGGCTAATATTTATTTTATAGTTGGACGTTAAACATTTTCAGTGTGGGCTCGGTGCTGCTAACAGCGTACGGCGTGCAGCTGGTCTGGCGGCGGCGCGGCGGCGGGTGGCGGCTGCTGGCGGCGGGCGCGGCCGTGCTCGTGGCTGCGGGCGCCGCGCGCGCCGCCTCCCGCGCCCGCGACTGGCGCACCAGGGAGACCTTGCTCAGGTGAATATCATATTAAAATATCTGGATAATAGAAGTTTTCCCTTGTGAATAATATCTCACTCACTCCTTAACACACTCCGCGTATCTGAGCAACAAAAATAAGTTGCTGTAATTAAATCAAATCAAAATCAAATCAATATCATTTATTCAGTCTAGGCTGTTACAAGCACTTATGAACGTCAAAGAAGCTACGCCATCGGTTCACAAACCCTACGGCGGGAGACCTTGTAACGAGAAGAACCGGCAAGAAACTCGTCAAGGGATATTTTTTTCTCCCTGTTTTATTTCATACAGAGTCGTCAAATTGAAAAGTGAGCTTAACATATCAGTAAGGTCAATTTCCATAACAAAAGAAAATACTAATTATAATATTACATTTTATGGTTATCCTTAAAATAATTATGATTGATTTATCTAGCACAAAGATATTAGACTATTGAACGTCATTTGGCCAAAACCTCAAATCTACTAAGCAACCCTAAAACTGCGAAAAAAATAGCTCTTCTATAGATGTTAGCAGTTTTTTTTTGTATAACACAGCTGTTTTTCTTTTCTCAATTCGACATAAAACAAATATGATTACCAAACATCTGCACTTAAGTAAAAATCACTTTCGTTTTCAAGATTAATATGGATTGTGTTTCTAGGGCGGACCTGGCAGTGCTGCCCCACAATGCTAAGCTTCACTACAATTTTGCAAACTTCCTGAAAGATGTTGAACAACAAGAAAATGCCATCAAACACTACAAAGAAGCTTTGAGGTAAGTTCATTTAAATTATTATCATTAGTAGAAATTATTTATACCTAATAATTAAATTCTATATCCGCGCTTGGTACTTTGATCATGAGCCACTAATCCAAAATGCATTTGAAGCCGTTAACAGTATTGCTCAATGGGCCAAAAATCATGGCGCATCCTCTTTATCGATTTTCACCCTCGTAGTTCCCGTTCCCGTGGGAATAAATAAAAAATACCCTATGTTCATAACCAGGCTACCTACTATCTGTGTACCAAATTTCATCCAAATTGTTTTCGGAGTCTATTCAATGTAAACAAACAAACAATAAAAAAATGTCTCTTTGTAATATTAAGAAAACATGTGCCTCAGCAGTGGGGTTATTGATGTGGCTGATGATGACCTCCGAACTGACATTCTCCTTTAAGTATCAAGTTCTTAATGAAACCTATTTTAGTGAAGTTATTTGGTTACTGCAAACTGAAGAAAGAAACACTCAATCACCTCATAATAATTATATGAATGTGGATCCCCAAATTCACAAACGCAGTATTCTCCTGGGTCAGCATATACCTAATTAGCCCAGAGGAGCTACAATCTCTTAAAGCCAGGAGATAGAAGACTGGAGGTCTTAAGGAGGAGATACTCTTAACTAAGAATCAAGAATCAAGAATCAAGAATCAAGAATCAAGAATCAAGAATCAAGAATCAAGAATCAAGAATCAAGAATCAAGAATATTTATTTGCGAGCTAAGAGGCGACTTATAATGGATCTCATCAAGTCGTAGCGACTACAGATCCCACAGGAGCTGCATAGCCCCAAATATAATTAGTGTGATTCATCATCATCATCATCAGCCTGTGGACGTCTACTTCTGGACATAGGCCTCTTAGGAGAGACCTATTGTTATAGGCTCACGCCTATCTTTATTTGTACCCTATTCTTAGCAAATAAATGATCTTTATCTTTATCTTTATCCTATTGTGGCGTTCATAGGAGGATATTAGCCTACTGCTACCACGCTGGCCAGACGGGTTGGTAGAGGGTTTGTTTCAAGTTTTCCTTCTTTCGCACAGGTGTTCAATGCGTCGAGCCTCTCAGTCGACTCTTCCCAGGCATCCCAGGCATGTAAGGGAGTGGTGACACTTGAATTCTTAGGCCGTCACCACACGGCACAATTAGTGGGATTGTATTAATTTATTTGGTGCCTTTTGCAGGCTATGGCCGAGCTACGCGAGCGCGCACAACAACCTGGGCACGCTGGTGGCGGCGGCGGCGTGGGGGCGCGCCGAGCACCACTTCCTGCTCGCTCTCAAGTACAACCAGGATCACGTTAATGCACACTACAATCTTGCTAAACTTTATCGGTGCGTATTTTGGACTCGACAACATGTTACAGTTTGACCTTGATTGAGAGCACTTATGAGACGTGTACCTTTTTTGTTTTTTGTTGCGAGGGGGAAATGCGCGTTTTGCATACCCCCACCGCTGGTGGACGATAGGGTTATGTAAGCCTCGTTTAGCAGACATACCCACTAAAACCCCCGCGGGGCTATTACCTATCTTTGCAACAGCAACGCGACAGCAGAAATTGCGCGATAATTGCTTTACATCACGTATTAACAGTGCGGCCTGATGAAACGATGAACTGCAATGTACATTCATTTAGTTCTTATTAATGCTACCAAATTGTTTTTGGCGCTAGCGTCATAGCAAC
Organism: Chrysoteuchia culmella; assembly: GCA_910589605.1. Lineage (NCBI taxonomy): Eukaryota > Metazoa > Arthropoda > Insecta > Lepidoptera > Crambidae > Chrysoteuchia > Chrysoteuchia culmella. Next base: position 23,794,677 of record OU342647.1, read on the forward strand.
ACGCGGCGTCTCACCCTCGCACTAGGTAGGGGCGCGAGAGAGTAAGACGCCGGTAGAAGAACCAACAGCGAGCGATTAGCCAGCAACCACATACGTAATACCATTTTTATTTTGACGATCCGCAGCATTCGCGCGATTTCTGCGCGATAATTGCAAATTTTTAGGTAAAAGCCCCGCCGGTTTCCGGCTAAATTGCATATCGCCTGGGTTATATAAGATGTAAGGGTTATATAAGATGTAAGGCCGTTGTTGCAGTCTCCACCACATTGTTGACTGTACCTACCTAAAGGCTTCTTTTCTCATTATTTTTATTGAAACAGCCGCCCGCTTTTTCACTCATGGCATCAGGGTCACGTTAACGTCTTTTAAGGCTGAATGGGGGGCCGGGAGGCGGCGGTCCCTCCCTTCTCTCGTCCTCCCATCGAGCTTTCGAGCTCGATGGGGGGGGGGGGGGGGCGGGTGCTGGTTCGATCCTACCCCGGTATTCTAGGTGAGCCCAGCATAACCTAAGTGTATGCGTAAAAGCATTCCCCTCACTTTCCAAAAGGATTCCCCAAAAGGGTCACGTTAACGTGCATTACAACCTTGCGAAGCTTTATCGTTGCGTATTGTACGAATTATAGCATGTTGTACTTTACTGTTTGATCTTGATAACATGACTCTTTGACTGTACCTACCCCAAAGGCATTTTTTTCTCTATATATGTATTGAAACATGTCAATTTCATTGAATCAGCGCAGTTGCACCCGTTTGGTTCCCACCCCAAGATCCAGGCTATGAACTTTCTGTTTCCGAACTCCCATAAGGCATTCAAATCCGTTTAGTCATTTTCGTCATTCAGTGACAAACATTCAAACGCTTATTTTTAAAATATTATAATTAGTTTAGATTTTATATTCTATTAGCTTTGAGTCCCGCTGAATGTTACAGATACCAAAACCAATAAGTAATGACACCGATACAAATGTTATTCACACGAATGTATGAAGTAGTTAGTAGTAACTGTTATCTTTATCGTTTAATAAATATAAGTTAGTCGTTTAAATAAAAAATCCACTCTCTAAAGGTAAACATTGACTCGAGCCATAGTCATTTAAAATTTGTTTGCAATCAAGTTATGATAAGAAAAGTACGTCAGAAACTGAGATGAATGAATGATAAGAGCTCAAAATATAAATAAAAGCGATCCTGAAAGACGTCACTATTAGCCTTGACTCCACATTCTGGACTCTGTGGACGAGGTTAGTAACTCCTGCTAATCAAATTGACGTCTGTCCAATGTTTGTAGTTGCACAATTCAAAATGAAGCTTAATAACTTTTATGTATGACTTGTTTGCTACTAGTACAATAATATTAAGTTAGTCATGTCAGTGAGTCAGTAATGTAATAGTTTTGTCATTCAGATACTCGCGAAAAAGGCTCCACGCGGGTAAAACCACGGTCAGCCACTGGTATTATAAATATAAAACTTAGGATGTAGGTATAGATGTTTAAGATATAGCCTGGAGTTTTTATCCCGGTCAAATGTTCCCTAGCGATTTTCCGAATGTCGCTGGTCCTAATGCGTTTGAATTTTATCCAGCAAAAAGAACCGAGTGAGCGAAGCCCTAAAGATGCTGGAGCGTTGCATAGCGCTTGAGCCGCGGTTCGTTCAGGCACATCTCGAGCTACTGCTGCTAACAGAGGCACCCGCGCGCCGCCCCGTGTTGGACGCGCTGTTGCGGCTGCAGCCAGACAACTGGGAGCACCATCTGCTGTACGGACACTGGTACAAGGAGCGAGGTGAGCTTGAAAAGTAGATAGATCTTTTATGGAGCTTTATGGAGCCAGTTTCTCAATGGTGAGCCACGCTTTCACCTTCAGTCTTATCATTACAACTTTGGGTATGGTCAAGCAAGACTAAGTCTCCCAATTGTTCTTCGCTGCTGTTAGCGCAGGCAAGCTATCCTCCCCGTATTGGACGCGCTATTGCAGCTGCAGCCAGACAACTGGAAGCATCATCTGTTGTACTGACACTGGTACAGGCAGCGAGGTAAGCTTCGCTAGTAGGAAAGCCTATAAAGAATTGCTGTTAATGGAGGTGGTTTCATGCGTATTTTTGGGTATTTAATTTAAAAAAAAACTTATCTTCCCACTCATAACTGTATTCTACTCTATTTGTATTCAGGTCTTCTGCCATTATCGTTGGACTACTACACGTCAGCGATGAGGTTGACATTCAGCGGCGACTCAGCGTCGTGTGAACGTGGCAAGCTGCAGTCGCTGCGAGCCATGAGCTTGGCGCTGAGGAGCAAGGGGCAGACCGCGAGGGTATTGCAGCTTATCATAAGGTCAGTACAATGAACTGTGTTAACTGCTTTAAGCATTGTCTGAGTCTGGCACGCTGCATCACACTGCAGTCACAGTGAACCATGAGTCTGGCGCAACGGAGCAAGGGGCAGAGGGCGACGGTATTGCAGCATATTACAAGGTGAGTGCAATGCAATGGTCTGTGTGAACTCCTTTAGCGTTGTGCGAACTTGGCAAGCTGCAGTCACTGTGATTCATGAGTCTGGCGCTATAGAGCAAGCGGCAGAGCGCGAGGGTACTATACAGCTTATCATAAGGGTCCGTGCAAATTATCTGGACAACATCATAGTCCCAACGCATCCGATGCCATCGTCCTCCGTTTTCCAAGGCATGTTAAACAGTCATAAGAAGCCATTAATAAGGATTGGGCCCGCTAGGTAGGTCATAACGGCGCCGGCGGCGAGAAGGCAAAACGAAAAAAAAGGATCTCATGGTCCATTCTCCTTATCCATCTATAAGGAAGACCAATGTCCCAGCAGTGGGGTCTTTAAAATAACTTATGATGATGTTAACAATAAAGCAGTCTGATCTGGTTTGACCACCTGTTTGGCGCAGGGTATGAAACCCACTTTCTGCGCCAGAGGTCCCGGGTTCATCCCCGGATACGACAAATATTTGTGTGCATGAACATGTCTATCTGTCTTGGTCTGGGTGTTTGATATATAAATTATGTATGTATTTACAAAAATTTACAAAAAGGTATATGTATGTTTAACCGTTATTTAGTATCCATGACACAACTCTTCATGAAACCAGATAATTGGTGTACTAACTCCCCTAGTGTCAGTTGTACCATTGATTAGTACCATTGATGGTACAAGGGACACAACTTCGTATCCATAGTACCAACAATTTACTTACTACGATGACGCGGTCAAAGTGAGTCTTGGCCTTTGACAATAAAAAGCGCCACTGCTCTCTGCATAGCGCGACCTCTTCCCAATTAGGCAGTTGTATTTGGCGCAGATCCTTGGCTACTTCGTCCGCCCAGCGATACCTAGAGCGGCTGACTGGCCTACGCCCTACTGGCCGGCCCAGGTAAGCTCCGATCACCCTTCATGCGCACGACGTGGCCTAACCATCGAAGCCTTTGTGCTTTGATCTCGCCAACGATATTTGGTTCTGCGTAAAGCTCTTCTACCTCGGCGTTTTTCCTCATCCTCCAACTGCCGTCTTCATTTTGGACCGGTCCCAGTATCTGATACAATCGGTGTGATTGTATGCAATGATTTATTTATGGTCTCGTATGCAGGTGGCAGGGCGTCCGCGGCGGCGGGCAGCCGGTGGCGCGGCGCGCGCGCGCGGCCCGGGCGTGGCGCCTGCGCACGGAGCTGGCGGGCCGCGCCGCCCTCTACGCGCGACCCGCGCACCACGCCATCACGGTAACTACTGCTCTAATTACTGGATTCCGTGCGCTTAGAGTTTTCTATAGGCACCTATGATTCTGTTCTGTGCTACGGTGCAGCTGTATGGTACCGATGCTCGGCCATGTTTATTGTAAAGCGGGCTTTGCTCAGCACACATAGGCCAGCACTCGTTTTGTTAACGAAAGCCTACAGGACATGCAGCTCTGCAGCGTTGCTCGTGCTCGCTGGAGTTTTTCCCGCCGACCTAGAGGTTCGTGCAGGGCGACTTCATGAGAAGAGTATCCAACTGGCCCCCAGGGAGTGCAGACGATTCCGTCGTTCAGTTACCGAGGATGCCGTCTCCGTTTGACAGGACCGCTGGGGATATCATCAGTAGCAGGAAAAATTTCGAAGCACAGCGCGAGTTCGCGCAACACTGACACTACATTCGCTGAACCTTCGAGTGACCGATTAGAACCGAGAGTAGCCCGACGCGAAGTACCGTACTGTGGTGCCTAGCCCCAGAAGGGGGAGAGTAGGTAAAAAGAGGAAACAGGATTTGTAGGGAGTCAAGAAAAGCGTAGATGGAGAAAGAGCTCAAGCAAGTACCCTTACGCCCTCCCGTGATTTGGTCCGTATACCGAGAAGGCAGAAAAGACCATGGGTTAGTAAAGGGTTTGCTCCAAGATTAGCCTGTCTATATGTAGGTACACCTGTAACATCAGATATGATAAAAGCAAAAGCGTCTCCCAGATGTTCATAGAAATAGTAACAAACTTTGACGGCCTGTTTGGCGAAGGGGTACTAACCCCACCTTCTGCGTCAGAGGTCCAGGGTTCGATCCCCGGACAAGACAAATATTGAGTGTTGTCTCATGTCTGCCTAAAGTTAAACTTTTCGGTCATATCCAAACCATTGCACCAAAAGGTCTCAAAATCTCATCAAGTTCACATTTTTTTATTTCAAAGAAAATTATAGCATACGTTATGACCTTGACTTTCAAAAAAATGGTTTGTTATAAATGCTAGATATTGGTAAAAGTCATTTGTTGTAGCTAACTTTAAACTTCCGCTAACCATAACTCGATATGTTGAAATGTTATTTTCATTAGACAAACCAATCGATTTGTAATCTTGATTACTTACTTACTCAATGACTTACTTAGTTAATATCTAATCTCACAGGAAACAAAGTCACACAATTAACTTTTCAGACTCTGTCATCAGTTTGTCACAAAAAACATTCTTGCAATAATGATAGCAATTTTCTATTTCAGGTAACATCGACATGCCTCCATCACAGCCAACTAGAGATAAATAAGAATTCCTATGCAGATAATTTAAAACAGAAAGTGTATAACACTGATTCACACATTTATACGCACAGCGGTCCTCCTCTTCGTGAAGTGGATAATATACTAGACAATAATAATAACGTTAAGAGTAATTGCCAAAAGAGTAATAGTCTTAAAAAAAGCGTCTCATTATCAGCTCAATACAAACCGACACACAATAAGTCGGAAACTGGACATAAGCAGAAGAGTTGTCCTTTACATAAGAAGAAGAAAATAAAAGACCCGGAATCTTTCACGCCATATGTATCTGACCATTTGATAAAGACTTATTAGATTAAGAAGAAGATTAAAAAGAAGATTAAGATTCGTTAAAGTAGTGTAACATAATAAGATGTATCATAACTTTTGATATTCATTAAAGTGACATAATTTGTAATGAGTATGAAACTCAAACTCAATATAATTTATTCAGTCTAGACTGTTACAACTTGTAAATGGCAAAGATGCTACGCCATCAGTTCACAAACCCTACGGCGAGAGACCTTGTATCAAGAAGAAGTAGGTTCAGTCCGTTTCCACCAAATATTCATAATAATCATTTAATCTTTAACAAAGAGTTTAAATTGCCAATTGGGCTAAAATACTAAAGAATGATTGTACGAAAATGATAGAATTTATCAAGTAAGTTTATATCGAAAAATGGCGTTTTTTAAATTGCTTTTAAAATCGCCCTAATTTTGTAAGATAAAATCAAAGATCATTGCATTTATTCTATAGTTTCATACAAATATTTGCTTTACTAACACGTACGTTGGCGTACGAAGCAATATACGCCAATCTTAGATACTTAACAAATATAATTAAGAAAACATTATGCATCCAGTGCGCCAAGGCTTTTAATGAACGTAGCAAAAAAAAAAGTATCTAACATAAAACGACATTCAATTCAATTCAATTTATTGCAAGCAATATAATTATAATATCATTTATTGCAAGTAACAGGTTATACGACACAGAATAAAAAGTACAAATGACTTGCCCTGCCCTGCCTGTGTAGGGCACAACAAACATTAGAGCAATTATAGCCGTTTTTATTAGGTTTATAAATTCAAGTTCTTATTAAAATGATACAATCTTTTAACAATAATAATATAATTATCATTTTTTACATTATTATTAATTTTAAATACGGGATGTTCATAATATTGCACTTTAATTTACTTATAAATGAATAATATCATTTTATTATTTTAACACTATATTTATATTTTTTATAATTATTGACAGTACTGCAGCGCCTCTGCCCGAGTTAATTATAAGCCTTTTTGCACTTGAGACAAGGCTTATTATTGAACGTGGCAAAAAAAATTACTAACATCGCCATCTTTGTTAACGTCATTTTTGACAGCCAACAGCGCCCCCGTCCACGTTCATTAAAAAGCCATTTAAAACCTTGTCGCACTGTAAATGTAACTTCAGTAATGACAGCGTTACTATTTTGATTTTATTATTCAACATTAAGTTAAGAAAGAACCTGTTTCTGTCTCCATACATTTTCTTTTATATTATCAATAGAAGTAATAATGTTTTTTGTATCAATAAATTTTTTTTAAGAATTCAAGTAGGTATACATTTTGCGTATACTATTACATGAAACCATTAGTCGATTAAATAGTACTTATTTGATTTATTTTTCAATGCATTCCTCAAAAATAATTAATATGTGTTACTTACAGTGTCCAAACGAAAATGTAAATATTTGTAAATGTCAATATTAACTACCTACTTTATTAATGTAATTAACATTGTAATATAACTAACAACAAAATTATGCACGTGTTGCTTTGTGTGTTTTGATTTCTTTACACGAGAAATAAATGAAGTTGAAATATATAATTGTATTACATATTTTATCCACTACCATTTAATTAAAAATGTAGGTTACCTATATACATTTACGAAAACACCCAATCTGTTATATCATCAAAATGATACACCGCTAAAATAGTAAAATAAATTATTTCTACTGAGTTTTTATATTATTATTATTGATCAAACTACTTTCATAAAATATGACAAGATAATATAGCAACAAATAATTTTACGACTACCAAAACCATTACAAAACTTCTCATATCGGCTGTAACGAAATTAAACCTTCTAGAGCTACCTCATTTCGACGAACAACAAATTCAATTGCTCTAGACCCCATTATTTGTCTATTTACATTTCCATTGACCGATTCAAATATTACAAAACAGTAATTTGTTTCTTTTAATTGATTGGCGGACAAAAAATAGATTGACCAATCACAATATTATCTTTGGTAGGTCGCCGTCTTTGTCAACATTAATAAAATAAGAATTAAAATTTAATATGCAATTAAGCGTACTACCTAGATGTTATGTAATTTTATTTAGAAATGTTAGTTCTTGCACTCATTTTCAACAGAACCTTTTTTTGGAGACGGAAGCATGCAATTTGTAGTGCAACATTGCGAAATAGATGCAATACCCGAACGGTTTTCTGTGTCTTATCTTCTCAGACACGTTTCAGCTAAACTTCCCCATTGACAATTGTAGAAAAAAAATATTGAAATAAGCTTAGATAATATACCTAGGAAGTAAATAACTGAACTGAGAATTTGATTTTATGACTGAATTGTTGGCAAATGTTTATTCAACATGCAACTAAACGATAATATTTAACAACAACGTGATAGCTTAAACTCATTACATTTAACACGACACGATAAATTTATTAGATCCACTAGGTATAGAAGAAAAAGTGGAAGGCAAAGAGAAAGAGGGAAGAAGCTATATGGAACAGATTAGGGAGACGACAAGTACCCCCCCGTGGTGGTTGGGCGCGCCAGGTGTTCCCGCGCGCCCAACAGTAGTGGTAGTCTGGGTCACTCCACCGACCCAGAGAGGAAGGCCCAAGAGGGCAGACGCGGGGCGGAGACCCGGTAGACTGCTACCCTTGCCCCGGTAGTCTCCGTCCGTACGCGAGGAAGAAAAAAAAAGAAAAAAAAAAGGAGACGACAAGTATCAGAAAATTAAGCAGATGGCATGTGTAGGGAGGTGTGGAGAAAAAATTACCGACAAGAGCACAGCTCGATAATAAACAGATTTGTACAACCTGAAATTAAAAGAAAAACTTAAGAAATGGCACTGTTTATTCAAATTCAGCTAATGAAAGAAAATAAAACAAATAAATTGGTGATAAATATTAAACAAGAAAATATACTAGAAAAAAGCAACTAGTCTCATGTCGCCCTCACGGGATACGAACCCGCATCCTTGGGAGTCCGGCCCAATGCATCCTTGGGAGTCCGGCCCAATCCCGTCAGGGCGACATGAGACTAGTTGCTTTTTTCTAGTATATTTTCTTGTTTAATAGTTATCACATAAAAATAGCATTGTAAAATGCAAAAAGTTATAAATAAATTTGTGTCAAAATTCTAGAAAAAATATTCTCTTTTAAGTATTTTCAATAAAATTCCGATACATGTTGTTTACCACGTCGTCAGTCATTTTATAATACAAAATAAATAAGCATAAATAAGCCTATACAAACTGTTTAGTTATATATTAGTATAGATAAATTGACCCAAGTTTAGTCGTGTTCAATCATGCGCACCACTCCGCTACATTAAAGTCACGATCAGTTCACAATATTGTCTTCTTTGCACTCAGATCATTTTCAAATTCAGATAAAGAAAAAACCTAAATTGATACTAAATGACAAAATAGAGCAAAAGATTCCGTAAAATATAGCTCCATCCACAATGGATTTGAGCAAAAACTGTCGTTGCACCATTTCAGCTATTCTGGTCAAGGAGAATGTTACGGAACCCAGACGACTCAATAAGATACCATTATTGTTAACCATTAGGGTCATGAGAAATTATTGAAAGATTATAATAAATTATTGGGCCCAGTTACGGTATTATTGAACAACATGATTTGTTTGGTAAGTCTGCGTAATTTCTTTTATAACATTGATGAACTTGAAGGCTTATTGACGTTGGATTGATTTCATGAGATCATGACTTTGTCATTTATGTTTCTTTCTTACATAACTCGATGACGGAATTTTTCGTTATTGACGTAGTACTCAAACTATGCTTTTAATAATTGGTTGTCTTTATTTCAAGGCGTTCATTGGGAATTTTCATTATTTCCAGTTATTACTTATTACTTGTGCCGTGTGGTGACGGCCTAAGAATACACGTGTCACCACTCCCTTACATGCCTGGGATGTCGTAAGAGTCGACTAAGAGGCTCGACGCATTGAACACCTGTGCGAGAGAAGGAAAACTTGAAACAAACCCTCTACCAACCCGTCTGGCCAGCGTGGTAGTAGTAGGCTAATAGCCTCCTATGAATGCCACAATAGGCGTGAGCTAGGAGAGGCCTATGTCCAGCAGTGGACGTCCACAGGCTCATGATGATGATGATGACTTATATTAAGTTACCTATATAAAGTTGTTAAGTATGTCTTTTGGTTATCAGCTTTGTCTTAGTAATTAAGGCAAAACCGTTCATACCACATAATCATATATATAATCATAAATCTGGGTGTGAAATGTTTGATATAAATACTGATGGTCTAACGTTCAAGTTATATAACTTCATTCGACATTGGTATTTTCATGTTTTTTTGTAGCGGCGACCGCTCCCTGCACTTACCGGCATGCAGTATGCGAGCAATCATGCAGCATGAAAGCAAGCATGCAGCATGTAAGCAAGCTTGAAGCATGAAAGCAGGCATGAAGGATGCAAGCAGGCATGCAGGACGCAAGCAGGCATGCACCATGCAAGCAGGCATGCAGTATGCGAGCAGGCATGCAGCATGAAAGCAAGCATGCAGCATGTAAGCAGGCATGAGCATGCAAGCAGGCATGCAGCATACAGCATGCAAGCAGGCATGCAGCGTGCAAGCATGCAGCAGGCATTGTTTCTGTCAAGGGCCCGCGGCGGTCCCACGCAAACTTTGCGTAGCAGATTGTCTTTGCTCACCACCGCAGCTTCGGCTTGCAGGCTTTAAATTACACTCTAGGGGTATACAAGACTGCGTGGAATCGGTTTTGCAGCGATTCTTTCTGTCACTATATTCTGTATAGTGACTATTTTGGCTGTGTAAGTTGATATTTCAATCCATTTAAGGTCAAAACAACTTTCAATAGAAAATAATGTGTTATAATTTTATTATTAAGTAAAAAATATGTCAAATGAAATTATAGACTATGATTATTATACCAATATCGTTTTATAGTAAAAGTTTTTATAAAATATGAATTTATATCTAAGGAATATTATACGTATTTTTTTTATAATAGGAAGTGTATTTAGGTCAAGTAAAAATTATATCCAATGAACGTTATATCCATTGAAATTAGTTCATTTGTAATGATATTAAATGGGACACCCATAAATCTATGATTGCAATGTAAAGACCTCTTTGTGAACGTCTTTCATTTGTTATTTAGCCAGAAGTAAAAAACCTCAGAAACTACAAATATTAATTTATGCATTTACAAATCTTTTCTGTTTATTGTATCTTTTTTCTTACTTTGTTTGATTGACTGACATACAATTACCTACCTTTATCTTATCATCTGTGTCAACTTTAGGAAAAGCCGTTGTTCTTACAATGTATGCATGTTTCTGTTTGCATAGGCTAACTTTGCTTATTAATCAGAGATAAGCAAATAAATTATGATTAAGCTATTGTTTTATGGATTTTCCTTGTCCATCGATAAGGAAGGCCAGCGCCCCAGCAGTGAGACATTCATTAACCTCAGGTATGTACAGGGAGCCTACCGCCATATCTAAGATAGATAGATAGGTAGATAAAACACTTTATTGCACACACAAAAATACAAATAGAAACACAAGAAACAGTTGACATAAATGTGGGCAAAGGCGGCCTTATCGCTAAGAGCGATCTCTTCCAGACAACCTTTGAGGCATAGGAAAAATAGAGAGAGCGAGATGTAGTGCACCAGCAACGAGCAAGTTTAACAACATTTACTTAACAATATTACAGAAGATATAAATCTATCTACATAGACTACTAAATAAATATGCATAAATAAATATAAAATATTTAAATAAATAACAACTAAATATATATTAAATAAATCTACTATTTAGTTGCAAACTAGGACTTAGTAAGATGAGTGAATGCAGTTTGTTTTTGAAAAAATGGCAAGTGACTTCGAATGACGGATCTCATACGGGAGGTTATTCCAGAGGCTGCTTGACTTACGCCCGAAATTAATAACCTAGGATAGGGATAGGGGTATCTGAGATAGTGGCCTAGGATACTGGCTTCGTTGCCTAGCAACCGTCGTTATTTTGGTCATATTAACAAAAATATCCTAGGCAACTATCTCAGTTAGACCAATGCATATCTACAGATAGGTTATTAATTTCGGCCGTTAGCCGTAAAGGAGTTCTTGGAGTAGTAATTTTTTGAATTTTTTAAATTGTCATAGGTATAGTTTTATTTTCTTTGTTTGCATGTTAACTTAATATGTTTTCTAAATTCAATTATTTTATTCCGTCTATTTCTATATCTTTGTTTATTTTTTTAATAATAATTTGATGAAATTATACGTCTTTTGTATGACTTGCCGGCGATTTGGGTTACTCTGTAAGCCGGCATTGTTCAAATAAATAATTAAATAAATAAAACCTATAGTATCTTGAGCGTGTGAAAGCTAGCGCAGTATTGTTTCAATCTTACTATGCTATTTCGTACTATGAATATCTTGAAGTATCTAAGCTTATTTTTTGACGGAAGTTTTGTGACGTCTTTGCTCAATCATCGCCTCTAAAGTGTGAAGTGTGTCAAAATGTGACAACTTGAATAAAAACATAATGCAGACAAAACGTTCTTAGGACATGGTGGTTTCTAATAGACCATGGTAGGCTCAAAATTTAGCTATTTTGTGTGGTAGGCCCGCATGTAAACAAGACACAAAATTTCAGTGTTGTGAGGCCTCATGAGTCCACTTGGGATTTCAACTCTCAAGCCCCGTATTATGAGAGATAGATATTCTATTGTTCTCTGCTAGTTGATTACACAACTCTGTTGCTAACAGATTTTGATTGAAATTGGTTGAAAGTGCAGTTACATTGCTGCTTTAGTAAAATAGTTGTTACAATGATTTTAACTAAAGCAGCAATGTGACTGCACTTTCAATGAATCCTTCATAGAAACAAGTTACATAATCGGGGGCTGGACACCGGTGTCCTGCTAGCAAATTATGAATTACACCACTATCGCATCACCATTACACCATCTGAGAATTCACCGAGTTGATTTTTTCCAATAGTTTTCTATTCAAAATTTATCATAATTATGAAATGCAATAGCTCATCATAATGTGCGTGTTTAACTGAAAAATGACAATTATAATTATATGAGTAAGACTGAAATACATTTAAAACAATGTGTACACACACCACAGCAGGTCAGATTTTATAATTTGAACTTGCAACGCTTGTAAAAAACCTTACACTTCGAAATCCTAATCTAGTACTTACCTAAATTAAATCAAAAACCATTCCGTTCACCATTCTAACTTGTTGTTTACTATGTTTTGATTTATAAAACATTATGCTGGTAGTTAATTAATAAAATATAACAGCGTACCGTCGAAGTCGCTAATTTCATGGCTTGGAGATTTCGTATTTGAACCAATTGAATCAAACTAAAATTTGTTTTTGATTAACTATTTATTATAGAAGAAATCTACATACTTTTCTATATATGTTTGTTTTGCTCTGAAAAGAGAATTTATTTTATTTTATGATTCGCAATAAATAAAGTTTAGTTTTTTACGAAAATAACAGTACACCTAGGTATCTTACCTGAAAAGAGAAACGACATTTAAATCTATTATACGCATATAGTTAAACAAAATGTATGTACAGGATTACTTTCACGGATCCTTTTTATTACAAGGCAAAAAAACATAATAATGAGGGTTTTATAACCCTCGCTCGGTTTAATTCGCCTCAAATGTCAAAGTCACTGAGCGCGCCAAATTCAAAATGAATGAATAGCTAATATAGGTCATTTCATTAGGTTTAGCGTACCAAAGAGGTGCTAAAATAGTAATTTTAAAAAATTAACACAATAATAATATGAGATGTATTTGAAGAAAGCAAAAACGCGGCAAATTCCTAGACTAATATTTTTTTGTCGGAAAAGCAAAGGCATCAAGCTCATACGGCCTCGTCGGTTTTCGTAATTTTATTTAATAATCATAACTGCATAATAAATGCGTATTCCTTTTTCAAAAAGATGTGTAATGCTCTAAATACAAACTCAATGGTGTAAACACAGATGTAGTTCAGTATAAATTTCGGTAAGTACTCCAAATTTAAATCACATTCTCCCCCTAGAGGATGAATGAAATTCAGTACAATTTTCTTTCACTGTTTTTAACAGATTAAAAATGACTATTGTTATGTTCGCTTTTTGTGGCATAGAATGTCACTTTTTTGAGCAAGTGGTACGAAAAAGTATCTAAGCTATCTTCTATATCTGTGCCAAACATCCAAATCCGTTCAGTAGTAGTAACAAACAAACAAACAAACAAACTGGCATACTTTCTCATTCTTCTTCTTATCGAGTGAGGATTAGTGGCCTCTGGTGTCAGAGTTTATCAAGCAGCCTATAGGGCCTCTGACTTGGCTTAACGACTGTAATCAAATGAAAACAGCCGGGACCGACGGTTTAACGTGCCCTCCGAAGCACGGAAGCGCTCAGTTGTAATGCTACTTTACGGTCATCCATCCGACACCTGACCGGGCCGAACTTTGCTTAACAAACGTGATCGAATACGACCACTTAAATTACAAAAAGCTAACGTTTTTAGGGTTTCGTAGCCTAATTGCAAAAAACGAAACCCTTATAGATTCGTCATGTCCGATGTAGGTCACAGCCACTTAATTTTTGCTAAGGGATGGTGCAGATTTCAATAAATAAACATATTTCATGTATCTAAGTAATCATTTACGGAGTAGTAACATTTCTGTATGAGGTAAGATTTCAATGACTTCTAAAATAATTTGAGGCTTAGTTAATTTTTTATGGAAGTTGGTAGTTTATTGAAGACTTTAACTGACGAGTAATAAGGGCTAGTGTTAAGCATTTTAATTCTGGATTGTGGTAAGTATAATCTGTTTTATGTCTGGTATTTATGTTGTGCGTATCTTTTACTTTGGTAAAGGTTTCTAAATTTTTATAAGTAAGTATCAAATCGTCGCGTATTTTTTTTATGTATGTTCACTGATTATTCGAAGGCGGCTGGACCGGTTGGAATGTGATGAAATGATTCAAATTCCCAAATTTGTCTCATTTTTTTAAAATTTTTAATTCAGTTAAATAGTCTTCAGGAAATCTTGAAACTAGTGTCGTATTCGTCACTAGTTTCCAAGATGATATTTTATAATCATAGATGACAAGTTCATAGTTCCGATTTTTAGTGTAGGTAAGTGCGGAACTTATTCTAACGTTTAATTTTTTAAATAGAAAACTTAAAAAAAAACGACTTACAAAAGTAAAATATTAAGCTTTTTTAAATTGAGTGACAGCCGAGGCAATCTATATACTTAATTCAGGTTCGCAAAATTTGTGACGACTCGATAGGGACTTTGGCGCGTAGTACGCGGCCGAGTAAGGTATCAAATTAAAGGTACTCGAGTCTATTTGTTCCGAAAACTATACAATATACAAAATGTTAAACGTGATGATCACAAACTGCAATTAAAGATTTTCGCATAATTTGGAATTTTTCGTCGATCGACGAACCCGAGTATCGGGTTGTAACCGCCCTAGTAAGAATATAAGTGCAATGTAAAATGCCTTGGCTGGGCCTGGTACCGATTCAAAAAGGTTTATTTTTTACTTTTTGAAGTCGTTTTTTTTATAAAATGTTTTTGTGTGTTTTAATTGTGGTTAAGGAAATATTAATTGTAGGTATTTACCAATCGATTCAGTTCAGATTCAGAGTATCTGCTGTACATAAAAAAGTTGTGCTAACGTTTATTTGTGCAATGTTCTTAATTGGTTTATTGGGTTAATGCCATTGACTTTCGGCTTGATTGATTTAGTGATGTAAGTAGCTATTTGTTGTTACAATAGATATTGATTACGATTCGATTATTTTCATAAATAACTAGATAATCGTTCGTTAAACAATTGAAAAAAAAAATCTTCGGAATGCAAGGATATCCCTCGCGCTGGTAGAAGAACGCTGGCCTACAGTGTTTTAAAAAATAAAAGTATTAGAAAATTTCGACGGTCGTTCGCAAGGCTCGGTAGCTCAGTGGCAGAGCAGTGGGCTCATAACCCTAAGGTCGCGGGTTCGATTCCTGCCTGAGCCGTTGTGTGACAATTTTTTTTTTATTTTTTTTTTTTAATGTATCGTTTATGATATTTTTTTAATTGGAAAAAAACGAATAGGCCACAAATAATTTTCAGACAGGACTCGAATCTGCGACCTTTGGGTATTTTGACGGTCGCGGTCGCAAAGCTCAGCAGCTCAGTGGTTAGACTATAGCAGTTGGCCGGATGCCCAAAGGTCGCAGGTTCGAGTACTGCCTGAGAATAACTTGTGACCGATAGGATTTTTTCCAATATATTTATATTAAAAAAATATCATAAGTATAAAATTGCATTGAAAATTCTAAAACTTAAAAATCATAAATTAAAAGGCTGTTGAATCACAGATCAGTAAATTAGTTACTTGTTGAATCTTAATAGATCAATAAACATGTAAAAAAATATTATTTCTAATGCAAGGATATTCCTCACATTAATATAACAACGCTGGCCTACAGCGTAATAAAAATGTTAAAAGTATCGGAAAACTTCGACAGTTGGTCGCAAGGCTCGGTAGCTCAGTGTTCAGAGCAGTGGGCTGATAACCCTTTTTTTTTTTTATACTAGTAGAAATGCTTTTACGCATCCCTCGACCCCAGGTGTAGGGGCGATTCGAAATGTTGGACTCACCTGGAGTACACGGCCCATACAAACATATTGGCCACGCACCCCATCCCACGCCCCTCCCGTACCCCCACCCAGTGTGTGAGCTCGGTGGAGGGGGCTGATAAACCTAAGGTCGCGGATTCGAGTCCCGTCTGAGCCGTTGTGTGACGAATCGATTTTTTATAATATTTTTCTATTAAAATTTAAAACTAAAAAAATCATAAATGGCTGTTGCATGTTAATCAATCGTTATTTTTTTTGTAAAAATGTTTATTTCGTATCAAAGGAAATTCCTCGCATTGATGTAACAACGTTGACCAACCGCATATCAAAAAGTAAGAAGTATTTTAGAATTTCGACGATTGTTCGCAAGGCTCGGTAGCTCAGTGGTCAGAGCAGTGGGCTAGTAACCCTAAGGTCGCGGGTTCGAGTCCCGTCTGAGCCGTTGTGTTAAGAATCGTTTTTTTTATATTTATAATATTTTTATAATAAAATATTTAAAATAACTAGCCAGTTTTTATTGTCGTATAAAATTATTAAATGGATTTTAAATACGAGTACCTATTCGAAGCTGGACGTAAAATTACAAATGACTAACGTTTGAAACAACAAACAAAAACGTTTAAAAATATATTTATATAAAAAAACATAATGAGTAAGGACAAGTCTCGGTAGCTCAGCGGTTAGAGCATTGGACAGGATTTCCAAAGGTCGTGGGTTCGAGTCCCATCTGAGAATTCACTTGTGGCCGAATTGAATTTTACCAATAATTTTCTATTTAAAAATTTATCATTATTATAAAAAATAAAAAATCATAAAAATGAATAAGGTCAGTTTTATTGTGATATTTGTGACACGATAGTGCTTGTGATGATGACGAAGTAGTTATCTTAAAGAATGCCACTCTGTGCTTTCTTTTCTAGAGGTTTCGTTCCCGATTTCATGGGAAATTATTGAAATCGAAAAGGTTTATTATGTAATAAAATCACCTTTGTGCGGGAGTTAATCGACCGTTAAAATGATGTAACAATGTTAACGACTGGAAGTTACTACGACAAAAAACTATGCACCGCGACCCACCATCGCGTAAAAATCAATAAGTATTGACTTATCATTAAGTATTCCGCGAACTGCGGTATATTGTGCAACCGGATCTCACGGTCAGATGGTAAAAGTGACAATTCAATAATTCACGGCCATTTTCACTGTTAAAAAAATCGCGAAAATAATCGGGCGGCTAAACGATTAGCGGGCTTTAGGAACGCTTTCTAGCTCCCTCGGCGGCGCCTGCGCAGCGCACAGAACGCGTCGCGCCCGCGCACCCGCCGGACGAGCAAATGTTTACTCACCGATCGCTATAAACTGAGGTGGCTCGCAAAAAAGCCATAAGTGTTCGCTCAGTCGCGGACTACCCGCCGGTGTGGCAACTGATCCTTTTCGTAAGTCAGTGAGCGGGTCATATATAACAAAAAAAACGTGCACTTTTCAGCGCAGATATGCGGGCAGCACTGATCTGTCTACTGGCTGTCGGGGCCCTCGCGGTCGCGGAGTACGCTGAAGAACCCTGGGTGGAAGAAGAGGACGTAGACGACAGTTACGACGAAGAAACTGAGGAAACGCAGAGTCGTCGACGACGTGATGTCTACGTGGAAGATCCTTACGAGGAACACATAAGGATCAAACGATGCGATGATGAGCCCGTTTACCGTAAACGTCGCTCAGCTGAATATGTGAGGGTTCCGCGCCAGGTTCATCAATATGAAGTGCACGAGTTCACGGATGACGAGGCACCTTCGTCTCCACCATACGAGGAGATGTTGGCTGCCAGCGCCAACAACTACCACAGGATTTACGCCGCCCCCGGGCAACCATCCGCGAGGTATCTCAGCCCTGAAGTGAGTGTACCTGAAGGATCATCATCTGTGGCGTATCATCCTGTTCAGTATGCTGCTCCTAACCCTGTGTATAGCAATAACGCCGCCGCCCCTAAGGCTGCTTTCGGCGATAACATTCAGGTTGTGGCACCCCCTAATCCTAAGTCTGTGTTTAACGATCATGTTCATTTCGTGGCTCCTCAAAAGGCTGCCTCTAACCACCCTGTTCAGTTTGTGGCCCCTAACGCTGTGAACGTGGCTGCCGCTGCCGTGGTCCCTATCGTCGCGGCCGTTGGCCCTCTCCCGGTAGCTGTGGCCCCTGTTCCGTTGAAGAAGCTGTCTGACGGGGACTTGTTGGGGTCTGCAGCTGGTCACCATCACAAGCATCACCATGGTCACGAGGCGGGGGGTGGGCACAAGCACCACGCGGGACATTATGGAGACCACGGAGGGAAGGTAAGATCTGTGCTTTTTTTGCTTTTGTTTCGTGATTTGTGACGTCCCTATTTCTTATTACCATCTAAGTGATATTGCTATCAAAGAATAATTTCCGAAAGAATTACACAATCGTATAATAATAGGAAGGGTAGTTTATAAAAAAAGAGAAGAGAACCCAAACCGAACATCGGTGTCTAGAGAACATTGGAATTATTTTTTTGTCTCATAATCCGGCCTGACAAGTTAAGGTTTATTGCTACATTGTTCCATTTTCTCTGTAGATTTAATTTTAATTTATGAGATTAATCTCGTAGATATTATGTGTTGTAGAACATTATTCATCTTCAAATAAAATGTAAATGCACACATACATTTATTATTATATTCAAGATTTTTTGATTATACCACGATATAGCATCCATTGTTGTTAGGATATTTATTTATTCTTTATTGCAATATAAAAAAAAATACAGCAAATGGCGGACTTAATGCCATCAGGCATTGTCTACCAGTCGACCAGTAAAAGGTGTTAGACCTACCGTATCGACAATAAAATAGCACAATACACAAAACATGATTTTGTAATTTTTGCATTTTTCAATGCTATTTTTATACTTATGGTAAATTTTAAATAGAAAAATATTGGAAAAAATTAACTCGGCCACAAGTGAATTCTCAGACGGGAATCGAACCCGCGACCTTTGGATATCCGGTCCAATGCTCTAAACGCTGAGCTACCGAGACTTGCGAACCACCGTCGAAATTCTCCAATACTTTTATATTTTTTAATACGCTGTAGGCCAGCGTTGTCACATCAATGCTAGGAAATATCCTTGCATTCGAAAGAAACATCATTTCAGTTGTTTAACGATCGATTAAGATGCAACTGCCAATAATTTATGATTTTGTAATTTTTGCATTTTTCAATGCTATTTTTATACTTATGGTAAATTTGAAATAGAAAAATATTGGAAAAAATTAAGTCGGCCACAAGTGAATTTTCTATTTAAATTTTTTTCCAATATTTTTCTATTTAAAATTTACCATACACAAAACATAATTCCGAATATTGAAACAAAAGTGGGAATAGCTATTTACGGGTATTTAATTATCAAAAAATACATAATCATACTACATAATATAAACATAATATACATAAAAACATACATATAAAATATATAAGGACTCATTATGTCAGAGATGAAGGGGATCAGCGTTGAAGTCGTAGGCTTCCTTGTGAAAGTTTTGATATTTGTTACTTAACCACGCAAAAACAGCTGAACGGATTGAGATGAAGTTTGGCTCACAGATAAAATGCATTTTATCCCCATATTCTCATGGAAACGAGATCCAACCGGGTGAAACAGAGGACGGACACTAGCTATTTATAAATGCAATTTTTTTAATAGTTTTTTAATCGTAACTTTTTTTTTTATGAACGACGGGGAGACTCTTAGCCTTCATCATACCTGATGTTAAGTATTGATAAGGCTGAAGATGGAAGCGAGGCTCTCAATCGGAATCCTCAATCGCTGAGGAACTAGTGGCCCGCGGTTTCACGATGTACCAAAAAAAATGCTATACCTTAACTTTCAGATTTATAAAATTAGTAGGATTTGTGAAACGGGCAGATAATAATATAGAATTGAATTGATAAGTATGGTCATTCGTAACTTATCTACGCAGTATCAAATGACATATTCAGCACATGGTTATGATAATTCACTATATTCATGACAATTAACAGTGATTATTGTCAGATGGTTAGTATTAGTATCAATGGTGACGAGAGATAACATAACTAAATGAAGTTACTCAACAAATTGATTGTGAAGTGTTAACCTAGTACCTATCTATCTATAGTATGAAAGTGGTTACCTATTTACTATATCTTAAATCTTTTAGAATAAATCATTTAATAATCAGTTAATATATATATTTAAAATATAATATAATTAGATACTGATTTCTAGAAAGTATATTTGAGGTAATATAGCATCGTTTGGCTAGCAGCGCCATAAAGCCACTTTATTATATTTTATTTCTTTATGTTTATTTGTAGTTTTATTTGGTTTTCCTATAAGAGATGGCATCCGCGGAAGACCAGCGTCTTGTTAGTGCCAAGACATATTATGCTGAGCGGAGACCATTTTGATGCATGCAAATTATGTTCCTATGATAATGATAACTGATAACAAGAAAATGTTTTGTTTTGTGTGTATCAAATAAAGTTTTTTCTATTCTATTCTATTCTATAATAAACGGTCAAGGGATTTGTAACCAACTTCAAAAAATTAATGAGGTTATCAATTTGTTGCGTATAATTTATTTTTTATGTCCGTTCACTGATTAAGCAGGTACTCGAGAACGCTTAAACCGATTGATATGATTCAAACGTTCAAACATCTGGTTTTTCCCCAAGTTTTGACTTTTTGAAATCGGTTCAGCAGTTTTCATTGATCCTGGATAAACTGACGTTTTTTCGCGGTTTGGAACAAATCCGATCATTTCGGTTTGACTCAAACTAGTAGTGTAAGTAAGAACGGGACTAATTCTAACTTTAAAAATTGTAAAACAAAAATCTTTTTTTATAAAAAAACGACTTCAAAAATCAAAGAGTGAAAAAATCCATTTGCAGTCGTCGGTGCCAGCCAAGGCATCGATGGTGCATTCTTCAAATTTGAATTTGATTTTGAAGTCGGTTTTTTTTTATAAAAAGTTAATTAAATTTTTTTAAGTTAGAATAAGTTCCGTACTTACCTACCTAGTTTGAGTCATTGCATTTCTATACTTCTTAAAGTAGGTTCTTTACCAAAAAAATGGGTTGTTCCATATTCATCCCATGACGTCACATCCCACGTATTATTTTTTCCATATTCATCCCATTTCTATTCCTAACTCATCCCACATCAGATATAAATTTATTTTTTTCTATTTCTCACAATTCTTATTCTTAACTCATCCCATAGAACAAAATGGCAAGGTTTTTGAGTACTGTCTGACTAAAAATATATTAAGTACCTACCTACATACATATTGAAATAAATTACACACATGATATATAAAACCTTGTTAGTTCTTAAATAAACCAGTTAGAAATGAATAATTAAAATAAAACTAACAGCAACAGACATAATAACATAAACATACTCTCTCCTAGTCCTAATACATAATATTTTTTTTTATATACATCCTAAAATTAGCAATACAACACTAACACACCAATTCATAATCCAATACGAGTTTTGTAATAGGATAATTGCCAAAATCAACAGTAAAAACATAATAAAATATAAAACTAACACACAGATTCTTAATCAACTATGACTTTTATAAAAATGTTTTTGCCAAAATATAAAATAATATATAACTAACACCTATTCTAAACCTACTCTCATAGTAGGTGATATTGTAATTTTTGCATTTTTCAATGCTATTTTTATACTTATGGAAAAATTTTAAATAGAAAAATATTTCCAAAGGTCGCGGGTTCGATTCCCGTCTGAGAATTCACTTGTGGCCGAGTTAATTTTTTCCAATATTTTTCTATTTAAAAATTTACTACTATGAGTTTTTATAATAATGTAATTGCCAGAATCAACAGTAAAAAAAACAATAAAATATAAAACAAACGTACAGATACTTAATCAACTATGAGTTTTAAAATAATGTGATTGCCAAAATCAACAGATAAAAACATGACAAAGTATAAAAAAGCTCTATTTTCAGAAAAGATAAAAACTCGTAATTCTTTCATTCTTTGTCGTCCTTCCCGTGAAGCGAATGCTAGATTACGTGTTTTGTCATATTGGTAATCAAATAGTAAAAAGTCTTTATATGCATCTGGAATTTCTACTTCATGCCCTGCCTTGAACGTAGTTTTTTTCACGCCTTGACTTTTATTTCGAGCACTATCACTACTATATAAGTCCACTTTTTATGTTATTAAAGTTTGTAACGTTGTTACAATGTCGAAGCCTTGATCTTGTTTTGCTAAAAACGTATCTTGATAGACTGATGGTACACCTTTTACTGATTGTACTTTTATTTTACATTAATTTAAAACTTTTTTTAACTATATTTTTTGCTTCACCTGGCGTACAACTGTGAGTTTTATTATATGAAACGTGATTCCTTAACACTTTGACACTTCCAAAGCATGCCGGTACCTTTGCACATCGCCAAATTATACTTCCATCTTTATTTTCTCGTTTGACTACTTCGTTGTGATTGCACATATCGTAACGCTCCACCATAGTCTTCCTGCATTTTTAATTCAACGAGGTGCACTTAGTTTCTGCGTTAAAGGTCAAATGATAACTAAAGTGTCGACAAAATTTTGCTTCCTTAAGCAATGTAGACTTCTGTGCGAAAAAGACGACAAATGGTGTAGGGGAGTTATTGTTTTTTAACAATAAAAATGACCAGGGAAAGAAGTTATAAAATATACTACCTGGGTTTACACCTGACCCAAAAAACTGATCTAAGTAGATAAAAATCCTCGTAGTATTATTTTTTTGTAAGTTTAATCAAATTATAAAAATCCTGATTACCTATGTATTTGCAGACATTTGCTTTAAATCACTTTATTTAGATAATCAGCTGTACGAGTATGTACAATAATTTCCTTTAATGTTAACATTCATATCGTTGTTAAAATTAAGATTATTGAAAATATTACTTATATAATTAGTTAAGCAATTTTATTACTATCCTTTTAATGCAGACCATACTTTTTAATACATTTTCTGTCGTTGGATGAGTTAGGAATAGATTTGGGATGAGATAAGAATTTAATTGAATATATGAGTGGGATGAGTAAAGAACACAAATCGGGATGAGTTAAGAATTAATATGCTTGTGGGATGAGACGTCATGGGATGAATATGGAACAACCCAAAAAAATATTACTTTCGACCTCTTTTGTACTTCGGAAAGCAAATTACCGTGGCGTTGGTCCCAGCCGTATTTGCAATATTTAAAATTAAAATCCACCAATTCGCATTAGGCCCGCATTGGGTCATGGCCCATTCGCCTCACCTATCCTATAAGAAAGGCCAGTGCGCCAGTAGTCGGAACATAAAAATGGATAATGATGATATCTAAAATATTTGCCAATAACCAACCCTTCGAAAGGAGATAACTCAATTGGGGCGGAGACCCGGTAGACTGCTACCCTTGCCAAGGTAGTCTCCGTCCGTACGCGAGGAAGGAACACCCAGGGGGTTTTAGTGGGTCCGAGTCCCACATAACCTCTCTGTCTCCCCGGACGGGGGGGTATGCGCGGGCATTTCCCACTGGAAAAAAAAAAAAAAAAAAAAAAAAAAGGAGATAACTCAATTAACCTAACCTAACCTAACCTACCCTAAAGAACTCGATGTTGCGGCGGTGTTCAAATGTTAGCTAAAAATGTATTTCAACCCTTGCTTCCATATATTAATATATGGATTTATTTGAGTAACACAGAATAACAAGCAATGAATTCTTTTATCTGTTACATAATATTGTAATATGCTTGAAGGCTTATTTAAATATATTTTGAACTACTTTTAACATAAAATAATATTTTTTTCACCTCACACGCTCGGAAGAGGAGGTTTTGTCATTCAGTTTCTGCGTAAAAAAATGCTTTTTGCGCCCTAGCGCGGTAAAGTACTTTTTTAATTTAATACCTAAAAATATGTCATAATGCGTTACGAATCGCACTATTGACACTATTGTTACATTTTATTCTTATTTTAAATAGTCTGAATTAATTATAATACTCCGTTTTGGTTTTATTATATTTTTTTAGTTCATTGAATCATAAAAACAATAACAATAAGATTCAACTATTTGTTATAAGAATTTTATATTAGGCTAGGTGAGATTTCACAACCTATGTTTGGATTTCGGAACGTGACATAAATTTTTAAATTGTCTTTGTCTTGTACCTCATGTCAGTGTCAACATTTACGGAATCGTTTTTATTGTTATTTATAATATAAGTAACAATATATTCCTACATTAAATAACTTTGAATTAACTATCTAAAAACTAAAATAATAAAAAAGGGAGTACTTTTTTATTATTTTAGTTTTTTATGTCATTAAAACAACGAGAATAAGGTATATTTAGATTAAACTTTATGTTTAAATATTTTTTTACCGGAAGTTGACTGCGGCAACAACCATAAAATGTTCCTCGCTGTTGTGAGGTGAAAAATTGTGTGTTGCGCTCGGCAGAAAAGTTTTTAGCGTCTTGTACCTTTGAAATCCTTGCTTCGCTCAGGATTCAATCACTTTGCAGCCTTGCATAACAAATAACTATGTTTATATTATAATATTTTTATATTTTAAATCTCATATAAAGTAAATAAATAACACAAAATCTTAAACTCAGAATGAGTAATAATAATCGCAACGCAGGTAATTCGTGAAATAGTTATTTGTTATGCAAGGCTGGAAAGTTGGTTATCTATTTAAATCTGAGCAAGTTAAGGATTAAAAGCGAGGATTTCAAAGGTACAAGACGCCAAAGACTTTTCTGCCGAGTGCAACACACAATTTATCACCTCACAAAAGTGGGGAATATTTTATGGTTGTTTCCGCGGTTAACTTCCGGTAAAAAATTATTTAAGCAAAAAGTTTAATTTAAATATACCTTATTATAAACAAAAAACTAAAATAATAAAAAAGGGAGCATTATAGTTAGTTAATTTTTTTTTAAAGTAGGAATATATTGTCCTCTACCAACCCGTCTGGCCAGCGTGGTAGCAGTAGGGTAATATCCTCCTATGAACGCCATAATAGGCGTGAGCTAGAAGAGGCCTATGTCCAGCAGTGGACGTCTACAGGCTGATGATGATGATGATGATGATGATGATATTGTTACTTATAAATAACAATGAAAACGATTCGGTAAATGTTGACATTGACATGAGGTACAAGACAAAGACAATAAAAAAATAAACTTTTATGTCACGTTCCGAAATCCAATCATAGGTTGTGAAATGTCACTTAGCGTAATATAAAATCCTTATAACAAATAGTTTAATCTTATTGTTATTGTTTTTATGATTCAATGAACTAAAATAATATAATAAAACCAAAACAGAGTATTGTAATTAGTTCAAAGCTATTTAAATAACAATAAAATGTAACAAAAAGTCAATTTCGGAACGCATTATGACTTATTTTTAGGTATTAAATTAAAAAGTAAGTACTTTACCGCGCTAGGCCGCAAAAAGCGATTTTCTACGCAGAAACTGAATGAGAAAACATCCTTTTTCGAGCGTGTGAGGTGATAATGCTATTATTACAATTAAGGTTAGATTAAACTAGAAAATTGGTAATGAGCACATTGCTTTTACCACTACAAACATAATAATCGTTATTTCTCATAGCAAAAAAGCTAGCTGTCATTTAATAATAATATTATAGGTACGTTAACGCGAAACCCGTAATAGTTGTAACTATTTATATCCAAACTGACTAAACTTAGGTGCATTGTATCATTGTGCATGTCGTTGGCAAAATTCAATTTGACATTTAAAAACTACTGAATTAAAATCGTTGAACCCATTTTTTTTTATGACTAACGTTGAGACTCTTAGCCTTCATCATACCTGATATTGAGTATTGATAAGGCTGAAGATGGAAACGACCCTCTCCCGGAATCCTCAGCCACTGAGGAACTGGCTATGTTATCTCGAACCGCCGGAACACAACAATGCCGATAACATTGTTGTTACGGCGTCAGACTTAGAGTAGACCAAACCGAATACAATATGTACCGAATACAATCGAACCCGGGACCCCTGGGTCTGATACTGGTGGTTGTACCACTAGACCACAGAGGCGGTAAATGCTTAGTTTACATACAATGATCAAAATGCTTAGTTTACATTCATAAAGATTCAAAATAGTTTGGATAAATTATACATAATATACAAAATCAAGTAGCAGAATAGTCAGGCTTGTAACCTAATACATAGGTTTTTCTTTGTCTCATTTCGCAACTTTTCTTCGATACGTAAATGTGTTTTTTTATAGTTTACATAATAAATAAGAACTGATTGCGTGTAGTGTATGTACGGCATTACCGGCAACTGAAAACAATGCACTATCACGTTACGTTACTAGAACGCTCTTGTGGGCGTTATTAGTACTTAATTTTTATGCATTTTTATGATTTTTTAAGTTTGAATTTTCAATGCTATCTTTTATGCTAAATTTTAATAGGAAAATACTAAAACTAAAATAGTACTACAAAGCGACTTTCGCAAATCAACTATAGTTGCCACCCGTAGGGTAAAGGTATATCTCTAATGTATTTATTAAATACTTTATGTTTGTCTGGTTTGGTCTATTTTGTGTTTCACTTTTTCTTTGTTGTTATTCTAAGTGTAATCTATCAAATCGCGGAACAACGGGCCCTGCCAGAATACCAGGTGTACTGGTATTCTGGCGGGTCAGAAGCAGTGCAAGAAAAAGTGTGTACCACCCGGGTGTACCACGACCCATGACTGGCATGGATCGTATGAACGATTGCGGTCATCTCCATGAATCTCATGATACGTTGTAGTGAAGTGGACAAACTTCTGTTAAATATAACTTTTAAATTCTGCATTTTACAATTTTTATGTCATAATTTTTAATTAAGATTTTTTTCTTTACATTGTAATATACAAAATTAAATAGTTATAATTAGATGGCTGTTTCACCTTAATTGAAAGTCAAACATTTGTAAATGTTTCTTTCACATGCGTGGATATTTCTCTCATTGATGAAACGACGACACGGTGGGATGAATATAATAGAAAATTTCGACGTGTCTTCATAGGTCTCTGTAGCATAATTGGTCAGTGCATGGGCAGGATTCCCAAGGATGCGGGTTCGAGTCCCGTCAGAACGACATGAGCGAAGTTGCTTTTATCTAGTATATTTTCTTATGTTACATAATTTTTATATCAAATTACTCGTACTGTGTTAGCATCACCTAAGCTTAGGGCATTATTGTCTGGACACGCTCGGAAAAGGAGGTTTTGTCATTAAATTTTTGCGCCGAAAATCACATGTTACCCTAGCGTGGTAAACTTTTTATGTTAAATTATATTCTTATTTTAAATAACTTTAAATTCATTATAATACTCCGTTTTGGTTTTATTATACTATTTTAGTTATTTGAATCATAAAGCGGCCTAGCGCGGTAAAGTACTTTTTAATTTAATACCTAAAAATAAGTCATAATGCGTTCCGAAATTGACTTTTTGTTACATTTTATTGTTATTTAAATAGCTTTGAACTAATAACAATACTCTGTTTTGGTTTTATTATATTATTTTAGTTCATTGAATCATAAAAACAATAACAATAAGATTAAACATTTGTTATTAGAATTTTATATTTAGGCTGAGTGAGATTTCACAACCTATGATTGGATTTCAGAACATGACATAAACCTTTATTTTTAAATTGTCTTGGTCTTGTACCTCATATCAATGTCAACATTTACCGAATCGTTTTTATTGTTATTATAGGTAAGCAGTTATTTATATTTTAAATAACTTTGAATTAACTATAATAGGTACTCCTTTTTTATTATTTTAGCTTTTTTTATCATTAGAACAACAAGAATAAGGTATATTTAGATTAAACTTTTTGATAAAAGATTTTTTTACCGGAAGTTGACCGCGGAAACAACCTTAAAAATTCCTCACTGTTGTGAGGTGAAAAATTATGCAGAAAAGTTTTTAGCGTCTCTACGCTCCCTCGCTACGCTTAGGATCCAATCTTTGAACCATAAAATCCTTCGCTTCATCAAGTTTCAATAGAGGTAATTCGCCGCTAAATCCAACTTTCCAACCTTGCATAACAAACATCTGAATTAAATGTGAGAAGTGGTAACAAAATTGCCACTTCTCATATTTTTTTCGGTACACAATGGTCATTTGGATCCTTGTAAACTCAACCCCCCATTTTCGATGATTGAATACTAACATTAATGAAAAAAGCTAGTGTGTTAAAGAAACACAATATTTTATTTTACATTGTTTTTTTTTGGGGATCAACAGGTTTCTAAACTTACCTAATTAAAATTTTCGTTATAGTAATAGCTACCTAGATTAGCACAAGCAATAAACATGCAATTTTATATTTTTAATTCAGCCGTTTTATTCATTTGGTACCTATGGCAAACAAATGATTTTGTGGTAAAGCTAAAAAATTAGACGTTATTCTGTTAGAGCTAATACAGTTTCTTGCGGCCGTTCTTCTGGTCAGTAA
Organism: Chrysoteuchia culmella; assembly: GCA_910589605.1. NCBI lineage: Eukaryota > Metazoa > Arthropoda > Insecta > Lepidoptera > Crambidae > Chrysoteuchia > Chrysoteuchia culmella. The sequence continues at coordinate 23,823,257 of OU342647.1, forward strand.
AAATATGTCCTGAACGGCTGGTAGGAAAAAAATGACTATTCAAAAGCACTTATCTAAGTCTATTTGAATAATAAATATTTGACTTTGACTTAGAATAGTTTGACTATTCATACTCAATATTTATATTGTTTTACTAATAATAATAATAATTTATTGACCAAAAAAGCTACAAAAAACCAATTTAGAACTAGGACATGAGTAGATACACTCGAGGTACTTCCCAGTTGACCAGTAGGGTTTTTCTAGGAAACGTTTACTCGGAAAGAACTAAGGTTAAAAAATAATTAAGTATTCAAATGAAATACTTATTAATGTTCTATTAGTTGTGATAAAAACGTTTTCTATCGTCATCAGCCATTTTTAATGTCCCCACTGCTGGGGCACTGGCCTTCCTTATGGCTGGATAAGGAGAACGGGCCATGACCCGCCACGCGGGCCCAATGCGGATTGACGGGTTTAACGACTGCAAATGCAGCCGGGACCAACGGCTGCCAATCTGCCTTCCGAAGCTCGGAGGAGCTCGAAATAGTAAATTTTTGGTCACCCATCCCGTGACCGACCATTGCGAAAGTTGCTTAACCTCAACAATCGAAGCCCGAGCCAAGGCCTATCGTGTGTTACGTTGCTTAGCAACCGCTGTTATTTTGGACTTATTAACACATATCTAGGCATCAAAGCTCTAGTAAGCTCTTACTGGAGATGGATTATTTCGAATATTCACATTTTCGAATATCTGTTTTTCTTGTTATGCTCGGGTTTCCGGATTGTTACTGTTTTATTTTCAAAACCATTCACGCAATTTAACTTAATCACACAATAAGAAATTTATCGCTAATAACTCAGCCATTTTATTAGCGAAAATGACTTTATTCTACAAATCATAAAAGATATTGGAACACTATACTTTATTTTGGGATTTGAACAGGAATGGTAGGAACATCTTGATTACTAATATTTTCTATACTATTTAATTTTTTTTAACGATCTACTTACTCAATTTGACCTAAAAATACCTGTCCTTAGTCATATGTCTTATGTCCTTTCGATTCTAAATAAAATGGGCGTAACCGAGTTAAAGCATCAAAGTGAACATACAAGCACATAAGTTACGAGTACAATGCAAATGCATACAAGATGAAATTTGTAAAAAATATGTACGTTTTTCTTCAATAAATATGATTTTCTTTTTCATTAATTTAAATTTCTTACCAATTCAATCGAGTGTCCACTATACGATTATTAAAATGTTGTTCGATTCACAAAGAAAGGATTTGAAATAAGTGCACTTATTCAAATTTGCTATATCTTTAATTTCCGTGCTGTTTCGTGTTTACTGTCCTACTTATCAGCAAAACATGGTAAATTGTCAAATTGTATATGTGTGCAGTCTTGATCACAGTTTTCGACGCAAATAACTATAAACGTAGAAGACTGTAGCTTCAACGGTAAAGTTTTTAGAGTTTTGTGATAGACAATGAACGAACGGACCGACGCATAGACGTTCACATGAGTGCCACCAATAGGGCTTCGTGGCCCATTAAGGTACGGAACCCTAAAAAAAGAAAGAATTAACCCAACCAAATCCCCACAAATTTCAGCACACGGAGGGTTACTCTGGAGACCACTACGTGGACAAAGGCGCCAAGGGGTTCAAGACCGACCACCATCACCGCAAAGAGTACGAAGATGCTCAAGGCAAGAAGAGGAAGCACCACGATCACGCAGGCCACAAAGGCAGCCACGAAGAAGAAGCTCACGGCTCCAGAGGAGCCAAATTCGACGAGAAGAAGGGGCACAAGAAGGGACATAAGACTAAAGGTAATGATTCTTTTTTAATGTTGTATTCTTTAATTTAACCAATAGTCTAGTATGTCAATAGTTTGTGTTTGGCAACAACATGTTCCATTGTAAATGTTGTTGTTTCTGTTAAAGCTGATAAGTTTCTTGCGGCCGTTCTTCTTATCAGTTAAAAGATGTCCTGAATGGCTGGTAGGGAAAAAAATGTTGGACTATTCGAAAGTACTTATCTATAAGTCTATTTGAATAAAAATCTTTGACTTTGACTTTGAGTAAAGGAAAATTATTTTGTCCGAGAAAATGACATTAATTCCTACACGCAAAAATATTTTACATATTGATTTTACCTACTTGAGTGTGCTATAATATTTTTTAAGTTTTCTCCAAAATTTGATTGGAGCTTTTTTTTAAAGGGTGTTAAAATTTATAATACTTCTAATTTAAAAACATTTAAATCTACACGAGTGAATTTTTATGTAAGGGCTCTTTATAACCAATAAACACGATATCTAAAAGTCACTGCAGTAATGGCAAAGGATTTGTAAAAAAAAGTTTAAAGGTGAAAAAAAATTATACCTAAACAATAAATAAACAACGGGTGATTTTACATTATAATATGACTTAAATCGATAGTAAAAAAAATCACTATGGTGACTTAATTTTTTGTAGAATTTTATCAGCAGGAGTCATAGGGATCGAGTTTTTCGTGTCCGTTATCTTTAAACGCTCAACAGGGGGAGGGGGGAAAACTGCAAGGGGGGTGTCCAATAATCGCAAATAATGTTCAGAAATAGTTATTTGTTATGCAAGGCTGGGAAGTTGGTTATTTAGCGGCGAGTTACCTCTACTGAATCCTGGGGGGTTAAAAAGGATGCAAACGCAATATTGCTAGTAAATTCACTGACAATTCATTTTATTGTTTATTTCCTATGGAATTTGCTTTTAGTAAGTTTTCTTGCCTTCAAAAAATTAAAAGCAAATTCTTCTACACTGGCACTGACGCAGTTCTAAACTCCATAGAAGATGAACAATTAAATGAACTGTCAGTGAATTCACTTAGCAATATTGCGTTTGCGTCCTTTTTAACCCCCCTGAGCGAAGCGAGGATTTCAAAGGTACAAGACGCTAAAAACTTTTCTGACGAGCGCAACACACAATATTTCACCTCAAAACAGCGAGGAACATTTATGGTTGTTTCCGCTGTCAACTTCCGGTAAAAAATCTTTAAACATAAAGTTTAATCTAAATATACTTTATTCTGGTTGTTTTAATGATATAAAAAACTAAAATAAAAAAGGAGTTATTTAAAGTAGGAATATATTGCTACTTATTAAAAATAATAAATACGAATAAAATAAATAAATGTAAATGTTGACATTGAAATGAGCTACAAGACAAAGACAATTTAAAAATAAAGATTTATGTCACAGTCCGAAATCAAATTGTAGGTTGTGAAATTTCACCCAGCCTAATATAAAATTCTTATAACAAATAGTTTAATCTTATTGTTATTGTTTTTATGATTCAATGAACTTAAATAATACAATAAAACCAAAACGGAGTATTACAAAATTTAAAGCTATTTAAAATAAGAATCAAATATAACATAAAAGTCAATAGTGCGATTCGGAACGCATTATGACATATTTTTAGGTATTAAATTAAAAAAGTACTTTGCCGCGCTAGGCAGCAAAAAGCGATTTTCTACGCCTAAACTGATTGACAAAACCTCCTTTTCAGAGCGTTTGAGGTGAAAAAGAAATTAACACTGTAGGATTTAATGTGAATTTAAATTTATTTTATTTGTCATTTTTTATTGTTACCAATTCGTTAAATATACGTGGATGCTAGGCAGTAGCAAAGTGAACAAAGTATTTTTCATGTTCATTATTGTCTAATTTGTGGAATTTTCTTGGTCTTGGTTGAATATATTTAACAACTTTATGAAATTATTATTTATTATCGAAATATGGAAAGCCATATTTCTACTATAGTTGTTAAATATATTCATTATTCATTAAAATTAACAGATAAATAAAAATATTATTAATAGTCAATAATTTAATCAACATTAACAGTTAAAATTATCAGTATTAGATTCGGACGTGCGATGGAATTTATTTTAAAATAATTGTCATTCTTTTAAGGATGTTTTTTCTTAACAACCGTTTAAATCTGTTGATTTCATTGAATATTTTTGGTTGTACTCAGTTGTAGGCTCTTTCTCTTTCGGAATAAGTATTAGAAATCGAATAATGATTATTAATAGTTCATTTCTTTGCGATATTTTTCTTCGATTGAATATTATTAGTCATAAGTAGTCAGTTCAAGCGCACGTAAGTGTTAATCCTGTTAAAGAATAAAGGAACGTTCATTGAAATAAAACAACTTTTACGGATATCAAACGCGCTATATTTCACGAACTAAGTTGTAATTGTCCGTATTTTTTGTTTTTTTAGGCCTTTTTTTTATTTTCCCGACGATTCGCCACCTTTTCAGCTGCCGTGGTCACGGGATGACAGTCATCCCATTTATTTCAATGAACAGTCGCGCCAAAACATAAGATGTACATAAAGTTCATTGATTTAACGCGTTCCTAATAATATACGTTTGCTACGTTTAAATAAAAAAAGAAAGTTATTTCTAAGATTGAAAATATCAACTAATATTTTTAACAGTTATAATAAACTGATAAAAATATATTTATCATTTTATTGTTAACAGATATTTTTACACCTTCTCTAATTTCGACCCATCGCCTCTGCAGTCTATTTATATTTTCTAATACTTAATTCTTGATGATTCTATCCGTAACACGGTGCTTTAGCTACTCGTACCACAGAATACTTAATAGTACAATATAATAAGTAAATCTTATGTTTTGACGCGCACTGTTCATTGAATTAAAACAACTTTTACGGATATCAAACGCTTAGCTTTAGCTTTTTTTAGTCAGTGCCGTGGTCAGTCATCCCGTGACCACGGCAGCTGAAGAGGTGCCGAAACGTCGGGAACATCAAAAACCCCTAAAAAACCCTAAACATACGGACAATTACAACTTAGTTCGTGAAATATAGCGCGTTTGATATCCGTAAAAGTTGTTCTATCTCGTACTTCAATCGGAATCGTACCGAGTGCGATGTTGACTTTTATTTATTTACCGATTATAACCGCCTGCCCCGAGTCGACGAACTATCAAATATAAAATTTCACGCGCAATTTCACTGATACAACAACACGTAGTGATCATTGTCGTAGAAAATGTAACATTTTGCGGCTTCGAGAAAGCGAATCTGTTGCACAACTTGTTAGTTTTACCGAATAACTGACCTCGGCTATGATTCGTGTGGCGAAGTAGATAAATTGATTTCATTTGTTGTATTTTGAACCAAAGATTATGTAGGTTGTTTAACTTCTGTGAAATCTGGTTTGTTATTTATTTGTGAAGTGTTAGATAATTAGGTTTTTTTCTTATTGTTTTAATAAGCTGGGTTTATTTTTGTATGTGAGGTTCTTTCACTCATTTCGCCAAGGCTTTTTTATGGCTTCCGATTTGGTAAGAGTTGCAGAAAATACGGAAGTGATGGAATGCTAATTGTTCGGAAGAGCTAACAAATGCAACTATATTTATGATTTTTAATTTTTGCATTTTCCAATGCTATTTTTATACTTACCTATGATATATTTTTTTATAAAAATATATAGAAAAATTACTCGGCCACAAGATTTTTTAAAATAGTTTTCTATTAAATAATATCTTAAATGCAACTTAGTTGGTCATGTGAATGTTTGTCCCGGTAACGGACAGTAGAACCAAAGAATACTAACTTCTACTGTAGAACGCACAATCCCTGGATTAGGTATGATATGACGATGCATACCTACGAATAGGTATACTGCGCCATCGCTATTAAACTGTAATATTTTTAAGGCATTATTAAAACACAAGAATAAAATTGTATTAAGTAATTTCTTAAGTTCAGTGTCTGGCTCCAAAGACAAACATTCGGAATAAAATAAAAAATTATCATTCTTTCGTCATTTCTGTTCCATAACACAAATACATAAGCTACTTACTACAAAATCAGATCAATGCAAGAACGAGTAGGTAGTATGTTTGCTAATAAAAATGCAAATCCAACAATAACTTGTTCTCGCTGATTTCATTCCAGGCTACCACAACAAGTACCACAAGGACGAATTCCACAAAGAGCACAAGTTCTACGACGACTTCCACAAGAGCGGCGAGCACCACCGCTTCGGGAAGTTCCATGCCAAGCACGCCAGCAATGAGAGCGGCAAGAAGAAGGCGCATCACGTCAATGCCGGCCACGACTTCATGGAACGCGGCAAGAAGGGATACAGGTAGACCCAAATAGATTTTAAGTTAGGAGCATAAGCTCCATTATTACTTCAGTTATCAGTAGCCTGCATACCAGTGCAACGAGAGCGGTAAAAAGAAGGCGGATCAAGTTAACGCAGGCCACGACTTCATGGAACGCGGCAAGAAGGGACACAGGTAAACTAATCTAGTTATTTACATTCATTACTTGCACGAACGACGTTCTTCTGCTGGTGAGTCCACAAAGTGCACAAGTTCTACGACGATTACCACGAGAGCGGCGAGCACCACCGCTATGGTAAGATCCATGCCAAGCACGCCAGCAACAAGAGCATCACGTCAACGTGAGTCACGACTTCATGAAACGTGGCAAGAAGGGATACTGATGCAAATAAATGATTTATCTATCTATCTATCTATCTGTTCAGGTAGATCAAAATAGTTGTAAAAATAAAGCGGAGAAGGTAAATAATTACCTTTACAAATAACCGAAGTCTGCATACCAGTAATGAGAGCGGCAAAAAGAAGGCGCATCACGTCAACGCCGGGCAGGTTTTCATGGAGCATTCCAAGGAGGGATACAGATAGACCATTATAGCTACTTACAAGGTTAATTTATTACTTGCACGAATTACGCTCTTCTGCCAGCGTATTCACAAAGAGCACAAATTCTACGACAACATGTGCCCGCTGCTCTCGTGAGAGCAGCGGACACCATTGCTACGGCTGTTACTGAAGGAAATGAACACACAATGATCGCAGCAACGAACTTTGCGTCCAAAGTTTTTGGATCGTAACGCCCGTCGTGCTTGTACGAAACGGAGGTATTATACGGTACGGATAAAAGAACATAATTATCTGGACCCACCCCAAGATGTTGTCCGGAAATAATACTAACAGGTTGCCAGTGCCTACCCATCGACTACAATAGTTTCGAATATTATTATGCATTGGCACATTCTATATTTTTCTTTCGTTCGCAGTTCAGCATGTTATTATTAACACTGCTAATGACACCCCGTTTTTTCAACAGCAACAAAGGCCATATGGACGGCGATCACCAAGGCTACAACAGCAAGCACGGCCACGACGAACACGACGAGCACCACTCCCACCACGGCAAGAAGGGGGGGAAAGAAGGCGGTTCCCACTGGGGATATGCCAAGAAACACTAATCCTTACCTCCACCACATTAGGCTGCTTGTCTCTACGATTCTTCTCCCAGGATCACCCTGTTATGAACTGGGGAAATGCCCAGAAATATTTAACCCTGTCTTTGTCATATTATGCCTGATTTCACCAACACTCCCTAACTTTAAGTGGCTCTTAAATATCATGTCGTCTTTTACATACCCTTGCCATTTAAAGTGACAGGACGATGTTTGAGAAACCGTTTAAGTTAGCGATGTTGGACATTAGGTTGCTTTTCCCTTGGAGTCTACTGATAGGGTCTTCTTTCAGGCTAGCAAGGAAGTGCCCGGAGTAATGCTAAAAGGAATTGAGATTATGTGTGTGATATCGATCCATCATAATATGGCGCCTTCGATACAAATTGCAGTAAAGTAGGTAACTTTAATTTTAACGGTGCTAAGTTTGCGTAAGGAGCTAATTAATTTGTTTGCGTTGATTTAGATAAATTTTTCGCAAAGTTTGAAAATCTTAACAGTGATCATGTTCCAAATTAATCGTTATCGTCTGATGAACAAACAGACAAATAGTATCAATAAAAATCGGAACAGATTCGTGTCGTCACTCTCGTAATCGCGTAAGGCCGTGACGAATCGGGCGTCAACTCTTGCGCAAGTCTAGGAGCCGGATTCTCATATCACTCGAAATAGTTTCGTATACGAATTCATATCCGAATTGCATAATATTAGGTCTTTACCTATGGAATTGCCGATTTGTATGAAGAATTTCCGAAAAAGTTATTTTTCCATACTAACAACTTTTGTTGTAATTTCTATTGCAAATTCTGATGCCACCTTTTTTATGTACAATTATTGTGTTAAATCTAAGCAATCATTTTAAAATGAGTATCCTTTATATAAATAATATTAAATAGTGTCATTTTTTCTAACAAAAAAGTTAGTATCTATCGAGGATTTTTTTTATCGTTTATGAAACGAAAAAAAATCTTATAAATACTGATTCTTGTCTGTTTCGATGTTAATTTCATAAAAAAAATCAAGCAATTGATGTGCCTTATAATTATGGAAGTGAGGAGCTCTAGAAGTGTAAGAAAAAAATCGGCAATTTCATAAGTAACCTATTTTGTGCTTCTTCATCTTCTTCCTTGATCTTTCCCACTTTAAGTTGGGATGGTTCTCCTAATTTTGTGGCGCCAAGATATTCTGTCCGAAGTTGTGGGATTGGGGAATTTCTCTGCTTTCACATTGAATATTGAACGAATCTATGTTGAGTCTGTGATACTTCGCAAAAAGTGAAGAAGAATGGTTGTTCCTTGGTCCTTGCCAGATATCTCAAACTCAACATAATCGTTACATATTATTTTGTTTAAGTCTGCTGCACAAACTTATTCGATTGAGACGTTTTAATACAAAATCATTTCGAGCGACTTGAGACTTGAAGGTCCCTTATACTTGTCTTCTATGTCATTTTTTACGCGATGCACTAATTTAAAATCTATTTATTGTTACTTACGCGACTAATTATCAAGTTCAATGTATTCTTTAAGCTAGGCTTGTATTTTACGTGCGATATAAACCCTATTTTATTTGCTTCCACTGATTTAATTACAAAATTGATACCACTCTGATATTCAGAATTATTGTTTTTGTAATTAATAATCAATTTATTCCATTATAACTTAGCATGTAAGTTTTGTATTTTTATAACCATTTAGTAGAGAATTACGGATTGTTATTTGTTATAGTTTGTTTGATATTGTTATTCATTTTGTATATTGTTTTATGAATAAGAAATACTTATAACATTATAATAGATTTTTATAAAAATTATAAGAACAATAAAAAACGAACATTTCTCCATTTTTATACTATTTATTCATCTAGATATATTCGTAATCTAAGAATATTTCACAATAAAATAAACTAACGTTTGGTTGTTTCTTTCATTTACAATTTCGCTAGCTACTTCAATTTTATGCTACTTTTTTACGTAAAGGAATAACAACTTGAATTACTTATATGCAATCACTTGCCACAATTTTAAACTGAGCCTATGTCCATAATTAAATACAAATATGTAGGTACAGCAGGTGAGAAGGTGAAGGTAGAAAAAGAATTACTACATAGTTATGTAGTTATTCTTTTCCTACCATTCTCTAAACTCCAAATTAAAAGCTGTCATCTATAAAGTTTCATTTGTTCATATCCTTAAATCTTGATAAATTTATAGTTTTGCTATCACAAGCACAACGCATTTTTTTGTTATTTTTTGCCCCTTCAGCTACGGAAATAATGTTTTTAAATACACCTTTGTGCAGTTTTCGTAACTGTACCATGAAAAAAAAGGTTGAATTTGAGTTCAACACTATTATATAAGACATGGGCAACCCAAGTGATATATTAAAAACAAATACATACTGATTACACGCCTTTTGTTTTCACCATTGTTTTCAAACATTCTTTCCGTAAGATAATCGGGGCTTATTCATTTTTCTATTTTATTTCTATCAGTTTACTTCTGTCGTTTTCTTGTTTCTTTATTTTGATATTCTTTCTGTTTATGTGGACTGATCAAAATGGTGGTTTACAAGGTTCAGGTGGCGGCAGGGTTGGGTCATTCTGTTTGATGTACACAGACACGGTGTGGTGGGGCCTCCTCGGGAAGAATACCCGTTGACCATTGTTGTCTACAAACTCGGTGTAATCCATGGACCAGGCCCGCTTCATACCACACTTTTCGCAGATTTTGGCACTAAACATGAAAAGATTGATTAGACAACTTTACATTGCGTTTTTCTGTTCGTGTTGATATAACAGATCTAAATTGTACAGTCCCAAAAATCAGCTTGGTACTAGAACTGCAGTTACTATCAGATATCACGTTATGTGGTATGAGATCGGACTGCAACTGGAGAAACATACAAGAGGGAAACGCGCACGGGTTTAATTTTCTTAAATTTTGGCTGCGAATGCAATCAATCGTATTCATTTGACATTTCATTATATTTGTACTTCTCAGCTGCAATTTGTATGAAAGATATGCGTGACTTACAATGAGGATTGTCAAAGGAATTCGATCACCTTACACAATCGCATGTTTCTGCTAGTTCAGAGATCCTTCCACTGCAGACAATGGGAGATTCAAGCTACCGATTAAGTAGCAATAATATTTGTATCGGGTAGGGGATCGAACCCACGACTCCTGGCTCAATAGGCATGACCAGTGTCACTGCGCCATCGGACCCGTCAATTCCATTAAGTCCAGCGGTCCAGACCATCGTCAGTGTAATACTGACATAATGCTGAACTAGGTCCCTTTTGGTGCAGCCGTGGGACAGTTTACTCATGGATACTGTTACATTAAGCTACCTTTTTTTAATGAAGTCTCCTTTTTTATTTTTTTTTATATTTATCACTTCAAATCAAATCAAATCAGTTTATTGCACTCCATAAGTATACAAGGTCTTAAAAATAGGTGAGAACATTATGGGTCCGGATTGGACATGACAAATATAAGTATAAGTAGTATCCTTCATACTTGTGTATCCTTCGCCTGTACCAAATAAATGTTTTGAGTATCAGTATGAGTATTAAGGTCCGATGGCGCAGTTGAATGGTGACAATGGAGCTTATTTTCATCGTACTTACGTATACTGGCTGATAGCCGTGACTTGAACCAGCGGATGGCGCAACTCCTGCGCCTGGTCCAGCACTGACTTCAGCAGGAGGGTGCCGACTCCCTGGCCTGTCACCTCGGATGCCGTCGCTAGTACCTCAACCTTAGACATAAAGGTATCATCACTATTGACGTCTCATTATTATTAGCCATTTTTTTTATATTCCTACTTCTGGAGCACTGTTCTTCTATATGGATGAATAAAGACAATGATCAGGAAGAGGTTTTTGTAGGTTGTAACGACTGAAAATACAGCTAGGACCAACATTTTAACGTCCCTTCCAAAGCATGGAGTAGCTCGAAATAAATAAATTTAGACATCCAGCCGGTAACCGGCAATTGCGAACTGATTGGCTGATGATGATTAGGCCACGTTGCTGTTAACTGCAAAATTAAATAAAACCAGGTGACATTAAACGGAAACTAGGTGTACCTATATACACACACCTCTAAGACAGTCGTCTCAGCCACATAACACCCACTGCTGGGTATAGGCCTCACCCAAAAGGGGGGGTTTGCCGTAATCGCCACGCTTGGTAGAGGGTTGGTTATCGCAGTATGGCCAAGTTTGAAGGAGACGCTGCTGCCCGTCTCCTGAAGGCTGAGTCCCTTAGTCGCCTTTTACAACACCCACGGGATGAGAGGGGGTAGTGCTGTTCTAAGCCGACACTACACAGCTACACAACTCTAAGACAGTATATAAATATAAAAGTAAGCCTCTAAGACCAAAATAAATGTCTCACTTCAATAAATCTTTTTTCGTAACTTCAGCTAGGTTTGATAAAGGTTGTATGTAATGGGAATTGAAAATTCAAGGAATTGAAACAAGCAGAAAGATAAGTAATCACTGCCTACCCCACTGGGGAAACCGGTATGAAAATTGTATTTTTAAGCTGATATCAAACACGTAAAAATTAGTAACCAAAGCACTAACATCGTAGATGTACTTCACATGGTACTTCTTGAAGAAGTTCGGACTCCTGTAGCAGTGCGCGATGAAGTGCATCCTATTCCTCTCCGGATGGGAGCAGGTGTAGTGAGCCCAGTCCTCCAGCTCGTCTGGCACCCAGGGGTATATCTAGGTAAATACACGATTTTACCACATGTGGTTTAAACTTTATGTTGAATTGAAATGAATCTAATAAAATTTGTTAAATGAAAACAAAAAAAAAACTTAGTCGTTTTTTGGGTTTCGTTCCAAGATAAAAACGAAAAAAATCATCTATATCGATGGAGCGAAACTTATTGAAGAAAGAACCTTCAATGCGAACCGGAGTCGTCAGGTTTTTATTAGCTTCGAATAATGTTAAAATTACTTATACGAGTACATATCCTATATAGTAGGTTAGGAAAGGTAATTTTAGGTTCAATATTTTGTAGGACATACTTAGTTCTAACTGCCATTATTCATTGTGTTATTGATGTAAAAACTATGGCTTACCTTATTGCTGACAGCCACGCCGATCAGTTTATGTTCCCGAGTTCGTTTTAAATGTTCAAAGGCTAGAAGTCGATCACCTGGAAATAAAATATCGGGAATCGATTCCCGTCTGAGAATTCACTTGTGGCCGAGTTAATTTTTTCCTATATTTTTCTATTTAAAATTTACCATAAGTATAAAAATAGCATTGAAAAATGCAAAAATTACAAAGTCATAAAATATCGGTATTCCCCTAATATTTAAAGAAAATAGCAACCCAAATTTTCATCAAAAAGATTTCCAAAGCTAAAAAAAAATTAAGAAATGTTAATATAAAATAGAATAATTAGATGAACTCGTTTGTTCCCAACGAGTCACACACCTAAACGAGTCACAGTTTTACTCGTTTCGAGAACAATTTGTAAAAATAATTCCCAAGAGTCACACTCCGAAGGTATGGAATATTTTTAGGTGAAGTACCAGGTCGCATAGCATAGCTGCTAACCAGGAGTTATTTTAGATGTTTTGAGAAGTTACTAAAAGTCCTTGTTCAGCGTTTAACAGGTTGAACAGATTTTTTATCTCTAACGCCTACCTTCCTACCTTCGGGGTGTGACCGTGTGACTCGTTGGGAATTATTTTTATAAATTGTTCTCCCAACGAGGAAAACTGTGACTCGATGGGATTTTTTTCCCAACGAGTAACAATATGACACGTTATGACTCATTGGGAACAAACGGAAGAACTTTGACCACTAACTAAAAAAAGTTCAACACTTACCCGAATTAGAGTACTTTTCCGTCAGAACTTCCAAGTAGGGACTGTCCAAGGACATCCAGAGGCCCGCGATGCTCGGCTCCCGCGGCCAGTAGTGGGTGTACAGGAATGACCGGATCATCCGAGCGTGGCACAGGTTGCCGTGTTCTATGGTCACCGATTTGATGTCGAAACACTGAATGAAATGTAGGGTAGAAGCTATGGTATCGGAGCTACGACACAACTAATTCTAAATCCGTTGTACCTACCTACCACCATAAATTAAACTTCTGCGGACTATTTAGTCACTGTATGTACCCGAAACATATAATTGGTACTAAATTTTTGGGGTTTTTTTATGGGTTTGGTTTCCCGACGTTTCGGCACCAAAAGGTGCACTGAAAACAATTGCCGAACACGGGTTGACTAGCCACTTTTAAATCTACCTTCACAAAGAACTTTGTGAAGTAGACTTATAAGTGGCTAGTATCAAATATCTGTTTCGGGTACATAAAGTGCACTAAATAGTCCGATAAAGTTGTTTTTATTTTAAATATGAATGCGCGAAGAAACTCAAGATGTGCTTATATGAAATTAGTGCCTGGGCAGTGGGGAAGTGACTGATTTGTGAGATTCGTAAAAGGGAGGGACTTCTGAGACTCCACCACGAGCTTTATAAACCCACCTGCTCCTCAGCTCGCGAGCCGCCTCGCCCCCATTTTCCTAAATTCAGACTCAACTAAAGTAAACATGAGCCCTACGTAATTTGTAGCCTAGTGGAAAGCAAGCGTCGTCTTAATGATTTTATACTAATCATTAAGATAACGCTTCTACTAACTACAAACTAATCAAAACATATCTCACACTCACATCAAAAGTGGCTAGCAATCAAGTAATTTTTTGACTTTAAAAAATATCCAATGAATATATTTTGTCAAATGTAGGTTTTCAGACTCGCTTCTTACTTTAATTCATTTCTTCTTTTAATTTCACTAGTAGTGAAATTTACAACAAAAAGAATCATTACCGATCCAAGAAAGTTAAAATAATAATCCTCTATTGCGCGATACTCGGCCGAAATGAATAACCTATCTGTAGAGAAGTATAGGGCTATCTTCTAGTTGCCTAGGATACTGGCTTCGTTGCCTAGCCGTAACCGTCGATATTTTGGTTATATAAACAAAAACATCCTAGGCAACTATCTCAGATAGCCCAATCCATATCTACAGATAGGTTATTAATTTCGGGCGTAAAACTATCTTGATCCCAAGACAATTTTGATGTGTGAAGATGCTTGAAAACAGAAGAAGAATGATAATGTTCTAGATAGGGAGAATATTTCTTACTGGCTTCTTCTCTTTTGGAAAGCACGGGGTTTCACATGGCGATGGGTTTCTGTAGCTCCGGATAGGAAGTTTAAAACATGGCTGAGACAACCCGCCTCTTATCGCTCCTGACAATAACCTTTTGAGGTGCAGCATCTTGGCAATGGTCAACTCGGATTCATCTTTCGTGTGCAATACTATTTAAATACCTACTTAAGATGCGTTTTATTGCATTATTTTACTCCAAAACATTTACGAGAATTTTACATTTTGGAATCAAGAGTTTTTGATACTGGATGCAGAATTGACAAATTATTCTGTCAAAGTCAGACGTCGCGGACGTCAGCCGCACATTTGGAGATGTATTCTCTAACTATTCTAAGCTTGTATGTCCACAAAGCGGCAACTTTGATCAAAATGGCGAAGTCGGTGGCAGGCAATGTAATGATTTATAATGTACTAGCCTTCCGCCCGCGACTTCGTCCGCGAGGAATTAGGTTAGGTATCGCGCGGATTTTGGATGTCGCGTGGTGGTGCCATTTCGTCGTCTCAGCCACATAACTCCCACTGCTGGGTAAAGGCCTCCCCCAAGGATCTCCACGACGACGACCTTTCCTGCGCTGCCCGCACCCTGCGGCTTTCCGCGACCTTCACCAGATCGTCGGTCTGCCTGTTTGGGGTACTACTTAAGGAGCGTCGGCCGTTGCGCGGTACCTTCTTATCAGACCCATAGTTAGCGACCACGTTTCACTACCATAAGTGTGCCATTTATCAGAGTAAAAAGTATTTTATGTTTATCTCCACGGTTCAATTTATGTTCATACCAGAATTTCACTAAAATAGATTCAGCGGTTTACGTATGAAAAGGAACAGCCAGACAGTGCAGTCTTTCTTTAACATTTATAATAAGTATAAGGGAATGGATAAGTGTGAATGGAAAAGTAGTAAAAAATGCTCCAAAGCTATCGCGATCAAAGTTGCTATATCTATATTTGGTATTATCTAGACAAAATTTCAACCCTTTTCTTAAACCATTTAGGGTTGCATGTTCACCGCACCGGATTTCAAAATTGATGACATTTTTGCAATCAACATCCCATAAAACCTTAATAACTATACCCATATCAATTTTCACATTATTTACCCCTTTTTAACCCCTTTGGGGGTGGAATTTTCAAAAATGCCTAGAGAGGTTAAAGTTTAGTTTCAACCTAAATTCAAAATTTGAAATCCCTAACACTTTCATTTTAAAAATAAAGGACTTTTCTTAGACTATTTCATCCCCTTTTTCACCCCTTTGCGGGTAGAATTTTCGAAAACTTCGAGATAGGTCAATGTTTATTTTTAATCGACAACCTAAATACAAAATTTGAAGATCCTATCTTCAAAACTGATAGACTTTCATACAAACTTTTATCCCCTATTTTACCCCTTTAGGGATGGAATTTCCAAAAATCCATTCTTAGTGGATGCCTACACTGTACAAGGTATCTATGTTAAAATTTCAAGTCTCTAGTTTCATCGGTTTGGGCTGTGCGTTGTTAGCTCAGTCAGTCAGTCAGGACTTTGAATTTTATATATATAAATTGCTTTAATACCGCCTTCTCTTGCTAAATTAACATAATTTTAAAATTTCTCAATTTCAATTTTAATAAGACGAATCTGCATATTTAGTAGGTATATTATACATGACTGCTGAAAGCTGTAACTGAATTGATTTAATAAATAAGGTATCAGACAACACGACACACATTTATCTGATAGAATAAATATTACTTACGTGTCCCCAACAGTATTAATGATAAGTATTAATATCACCTTTAATCTATTTTTCGATTATCATAAATTGTAATTTAGATATTGTAAATAGGTAATATTGGCATGCATCACAGAACAAAAAACCAAACATTTTATTTAATAATAACTTCAATACCAAAAACATAAGAATAAACCTTTTTGATCAACCTATTCGAATAAGGAAAAAATTAAAACTGTCATTTCATCCGTGTTGTGCAGCCGTCAATATGTCACCGTTCGGTGGTTTCGTAAAAAAACCCTCAAAAACCCATTAAAATGGTTAAACGGAGATGTAAATAGTGTTTCAAAAGACTGGACATCTCTTCCCATTCTCAGGTGCCTAATTATGACCACAGTGCTCAATTTCTTGAGGTTGTTTTCGGTGAGGAGTGCATTCTGGAAGGCTACGGGAGCGTCAGGGTGTCTCACCAGGCCTGTCAGACGGTACTACGCCGATACCTCGAAGCCAGATTCCACTTCTAAGCAAGTCGTGGTGAGGTTAAAAAATATTATTCTAGATTGTCAAAACTCAGGTAATGTCAACGATACGGTTACCCACAAACAAAAATCATCTTGTATAATTTTTTTTGTACCCACTTATTACTTAACTGAATATCCAGTCGATCACTAACTTACGCGATTGTACCTTTAATGACTGGCTTATCCTTCAACCTATAAGTATTATCATTTCAATGATTATTGATAACCTCGTCGTCTCAGCCACATGACACCCACTGCTGGGTATAGGCCTCCCCCAAGGATCTCCACGACGATCGGTCCTGTGCTGCCCGCATCCAGCGGCTTCCCGCGACCTTCACCAGGTCGTCGGTCCACCTTGTGGGGGGCCTACCCACGGAACGCCGTCCGGTACGCGGTCGCCATTCCAGATTCTTTCCGCTCCAACGGCCATCGGCTCTTGTGTCCCGCCCACTGCCACTTCAGCTGAGCAATCCTTCGAGCGGGATGTCAGTGACTTTAGTTCTCCCGGATCTCCTCTTTTCTGATTCGATCACGCAGGGAAACGCCGAGCATAGCTCTCTCGATGGCACGCTGAGTTACCTTGATTGATAACCTAATAATAATTAAAGCTGTTCCTACTTTTGGTTGCTGTTGGGTCTGTGTTATCCACTTGCTAATTGGTAGATACCTTTCTACCTCCAGGCACCCCCTGCAGGGCAATATGAGCTACGCGACTATTTGTCAAAATATATCTTGCAATGTCTGGCGCGCTCATATCAGTACGGTGTGAGCTGGACAAACAGTGCGCTTACGCGACATAAGCATCGAGAAACATTACTTACTCGAATGAACCCCACTATAATTATCACGCGATATGATATTGCGCATGATGCTATCTTGCTTGCCCCAATAAAATGTGAGTGGGACAGCGATGGTGATGTCTTACGTTATCGTGATATTGAGTGTCAATAAAAGCTGCTCATAGAGCTACAGGCGTTTTTATTTTTAACCGACTTCAAAAAAGGAAAGACGTTATCAATTATTATTCGTCACGTTTATTTAAATATTTTTTTTTATGTATGTTCACCGATTACTCGAAGACGGCTGAACCGATTTCAATGATTAAATCGCTATCATCATCATCAACATCAGGTTTGATCTCAAGAAGGTTCCGTACGGCACTTATTCTAACTTTAAAAATTGTGAAATAAAAAACTTGTATAATGTAGGTAGAATGCCTTGGCTGACACCGACTCCAATAGGCTTATTTTTTTAATTTTTGAATTCGGTTTTTTTTTTTTTTATTAAAAGTTACTGAGAATTATTTATCGTCCTCAGGTTCAAGGCACCGAGAATGAGCAGCGGGTGCGCGTACGCCGAGCGCGCGCGAGCGACGTGCCGCGCGTATTACGCTTCGTTCGCGAGAATGTTCGCGTCGCGTTCCCAGCGGTGGCCACCCACAACATCATACTCAACGACTTTGTCACTAGAGCACTTGCTCAAGGTTGGTGAGATCTAGGACTCCGCGCTTCTGCAGCGTTTGATCTTAAGTCTATCACAAAACTAACGTTTTCGAAAATTCCGATGTTCTCCAGGCCACTCAATGTTAGCGGAACAGCATGAGAACAGACGCGGCTGGCCCCAGATCCGAGGTCTGGCGTTGAGCACAGCGATCTGCCCGTGGGATGCGGCGCTTCTTGAGCGTTGGGCACGTTGCGTGCGCTGCCCGCGCTCGCGCCGTCTCATGAACTTCACGGCCCACTGCATACGGGCACCTGCACTGCATGACAAGTATAGGGTTCATAATATATTACAGGTACTACGATTTATTTGTTTCCTTTTTTTCCAAAACAACGTTGGGTGTTTCTTCATTGATCAGCCCGATTTGGTACGGACACCGACCTTCATCTTCTATGGACGCATAGACGATAGTCAAACATCATTTTTATAGGATTATGCGTCCACCGATATCGGTATCAGTGGTGGGTCAGGCAACCAAGAAACACCCGTAACAGGACTTACAAAAGAAGTATCAAAAAATTATTGAACATACGCATTAGGTAGGTATGTAAACTTAAATTTCACAAGACTTCTTTTGTGTTTGTTAAGGTTTGACTGGCCAGGCTCGTGATTGTGATGACATTAACTCTTTGTTGCTGTGACTTACTAATATAAAATTAATTTGTCTCATCAGGTAATGCTAGTAGTCCCTCAAGATAAACCAAATAGTTCTGAAATCATCCAAGTGCTTGCCAAAAATGTAATCCAAAGGGGAAAAGAAGTTGGATTTCCCCTTATACGCTTCGATGTTACCAGTGATTTCATGTAAGAAACTTATTTCAGTAAAGCTATTATATAATATCAGGGAGGGAAGGGGGAGGATTATGACGTCTTAATTCCAGGCACTTTTTTTTATTTATTGTTGTAAAGCCATTCCTTTGTATAATAAGTAAAAGGGAGGCAAAACGCTAACTCGCACGGGTAGTGGTCTCGCAGGGGGTAGAAGGCTTGTGCTCCAACAGTGGTGACTGGTGACATTAAAATGCATGAAGACGCTGGAGACAATTTTAGATCGATGTATTCCAAAATTACCTTTATTCATTATTCATTGTGGTATATTTTTTCAGTTCGTCGTCATTAGAAGGATTACATCTAAAGAAAGAATGGCAACTCTCGTACGAGATCATACCAAATGCTTTGAGAGAGAAAGACCCACCTATCACCTCAAATGGCGAGATGCAGAACTCTGAAAAGGAAAAAGGGAAACTTAGTAGTGGAAATTTCATAGCTGTTTACACAGCACTCTCTGACCATTCAAAAGCCGCAGAAGTAAAAACACCACCGAAAATGTTATAACAATAATTCTGACGGCTGCTAATAAACAGCTCCATAAATTGATGTTTTTCAATGTTTCCATTTAGAGTCGGTACGATATGAGGATTACAATGATATTTATCCCATATACCTATTTTATACCCTAGCACAACGAAACGGCCAAAGCCTTGATTAGGTATAAAGTGAATTTAGAGCTTGTAGAGTTAGGGCATGTAGATTAAGAAACTGCACATGAAAATGTTATAGGTGGGATTTCACTTCTTGTATGATTTAATCCTGAAATGCGTATATATTTTTTTTTATAACAAGACTATATCAATTTTCAGACTTCTAGCATCTAAAATTGTCTCATACAAACATCCATCTCCTAGTTGAAGGGGTTAAGCGGTAAAAGTTCCAAGTTTTAGTTTTTTTTTTGTTCATTGTGTACTAATACTAGCCTACGTATTAAATTTCAGCTTTCTAGGACTTCAAGAAGAACCATAAAGACTTTAATGATCATCAGTGAGTCAGTCAGTGATGAAGTCGGGGTTTTTTAGATAGGTATCAATAAAATCTAACCTTTAAGAGTTATGCAATTCAAACTTTCTATGTTTAAAAGACCACTATTCATATTAAATCCCGAGAATTTGGTTGATCTTCTATAAATTCAGACCTAAGTTGTGAGGCTTCTAAAAACGACGAAACGCTTCGAGAAAAGGTAGGTAATCGCCTTGCACTTCGCTTGACTCCTTTTTGGCCCCGACACTACCGCGTGTGTCTTGATTTTAGCGCTAGGAAATCACTTAATAATACATTAGACAAAATTCTTATTAAATTAGTAATAATTTTCAGTATGCTCCACATCAAGTTTAAAATTATCACGTGCTTAGATTTGGTTTTTTAAGGCATCTGTTACAGTTATCTGCTGTCAACTGTGCATATTGTATTTTTTTTAAAGATCATTGATTGTTACGAAATGCTTAGAGCGACGCCGACGCCGACGGCATCTCCTTCAGACTATTCTTATTGCGATCAGACCTTGTGTTTATTACTTTCAACCTATTTCTAATTTGTATCGATTTCATGCTATATTAGACACAGTATATTTTCATCATCTCATATCGGCATATTGAAGAAACCCGTGCCCTCTAAATAAATAATTTTCAATTGCGACATCCGTCTTGTTATCTGTTTCAACATTGGCCCTGTGTTTTGAAATGCAATTGTTTTTGTTAACTACTTACCGATCTAGTCAATCAATGATCATTGGTTGTTCAAACGTTTTTTTATAAAATTAGCTTCATAAAAAATCTTATTTTTTTTTCTTTAGAACAACAATAGGTACAAGTTTCAACAGATCGGAAGTAAGTATTTACAATACTAACTTTAACTTTAAATGAAAATTAATATTTTTTTTATTTTTAATAAAACCTGTAGTATTACGTACGGATAGTAGTAAGTTTGATTATGTGTATTGTTATTTTAGTTCCATATTTTTGCGCGTTCATTTTAGTATTTTAGACCCGGAGAGCATCTTCACTTCACCCATCATCACTTTGAAGAGTGTAGTCTTTGGACAGTGTACGTCGATACACTCGCCGGAAGAGCTCAAAGAAACGAGTAAATCTCGTCGTATAATTCATTATAGTTACTTTGAGTATCATTTCTTATTTGTCAACAATTTCCACAATCATTTAAACGAAGGATTTGAAGGGTCAATGGAGTTGACAGACATTGGGAAAGACTAAAAATCGCTGCAATATCGTGTTATATAAAATACAAGCAATGAATTGCTCTGTAGAGTTGATACAGAAGGCTTTGGACTGCTGACGGTTTTTGCTACAAAGGTAAATAAAAAGTTAGGCCAATCGCGGGTTTTTCGTAAATGTCTCCCAGTTTGGTGACGACACGTCACGTTTGCTGGTGTATGATTCTTGCCAAATTTTGTTACGGTTAGTGAGCAAATTGGTAATCAGCGATTAGTTGGTGAGTCCCCATTTCACGTGGCTCTTTTTTAATTAAGTAATTGATTTTTTTAATTTGGCCCAAAACGATTTTTTTTTGCTCGAGAAGTTTGGAATACAAACTACTTTTATTCGTTATTTGTTTTGGTGTTAACAAAAAAGGTAAATGTAAAGCAAAAAAAAAAATGTTAGCCACACGATAGAGGCAATGATAGTTGAAAATATTATTTTTAAAATTTCCTCTAAAATCTGAGATACGAAACTTTTGCGCCGGGAACTGGTAATTTTTTTGCACGGGATTTCGGTCATCTCCTTTATTAATTCCGGGCCGTTCAATAAGTGACATTTTCTAATTTTTGCAATCGTCTGCTAGGTTTATTATCATTTCTGTATAGTTGTTATCTGTTAAAAAAATTTAACTGTGTATTTTAACCGTTTTCCACAAGGTTATTTCATCATGGCACTAAGATTCGTGCCGTTGGCGCTGGGTGTGCTCCACATCGCAGCTGCTATGCCTGCCATCACTCTGCAGGACTTGGAGGTAGCTGATGATACCATGTCAGTTGGTTCATATGTGCGAGAAGTTAGAGCAGCTGCGGTAAGTCATCATTTTTAGACAGTTCTAATATTATGTAGGTACATTTCTGTTTCGTTTTTTTTTTCATATTAAAGTTAACATATTTGAGTAGGTACCTAATTATAACTAATATTAACATTATTAACACCAAGGCCAGTTTAAAAATTGTAAACACTAATAATTCCCTCACTTCACTCTGGTTTGATCATCCAGTTGCTGTTAAGAGCCGGTTTGAAGTGTGTAATGACAGTAAAATGAGTGAATAGGCCAGCAAGCAGACATTCTGGACTTCATAACATGGCAGGGGTAGGATAGCGGCAACACCCGTACACGTATAAAGTAGTATGTATTTATTTTTTATTACCCATAGCCCGAAGACTACCACAGAACGTATGAGAATGAGGGTGACGGCGAAATCGGTTACTCTCGAAAGAAGTCCGGTGGAGGCAAGAAGGGTTATCAGCATTTCGACTCCTACCAGAAGAAAGCTGGTGACAACTACGAATTTGAAAAGTCAGACTCTTATGGACTAGACAAGGAGGGCCAAGACGCGGCCCACAGCCATCGTCACGAACAGAAAGGTGATGAAAAATCAGCGAAATTCATAAAACCATTTAAATTCATTAGAAAACCGCTTAAATTCGTCAGGAGGCTGTTTAAATGGATATTTTAAAGACTAGACAATAAACAGTGTGACTCAAAAGTATCTCATTTTATTTTTCGAGAACCTTAGCTAATAGTTTGATTTAAATTGTGAGGAAAATGTCGGCAATGTTACAATGAAACGTTTCCTAATTTTACAGCTAAACCCCAGAAGAGGCCCGAGGATGCTGAGGAAATTGAAGGTGACCACGAAAGGCATGACGAAATTGAACACGAAGAATTGAAGTAAGATCTACTTATATTTTTTACTTCTTATTACTTTACTAGCTTCCGTCCGCCGTTTCACCCGCGTGGTTCCCGTTCCCGTGGTAATATCGGGATAAAAAGTAGCCTATGTTACTGTTCGTCCTTTAAATTGCATTCAATCATTTTATTGCTCTCCATAAGTAGGTAGGTAGGTAGGTAAATGCCAATGTCAAGTAAATATATTTTGTCGTATAAAGAAATTGTACGATAAAATCTAAAAAACGCTATGAAGCGCGGGCATTTTTTTTCCCAAAAAAATCCGCACTGTAGTACTATTAAAGTATTCTGTGACTGTAGGTCCTGCCCACAAATTATATAGGTCCTGCCTGCCCCAGCTTGTGTTGGCATGACACTAGATGTGTCAGTGTCACGGCGCCGGCGGCAACGTGTGGTAGGTTGGTACCCTTGTCGATTTCTGTCAAAAGGTTAGGTTAAATTTAGGATAAGAATTCGATGCAGGCTTTTTAAGTTTTATATTCTGTTTTAAAATCATGATCGAAACATTTGAAAGAGGTGAAAGAAAAATGGTTTTAAAATGATGTTTCTAATGCGTACGCGCCTTCTTGACATACAGGGGTATCAACATAGCAAAAAAGGGATAATACGATGAAACGCACTATAGCGCTGACACAATACAATTTATGAAACAAAAATACACACCTACATGTAGGTACCTATTTTGCCGTTAATGAAATTGATGGTCATTTAACTGTCAAATGAAGCCCATGTCCATATCCATACTTTTTACGCGGTAGGGCTCCTGATGAATGAATGAACCCACTAATTTTATTTTTTTATTTTCTACAGAGAAGGCGCTGCTGATGGCAATGGAGGAGTAGAAGCTTTTGGACACGACCCCAAAGATTACATACTGCCTGAAAAATACACCTATGGCGAAGACGATGATTTCAAATATTAAGAGTTTGCCAATGTTTGCTAGTGCCTATTCAGACTGATAGACTGTAAAATTATTGTTGATAGAATGTGAAAAACTATACCAAATGAGATTTACTCGTTATTTTAGAGCAAGGTATTGAGCGCCATCTATCATGAAGGAGATAAAATAAAGTGTGAATAAATGACATTTAAAAAAATGATTTATTTTAGTGCCACTAATATCTATTTCAATTCATTTGTTTAATTATATCGAAATTAAATTTTTCGCTGCGTAAATTGGAGCATGCTACGTTTCGTTTCGATACCTTTAAAGAAATTCTAAATAAAACCGTTTTAAATTATCGTTATTATTACTAATGCTGTTGTTATGGAAATCAAGTAATGAATTCAAAAATTCTTTCTGTAAGTAATAATTATTTTCCTTTATTATAACTAGCAATAGGTAACAAAATGTTATTCAAGATGCTGTGCTACATAAACGAAACGCCCGCAAAATATGACCATATGACCCAACCTTCATGAATGACAGTGACGTGACAGTCAATTCTGTGACGTGACGACTGACGTTGACAAATAATTTGTTTGGTGACTTTGCTGCTTGCGCTGTTGAGTTCAACTAAAAAGAAAATCTTTGTTCGCTTTAAAACTGTATTATCTTATTGTCTACTGTTACTATTTGTGATGTGAATACTCGGCAATAACGGATACGAAACCATGGGCATGAAAACTATAGACATCGCCGTAGTATTACTAAATCTTGTGTACTGCGCTTACTCCGGTAAGTAGACGACAATTATTTAATTGAATCAATCTGTTCGGGGATGTGTTACTTCGAGAACTTTATTCTTTTTAACAGACCACATCCTGCCCTGTAATGTGACTTCGCTGGACCCATGTCCAGGGCCGAACCAAGTTTGCAATCAGCTGACGCATCAGTGTGTATGCAAAAATGGTTTCACGTTCATTGACGATATGTGTGAGGCTCCCCCTGATGATTCTAATTCAAGACATACGGTTACCGGAATTGTGGTCTCCATTTTCACCATAGCACTCCTCGTTTGTGGAATTGTTTTAGTATTTAGAAAATATGATCTAGCCACTTACATTAGGCAGAAGATAAATATGAGGAGGAACAATAGTGGGACTTATGAGGATGTCATGATTGGTCAAGATGATCCTCCATTGAGCCCTTGAAAATCCTTTGATTATATTGTGGGAGGAGATTGTTTATAAAAAAAGATAAAGACTTCCACAGCATATTATTTGTTATTTAGAATTTCCTGCTTGCTTAAATTTCCGATTATTTATAAATGTACATGTATAAATATGTCTTAGTTAGAGGAAAGGCAAAAGTAGATAAGTACAGTATTTAAAAGACATGATAAAATGCACAAAGTAAGTCTGTATGATTATCTGTAAGTACAATGAATTACTCTTTCCTTCCATACCTTTTTATGTTTTACTCAATATGAAATACAATGATCTATTGTAATTAACACTGATAATTAATTGGTATTTCAGTTGTAACAAGACTTGTTTGTATTATAGGATGGTTAGAGATGTTACAAATCTCTTAATAAGATATAAATTTCTTCATAACTTTATCTAGATTCGTAAAGTTTCAGAAACAGGATTTTATGAATATTCCTCAACATTTTCAAGATTATTCTCAAATGGGGTTACATATACTATTGGAAATTGGTTTAATTAGTGGATAATATTTAGGATCATATAGTTTCATTTTCTCTGTAATTGCTATAGTAATTTACTACGAAGTGATTTCGTGGTTTTTATGCCTAATTTGCAAAATCTGTCTCGCTCTCACGTGCATCCTTTGCTCATTACTATCTCGCTTCAGTCGATTCGCCCCTTAACTTTGTCTTTAGAGAATCACCATTATTCTTATTCTTACTTGAAGACATCAACAATAATTGTAAATTTTTGGCTGCGCCATATAATACTTTTTAAAATTCAAATAATATTATTATTTTTCAAATCACGCATAAATCATACAAACATTATTTATCTATGATCCTAAAACGAAACGCACGAATCCTGACCCCTACCCCTTCCTAAGAAAAAAAAAACTTCTTTGATTGGCGATCGTTCCATACCCGGGAGTACGGCCAGTGCCATTAAGTTATCGAAGGTATTTTCCCATCTTATTCCCGGCCCATCCAATTTTAAAACACTTGTTAAAAAATATATTATAGTTACTACACTTAGAATTAAGTGTTATACTTATAGCTTTAATGCGTTAGACACCACAATACAAAAATAGCTGCTTTTGTAATATGGAAATGCTTTTTTTATAATAAAATTTGAGTCACATCTGTAATAAATTCCACAAATAGTATAGTTTGATTTGGTTTTCCAAACTTACACTTTGTATAGCCACACTTTACTACTTTCGCCTGCTGTTATTTATGTATGCACTTATTATTAAATACTGCAATATGTAAATATAGAGGAGATGTATAATATCTTATATGTAGCTTTTGGTTTGGTTTTATCATCAATTGATCAGGCAGTCTCAATAATTTCCATTTTGATGGATAAAATGTGAATAGGCCAGAGGAGATTCACCTCTGTTCTAATTAGCCAAAGACTGATTATGGATTTTCCAATGCTGTGTTATTTTTTAATATTTCTGCAACTTTTTTGTATATTTGTGTCTGCATTGAAAATTTTGTTATACTACTCTATTTTTAAGGTTACTCTTTTGAAATGTGATAACGGGATTATAAAAAGAACCATCAAAAAAATTATTCAGAAATAATCTTCTAGAATATCAACAAATTACTATCCATCCACAATTAGGCGCATGACAGCTATGAAAAGCACTAAATAACTTACTGAAAACCAAAACTTCGAGATATCAATCAGTTAATTACTATAGTGCTAATTAATCAGAAAATATGGTAAATGTAGTAAAAAACCACAAAACCGCATATCCTGTCATGCGCCTAATCGTCTTGATCGCATAGTTTAAACAAAAAATGGTAGTGAGGTGACAACACATGACGCTATTATTGTTTAAAACTTGTTTGTTAATTAGATTCTTTACTTTAATGTAATGTATGGTAATCATTAATTAATTTATGAATTAGGAAGGTATATTTCACCAGGCATTGTCCTAAACCTCACATAAGTACTTGTAGAAATTGCTCTATAACTTAGCCTCTGTTAGTCTTTCTAAGATAGTATCCAGAAGGTTTTTCGTTATGTAAATTCTAGTTGTAATTTATTAGACTGTGAAAGTTAATGTTGATAAAAAAAAATGCAGCTGATGTTAAAAGTACTGGTTACATAACAAAGCAGAAATGAACCAAAAAAACAATATAAACCAAAAGATTCTCTTGTTCTCCCAAGAATTAACTTTGTTCACAGTTAATTAGTTCCTATTTCATATTATATTAGAGTTTGTGCATGCTTTATGCTAATTATTTATAATATAAGGCATGTTATTATTTTTCTATTATTTTTTTGCAGTCACATCACAATCAGTGTAATTACCGATATCATTCTGAAATTGTGCAGGAAGTTTTTTTTCGGATAGCACATGTATATGATTATCTGTTTGCGTTTAATTTGGCAACTAGGTATTTATTTGAGATAGTATAATGTTGGAAATGTGTTTAATAGTAAACAATTTTTCTATATTTGTTTTAATAATTGTGTTGATGACATTGATGAGGCTAAAAAGGAAACATTTTTGATGATGATTTGTCTTTGTATAAAAGGTTTTTTGTCTTAATTACTTGCCGTTTCATGGATAATTTCGGACACAGCGGTTTCCTCTTTACACTCTTGCCGCTGCGTACGACGTATGAGTTTGGCATTGCCTCTGCTGTTTCCGATCTGCCACCCGATTCAAGTTGGCACCATAATCTACCTATTGTAATATATTACTTATCATGAAACAAAAGCCCTTTTGTTTATTCTGAATTAACAATTAAATACTTTATACTCCAGACAACTAAAATAAACACTGTTTGTAAACTAAACTTTGAGCATTTTTCGGTTGTATCAAATATGGTGATCATAGGTAAGCAATTAGATTGAAATGCACTTATAAAAGAAGAAATTATGTATGTATTACGTTATCTGGAGTATAGGTAACTAAGCAAAGGAATCTTTTACTGGGGATAGATCATTGAAACGGTTGTTAAGTACGTTCTAGAAATTAAGTTTTTGGGTCACAACATCAACAAGTAATTAGCTAGAAGACTTTGAACAATGTATTCATAGTTAAAGTAAATATGTAAAAAGGATAAGGTATATTTTGAAATAAATACTCTGTGATACATATGCGTGGTTGTTTATTTACGATATGAATTGTCTTAGATAGGGCGTCACGTGATACTGAGTGGCGAACTTTGCGGCGTAACTGGTCAGGATCACGATACCCGATGGTATCAACGAGCACTCGTACAACACTGGAACAAAGGTTTTTTTTAAGTCCAATCAATAACGCACTGTAATATTTATATTCGTGATTTTTTTTATTGGATCCTGGTGATAAGTTCTTACATCGATTACGGGCCCCTTATTCACGAACGCAGTATCTGATCCACCTGGGTCATTTGTACAGATGTTTCTTTCGAATGCGAGGATATTTCTCTCATTGATGAAACGACGGTGGCCAACACCGTAGAAAGGTGAATATAGCTACTAGAGAAATTCGACGAGTCCTCTCCTCGTAGGTCTCTGTAGCATAATTGGTTAGTGCATTGGGCCGGATTCCCAAGGATGGTTCGAATCAAGTCACGACATGAGACTGGTTGTTTTTTTTCTAATATATTTTCATGTTTAAGACGCTACTCGGAAAAAGTATGGACTTTTTGATATAAAACTATAGCATAGTTACAGTTGTTACAAATCTGGTAATAACATATATATTTCTTCATACCTTTATCTAGATTTGTATAGTTTCAAAAACACGATTTTATGATTTTGCCTCGACACTTTTTCTTTTCGAAAAGACCTCTAAAAAATACGAAAATTCAAGATTATTCTTAAATGGGGTTACTTACACTATTGGAAATTGGTTTAATAAGTGGACACAAATAATATTTAGGATCGTATAGAAGCATTTTTTTTAAATCGCTGTAGTTTTTTAATACGAAGTGATTTTGTGTTTTTTTTTGCCTAATCTGCAAAATCGGTCTCGCTCCCGTGCGCGTCGTTTCCTCATTGCTATCTCGCTTCAGCATATTTTTTTCGAGTATCGCCTTAATATTTATCACATAAAAATAGGCATTGTAATATGCAAAATTAAAAAGTTATAAAAAGGATTAACTTGCTTACAAGACGATGGTGCCCAAGGTTGCCCGATAGGCAAACACGTGCTGAAATCACTTGCGTCCAGTAGGTTTATTACGCGTTTGGCAAATTTGACGTTACAGTCAACGTTAACGTAAAATGTAGCTCTGTCTTGTCTCTTTCATATCGACACCTGCATGCAATAACATGGTAACTCAGTTTTTGGCATTTTACAGGAGCACAACAAAGATTTTAAAAAATCTTAGCAATTTCGGATAAGTCCTAATGCCAATCAATCTTGACCATATAAGTAAACGTGGTAAGATCTCATTTTGATGCCATATATGTATATATTTAATTATTAATTGTATATAATTAGTGAGTTACAATAAAATTCTTCCTCATATACTTTGTAAAATTACATTGTAACTCCGAAATACAATCAATATTGTATGAAACTGTTATGTTCGTTAAATTTGAAATTGTTGAATAAAATAATTGTATGTCTAAGATACAATGTTTTTAAGACGTTTTACAGGCTGTAGATTTTAAATTATAACGAGTTTAAATACGATGATAAGTGTAAAAAAATCCGCATTTTTAGCTTACTATGAATATCATCTTAACTCAATACTGCCTAAAACTGAGTTACAATGTTCTTGCTTGCAGGTGTCGATATTTAGCAACTGTTGTACCGACATGAGCAGTGTATCCGATAGTCTACGCTAAAGCGTCCTGTAAATATCTTGTTTGGCAAACTCGTAATAGGGGTACAGTTTCCTAGTATCAGTTGCCAAGGTTTATTTCGACTTTTACGGATTTCATTGCACACTGTTAATTAGTTATTAATAACCGATATTTAGTGGTACAGTCAGCATCATATGACACAGCTCACGTGCTC
Organism: Chrysoteuchia culmella; assembly: GCA_910589605.1. Lineage (NCBI taxonomy): Eukaryota > Metazoa > Arthropoda > Insecta > Lepidoptera > Crambidae > Chrysoteuchia > Chrysoteuchia culmella. Next base: position 23,853,307 of record OU342647.1, read on the forward strand.
ATGTAATTAAAAACATCCAAAGTAATCAATATATATCTGTACAACGGTATAGAGCGTTCTATGACGTTGTCATCAATTTGAATACTTGAGTTGTAACGATATTTTTGATCACTTTGGATGTTAATAATTGAGCACATTGACTGAGTCTATATATTATTTTGGCGCTAGCGTCATAGCAACACGCGACGTCTCTTGCACATAGGTAGGAGCGCGAAAGAGTACGCCAATATACGAACTAATTAATTTTAAATTTTAAAAGTAATAGTACCTATAGCTACACAATAACAAAAAATTTTTTTTAATAACGCGATTCGATCGTAGCCGATTCGCTTAAGGCGGTACCCTGACCGAAAGTGGCGCCGCGTTGAATTTTATTTAATATCGTAATTCTAATACACAATTTTAATAAAACTTTACGTGGAATTTTTAGAGCCCATAGTCTAGTATTTTTAGACGGTATCATTACATTCCCTCGTAGTCACTGCTAGAAGTAGATAGCAAAACTGCTAAAAGTGGCCGTTTTTGACACATTTGCTATCTACTTCTACGAATGACTATGACGAGATGTAGCGATACCTTCTAAAAATACTAGACTATGGGCTCTAAAAATTCCACGTAAAGTTTTATTAAAATTGTGAATTAGAATTACGATATTAAATAAAATTCAACGCGGCGTCACTTTCGGTCAGGGTACCGCCTTAACTCATAAAAGTGGTTATGGTAAATATTAAATAGAAAAATATTGGAAAAAAATTAACTAGCATTGGAATTTATTAATTAGCATTGGACCGGATTTCCAAAGGTCGCGGGTTCGATTCCCGTCTGAGAATTCACTTGTGGCCGAGTTAATTTTTTCCAATATTTTTCTATTTAAAATTTACCATAAGTATAAAAATAGCATTGAAAAATGCAAAAATTACAAAATCATAAATCATAAAAGTGGGTAAGATAAAATGCAAATGCATTAGGCATCAGCCACTAAACAATGAAGGGTACACTGGACACGGCCAGCGTACAACGACTGGCGAAAGCTACCGCTCCCCCCGCCGCTGTGACAAGGAGTAATTCGCTTACCAGCGGCGAGTTGTGCGGCGGCGGCGGCGGCGTAGGCGGCGGCCAGCGCGTAATGCATCGCGCGCTCGGCGGTGGCGGCGTCGGCGCCCCACACTAACATCGGCAATGTGAGCAGCACGCTCGCTTCTGCTATTGAGAAACCTTTGAGTAGCCGCGATGCTGACACTGTGGGTAACCATAATACATTGTAACTTTTTAATTTTGCATTTTACAATGCTATTTTTATGTGATAAATATTAAACAAGAAAATATACTAGAAAAAAGCAACTAGTCTCATGTCGCCATGACGGGATTCGAACCCGCATTCTTGGGAGTCCGGCCCAATGCACTAACCAATTATGCTACAGAGACCTATGAGGACATTCGAAAGAAACATCTTTACAGATGTTTGACTATCGATTAAAATGAAACAGCCATCTAATCTAAAAGTTACAATTAGATGGCTGTTTCATCTTTGAGGATATTTCTGATGATTCTCTCATTGATGAAGAGACGGTGGCCAACACCGTAGAACGGTGAATATACTAGAAAATTCGACGTGTCCTCATAGGTCTCTGTAGCATAATTGGTTAGTGCATTGGGCCGGACTCCCAAGGATGCGGGTTCGAATCCCGTCAGGGCGACATGAGACTAGTTGCTTTTTTCTAGTATATTTTCTTGTTTAATATTTATCACATAATACATTGGTTCCGAACCTGGGTAATTACCCCTCCAGCTAGCGTAGCATGCGCACCGTGACTCGCTGTCGACGCTTATCTCGCGATGTCTGTCCCGATCGTATCAGTACGGTGTGAGCGGGACAGACAATACGCTCGCGCGAGAAAAGTGTCGAGAAAGCTTTGTCGAGGTCCTCATGCTACGCATGCAGGTGTAAAACAGCTATTCTATCACTCACACTAAATGTTAGTAACAAACTGTTGAATAAAGATAATTGTACTGGCTTGTATTGTATGCTTATGGGGGAGGGGGGAGGCCTAAAAAATAAATAAATAAATAAAATAAATATTCGCATACAATCACACCAATTATCTAGTCCCACGTTAAGTTTCATTAAGAACTTGTGTTATGGATACTAGATAACGGATAAACATACTTATATACTTTTTTTTTGTAAATACATATTTAATATACATACTAAACACCCAGACCAAGACAAATAGAGATGTTCATGCACACAAATATTTGTCTTGTCCGGGGATCGAACCCGGGACCTCTGGCGCAGAAGGCGGAGTTAGTACCCCTGCGCCAAACAGGTCGTCAGAATAAAAAGTAAAGTCTAAAAAGTAGGTACAGTATGCGCCCCGTTCCCCGCGCACCGCCTGTATTCGCCTCCTCTTGTTCCGCGCGAAGTTCAGAACCGCCAAGTTGTTTTGCGCACATTGTGCTTTACAACCACGAGAAATTGTACGATCAAGGTACCTACCTACTTCCCGGAGTTTCCGGTAGACCAATAGTTTTTTAGGGAGCGTTATTACATAAAGTAAGTGCCTAATAAGTTTATAGATAAACTTAAAGTATATTGAAGTACTTATAATAATGCGGTATATTATACTGCTAATTATTTAAATATCACAAATAATAGATCCTTTTAATAGACATTTAAATGATAAATTAAATATGATACCTATACCTACCTACTTTAAAAAATGCTTCCCACAAATAACTCTAGGTACCTACTAGTCAAGCGGGAAGTTCCCCAATTTAAATTACAGTTATAACTACAAGACCTAATCAGTATACCTAAATATTTATAGAATATTTAGGTATACTGATACCTATCTGCACAACTTGCGGTCGCTGTTAAGGTCGCTCAATATCACCGTGATGTAAAACAAATATAAATTAACAAGTACCTATACCTACTGCATCACAACAAATGACTAAATAATTACTTCGTAGTATCGCCGTCGTCGTGACTTCGTAATTCGTGACATATTCGCGGTCGACATGGAGGTCGTTTGGTACAGTCGCAGAAGTTCCTGGAGTCATATTTTTTAATCACTCAAATTACATTCGCATAAGGAAATATTCGCCTGCAGATTCTTTTGTTTAACACCGCAATTCGCATGCAAATCTTTCTATTCCGTATGAAATGTAATTCGAGTGATTAAAAAATATGACTCCTGCGGCCCGACCGCCTAACGGTATAGCTATCAACTTCAAACTCTCATAAAACCCTTCAACGATAGGGTTTTTGACTAATTCCTACATATGGTAAATTTTAAATAGAAAAATATTGGAAAAAATTTACTCGGCCACAAGTGAATTCTCAGACGGGAATCGAACCCGCGACCTTTGGAAATCCGGTCCAATGCTCTTGGACATTGACGAGCATTGGACCGGATTTCCAAAAGTCGCGGGTTCGATTCCCGTCTGAGAATTCACTTGTGGCCGAGTAAATTTTTTCCAATATTTTTCTATTTAAAATTTACCATAAGTATAAAAATAGCATTGAAAATTCCTACATATTTCTATTCATCTATTGGATCCACTATTGCATTTTTAGTATGAAAGTGATAGCGTCAGCGAGAGCCCTTGTAGGGGGTTTAAAAATCGATAGCGATACCGTTAGGCGGTCGCAGTGCTGGTCGTCCACCTCTAGGCACAGACCTATATCGAGATAACGGTAAAAGTTTACCTACCTTACGTGTCAAAAATTTGATCCACAGTCAAAGTTTTACGACCTAAGTCAGTCCGCATGAGACCATTGCCATGAAAACACGCGTCACTCACAAATGAAAATGGTTACTTTTACAGTGCTTTCTTGCAAGAGCTCGTCAATAACATTTACACATCACTAAATCTCGCTCGTGACGTCATCTGTAGGTGTCTGTGGTCCCTGGAAGCTTCCCAAGTGGTCCACAGAGTCATCCAAAAATAAGTCAGATACCTACCAAAGTAAAAACGAGTCGACGCATCGGCCTTGAGTAATTTATGCGTGTTTTTATTTGTCATTATCAACAACCTTTCATTGATTCACACTTAGGTGTTATGTATATTATGGTGGTCAGTGGCGTAGCGTGGATTAATCTGAACGTGGGCGGAGGCGCATCAGCGAGGCCCTTTCCTCAGTACCTATTAGTGACCCTACCATATTTTAGTGATAACGAAAATGAAATATAATTTAACAGAACACATTGAAAGTCATAATAAAAAAGGGTTTATTTCTAACTTGTATGATCTAATCTTTACAAAAAGAATGCCTTTCGGCTCTTTGCTTTGCTGAAGTAAAGATTTGTAGTCGATTTTTGAAGCTAACTCTGCTTCAATTGATAGTATTCCTAAAGCAGACAATCGGTCCTGCTTTTTTGCTTTTTTTATTATAACTTAGATCTTTAACTTTAACTTCTTTCTTCTTTAACTTTCTTTCTTTTCTTCTTTAACTTTAGATCTTTAACTTTGGGGATAGGAAATTATCCACTGATGGTGGTCCATGGCAAGATAGAAATTGAGGGACCATTCCATCCCTTCTGACTTCTGGTTAAGAACGACTGCTCTAGGCGATATTCACGTCAGTCGTTGTTAGCGCCATCTAGTAAAGATGAATGGAGGCACATGACAGCTGACCGGAGCGGGGCGTGACGTCATCGAATGAAGAGATATACATTCATTCGTTATTCGTTATTCGTCTCACTCATTGACTTCGATTCTTGCTTTCTCATCGCTTGTACATTTTATTATTCGAATTAAACGCATATGTCTTTTTAAACGAAAATTCTTCATTTTTGTACCGAGTACATTGATTATTCGACCCCTGAGCTTCGACACGCTAGGTCGTATAGGTTTACAATGTCACCCACTGACAGCCATTCAAGGGATTTTCATAAATGGACTACTCCGGGAACATCCACGATTGAGGTTGTATTGTAATGATAAGTATACGTCTACATTATACAACCTTACCGCATTGACACACACGGAACCAAAGCTCTGTACACAAATGTCATTCCGATTTGGTAATGCGAAAAGGTTGCTAAGTGTTTCTATGTTATTGCATTTGCATGTGACTGTACATATTATATGTGATCACTTATCTTAATAGATACAAACATAACACTTAAGATGTATATAAAATATTAGTAACTAAGTATAAAAATAATCAGTAATTACCTTCACTGTTTAATCCAAAAGGTCTCAATATCCTCATCAGGCTATTGCAAGTAAATATGAACATAACTATACCTGCAACAGAATAAAGTTCATTGTTATCAAACGCTGTAATGTTTTTAGAATCTGTATAAATTATCTAATTCAATTTCCCTCCGTATCAGAAGGACTAATTAGTAAATGGTCCTTGTGGGATAAACAGCATAAATGTAAAACGACCTACTAGTAAAACATTTAACCAGAAGTAATATTTTTCTAATTAACCCATTTAGACCGGTAACAATTTTTGTATAAAAGTTTAGTTTTTTTAACAAAAGTTTATTAAAGTATACCAAAGACTCAAAAAAAAAATGAAAAAAAAAATTTTAAATAAAAGGGGGGGGCACGAGGGGGCGTACCGTATGTGGTACAGTAGGCCTATAAGCATACAAAATACCCAATTTTACCAAATAGACTTTGATTCACTTTTTCGTGTGATACATAATAAAACATTCAACGTGGACACCAATATCGCACTTGACACATCGTGTAGGGCATTGTTTGTGGCATTGTCCACACCTGGTTCTCTTCTCCTGCTTAGTAACATAGTGTTCTTTGCCGTCATATCGCGACTCAGCTGTTATTGATGATGTTCGACTAGGACCGGGCTTTTCGCGTTGTTTGTTGCCATCGATGATTGTATTTGCAATACGTCGTCGAAAGTTTAGTAAGTCCATGTGCCCGCCGTTATGTCTATACAGCAGCCAAGCATTTTGCACAGACATGTCAATACAGTGCAGAATCAGAGGCATGTACCACTTTTTTCCCCTAATGCTGGTTCGCAGTGACGATATGTTTTGGTCTGATAAATCTACACCGCCCATGTTTTTATTATATTGCTGAATGAGATGAGGTTGAGACACAGATATCTTCTTTTTTTGTTGCTGAGAATAGCGTTCGGTTTTATGTACAGGATCAACACCAATTGCATTTGAACATACCGATACCATGCTGTTATCGTGCCACTTGCATATAATGACATCATCAGATACCCGATAATCATAGAAGCCTCTCTCCTTTGCTTTTGCTTCTTTATTTCCCAGTAAAGGGCATTTACCGGTCCTGTTCTCTCTTATAGTCCCAGTTATACGGAACCCCCTCTCGGTAACTTCATGGACCAAAGGCAAACCAGTAAAAAAATTATCTACAAAGAGATGATAGTCTTTGCCATATCCCAGCTGTTCCAATTGATCTGTATACGTCAATACTACACTTGCTCCGAGACCTAGCTGAGAGTATCGGACATTCGTAAACGTAGACGCCCCTTGATAAGGTTCGAACCAAGCAATGTAACCTCCTGATGTCGCACCAACCCATAGTTTGTAGCCATACCTTATAGGTTTGCCTCTTATAAACTGTTTGCAGCCGTGGCGACCAAAATATGGGACCATAGCTTCATCAATGCTGTGATTCTCAATGTGAGGACAATGCTCAAGAAACTTTGCTGCTAAAAGTTTGAGCAAAGGACGCACTTTTGCGAACTTGTCTGATGCATCTAAATTCAGATTGTCAGCAACATGAATGTTGGAGTAAATTAGGGAAAATCTATCTCTAGACAAGGCTGCTGCAATCAATTTATTCCTTGTATCAGGTGCGTTCTCCCAATACATTCGTCTTCTGCTCACTTGACAGTAGCCACTGACCAACAAAATTCCAACCAAACATTTCATCTCCTCTATTTTGACGTCAGCAGGAAGAAGTTTTCTTGATAAATACCTATTTGTTTCCTCAGTAAGCAACTCAAATACATCTTCAGAAAAAAACAAAGAAAACCATTCCATCGGACTTCTTTCAAGAGGAACATGATAAAGTGGTTGCCAGGTGATAGGCTTAGATTGAAAATCTTTTTTTCTCCAATTATAGCTCTTGACGCGCTTTTGCAAGGGTTCATTACATTCACGAGGACCTTCTGGCTCTTCTGATGATGTAGAAGCAGCAAGTTCTGCTGGTGCTCGAAGCAAGTTTGCAGGCAAATTATTTATGTCTACGACATCTTCGTTCCCCGAATCTTCATCAGTGTGTTCATCATTGGCGGTATCAGGTGGAAGCAAAAAAATATCAATATCCTGCCCCTCGGAATAAGAATCGTCATTGTCCTCAAGAATCGAGGCAATATCATGAAGCGACAATGGCCTAAAACAACAAAAAGCAAAATAAATACAGTTTATAGTATAATTAGCGCATATGTTACGCATAGACCTACTGTACCATATACGGTACATCTAATTGAGGTTTGAATATACCTAAGAAAAATAATATTAGCCTAACTTTTTTTCTTGTAATAGTATCTACTATATTCTAAATTTCACAATAATAGTGATAAATAATATAATTCATAATAAATAATTTGGAACTTACCGTCTTGAAGACATGGTAAATATTTTTTTTCCTTTTCTGCCAGAAAATAATAATTAAAACTCGAATGCACCTACACGTAACCAGTTTGTAATATTTTTATCGTAAGACTGACACTTGAGCCTCATAGCCACAATAAAAAAAAATTGTTCTACCCACAGGTTCGTCAAAATAATTTTATGAAGTTACCGTACCGAATAGGGTACGGTAGGTCTATATGGGTTAAGGTGGAACGATTTTCATACAAAAAACAGTCGAGATAATCTTGGTAGATTAACAGAATTAATACTTAAATATATGTGCAACTATTTATTCTCGGGTATTCATTTGCGCTAAATTAATAAACAAACATTGTTTCATTCAGAAATCACCTATAAATGAACACTAAATTTTTGCAAATATTACGACTGTGTATGTGACAAATGTCGTGTACGTAGGTATACAAAAATCGCGACGTTGCCATTCCATGCGGCTAAGACGCGCAACGCGCGAAGTTGCCGCTCTTACGTTTGTCTCGATTTAATAATTGTTTAAATTTCTCTTTACTAGATTTTTCAGCTGTGTTGCCGTTGCGTCCCAAAAGAGATGAGTTTCGTCAGTAATAATTTACTTTGGGATTATGATATAAAGTTGTGATTTGTAGGATTTATCTTGACTCCGATTTAAAAAAAATGCTAAACACGACTTTACATTTTGTTTTTTATGCGTAAATCTTGTTTTCTCCCATCACTGTAAAAAAATAGAAAATAAGATTTTATAAAGGAAAAAAAAGAAACGAAAATTGTATCTGCTTCGTGCAAATAAAATTTACTTGTATTATGTAACGTACTTACTTAATTTTAAATTTTTATTTTTTATTTAGACAAATGTCATGTGGTCCCTTTTCAAATATTAAATTGTCCGCAATCACATCTACGTACTGACAACACCGTTCCGTATTTGTCATTTGTTTGTAGTGTTTTTTCATTGTGACTAGGGAATGGGTCCAGTCAAAGTTTCACTGAAATGAAAATTAAATATAAACGAAATTTATGAAATCTTTCAAAACGGGCGGAAATATTTCAGTTTTGAGTGAAATTTATTTTCTGACTAGAAATGGTTTATTTTACGTAAATCCTAATGATTTAACGATCTTAATGATTTATTTTATTTTTAATTTTACAATTTTAACGTATTAAATGTTCACTTAGCTATTCAAAACATCATAAGAATGATGATAGCATAGAGATAAACATAGACTAAGCCAAATACAAAACATGAATTTGACGTCACATATCACTTGACTATTGTTGTTTCGACTATGAATCAGGACATTTGCGCGAAAAGCTAATAACGCGAAAGACTCTTACACGAAAAGCCGTTTGCTCGAATAAACATTTGCGCGAATAGTGCACAAATTCCACCTTAAGGTGGAACGATTAAGTTTTTTGTAAGCTTTTTGTAACTTAATCGTTCCACCTTAAGGTGGAACGATTAAGTTACAAAAAGCTGAACGGTCGTTAGATGGCGCTACTTTCGCTATTTAGTAGTTTTATTTATTTGTTAATTGTTCTTTGTATCTTTTTAACTCAAAATACTATTAGCGCATTCTATAAATAAATATTGAATTTTCGAAACCAACATTTATCTTTTTGTAGTACATAAATCATCCAAATATCTCGAGAGAGTGTTTCTGTCTCCCAATTTTACTAATCACTCACACATGCATACCTTATTTCTGAGTTTCTTGTAATAGAATATTTCGACCCAGCTGAAAATGATAAAGTAGCCCAGCGGTCTACGTACTCGGCTTAGATATCAAAGAGTTAGGGTTCGAGACTTCTGATGGTAGATTTTTTTTAATTATTTTTTTATTATTTATTTTATATTATTGTTTATTTAAATAACATCACAATATTAATTTTGATGTATAAATTGCAACAAATGCAATTGCAACTTTTTTAAATTGCACAAGTGACAAGAATGTAACAATTGATACTCTAAATTTTAAGATTTCTTAGTGTGTTTGCCCATTATAATATCTTTTTTTTAAACCACTGCTGAACAGATTTTGATTAAAATTGCAGTGTTTCCTCAATCAAAAAAAAGGTGGTGGTGGTTGTTGGATCATCATGTTGCCGTTTTCTATACTTCTATACTATATAATATTACTAGCTTCCCGCCCGCGGCTTCGCCCGCGTGGACTACACGACTTATGCTATTGTGGGTTATCCATAAGAGATAAACATAAACCACCGCGGAGTTTTCTGTAGACATTTTCAAGGTGTACAAATACTTATTACCTTATATTGATAAATCTCGTAGGGTTCAGCCTGCGTTTGCAATGTAAGCGGAAAAAATGAAATTATTTACGACATCACATTAGAAACCTTAAAAATTACAGTATTTCTCTACTATATATTGAAGGTTATTTTATCTTCCTCTTGAATCACTCTATCTATTAAAAAAAAACCGCATCAAAATCCGTTGCGTAGTTTTAAAGATCTAAGCATACATAGGGACAGACAGCGGGAAGCGACTTTGCTTTATACTATGTAGTGATAAAGAAGAAAGATGTGTATGTATGTATGTAATGAATAAACTCAAAAACTACTGGACTGATTTCAAAAATTCTTTTAGGATGCTACACTATCCCTGATTAACATAGGCTATATTTTATCCCGATATTCCCACGGGAACAGGTACCACGCGTGTAAAACCGCGAGTATCCGCTAGTACAATACTACAATACTATTATATTAGTTTTATATAAAATCAATACATTTAGCTCCTTTCGGTATATTGGCGCGTATATAAATTTGCGCAAATGATCATATTTTGTCTACTTGTTTGTTAGTTACAATCTCCATTTTATATTATAATAGTTTTGGAATCAAGCTCGAGACGCCATTTTTATACTTACTCTTTTTGTTTACTTATGTGGTGAAATTTTACATCTTGTAAATCTTGTTAAATTCTACCTTTAAAGCTTTAATTTACTGCGATAATTTATTATGGTGATGTAAAAACTTAGAAGCTTGATTTTTACAGTTCGGGGGAACCATAGACTTTAATCTTTATTAATACTTATCAATTTGATACTTCACGTGTTTCTGAGGATCGAGTCTTTAAAGGCACTTATGTGCATATAACTAATTTCGTGTTTTAATTTATAAAGATACTGATATTATAAAATATTAATACATAAAACATGTAAGTAAGCAAAAATGCCCCAAAAAAATTACTATTAAGTACTTACCTCAAAATGAAATTGTATTATTCAACAAATACTTAATTCGTAAAGCAGCGCAGCGAACACCGGGGTTGGAAACAATTAAATATCTATTGTGTTTCGTTTTCCGATGCCTGAGAGGTTATAAAATAAAAAGTGCCAACCTCTTGTGTATCTTAAATAATGTATTATGTAATGTTAAGTACAATCTAGAAAAAAAAGTGCTGAGATAGCGCTAACATTCATTCATGCGCTGTACGGTGAAAATGTTTTTGAAGGCTAACTGACCAATAATTGAGGCAAATTTAATTACATTTGTGCACTATTCGCGCAAATGTTTATTCGAGCAAACGGCTTTTCGTGTAAGAGTCTTTCGCGTTATTAGCTTTTCGCGCAAATGTCCTGATTCATAGTCGAAACAACAATAGTCAAGTGATATGTGACGTCAAATTCATGTTTTGTCATTGGCTTAGTCTATGTTTATCTCTATGCTATCATCATTCTTATGATGTTTTGAATAGCTAAGTGAACATTTAATACGTTAAAATTGTAAAATTAAAAATAAAATAAATCATCAAGATTTACGTAAAATAAATCATTTCTAGTCAGAAAATAAATTTCACTCAAAACTGAAATATTTCCACCCGTTTTAAAAGATTTCATAAATTTCGTTTATATTTAATTTTCATTTCAGTGAAATTTTGACTGGACCCATTCCCTAGTCACAATGAAAAAACACTACAAACAAATGACAAATACGGAACGGTGTTGTCAGTACGTAGATGTGATTGCGGACAATTTAATATTTGAAAAGGGACCACATGACATTTGTCTAAATAAAAAATAAAAATTTAAAATTAAGTAAGTATGTTACATAATACAAGTAAATTTTATTTGCACGAAGCAGATACAATTTTCGTTTCTTTTTTTTCCTTTATAAAATCTTATTTTCTATTTTTTTACAGTGATGGGAGAAAACAAGATTTACGCATAAAAAACAAAATGTAAAGTCGTGTTTAGCATTTTTTTAAATCGGAGTCAAGATAAATCCTACAAATCACAACTTTATATCATAATCCCAAAGTAAATTATTACTGACGAAACTCATCTCTTTTGGGACGCAACGGCAACACAGCTGAAAAATCTAGTAAAGAGAAATTTAAACAATTATTAAATCGAGACAAACGTAAGAGCGGCAACTTCGCGCGTTGCGCGTCTTAGCCGCATGGAATGGCAACGTCGCGATTTTTGTATACCTACGTACACGACATTTGTCACATACACAGTCGTAATATTTGCAAAAATTTAGTGTTCATTTATAGGTGATTTCTGAATGAAACAATGTTTGTTTATTAATTTAGCGCAAATGAATACCCGAGAATAAATAGTTGCACATATATTTAAGTATTAATTCTGTTAATCTACCAAGATTATCTCGACTGTTTTTTGTATGAAAATCGTTCCACCTTAAGGTAACTTATCAAAGGTTTTATTTAAATTTCGAACTGGCTTGCAAATAGAAAGCTGTTTTAGAAAAAAAATACATCAAAATAATGAACAGTTTAACGCGGGAAAAAAGATTGTTGTTCGTTGTTCGTCGGATTTCGAAAAGTAGTTTTAATTTACGCGCATTATTTGGGGAAAAGTACTATACAAGCCTTGGCCACAACTAGGCATTGATGGACTTACGTATGTGTGCCTCGGATTCGCCTCGGCCCACATTTACACGTTCGTCCATCAATGCCTCTTTTGCTGGCCGCTGCAGTAATGTACTATATTAAAATTTATCAAATACGTCTTATAAAATCTTGTAAAGTTATTGGTTTTAAGATTATTTAATTAATTCTGTAACAAACTTTTGTGTTTACTTTCTTAAAATAAAATAAGTTGTTCAAGTTACCAACCAGTAAAAGTAGATAAGAACTGTATATAAAAGTTTTTCTCCCAAATGAAGAGGTCGCTGTCATCTCCCTTCTCTTCCTGGACCCACGCCCAGCAGTTGTTCTTCCAGGATTCTGGAATGCTGACAGGAATGTCTCTGGAAGCCATATTTTGGGGTATTCATTACAAATATGCATGGTTAACAATAGGTCAGGATTTAAAAACTGTCAAAATTCTACAATCAACTTTGAACTTTAAGATCTAAGTCATTGAGGTAGGAGCGCGAGAGAGTGAGAAGCCGTAATACTAACCATCAGCAAGCTGTTAGCTAGCGATCATATAGGAACTACCACTTTTATAATGACGTTTCGCGTCGATCGCGCGATATCTGCGCGATTATTGCTAATTTATTAGTTATTACTTATTACCTTACAGGTATATTTAAAAAATTATGTATGCTATGGGCTGACATATTGTCAATATTGTTTCTGGACATGTTATAATCCAAACAATGCTAAACCCATATTTGCTGTTGATGAGATGAGGCTAATATGAGCGATGTTCATACATTTGACTGTCTAATTGCACTTTAAGTGCTCTCGTAAACACAGACCTATATTGAGAATCGAGATACTATGAGAACCTAGCGTGTCGAATTTTTCGTACCTATGATGACGTCAAGAACGAGATTCAGTGATGTGTAAATGTACTTAATTGAAGAGCTCTTGCAAAAAAGCACCATTGCACAAATATCCATTTTCATTTCTGAGTGACGCCGTGTTTTCATGGCAATGGTCTCAAGCGGACTAACTTAATAATGTTTTATTTTTCTCTTTACAAACAGTCTTATGTCTAAATCCAATACCAACAAATTAAGTAAGTATCTATTTGTAAGGAGACTGGCACCTAAGCTAAGCCGAACTTAGAGCATAAAACTTTGACCGTGGATAAAATTTTTGGCACTCAAGGTACATACACTTATCATCTGTGCTCTTAACCAAGCAAGGGATTTATGATGTAAGGATATGTAAGTAATGTAAAGTAAATGTATTAAGTATTATACTTTTGATAATTCTATAAGGTACTTACAAGTATGTTGTATTTATAGTGGCATTACTGTTTATACCACACATTGAATTAATTGCTATATTGAACAAGCTATCACTTCGCCACACTCCGTAGGTCTCCAGCATTACTAGAATAATTAGTAATTTCCAGTAGGACTGAAAAGCAATTAATTATTAAATTGTGACAAATAACTAAATACCAGTTTTGCTATATTGCACAAGATTTATAAGGCTAATAGTTTCATAATGAGCCAAAAGCTTAGACTGAGCTACAGTTACAGCTGGGCACTGGGTCAAATCATTGAAAAAAACACCATCATTAAGAGTTACATATCTATAATGTTTAATTCATACATATCTATAAGGTTTAATCAGAATCCCGGGTCTGAAAGGTTAATATTCAGTTTAGTTTAACTTAGCTAATCAAATATTGACTATAAAAACATTTTATAAAAAAAATTCAAACCGACTCCAAAAAGTAAAAAATAAAACTTTTGGAGTCGGTGCCAGCCAGGGCATTCTACATTGCACTTCTATTAACTATATATTTTTTTGGCCTTAGCTAGCTAGCACCGACTCCAAAAGTTTTATTTTTTACTTTTTGAAGTTGGTTTGAATTTTTTTTATAAAATGTTTTTATTTCGGGTTTTTTTGGTTACATCATGTGCTGTTACACTTACACTAAAAATCAGCCCATACACAACAATGTCATCTAGGTAAATGACTACTTGCCAAAAGGTGGTTGATATTTTTCAAGATTATGAAAATACTACTAACCAGATCTTCGTAAAAATTATATGGGACCACACATAAACCATTTTCTTTCAAATAAAAAAAGAATTCTAAAAATCTGTTAACAACTGGCGAAGTTATAGTAAAACATACATAAAAAAATAAAAACCGTCGAATTGAGAACCTCCTCCTTTTTTGAAGTCGGTTAAAAATAGAAAATAACATTAACAGCCAATTGTAGCTGTTCAAAGTAAAAAGTACAAGGTGTCCCACCATAGGGTTTGTGAACCAATGGCATAGCTTCTTTGGCATTCACAAGTGCTTGTTCATAATTGCATAATTTTTTCAGTTAACATATCAGTTTTTCAGGCAACAGCCTAGACTGAACTAAATAAATGATGAGTTTGAAAAGCAAAATGATGGTTTGGTCATTACCTTAAATTCTGTGTTATATAAAATATGTCGTTGTGCTTCTTTGGACAATAAAACGAGATCAATCATAACAATCACTGGGTCATATTCTATGTATTTGTCTACTATTCCTTTGCATTTGTCCTGAAAAATAAAGTATTTTCATTTATGTAAATAGGTAGTTGATACAATGCTCACTTACAATGTTTCATTTAATGTATTTAAAATCGTAAACACATTCTAAGGTTAAACCATTTTCTCTAGTAATAATATATGATAATTTTTAAGCTGGCACTATCTCAAAGGGGGTGGGAAAGATGCACATACACATTTTGTGAGTTTCAGAACAGAAGGGCCGTAAGTTTTGAATAAGGCTACTGCTGGTTCTCCGCAGTTTACACACTTGAAATCTTTCATTGCGTTTCATTTGATTTCTGTTTTTGCTATGTGAATAAAAATATTACTGTAAACGCAACACAACAAAACTTGCAGCCGATTTGGCAAATTGACACCTGTCATTGTCAATGTGTGACGTTGACTGTTTTCTTTTCTTTAACAGACTAAGGACAGAGACCATACAGACATATTACTTTTTAACTGTTTTTAAACTTTAATTCTATAGTTTTCTTTATATGTACCTAGTTATAAAATGATTCATTAATTTCATTGTTTTCTTTTTTCTGTCTGACTGCTGTGCTGACACAGATAACCTTGTGGATTCGACTTTCGACAAAGGACTGCTGTGTTACTTACAAAGTAATTTGTACGAGCAACTACAGATGGCGCTTAACGCTGTAATGTGTAACTAATGAAATATTATAATAATTGTTTTATTATTGTAAATCAACAACACATTACGGTAGTAATTATTATATTGAAGTGTGATTTAAAATTTCACATTACGGCTAATCGTTACATTGAAATTCGTAGTTAGATACAGAGTCACGAGCAATATTAAGTATACACTATACAACAGTAATAATTAGTATTCTTTGATACAATAACGAATTGACAGACACGAACCCGGTAACAAAACTCTATTTGTCCACAGATTACAGAGCGCTCTCAAGGTCAAAGTGTACCTAAAGCGGTAGCTGCTGTTGACTGTACATTTATGCATTTGAAAAAATATGACGTTTTGTTCCTTGTTAGGCGCAATTTATTGCAACGCCATAAAATAAGAAACATATATATTTTTTTTTAATGAAAGGAAAATCCTTTCCGGATCCGGATGTCAGCGACGCCTGTCATTGTCGTGGACTTAATACTAACAGGACTGAGTAGGTAATACTAGCACCTGAAAAGCGAGCCAAACGAGATTATGTAGTACTGAAACCTTGTGTCTCTTTCTAATAGGGAAAAAAATGTTTTATTAATACCAATTACCTAATGAATTTATATTTACTTTTAAATTATAATTAAGTTAAAGAGATGGTAATATGGCCAGTAGGATAATTCTAGGTACTAAAAAACCCTTTGATGTTGCACATAGACTGATGCTATTGTTGTTAATATCAAACAATATTAACAACAATAATTAAAATACAAAAATCTGTAATTTTGTATCAGAGATTGAAGAATATACTTTAGTTACGAGTAAATTTTTTTTTATTTCTTACTTCACTCGGCATAATCACATCCCTGTACAAAAAAAAAATGGTGGGCAGCAATGTATGAGCGCCACACCCAGAACCTCCATCGATGAGACTACTTACCCTTGTTTGAAAGGTAGAACATCCATGATCCTCTGTGCCAATGCGCATCGGAATTCTATCCCGAGGATCTCTAGCTATTTAAGGTTGAATATGTGCATCTTACTGGGCATATAAAAACAATCTTATTATTTATACACTAACGTCAAATTCAAACTCAAAGATTTTTATTTAAATAGACTTATAGATAAGTACTTTCGAATAGTCCAATATTTTTTTACCTACCAGGACCTACATACCGTACGTAACGTGTTGTCGTAGTAGCATGGTGTCGCATTATCGTGTGGTCGCTGTAGCGTGGTGTCGCAGTAACGGTGTTTTCGCAATAACGTGGTGTCGCAGTAATCTGTTGTTGCAGTAACGTGGTGTGGTGTGCCAATAACGTGGCGTCGCACTAACGTGTTGTCATAGTAGCGTAGTGCGTCGCAGTTCCGTTTTAACATCTTAATATGATGTGCCTAATTATTTATTAATTTATTATTATAATTTTATTTAGTACCTATAGGTTTGCATTGTAGTAGGTACTGTTGACTGTGCCTACCTTTTCTACTTTTAATTCATTTGCAAATCTGTCTTTTTCAAAATTGTTCTATTTAAAACTTTTAAGGATTTGTAAGTAGCTTTCGATATCATAGGTATAAGTTCGAACAGCCATTCCTCGACCAAAGCAAGAGCATTTTTAAAAGAATTTTTAAAATGAGAACTTTTTAGTAGCTACTTATAGCATTTTACAATGCTATTTTTACTATTTTACTATAAATATTAAACAAGAAAATATAGATACTAGAAAAAAAAACTTGTCTCATGTCCCGACAAAGCGACATGAGACGAGTTGGATTTTTCTAGTATATTTTCTTGTTTAATATTTATCACATAATTTTTTTAATTTCTAATAATGTATGATAAAAGTGGTATGATATCGATCCACGTGAATGCGGTTGGCCCGTAGGGTGGCAACAACCTCTAGTTCTGGAGAACTTAGGAACCTACCTATTCTTCTGGAGAAGTCTTTTTATTTTCAGAAAATTCCAACGTCATTCACCCTGAGGTAACCAACCTACTGAATATTTGAGGGCCATCAGTGTGGCACCACTTGGCTCTAAGATACATTTGCAATATAAATGCAAATTTGATAAAGGACGGACTTACTGAACTTTCACATAAAACGGCACTTTTATAGCCAGACCACGGGAAAATTTTAATAAAACCAGAACTTCTTACATAAAATCGAGTTTCAATATGGCTACTCTATTAGTGTTTTGTTTTTATAATGCACCTGAAATCTGCTTGAGAAACTCTCGAGTAAGCAAATATTTTGATCTTATTCGTTTATATTAAAAAAAAATTGGTAAGTACCTACTTATAGCAATTTTTCACGCGATTATGTCGAATTTAGTTCAATATTTTTCGACGGCCTGTTCGGCGCATGGGTACTAAACCCACCTTCTGCGCCTGAGGTCCCCGGTTCGATCCCCGGTCAAGACAAATATTTGTGTGCATGAACATGTTTATTTGTCTTACAAAAAAAGTATATAAGTATGTTTATCCGTTATCTAGCATCCATAATACAAGTTCTTCATGAAACTGAACGTGGGATATATAATTGGTGTGATTGTATGCAATCATTTATTTATTTATTATTTTATTATATTTAAGTATGTAGGTATCTGTGTGTTTGTCTTTGCATCTAGTAGATATTGATAGGAACGGAATTTTAGAAATAATTAAATAATTTGGACTACTTTATAAGTGAACCCAAATGTTACACTACTGCTTCAGTTGTGGTGATGACTATTGAATAGAACCTACGACCTTATGGTAGCAGTCCAAGTGGAACACAACTTACTGACGACACACAGGAGATCACACAGACGCATTGACGTTTGCAACTTTGATTAAATAAGAGACTGTTTGTTTTTTCTAGTGTATTTTCTTGTATAATATTTATCACATAAAAATAGCATTGTAAGTAAAATGCAAAATTAAAAAGTTATAATTAGATGGCTTCATCTTAATCGATAGTAAAACATTTGTAAAGTTGTTCTTTCGAATGCGAGGATATTTCTATCATTGATGAAACGACGGTGGCCAACACCGTAGAAAGGTGAATATAAGGTGGGTGGACCATGGAAGGCCATGCTCCTTCGAAGGCCAATTATTAAAATTTCATAGTTATTGCCATGTGATGACAAATTCCTTCTATTTACACAAACACCCATCTAACTGGAAATCACAGACGCGGCGGCGAATCGCTTGCGCTACTATTTTGGCAGTACGGTCCCTCGCTTTATTGATATTGGGAATCGACGACTTTAAAATAAGGTGGGTGACCATGGAAGGCCACTCTAACAAATAATCAGTTATTATTCGTTTATTTACTGGATAAATGAAACTAACAAATATTTAAGTAATACTTTGTTTTATTACGTAACATATAAACCATTTCTTTTTATTGTAGATTTAATAGCTATTTATTAACTTTTAGTGTTAAATGACTGATTTATTATAATGGCCTTCTAAGGAGCCTTGTTCCTAGCAAGGCCATTTGGAAGAGTTCAATGAAACTTAAGTTCAATCAATATTGATTAAATCTGCAATTAAAAAAAGTGGTTTATATGTTACGTAATAAAACAAAGTATTACTTAAATATTTGTTAATTTCATTTATCCAGTAAATAAACGAATAATAACTGTTTATTTGTTAGAGTGGCCTTCCATGGTACACCCACCTTACTAGAAAAAATCGTCAAGTCCACGTAGGTCTCTGTAGCATAATTGGTTTGTGCATTAGGCTGGATTCCCAAAGATGTGGGATCGAATCCCGTCAGGGCGACATGAGACTGGTTGTTTTTTTTTCTAGAATATTTTCTTGTTTAATATTTATCACATAAAAATAGCACTGTAAAATGCAAAATTAAAAAGTTATAATTTATTAAATAAGTTATGTTAATAATTTTTGAGAGCGACAACCTAAAAATAATGGTTCCACAGAATTTCATGATAACAACATTATTGAATTGGAAAGTTGCCTTCATTGAATTCCTTCTGTAAAAGAATTTCCAATATTATGTATCAATACAAGCAATAATCAAATACATGACCGCAATATCAATTTCGCATTTTATGAATACGGCACCTCTTTGCTGTAGTAAATACATTTATATCTTGCGACTACGACAAAAATTGTGACTATAAAAAAGTACTTAAACGTAAAATTTACAGATTTCGTAAAGTAAAAAAGGTTCTTAAAAGTTTCTATCATTGTTACTTAAGGGATCACTTTGTATTTCGGAGTATGGATAGAGAGGTGGTTGTCATGCGAAACACCTACCTTTTTGGTTTCCGAACAAAGCGAAGTTTTTTGAGCCATTCTCAAACACACATTCTCGAGCCATGCCTTCATTCAGCCAAGTTCCGACCTTTAACTGACTCTGCACAATCGTATGGTATAAAGGCGGTATTGATTCGGCCATACGATATTCTATTAGCGTAGCGCTGCCTCGGAAGCGGCCTTTGGTCGCCGCGCGATTTCGGTGCGATTTTAAAATAATTGGCCTCTGTAACTGGATCATCTTCTCTCCCAAAAGCTGTGGACCACTGGAAGCTAATGATGGTAATAGTATTTTTTTTTTTTTTTTTTTTTATTTATTTATTTGAATATACAATGTGAACTTACAGCTATAGTATAGTATGGATTAACACCTTCCAGATTTAATTGTGTCAAAATTTCTACTCCAAACCAAAGGGTAAAAAATTACTTTTGGTTTCAGCTATCTCAAAAACAATCAAGGTAGACTAAACTTTGGTCAGGCTACGCGTGCCGTTCGCTTTTTAAAGTTATTTCATCTAACATAATTTTTTTGTTAAAATTCGTATGATACTTACTAATTTCTACATCTGCTTAATTCGTGTCACGGTGTCGACCCTAAACAAAACAAGACCGGCGCAAAATTTATTTGAAAGAAATAAACAAAAGATATACCTAATAAATTATAGAGAATTGCATTGCAACGAAAAGTTTGAAAGGCGTCATCGAAACTTGAACTCACTTAAAGTTTAAAAAAATTAAATTCCTACAGCAAAAGAGAAAACGAAATTAGTATTTTTGTATGCTGCTGTGAATCACAACACGGACAATATAAAATAATAGCGAACAAAATAAAACAAACCGCTGACGGTAAGAGGATATTATTTGCGCTGCAGCGTTGTGTTTGTAACTACATTAATAAAATTAAATAAACTTCTGGGAACACTTGTTCTGCTCACCGTCCGTTTTAATGTAATAAGATTTAAACGAGTCTAACGCCACGTAGACGACGCTAGAAGATTTTCTTTACCGAGTTGCCCGAGAAGCTTTGAATCATCATTTTAGAGCTCCGTACCAAAATGGTAAAAAGGAACCCTTATGGTGCGACTCAGTTGGTCTGTCTGTCACAGCTGGATATCTCAAGAACTACTAATGCTATGAACTTGAAATTTGGAATAGTTTTGGAACGTTTGTCCAACTATTATGCAATTAAGAGAAAAACAACTAAGTATATATTTTTTTTTGCAACAGGTTCATAAAAATTCGAAGTGGCTACTACGGCATGCGGGACATCATAATGGAAGAGCGCTTTGCACATTCTCAATTACATTCTTTTTAGGTTACATACTTTTCTACTTTTGATAAAAAATGAAAAATAAGATAATATACAAAATAAGCAGCACGACCCTAGGGCGCCGAATATAAAATTGCGCCAAGGGTGCCCCATCATAGGTACCTTTTAAAAGTTGGTAATGTCCGTATCACGAAAGAAGTTCTACGGAATATTACTGGATCTAAAATGTGGTTTGCTTATTTATAGCGAACTCTTAAGAACTAGATAACGTGTACTGCACGCATTTATTTCCCTTACACTCTGTTCGCGTATAAGCATTGTAAAGTGAATGTAAAATTAGAATTATGTTTTTGATATCACGATGCACTTTTCCAACAAAATATTACAGAAACGAATGAACGGAATGGACTGAACGAATGTGTACAGTAAAAGTTGTGCAACATTTCAGTCATCTCCCAATGTCTATAAAACTGTTATGGGATTTGAGTGGTTCCATAAAAGTCAGGACATAACCATTATGTAACCAAAAACTTTTATTTAACATTTAAGTAACGTTGAAATAGTTTTTGACTGACTTTTATTTAACTTCTAAATAACTATAATGTCGTTAAACCTTTCAGGCCCAGGATTATGAGACACAATAGATTTTCCATTGTTAATATAATAATATATTCTATTTCACCAAAAAATAATACATTGTTTGGCAAGTTACAATAACTTACAACTGTAAACATAACTTAGTTCTTACATGTAATAAACCATTGATTGAAACATACCAATGGTAAACATCTGCACCCGAACTAGGAAACCTGTATCTCAGGTGCAGTGCTCTTACTCTCACTATGTACAAAACAAGGTTTAACCAGAGAGGCAAAATGGTATAAACTAAAACTAACAAAAAATGCCAGAATCAAAACTAAACCTTAAAGTTAGATAATATGTAGTGAACCTCTCACGGTGAGTAAAATGAATATGAGTGAGTGTGTGTGGAGAGGGTGTGTATACTATTGTTGAGTCATAATGAAATGGAATTATTTGAATTTAAAATTTAAAATTTGTTCTCTGGACACCGGTGTCCGGTTCGGGATTGATGAATTAATCTGCATCTATATCGCGTTGTATAGACGTCTTCAAACGTTTATACGACCCATCCTGTAGAACCAACAGTAAAATGAAAAACGTTTACTCAAATATTATACAACGATAATTTGTTACTTGGGATAATAGTGAAGAAGAAGCCTAGTTGGCTCGACATCTGTATTTTTGTGGCTAACAATTCTTTTGTAACTGTGTAAAATGGTGTATTAACATATCATATGAGAACCTATGCCGAATCAATATTTTACCACTCGGATATAAGCATGATGACATAGATGTTAAAACATGGGGATAGCGATTTTTCGACATTTTATGCCATGTCACAATATAGCACAATAGATAATGTTCAATTGCACAACATGTTCCATTGTAAATGTTGTTGTTTCTGTTAAAGCTGATAAGTTTCTAGCGGCCGTTCTTCTTATCAGTTAAAAGATGTCCTGAATGGCTGGTAGGGAAAAAAAAAATTGGACTATTCGAAAGTACTTATCTATAAGTCTATTTGAATAAAAATCTTTGACTTTGACTTTGACTTTGATATTATGTTCCTAAACATTATTGGATTGTCAGTAACTAAGTTTTCAGTGATTTAAACAAAGCATTTGTGTACTGCACGTAATTCAACTTTTAGTGCTCAAAAGCATTTCAACAGAATACGATGAAAAGTTTTACTCCACTTTTAGTTTTTTATCGCCACGTAACTGCATTAATATTACCCATCCACTCCATAAGTTTTACATTCCGTTCTCGACGAGAAAACTTCTCGCTTCGTTCTCCGTGAAGTATTCAAGTGTACGTCTCGATAGCTTCCAGTGGAGTGCGGCACTTATCGTCGCCTCTCCGCTCATTTCGGCCAATATCGTCAATTTCTGCGACTGAACGCGCACGGACTTTTGCTGCTTTCCTGTTTATGCTGAGCACCACTTCATAATTTTCATTACCTAGTTTTCTAAGGAAGGATTCGAAAAGTGTGGATCGGTGCAGTAAATAGTTTAGCTAGTTTATTTTAAGCAGAAAGCTTGGTCGTCCAAGGCAGAAAGTCATACTAGTGTAATAGTGTTAAGCTTGGTTATGTCGACTACTTTGATTTTAATTTATTTGACGGATTCTTCCAGGCCCAATCCTTGGAATCACTTTTAAAATAGTTTCAAACTGGATAACTACAAGCAAAAGTCCACAATTCATAATTGTTTAAAAAAATTAAGTCGAAGAACGGATGTTTAGGTAAGTTCCCGAAATACAATTAATTTACATATCAAGTAGGTAAAATTTGCAAATAAGTATATCTTCCGGTACAAGAAACACCGTAGGAGCTTTGAACTACCGGATACCCGGGTGTATTAGCGGGAGGTTTATCCAGGAGGGTTTAACATCTGAATACTTCGGAGTTAACCGTGCGCCTCCGGATAGATAAAGGAATTGGCTGGAACTCGGTGACGGGAGAAGCGATGAACCTATTTTTTTATCCGATGCCATCCGAATAGTGATTTGTTTAGATCTGTTAATTACTATCTTTCATCCCTATTTGCTTGCTTTGGTGGATTTTAAAAACTGCAAATACTGCCGGAACCAACGGCTTAACGTGCCGTCCAAAGCAAGAAGGCGTTCGAGATAATAATTTTTTTTGTCACCCATCTTGTGATTGACCATTGCGGAAATTGTTTAACGGCTACAATCTCGGGCAGAGCGCGCGAACCACTGTGCCACGAGCTCCTCAGGTTTACTTAGTAAAAATAAATGCGATGACATGGGGGTCATCGGTAGGGAGATTCCTATATAGATACCTACTGAATACGTGATCTCGTGATACAAGTCGAGAATCCGTTGTCTATACTCCCAAGAATCCGATGAACGGATCTTCAGTGACGCAGTCATTAGCATTAATATTCATTAGCCGCAGCCGCTGACTTACGGTCATGGTTCAACCCTAATCGATGCTCACGGGACATATTATTATTCATGCCCTACTTGAATAGTCGGGAATTCACTCATGATTAATACGGTAATTGATACTAGTTATACTTAGAAGACGTAGAAATTTATTTGCTTTCACTTATCAAACATCAACAAAACTTAGACCTAGGGAGGTTACGATGCCAGTACTAAATTACATTGGAAATACGCTTAATTGAAGAATTAATCGCATAAAAACTTACTGACAACGGTTCAGTTAAAGATTGATTTGCGCAATAAGTCCCAAAACTCCCAAATTGCATTTGTTCGTACGTGATCACGTATACCAAGTCTGGAATCCGCTGTCGATATTCTCCCAAGAATCCGCTGAACCGATCTACTGGGACGCAGTCATTAGCATTAATATTCATTAACAGCGCCGGGCCGCAGCCACTGACTTACGGCCATGGTTCAACCCTAATCGATGCTCACGGGACATATTCAGGTTCACTTGAATAGTCGGGAATTCACTCACGAATATGCGGTAATTGAAACTACCCAACTTAGTTACGAAAGCGTGCCATAACGGATATTGAATCAATACCTGATACTTAGATCACCAACATCCTCATCATCATTCAAATATTATTGATCCTTTATGTCTAACTATTGAAGTATTGACCCAATTACTGTGGAGATCGCATAATGTTTCCGCAGAGCAAGCAGGCCGGTACATCGCCGTTGTTGACTGGTTTT
The DNA here is from genome assembly GCA_910589605.1 of Chrysoteuchia culmella. NCBI lineage: Eukaryota > Metazoa > Arthropoda > Insecta > Lepidoptera > Crambidae > Chrysoteuchia > Chrysoteuchia culmella. The sequence goes on from OU342647.1 coordinate 23,878,243, forward strand.
GTCTATACTATAATATTATCTCTAATATATAAAATTCTCGTGTCACAGTTTTCGTTCCCATACTCCTCCGAAACGGCTTGACCGATTCTCATGAAATTTTGTGAGCGTATTGAGTAGGTCTGAGAATCGGCTACTATCTATTTTTTATCCCGAAATTCCACGGGAGCGAAGCCCCGGGGCACAGCTAGTATAATATAATATTATAAAGAGGAAAGATTTGTATTTTTGTATGTAACGAATAAACTCAAAAACTACTGGACCGATTTTGACGAAATTTGGTATAGAGAATCCTTAGACCCCAAGTAGTAACATAGGCTATAAATGATCCCAAAATTCCCACGGGAACGGGAACCACGCGGGTGAAACCGCGCCCGGCCTCTAGTTTGTAATAAAATCAATAAAAAAGGAGAGGCCCGTCATGCGTGGATATGGACGGTCGCCTTGTCATCCTACTAATATTATAAATGTGAAAGTACGTTTGTTTATTTCTCTGTTTGTTACTCTTTCACGCAAAAACAACTTAACGGATTTGGATGAAATTCAGTATGTATGGCCTTCAAGTAGCGGACTATAACATAGGCTACTTTCTATCTCTATATTCCTACGGGAACGGGAACCACGCGGGTGGAACCGCGGGAGGGCGCTAGTATAAAATATATTGTAAAATTGTATTAATCACATAATTCAAAACGTAGTATAAGAATAGTATCAACTTAAAATTTACTTTTATTTATAGGTACCGCCCCGCGCTATTGTACTTATTTTTACGGATATCAAACGCGCTATATTTCCACGAACTAAGTTGAAATTGTCCGTATTTTTAGGTTTTTTAGGGGTTTTTTGATTTTCCCACCGTATTTTTTGGTTTTTTAGGGGTTTTTTGATTTTCCCCTAAAAAACCTAAAAATACGGACAATTACAACTTAGTTCGTGGAAATATAGCGCGTTTGATATCCGTAAAAGTTGTTTTATTTCAATCAACAGTGCGCGCCAAAACATAAGATGTACGTATACTTATTTATTATTGAATCAATAGTTGTAACTTGTATCTTATATAGATTTAGAAGATACGTGCACCAAATAAAAGTTTGCAGTCGAACTTCTTCTTGGCTTTTATTCGTGAGGACCAAAGCTCAGATATTATCAGTGGCCTTTTAGAAAGATTCTCGGATGATAAATAATAAACCGTGCTACAGAGACCTATGAGGACACGTCGAATTTTTTCTAGTATACCTTTCTACGGCGTTGGCCACCGCCGTTTCATCAATGAGAGAAATATCTTCGCATTCGAAAGAAACATATTTACAAATGTTTGACTATCGATTTAAATGAAACAGCCATCTAATTATAACATTTTAATTTTACATTTTACAATGCTATTCTTATGTGATAAATATTAAACAAGAACATATTACTAAAAAAAGCAACTATAGTAGCTTTTTAGCTTTAGTTACTATAGTTTTTTTAGTAGTAGTTATTTTTTATAGTTTTTTTTGTTTTTTTTAACTATAGTTACTATAGTTGCTTTTTTTAGTAATATGTTCTTGTTTAATATTTATCACATAAGAATAGCATTGTAAAATGTAAAATTAAAATGTTATAATTAGATGGCTGTTTCATCTAAATCGATAGTCAAACATTTGTAAATATGTTTCTTTCGAATGCGAAGATATTTCTCTCATTGATGAAACGGCGGTGACCAACACCGTAGAAAGGTATACTAGAAAAAATTCGACGTGTCCTCATAGGTCTCTGTAGCATAATTGGTTAGTGCATTGGGGCGGATTCCCATGGATGCGGGTTCCATCCCGTCAGGGCGACATGAGACTAGTTGCTTTTTTCTAGATATTTCTCTCATTGATGAAACGGCGGTGGCCAACACCGTAGAAAGGTATACTAGAAAAAATTCGAAGTGTCCTCATAGGTCTCTGTAGCATAATTGGTTAGTGCATTGGGGCGGATTCCCATGGATGCGGGTTCCATCCCGTCAGGGCGACATGAGACTAGTTGCTTTTTTCTAGTACATTTTCTTGTTTATTATTTCCATCATCATCCACTGCTGGACATAAGACTCTCCTAGCTCACGCCTATTGTGGCGTTCATAGGAGGCTATTAGCCTACTCCTACCACGCTGGCCAGACGGGTTGGTAGAGGGTTTGTTGCAAGTTTTTCTTCTCTCGCACAGGTGTTCAATGCGTCGAGACTCTTATTCGACTCTTACGACATCCCAGGCATGTAAGGGTGTGGTGACACTTGTATTCTTAGGCCGTCACAACACGGCACATAATACATATAATTATATTATATGTATTTATTTATATCCGTTACCCTAGTATCCCATAACACAACCCTTAGAGTGTTTACTTTAAGGGCTAGGCTAATTGGTGTACAAGTACAAGATATAAGTATAATTATTGTATTAAAATACGAAACGACGAAAGCCCCATTGATGCTCTTTAGATTTAATTTTTTCTTTGGGTCTTAATTTTCCTCATAGTCGTCGTGACGTTTCAAAACTTTACAGCAGCCGACCAAACGAAATCACACAAAATTCCCCCACAGATGTTTTTAGCGATTATTAAAAAAAAACTAATCTAGCTAAGAAATTACTTACTTTTATTTTTCGTGTTCAATAACTTCCATTGTTCTTTACAATACTTTGTAAACAAAACCAAGTGGGTCTTAGGGGTATATTTTAAAGCAGTCACACCCATAAGTTAGCCTTCCAGAGTAGCTAGAATCAATGTGCTCCAGTAGATATGACATAAAAGCTACCGGGCTTTTACGGTCAGACAATTTACGTTCTCCGATTTATAAAAATGTCTGAAAGAGTGAATTGTCTGAGTCACAGCTCCGCTGGTTCCAATCATTTTTCACTACTTTTCATGCTTGAAAAATTTTAAGAAATTCAGAATGTAATAATCTAAAAATGGATTTACGAAATGTATTTTATGTATCTTAGACTTTGCATTCTCAATGCTGTCTTTTATGATAAATAATAGAAAAGTACTAGAACATTTAATTCAGCTCACAAGTCTCGCCTGAGAATAAAGTGAGCTGCGTTAATATTTAACTTGTAATTTTCTAGAAAATTTAAATATATATAACTCAAAGGTGACTGACTGACAAAGTGATCTATCAACGCACAGCTCAAACCACTGGACGGATCGGGCTGAAATTTGGCATGCAGGTAGATACGTACATCTTGTTTTGGCGCGCACTGTTCATTGAAATAAAACAACTTTTACGGATATCAAACGCGCTATATTTCCACGAACTAAGTTGTAATTGTCCGTATTTTTAGGTTTTTTAGAGGTTTTTTGATTTTCCCGACGTTTCGGCACCTTTACAGCTGCCGTGGTCACGGGATGACCCCCGTCATCCCGTGACGGCAGCTGTAAAAAAATCAAAAAACCCCTAAAAAACCTAAAAATACGGACAATTACAACTTAGTTCGTGGAAATATAGCGCGTTTGATATCCGTAAAAGTTGTTTTATTTCAATGCAGGTAGATGTTATGACGTACGCATCCGCTAAGAAAGGATTTTATGAATTCTACCCCCAAGGGAATAAAATAGGGGATTTTGTATTTAGGTTGACGATTGAAAATAAATATTTTTGAAAATTCCACCCCCCAAGGGGTGAGGGGCGGATGAAGCTGTGTAATCACTCAAAAATGGCTGAGTGGGTTTGGATGAAATTCGGGACACAGATACTTTATAGACTTGAGAGAAAAGGCTTACTTTTTGTCGCGTAAAAAATCCTATTTTCATAGGTGGCGTAAGTAGTATTTTTTTAAAGATGGATTATGGAATTAGTTTAGGAAGAAGAAAGATATTTCTTTCTTTCTTTTACTAAATCTTTCTGGACCAAGTTCAAGGTTTGGCCATTATCTATAAAAAAAAAACAACGGGTTGCACTCTGGGAGTGCCGGCAGAAGCGAAAACCGCTTAAGGTGGTACGACTTCTATACAAACAAACATTACACAATTATTGGTTCATCATACCTTAATAATTCGTAAATACATGCGCAACTAACTCGTTTCAGTTAGTTGTTTGCGCGAAATAATAAAAAAATTGTACTTTCATACATAAAACACGAATATACTAATATCTTATTATTTCAATAATTCTACGTATGTGTGTGTGACCAAACGCCTTTATATGGCTGATGTATGAAAGTTCATTTTTTTTATAATTTCGCTCAAACAAATAACTGAAACGAGTTAGTTGCTCATGTATTTATGAATTATTAATGTATGATGAACCAATTAATGTGCAATGTTTGTTTGTATGGAAGTCGTACCACCTTAAAGGAAAATAACAATCAAAATCCACTATATTTTGACCAACTTCATAAAAAGACACGGAGACCAACTTGATTTGGCAAATAAATCCATTAAAACTGACCTGGCATCAATATGAAAGTTAGTAGTAATGAGAGATCTCCATATAATGGTTGTTATTAACTAATATACTTAGATCTTTTAAGTGTGAGACTTTATGTAATTTGAAATAGGTCAACGGTAAATGGTCTTACGAATTTTCGATCAGGGTCACGTGTCCTGACGCGACTTTAAAATTTTTTACTCATCCCAAAAAATTAAATCTGATGTGCCAACACTTAAAAATAAATTGCCCATCAAAGATTAGCATATTCAAACAGAAAATAAAAATACTTCGTCTCATTACATTAGAATACCAGTTAAACAAACTATAAAATAAAATATTGTATCATATAAAGCTATGAAGAATTGCAGAAGACAAAACCACTCTCTTGCGTTTAAAAGGCTAAGTCGATGTATCATTTCTGTGCCATGAATACTTTATTGCTATTAGGAAAATGGTTCCGAATGACTGATAGCAACACTTTTCCTCAAATACAATTACATTACAAAAAATAAGCAAAAAGCTTGGTTGAAGAAATGAAGAAGATATTATTTATTGCCTCCAACTCTGTAAGTATAGCGTTTTTAGGAGTAGGTACTCAAAGTGAAAGTCAAAGATTTTTATTCAAATAGACGTATAGATAAGTACTTTCGAATAGTCCAATTTTTTTTCCCTACCAGCCATTCAGGACATCTTTTAACTGATAAGAAGAACGGCCGCAAGAAACTTATCAGCTTTAACAGAAACAACAACATTTACAATGGAACATGTTGGTGCCAAGCACAAATTTACAATTTTGAAATATATTTAATACTAGAGGCCGGGCACGGTTTCACCCGCGTGGTTCCCGTTCCAGTGGGAATTTTGGAATCAAAGCTATCCTATCTCTTAAGTTGGACCAGACTGCTCACGGTGTGCCAATTTAATTTAAAATCGGTTAAGTAGTTTAGGAGTCCATCGCGGACAAACATCGTGACAGGAGATTTATATATATTAAGATTAAGATTAAGATAAGATATAAGAGGAAAATACTAGAGATACTGTGGAGATCGTATATATTATGTCTCCGCACTGCAAGGAGGCCGCTACACCGCCGTTGCTGGCTAGTTTTGTTTATAATAAAATTAAGAAAGAGAGGCCCGTCGTGCATAGACATAGACGGTCGCCTTGTCAATTAAAATTATTGATAAAATTGTAAAAATACTTATATAATTACTGAATATAGAAACAGTATCGAGTTAAACATTGTTTTAATATTATAAAGAGCCGCCCTCGTTATAGTATCTAGTTATAGTATTGGACTAAACTCGCCTTCTGCGCCAGAGGTCCCGGGTTCGATCCCCGGACAAGACAAATATTTGTGTGCATGAACATGTCTTTTTGTCTTGGAAAAATTTATGTTATAACTTTATTGTATTAGGAGTTTACGAGTCATTCAGGTTTTGGTTGCTTAGCAACAGTTGTTGATTGAATTCATTAAAAACAAACAAACAGATACATAAATAAAATTAAAAATACATAAATAAAAACCAAAACAGATATACAAAATTTCTGACATTAAAAGTCAGAAGAAAGAATGGCAGAAAAAAAAAGTTCATCCAGCTCTGTGGTCTAGTGGTAACAACCACCGGTATCAGACCCAGGGGTCTCGGATTCAATTCCCAGCCGGGGGTACATTAATAAAATAAATAAAATGGATTTGGTTTGGTTGGTGGTAGGACTTGTTGTAAGTCCGCCTGGCTAGCTACCACCATCTTATCTAAGTCTGACGCCATAACAACAATGTTTTCAGCATTGTTACGGCAGTTACAGATAAGATTCGTTCCTCAGTGATTGAGGATTCCGGGAGAGGCTTGCTTCCATCTACAGCTTTATCAATACTTAACATCAGGTATGATGAAGGCCAAGAGTCTCCGCGTTGTTCGTAAAAAAAATATGATATGATAGCTGAGATCATTTCTTTATCATAGGACTTGTTTTTTTGATGTCATAACTTATTAGTGTCTTACATCAAACCGTAAAGCCAAGGTCCCTGCTCATCCATATTCGGTCCGCGAGTCGGGGATAAATTCCCCTCGCCGTGATTGGATCTTGCTAATTAACTTAATATTTCAGCCCGAGGACGTTCGGGTGCTTGATTAATGGCTTCGATGCAGTTTTTATGAACTAAAAGTACCTTTGGTGGGTTAAGCTATTAAGTATAGGAGGCACTAGATGGCGTAGGAATTAGAATAGAATAGGTCATTTATTCAAGCTGTGTAGTGTCGGCTTAGAATAGCACTACCCCCTCTCATCCCGTGGGTGTCGTAAAGGCGACTAAGTGACTCAGCCTTCAGGAGACGGGCAGCAGCGTCTCCTACGAAACTTGGCTATACTGCGATAGCCAACCCGCCTGCCAAGCGTGGCGATTATGGCAACCCCTCCCCCCCCCCTTTTTGGGGGAGGCCTATACCCAGCAGTGGGTGTTATGTGGCTGAGACGACGAGGTCATTTATTTCGCAACACATAACACGTACACAAAGCAAAAAAAGACATAAAAAAAACAGGAAAAAATACGGCAGTGCAGTATGTGTGAATTGGCTCGTTCTTTCTTCATTAAGTGATTCTTGTTAAGGTCGGTCAAGGGATGGGTGACCAAAAATTTATTTAATATATAATAAACCTCCTCCTTGTTTCAAGAGGCACTTCTAGCTATATGTTTACGTTACAAATGCAGGTGCAAACAACCTGCCATCAGCATTGATCAGATGATCAAGATTACCAAGAGATTATGATGATAAAGGGGTAGGCCCCCCTTATTCACCCCTTAGGTATGTGCTCCAGCAGTGGAGACATGCAGTTAAACGACTTACAACGATCACGGTGACAATGATACGTGAAGAGAGCAGAACACAATGGTCAGACAACAAAGGGAACTTCTAAAGATTTTCATATAAATGTATCTTTTAAGTTGTACACCATACTTTAGAAGTTTTCCACCATGTGGTGATCGAAGGCAATTAAGGCTGTTTTGACTTGTGATCAATTTATTTTAACAGAATTATCACATTTCGTGCGCGAGCGGATCAACCGCTGCTACGCAACTGTTTTTAGAAACGATTCTTTTTAATATTCGAACCATGACATACCTTTCGATTATACGGAGGAGTTTGCATTGCGATGCAAATACTCCACACTAACTACATTCGTGATGATCAATTCCCAATAGAGGTTAGTAGTACTTTTTGAAACCGTATAGAAACCCGCCGTCGATATATTTATTTCGTGTTTTGGTATATATATATCTAAATTGTGTTCTTTAAATTTAATCATTTTCCAATCTTTGTTTGAACTATGGAGTAAACGTAACCTCGTTAAGTTATAATGAAGTAATCACGGCGCTGTAAATTTACCAGATAGGCGTTTATAGCTGAGGCTTGCCCCAATTGTGACGTCATAAAAGCCCAGACCCACCCTGTTTATAGTATGATAAAACATTTTACAGGTGACACTGAGTTCGCGGTGCCCTAAGTGCCTTATGAAATTGTTACGGCCCCGCAAAGTGCTCGGCTTGTTTCGGCTTTCAGAAAAAAATTACGGTTTTACGAAACATGAGATGATGATGATACGCGTTCTGACTGTCGTAAGTGGCTTGTACTCTGCAAATTGTTGCGGAAAGGAGTATGTATCCGTTATCTGTTTTATTTTCTTTTTAAAGGATATTAGTTGTGCTCTGCAGTTTTCTGCCGTTCTCGTAGGAATATAGGTATCGACATAGAGTTACCTATGTTCTATCTCTTCATTGATTTTTTCCATTGTAATAAGTATTTTTCCCATTGTAATTGATAATAATTTTTCACCTCATACGCTCTGAAAAGGAGGTATTGTCAATCAGCTTCTGCGTAGAAAATGGTTTTTTGCGGCCAACCAGGGTGCCCTTTCGGTTGCATAATGTCGTTTGGCATAACAGTTTTATCATATAGTCTTTTTTTACGCATAAATTATGATAAGCATAGTTTTATGAACGCAGAATGGTTGCATCGGCATAATTCTTACTTACTCTAATTTCCTTTAACATAATTTTAATGACCATAAAATTAAAGGGCATAATTGTTATACGTCTAAAGGAAATTTATCATAAAATACGAAATGCATAATGGACTTATCCATAACTATAAATTGTCTCTAACCATCAACAATTAAGAGTTAAAGTTTATATTTAAGTTAGCGTGTTTGGTAAGAAATTAGGTCCCGATCCCGACCTGCCGTGGTACTTGTATGCCCAATACTAGAGTGCAATTTAGAGCCCGCTGCTTTGATACGCAAGGGCGAAGGGGCTGCACTTCCCGCAGCGCCGGAGACATGTATTTCCCATATGTTTGCTTGCATGCTTACGTTGCATGCTTGCTTTGCTTGCAAGCTTGCTTGCATGATTGCATGATTGCTTGCATGCTTGCTTGCATGCTTGCTTGCATGCTTGCTTGCATGCTTGCTTGCATGCTTGTTTGCTTGCTTGTATGTTTGCTTGCATGCTTAATTCCATGCTTGCTTTGCATGCTTGCTTGCATGCTTGCTTGCTTGCTTGCTTGCTTGCATGCTTGCTTGCATGCTTGCTTGCTTGCTTGCATGTTGCTTGCTTGCTTGCATGCTTGCTTGCATGCATTGCACGTATGCATTGTATATTTTTAACATTAAAATATTTGATATATATTTTGTGATAAAGGTTGATATGCCAATAATTGTTTTGATTATTAATCATTATAGTGAAAACATTTATGCGAAAAGTTTTTTTACTGAAATACCATTATTACAAAAGAGGTTATGGGGAAAAAAAGTATGCGGTATGATTTATTCTGTATGAACGTTATGCGAAATGCCAAAAAACGTTATGCAGCTCTAAAACATGCCTTTCTGTTTTATGCAACCGAATATGGACCCTTCTTTTCAAGATATTTCTTCTTGTTGTAATATAGTTGACCACCTGTTCTAGATTTAAGATCTAGATCTTATACAGATGTCTGGCTTCTTTTCTCAGATCCCAATTTTGGTTCGTACAGTTTCAATAATCTACATTCTTGTGGGTAAGATAAGGTTTCATATTCGTTGCTGCCATATTTGGCCGTCTGGCTTAACGAATAAATCTTTTATGTATCTCGTTTTCGGCACTCGGATGTGGAATTGGACAGAAATATTATTTTGGGATTTCAAGTGCCGAGTCTCAATATTATGTCGGTTAGAACACCATCTACCAACATTTAATAAAATGTCTGTAGTACGAGTACCTTCTGGTGGATTTTAAGCATCAATACAATAAAGATTCCAGTCATCAGTTAATCAGCTGAAGTAAGCAATTATCAATTTTTTATCGCTATCCTTACTTCTTTTTATTTAGATACTTCCTCATAATTCTAAATCGGCAAACTTTCCGCCATTTTTAAACTGATTTTGATCGATCCGAGTTTAACAAAGCAACAATAATACGAGTTGTATTGTATTTGAGTTAAATCCTATTTTGGAAAGTTCTAAATGCAAAACAATTTCATTGAAAGCTTTTCGACAATCTTGTTTGGGAGACATATTGGCTTTCTCTTTATTCTTAACAGATTCGCTTTCTCCAGATCTCAGAGGTTTTAGAATAACATGGAACTTTTTTTTTCAACACTTTATTCTCAACTGTGTTTGTACATATTTCGTCTCGAGCACGACATACTTTTGTGTTTAGGGAAAAGAATCCTCAACGGCTGAGGATGTTACTATGCAATAAACAATATAATGTAATATTGTAATCACCTATTTGTTAAGTATTGGATTATCATTTAAGAGTCGGTAGTGAACAGGCACATTAGTCGAACGCCTTCTCTTCTTGTTGGTAAAAAAGGTTCGAGAAAATTATGACGATTCAAAAGTGCTTATGTAAGTCTATTTGGATAAGTGCGAAATCAATTTATTTTCGTACAAACCACGTATACCGATTTGATGAATATTGGAGTAGCGTCGCATCGATAGTGGTTTGATAGTTTACTTTTAATTGCTGGTTAATTTTAAATTGTAAAATAACTTAATTAGCATTATCTGTTGATAGAAAATTTCACTGGCAACTTTCCTTTTTTTAGATTTTGAAATTTTTGCATTTTTCAATGCTATTTTTATACATAATTATGATAAATTTTAAATTGAAAAATATTGGAAATAATCAACTCGGCCACAAGTGAATTCTCACATGGGACTCAAACCAACGACCTTTGGAAATCCGATCCAATACTCTAACCACTGAGGTACCAAGACTAACAAGACGAAGGTGACCCTTTTCAAACTATGATTAAATAACTAGAATTGTTTCTAGACTAAAACAAAGCAAACTGTTTAATTAATTGTGTTTACTTTAAATCAAATTGAGTGCAGACGAAAACCATTACACGGTCTAATGGTGAAGACTACCAAACTTTAATTGTTGCAAATGTATTGATATTTGTTCGGACAAAGCTAATTTTCACAAACCAATACCAACCATCCTAACTAATATTACAATTGCGAAAGTGTGAATGTTTTTTTTTATGATTTTTGAATTTTTATTTTTATACATATGATAAATTTTAAATAGAAAAATATTGGAAAAAAATATTATTAAAGTCTCGGTAGCTCAGCGGTTAGAGCATTGGACCGGATTTCCAAAGGTCATGGGTTCGATTCCCATCTGAGAATTCACTTGTGGCCGAGTTAATTTTTTCCAATATTTTTCTATTTAATATTTATCATGTGTGAATGTTTGTTTGTTTGTTTGTGAATTACGACCTAACTAAGCAACCTATCGACTAGATTTTTGGCATAGAGTTAGTTGAAAGGGCGAAGAGTAACTTAGGGTACTTTTTATCCCGAAATTCCCACGGGAACAGGAACCAGTTCGATAAATAATTAGAAAACGCAGTCCATGTTTTTTGAATAGAGTTCAAAAAGTAACGTCTGGGATTTGCTATTTATTTTCGAAATAAAGTCAATTAAAAAAAAACAATATAGTGTACATGTTCAGCATACCTTTGTTATTTATTTAGTAATGCTGGTGTGGCAAGAGTGAATGCCAAACTCATCAAAATCTCAAAATTATACTAGAATTATAAAAAAAAAAACGGGTTGCACTCCGGGAGTGCCGGCAGAAGTGAAAACCGCTTAAACGAAACAGCAGGAGCAGGCATACATTTTCGCCACGTGGTAGAAAGAGAGGGGGATATTACTTCGTCTACTACGCCACGCCGGCGGTCTACTCTCCCTCCGTCTTACGAATTTTCGATCAGTAGTTAGATACAAGTACAATAGTAATTTATGAATAATGAATATAAACGCCATCTGGTACGGTAGTATGAAACTTTAATTCTCTCTCAAGGCACCAACTCAATGTCATCAAGTATCAAAAACTTAGTGGCAACTATATCTAGATGGCGTTATAATGAAAGAAAATAATATTCCTCCCTTGAAATTAAAACTGACCTGGCATCAATATGAAAGTTGGTAGTAATGGGAGATCTTTATTTAATGGTTGTTATTAACTTCAAGTGTGAGTGAGACTAAATGGTCTTACGAATTTTCGATCAGGGTCACGTGTCCGACTTTAACATTTTTACCCATCCCAAAAATGTTAAACTCTGGTGTGCACAACGCCGCTAAAGAAGTTTTCACTTAAAAAACCTGTAATAAGCTCGGTGGCGTGGTTAACGAGTTCGGTCTGCAATGGTGGCGGTTCAACGGAACTTTCACATTGGTCAGATGGTTTGGGTGTCCGAAAAACTATTATTGCGATTTTCCGTGTTTGTCTGGACACTACGTCAATAGTCCAGGTATCGAAAGTGTCTTTACGATGCAGTGTGTGCGTGTGACCACGCAAAATTGGAATTGAAATTATTTTAAGACTAGGGCGGTTACAACCCGATACTCGGGTTCGTCGATCGACGAAAAATTCCAAATTATGCGAAAATAATGACACTTTTTAATTGCAGTTTGTGATCATCACGTTTAACATTTTGTATATTTTATAGTTTTCGGAACAAATGGACTCGAGTACCTTTAATTTGATACCTTACTCGGCCGCGTACTACGCGCCAAAGTCCCTATCGAGTCGTCACAAATTTTGCGAACCTGAATTAAGTATATAGATAGATAAAATCATTTATTTGCATCACAAATCAACATCAACATACATGCCCATAAACAAAAGAAAAGAAAAATAAACAAACTACTTACGGACTAACAAAAATAAGCAAGCACATAGGTTCGCACAGAGACCTACCCATGAAATCAAACTTTTGTTAAATTTCATAAGTATATCTGTGCATGTCTGTCATAGCGATGCAAAGAGGCAAAAAATCAGCGTATATTTTTGCCCCGAAGGAACAAAACACTGGTTTTCAGCATTCACCCGTAGAAAAACGCGAGAGACGCATTAACAAAAGCGGACGGCCTTTTATTATTTTATAAAAAGATTCTAACATTCAATAATATTCATATCAATAAGGTCAATAGTTTTATTTATGGAACATGTCATTTAACGTACTCGCTACGTGGTTCTTGGTGTCCACGAAAGTGTTGATACATAATCCGCGTTTATAAAGTTGTTACTTTCTAGTTTGTTATCTGGATTAATTAAGAATACTTTTATCCCGATATTCCCGCAGGAACACCTGTGCGAGAGAAGGAAAACTTGAAACAAACCCTCTACCAACCCGTCTGGCCAGCGTGGTAGCAGTAGGCTAATAGCCTCCTATGAACGCCACAATAGGCGTGAGCTAGGAGAGGCCTATGTCCAGCAGTGGACGTCCACAGGCTGATGATGGATGGATGATTCTCGCAGGAACGGAAACCACGTGGGTGGAACCGCAGGCTGCCAGTTGTCCATAATAAAAAACATAGGCAATCGCTTTGTTTATGATTCTTTCATACATTTTAAGGCTGTATTGACTCTTCCATACAACGAGATGGAAAATTCGGCTGCCGAGTGATTTTAATTTCGTTTAAAATATACCTAAGTAAATGTTTGCTTCCGCTTTCAACGTTAAAAAACAGGCATTGCATGGGAAAAGACGAGATAATAAAAAGTGGATTAACAATGTATGAGTTAAATCTTTTCATTCACCGTGACACGTTAATTCGGTTTTAAATTGCGCTCCGTATGTGGAACAACTTCAAATATTCGCTACAAAAAGGTTTACTATAGCAGTAACTATTCGGTAGGCTCAAAAACGAATCAGATAACCGCTCTACTGGCCATTGGGTAGCGCTGCTACCCAAGCAAAAATGGCGCTAATATGCCGTGGGTACCCAAATTTGGACTTCGACCATTTATGGTCTCGTCTTAAAAATATATGTTTCATCGGCTTGGGAGCTTTTTTAATGGATTCGGAACGAAACATTCTTTATTTTACAAATAAAAAACACAGCCATCCATAAAGACAAGGACAGAAAAAAAAGTGTGACAGGTGTCAATCAAGTGGTGTCAAATTACAAAAAAAAAAGTGTCGTTCGAGTGTAATTACGTTCGCAGTATAATTTCAGTATTATTTGCTTATCACTTTTATTATTATTCTTCATAGAAAAAAAATATTTCTTGGCTTGAAAAAGCTAGGGTAAAATATTTTAGCAAAAATCTAAGCTTACCGGTTGACTGGCAGAGAACGCCTCATTGCATTAAGTTCGCCATTTGTTGTATTGTTTATATTGCAATAAATATTAAATGAATAAAATAAATACACAACCATCGCGCTAGATTTATGCGATCTTTGCAGGTTGTATACACCTTTCTTTTTCTTCTGTGTTACACTGGCTTAGAACCAGTATCCGTAAGGAAATTTCCTTGCCGCAGTGCTTTAGAGCCTTCGGCTTAATGAAAGCACTCCAGGTAGCTCCTAACGAGAATACTGTAAAGGTATTTTCTTAGTCACTCGAGGTATAAATAGCTGTGAGAATGAAAGGCAAGTTTCGTGTCAAGTGGGACTTGGCTAATTGGGCAATTTCACATTTGAGGTGGAAGGTTTATGCTTGAACGGTTTGTAGAGGGTTATTAGGTTTTCGCAAATTTTATTCATTTAAATAAAACATTATTTATTAGACCGCATTTCCTTTCTCATATTTAATCTCATTTTGCCTTTCCCATTCCTACTAAATGTTTATATTCATTCTAAAGTATGATTATTTATAATGTTCAGTGTTTAATTGCACCCACTCCCCCTTTTTCCCAACTTTTATTCTCTTCCTCTTATTTCTTTACTAATTGTTACACAATCTATGGTACTACACATATCGGACATCCGGTCGTCCTCCATCTTGTGTCTTGTCGCCCGCCTCGCTTTGCTTGTACGAGCTTTCTATAATCGTGTCCTATGTAATTTAGACTAAGAAAATTTAATAAACAAGTACAACATTAAGTGACGTCTTTTCATCATATACAATACTAATCAAGGTTGCCTGGATGAAGGCCGCCTTTTGTGTATTTCCTTACGCATAAGTGATACCGCTTTACACTGTTGTTGAGATTCAATTTTTGTTGGTAATATGTAATCACTAATCTCTTCGGACGAGGCGCTTCATATAATTATGATAGAACTTCACTAAGGTAAGTTTGTTTAATCATTAAGTATTCTGTGCCTATACTAGAAAAAATCGACATGTCGTCATAAGGCTGTGTATACATTTTTGCAGGTAACATTGCATATTATGCAGGTAACAAACATTGTACCCTAATCGGGCATTGCAATTATCTTAAAAACTTGAATAAAGTATACTGGATTTAGTAGTAGTTAGGTACTATTTACATAAATAATAATAATAATAAATTTCATACAATCACACCAATTATCTAGCCCACGTTAAGTTCTATGAATAACTTGTGTTATGGATACTAGATAACGGATAAACATACTTATATACTTTTTTTTTGTAAATACATACATAATATACATATTAAACACCCAGACCAAGACAAATAGACATGTTCATGCACACAAATATTTGTCTTGTCCGGGGATTGAACCCGGGACCTCTGGCATAGAGGGCGGGTTTAGTACCCCTGCGCCAAACAGGTCGTCAGGTCGTTTACATGTAGTACAGGTTTTTGTAAATTTATGATTTTGAGATAGGTAGACTAAAAAGTCGTTGCTAATATTCACATCCACATACAATTTTGACATCGATTTTGCCATGTGGCCTTACTTCATGACTGGTTGACACGATGCGAGATCACGCACAAAAAATGCTTCTAGATGATTCTCGAAAGCTCGCATGCACATGCGTGCACAAACGTAACGAAAATGAACACAACGCGAACGGTTCACGAATGCTAGTTGTCTCGTTCGAGAAGGCGGAATGCTCCTCTTGAATGATATCTCGCTGACATTATGGATAATGTCGGGCACAGATGTGGGTAGACCTCTTGATCTAGATTTTAGCTGTTTGACACAACTTAAATTCGATGCGAATGAATGCATTTTTAAATTACAGTTAAATATGCAACTTACATTAAAATTAATTTCTTGAACCAACACGGTTCAAGAAATTATTTTTAATTTTAGAGATGACACGTGTTCACATTTAAATTTCAATATTTCATGTTTATGATAGCTGCTAAAAAGAGATGCAAAGTTAAAACTCGTACTTATCTTTTCTTTGTATCGTAGTGGATCCCTGTATTGATTTAGGACGTTATAAAAATACCCTTCAGCAAACAGTGTCACCGTAATATTTACTACAACTGAAATTCAAGATGGCCGATCGTCAATATTTGGGGACGCGCTACCGCAGAGTATAAAAATTGATGGCGGAAAATCAAAAGCTCTCTTACCTTTACAACCAATCAATTTCGTTCCGCGCGTATATTGTACAGTCTTTCCACTTGGGTATCGATTTTGTAGTTCCTTATTCAGTTTTAAGGAATCTACTTATTATTAGTATTAATTGAATTGAGGAAACAACAAGAAGCTGCCGTAAGGAAAGAAAATCAAATATTTTCAGTGAAATCAGAAAAACAAAAGAAAATGTATATAAGAAATAAAGAAAGAAAGAAAATTATATTTATTTGAGACAAACACGACAATAAGACACGTCAAAGTAGCACAAAAAAACACAGTTTGTCCCAAAACGGTACCGACTCAGCATAATGCTTCGCTTTTGGCCAGCGCTGGTCTTCCGTCGGTACCGTTTGGTGGGGCTGACTATAACTACTTGATGCCCACGAATTCGTGCATGCATTAACTTAGGATCTGCTATAGTTATTATTCGATTTTACCTATATTTACACCTAGTGTCACCTCTGGTGTCAGTTTATCAGGCCTCCTGTATGACAACAACCGGGACCGACCGACGGTTTAACGGTGTAATGCCACTTAACGGTCATCCATCCGACACCTGACCGTGCTGAACGTTGCTTAACAAACGTGATCGAATACGATCAGTTTATCAAGCGCGGCCATGAGCACTTCAAAGTTTAGTAGTAGTACTTGGATAAGTTAAAATAGTTTTGGTTCAAAAGTGAACAGAAACATTTACTAAATGTTCAAGAACCCAAGAAAATGTTGTAAAACCTGCCCACAGTGTGCAAATATACCTATTCATGCAACGAATTTACCTGACTCTGACTAAAAATATGCGAGTGCGTTTCATCCTGCATTCTCTTTTTTGTTAGGTTGGTACCCCTATCCATTGCTGTCAAATGGTTAGGTTAATTTAAAATTATAATTTGATGCAGATATTTTAACTTTTGGATTCTGTGCTAGTTCTAATGTTTTGTGCATGCTCAAAACATTAGAAAGCGGATAAAGAATAATGGTTTTGATTTAATGTTTCTAACACATTCGCGCCTTCTTGGCATACAGGGGTACCTACCAACCTAACAAAAAAGGGAATATAGGATGAAACGCACGGAAAACTGAATTCCTTAATTGGTAGAAGACATTTGGTGCTTCAGCCTTCTTGAATCCTGTCACATCAAGCATCAAATACAACTAGATCTATCCTACCTCCTTTCTCTGGAACGGTTTAACCGCAATCATCCATTCTGTGGTCAAAAGAAAATACAACTTTGCCCAGTTGCGGGATAAACAAGACTAGCTTGACACCGGGAGGGATTTATGTGGATTACAAATATAGACGTGTGGCCGGTTCGAGTCCGGCCCTGGATTACTCCCGCCCCCAGGGCCGGAGGTATTTTCTTAGGATTTCCTTTATGTGAGACTGGAATGTGTGTGGCTTCTGGCGATGCGCTTCGGGATCTACTGAAAGTCTTGATGCTGCCGTATGATAGGCAAAGGACATATTTTAGGTGAATATTACTGAAATAAAGTCAAGGCTTGGTAAGTTCTTTTTGAGAACTAGTATTTTTTTTTAATCTTTTTTTACAATTTGTGAACAAACACCTCACAAAGTTCTTGTTTCCACTGACTGCTATACAGACTTGGAAACTGACACTGACTCACTGACGCTGATGCTTATGTGAAGAAATAGCGCATCTTCGGTTACAATATGGTGTAATTTTATAGAGCGCCATTTGTTTGCATTTGCGATATAAATCCTTTTTTTTATCTTTATTTAATTTAGGGACTTTTACAAGAGTACGTCAGTCCCATCGTACCCTAAGCTTTTTATATGACTTACTAAAACCACCTTGCTGCATTCGATGCGGGTTCGGCCAAAATACTTTGGAAAACTCCCACATCAGATGCCCTCAGGTCTAGATCATACGTAAGTGCTTGTCTCTCTCTCTTTGCTTTTTGACACATTCCATCAACAAGTGTTGCACATCCTTTACTAGAACACGACACGCGTCACAGTTTGGGAATTCAGTCTTTCTCATAAAATGCGCAAACTTATTGCAAGGAATGTGTCTGGACCGCAGTCTGTGTAAAAGTACTGCATATTTTCTAGACAAAATATAAATCCTTGTATTCGTTCATCAAACAACATTCTTTAAAAACTAGCACTGACAACTCTGTTCTTCATACTATTTTCTAGCAGCAAACAAAAGGCGCGTACCGTTGAAACTTTATTTCATTAACTTGTCCCGGCAAGAGCTTCTTGTACAGTTATTGTGGATCCCACAATGCCTATTGAGTCGGCTATCTGCTCTCATATAAGAAATCTATTGTCCTCCCATACAATAGCGATGCGAGCACAAAGCTATCTTTTGTTTACAATTAAGTAACGTACGTGACAAAAATGGGTGGCTGGAAGATTGCTCATTTAAGTTCAGCTTCAAGTAATTGCTTCGTGGTGCGGAAAATTGAGAGATTTTAATCACGTTTTGACCTGGATAGCACTTCTTTCAAATATCAAGGGGAAGAGAATTTAAATCATTTAGCAGTTTTGTTTAAAAAAATAATTTGCTCAAACAAGAAAATTTGAAATTTAAGTTGAAGCACTCCAGTTTGGCTTTTCAAAACTACTTCAAAATAACCTCTAGACTTCTAGGTTAAACATTCAAGTGCTTTTTATTCTATAAAACTATTTAGATTTATAAATTATTTAATAAAATGAATAGCAGTAATACTTAATTTTTAAGGCGCCTTTTAAATACCAAACATTCCTCTCTCAAAATTTAATAATACGAAACCCCTAATGAGAATGTTGGTTTACGATAATCGGACAAATTCACCGTATCGTTTGTGACTGTTGCCTTGCCACGGTTCTGACACGAACCTTATCAACTTGAATGGGATCTCCGAAAACGTTTCGAATGCATGAATACGGGCACGCGAGTCCGCACACGCTCGCGTCATTAGTGGCGTGAATACCTACCGTTTCTTTTTAGGGTTTCGTAGCCTAATGGCAAAAAACGGAACCCTTATAGATTCGTCATGTCCGATGTATTCCAAAACTATGAGGATTACACAGCTGAAACTTGGTAGGTAGATGTATCTGTAAACCGCTTTACGGTTTTTACACAAAAAAAATATATTAAGAGGAGCTCTCAATTTTATGTGATAAATATTAAACAAGAAAATATACTAGAAATGCAATGCAGTGCATTGGGCCGGATTCCCAAGGATGCGGGTTCGAATCCCGTCAGGACGACATGAGACTAACTCGGCCACAAGTGAATTCTCAGACGGGAATCGAGTAAGTCTCGGTAGCTCAGCGGTTCGAGCATTTCCAAAGGTCGCGGGTTCGATTCCCGTCTGAGAATTCACTTGTGGCCGAGTTAATTTTTTCCAATATTTTTCTATCTAAAGTTTACCATAAGTATAAAATAAGCATTGAAAAATGCAAAAATTACAAAATCATAAAAAAAAAATACATGAGACTAGTTGCTTTTTTCTAGTATATTTTCTTGTTTAATATTTATCACATACAGAGAAAATGACAAAAAAGAGGAACACACAATAAGCGGTCTTATTGCTACATAGCAATCTCTTCCAGGCAACCTTGGGTGAGTGATGGAACCCTTTATGTGCGAGTTCGACTCGCACTTGGCCGATTTTTTTACGATTTTTGCTTGTTATTCTACAGTCAACAGCAGAAACGCTTAACATTTGCACTACGAAAACCGCCGCTATTACGAGCGACGTAAGGGCGTTCTCAGGGTCTAAGTGTAAAACTGTTCGTGTTGTTGACCGTACACTAGCCAGCACGTCAAACTTTACATTCCCTTAACTACCAACAGCAATGCAAAATGGTGTAAAAATCATACAAAAAAATAACGAAATATAAATAAGCATTGTTTTATTTTAAGTACTAGCGACCGCTCGCGGTTTCACCCGCGTGGTTCCCGTTCCCGTAGGAATATCGAGATAAAAAGAATCCTATGTTCATAACCAGGCTATCTACTATCTGTGTACCAAATTTCATCCAAATCCGTTCATTAGTTTCGGAGCCTATTCAATGCAAACAAACAACCAAACAATCAAATCTTGTAATAATACAGTGGATACAGATTTTACGTAGTTGGCTAGTTCTTCGGGCGGTTTAAACGCCGTCATTGTCCTCAACATATAAAGTAACATGCATAAGTGGGAAAATAATAAAGGTTATGCTGCTAAACGCTACTCGTCTGGGACCTATATTCGTAACTGGACACGAGGACAGAATTTTATTACTCTAAAAATATATAAATATGTTGAGGACAATGACGGCGTTCAAACCGCCCGAAGAACTAGCCAGTTACATAACACTCACCTCGCAGCGTGTATACCCTATGGAAAGAAAGAAAGAAAGCACATTTATTGACACACACACACACACACACACACACATACGATACAGACAATGAGAAAAGTTAGAGCGACTTTGCGGTGATGGTACAGCATCATAGGTGCAGTTTGTGAGCAAAAAATGTAGTATGTAGACGTAGTTGATGTAGTCACATTTGGTTTCGGTATGGTCCACAAACCTGTATCGCGATAGACGGTAAAAGTGTACGTACCTTGCGTGTCAAAAGTTTGATCCACGGCCAAGTTTTCCGACCTAAGTCGGTCCGCTTGAGACCATTGCCATGAAAACACGCGTCACTCAGAAACGAAAATGGTTGATTGTGCAGTGCTTTCTTGCAAGAGCTCGTCAATAACGTTTCCACATCACTAAATCTCGCTCATGACGTCATCGTAGGTACGAAAAATTCGACACGCTAGGTTCTCATACAGTTTGAAGCGCTCTTTTCGTCTATCTCGATATAGGTTTTTTTATGAACGACGGGGCGTCTCTTAGCCTTCATCATACCTGATTTTAAGTATTGATAAGGCTGAAGAGGGAAGCGAGGCTCTCCCGGAATCCTCAATCACTGAAGAACTGGCTATATTATCTCTAACTGCCGGAATACAACAAAGCTGAAAACATTGTTGTTATGGCGTCAGATTTAGATAAGATGGTGGTAGCTAGCCAGGCGGACTTACAACTAGCCCTACCACCAACCAAACCGGTTTCAATAAGTACCTCCGCTGGAAATCGAACCCTGGACCCCTGGGTCTGATACCGATGGTTGTACCACTAGACCACAGAGGCGGTTAATAGGTCTGTGGCTAGGACTAAGATGTTGGTTGCCAGTCCATCGCTGCCCGTTTCTACGCTTTTACTACCTGCACTGGAAAGTTCTGTTTCTCTTTCGTTCCCTGTCCAGCATGGCCCATATTTTAGGTAAATAAATATATGAATAGGGATATAATTTACATAATAAGTAAACCACTAGTAGCGTAACAGCAACTACCGTTTCAGCCGTTACATAAAAACAAGCGTCTACACCAAGTACTGAGAAATAATAGGGCCAAGAACGGTTTCCGGTTTCGTGTCGAAGTGCCGCCGCTTTGTGCTGTTTTATGCGGCCATGTTTTTATTTATACGCGCTATGCATCCGGAATTCACCGTCGTGTAATGCGGCCATGCTGGTATTCGGCGATTTTAATTACGGGATATGTTGGATTGCTAACCGTTGATGTCGTTTGGTTGGAGGTTGATTGTTGTTTTTCGAATTGAAAATGCTCATGAAATAAGTTTATGGGGCCAAATTGAACCAAATTTGTATGGGACCAATAAATGGCAACTATTCCGCATCGAACAAAAGAAGAATCACGTAAATCGGTTCAGAAATCGTAAGGCGTACTCGGTGTATACATAAAAAAAAACATATCAACCGAATTGAGAACCACCAAAAATAGATTATATTTTTTGATAACAACCGTATGACTCGGATTATCTTAAAACCTCTATACAATATTGACTCAAAAAGGAGGTATCGCCACAGTATAAAGATACATACAGTATATTTTTTAATTAGGTATTGCATTTTTTAATGCTATTTTTATACTTATACCACTTATACCACTGAACTACCACTGAACTACCAGAGAGTTAGAGCATTGGACCGGATTTCCAAAGGCCGTGGGTTCGAGTCCCATCTGAGAATTCACTTGTGGCCGAGTAGATTTTTTCCAATATTTTTCTATTTAAAATGTATCATAAATACATACAGTATTTTATCTTCATACAAAAGGTCTGTTCACGAGTAATTCTTGACGGACGCGCTTCGTCTCAGCGAGAGCTCGGCAAGCGTCTCAGTCTCGAATGCGCCGGGGCGACGAACACAAACTGTGAAAGTTTAGTATCCAGTAAGCGTGTGGTATGTATGTCGTGTATTGCGTACTGCACCTCTGCAATATAATAATAACCTTTTATTAAAAAAGGCTAAGATAACTAATTGTGTGTACTTACATTTACTGTGGTAATGCTTACCATCTGTAATAAATGTGGGAAGCGTTTACTACTTTTACGAGTATTAAATGTATTAAGCACGAAAAACTTGTGAAAAAGTATTCGAATCGTCCCTTCAGAAGGTCCCTTGAGGACATTGACTCAAGAATATGACTGTAAAAATGTAACTATAATCTACTTAAATTGTATTTATATATTTTTTTAAATTAGTACTGACATTATCACGAGTTGGAATTTAATTAATATTTAATAATCTGACATTGTACAATTTAAATGAATATATAATTTTTGCATGCCTACAATATTTAAGGTAGAATATAGTAGACCACAGTAAACACACATTGTCATCCATCTCAATGAATCACACTGTATTGAGTAAATGAATAATTTCTATTTCTGTTTCTATCAAAATGTATAGGGAAAAGTTCCGATTAAGTCCGGTAAGAACGCTACCCCAGACATCAAAAAGTATAACTTTAAAGCTTGAAGACTTAAGCCAGTCTGAAGGCATTCCTTTGTAAAATACATTGGCGAACACGCAAGTATGTCCCGTCCATATTTCCTTCTGAAGCAAAGCCGAAGCGAGGAAACTTTTTGAGGCTAATATTATGCACTGTGGCCACAAAAGCTATTGAGCTAAAAGTTGTTGCGGCTGGAGTGCTTGCGACTTCCAATAAAGCTGTTTTGTTTTTGAGCACCATACCTCGTTCTGTATTAATAACTTACTAGTGTACCGCCCGCGACTTTGCCCTCTAAATTTTTGAGTCAAAAATTTGCCTGTCGTTCGATCCCTTTCTATGCTTCACCCTCGATATTTTTTTATTTATTTATGAACGACAGTGAGACTCTTAGCCTTCATCATACCTGCACCCCGACCGCCTAACGGTATAGTTTGTACTATCGCTTTTTTGTACTTATAGCGATTTTTCAAACCCCCTACAAGGGCTCTCGCTGACGCTATCACTTTCATACTAAAAATGCAATAGTTAATCCAATAGGTGAAATAGAAATATGCAGGAATTAGTCAAAACCCTATCGTTGAAGGGTTTTATGAGAGTTTGAAGTTTGATAGCTATAGCGATAGCACAAGCAATACCGAGGCGGTCGGGCGGCTGATGTTAAGTATTGATAAGGCTGAAGATGGAAGCGAGCCTCTCCCGGAATTCTCATAGCTGAGGAACTGGCTATCATATCTCAAACTGCCGAAACACAAAAATGCTGAAAACATTGTTGTTATGGCATTAGGCTTAGAAATAGAAATAGAAATTATTTATTTGCTCAATACAGTGTGATTCATTGAGATTCACCATCTCATCTATGAAGAGATTCATAGATGAGATGGTGGTAGCTAGCCAGACGGACTTAGAACAAGTCCTACCACCAACCAAACCGAATATAATATGTACCCCGCTGGGAATCGAACCCGGTACCCCTAGGCCTGATACCGGTGGCTGTACCACTAGACCACAGAGGCTGATAAAATACTGTTTTGTTTTGGAGCTCTATACCTCATTTTGTATCAATAACTCACTAGTGTACTGCCCGCGACTTTGCGCGCGTGGAATTTGGTTCATAACGCGGTCATTAGGGATTTCTTTAAATTTTCGAGTAAAAAATTTGCCTGTCGTTCGATTCCTTACTATGAAAAATGAAAAAAATCTTATCTATATCTATGACAAATTCAATCAAAATTGGTTCAGTGCTTAAGGCGTGAAAAGGTAACAAACTGGTATGGATAAAAAAAGTTTTGCATGTTTTTGTAGACATATTTCCTAGCACCAGAAGCTAGACCACACTAATTTTAAATGGACAACCCGAAACGGAAATCTTTAAGGTTTCATTTGTAGTGTGTCCTCGGCAATAACACACACTTATCTCAGCCTAGTATATTAGGCGCTGCAAGCCTGGATAAACGAGACATTATTACTCATAAGAAGTCTTTATTTTAATATCCGTTGCGTCGAACCTTGCATCTTTATAGGTATAGAAAAGTTTCCATTTTTACGCCGAAAATATTGTTAGTTACTTTAAAGCCGCCTCTGTGATCTAGTGGTACAACCACCGGTATCAGACCCAGGGGTCTCGGGTTCGATTCCCAGCGGGGATATGTACATATACAGATCCCAATATGTACATATTGTATTCCGTTTGGTTGGTGGTAGGACTTGTTGTAAGTCCGCCTGACTATAGCTAGTACCATCTAATCTAAGCCTGACGCCAAAATGACAATGTTTTCAGCATTGTTGTGTTCCGGCAGTTAAAGATAAGATAGCCAGTTCCTCAGTGATTGAGAATTCCGGGAAAGGCTCGCTTCCATCTTCAGCCTTATAAATACTTGACATCTACGATGAAGGCTAAGAGACTCCCCGTCACTCATAAAAAAAGCAGAATTTAATTACGAACTATTGCTGGAAACATTTATTACAAACGAGTTGAAAATAACAATTCAATTCAATTCAATATCATTTATTCAGTCTGGCTGTTACAAGCACTTATGAACGTCAAAGAAGCTACGCCATCGGTTCACAAACCCTACGGTGGGAGACCTTGTAACGAGAAGAACCGGCAAGAAACTCTTCAAGGGTTATTTTTTTCTCCCTGTTTTATTTCATACAGAGTCGTCAAATTGAAAAGTGACCTTAAACATTAAGTATTTATGAGTATTAGTGCACTCTTGTAACGTTACCCAAATTGCAATCTCTGAGCCAGGGTCTTGTTATTAATAAGCGTCATAGCTCACAGGGTTTATTAGCTACGACAAGACTTATTTTTGCCCGGCCAACGTTTCCATCCCTTTCTTATCGTCGTTTCGGCGTAGGATCTGAGCGAGATGAATTGAATTGAAAATGGGATTTCTGGATAAGACCCCTTTGATGATGAATGTCGGCCAGTCGGGGTAGTGGTTGGCAGTTTGTGTTTTTATTCGAGCTCCAGAGTGGTAATTTATGCAGATTGCTGGGTTGAGGGCGAAAAACAACCGTGGGCATTGTTGTGAAGTGCCCCAAATTATGGATATAAATTCTGTAAGACTTACTTGCGTCGAGTTTTGTTATATTAAATAAGGTTGGTTTGTGGAAATTGGTACAATTTTCTCACTTCAATGAAAAGGAAACTACTGAACGTGATATATTTTTAGGTTTGTAACTGGATCTTATTATGAAGGAACATTTAGTAAAGTCGTTATTTATAGAATATACTCAAATACAATAGCATTATTTTTTATTACCTAAATTATTTAATTAAGCTACGCTACGGAATCTCACACGGTGGTGTGCTCATCTTGCCTCATTTTTCTTCTGCACTTCATTCTATCTTCAGCATGGTCAGAGTAGTTTGACATTTTTTTTTTTTTTTTTTTTATGAACGCCGGGGAGACTCTTAGCCTTCATCATACCTGCTGTTAAGTATTGATAAGGCTGAAGATGGAAGCGAGCCTTTCCCGGAATCCTCAATCATGGAGGAGCTGGCTATCTTATCTTTAACTGCCGGAACACAACAATGCTGAAAACATTGTTGTTATGTCGTCAGACTTAGAAAAGATGGTGGTAGCTAGCCAGGCGGACTTACAACAAGTCCTACCACCAACCAAACCGAATACAATATGTACCCCCGCTGGGAATCGAACCCGGGACCCCTGGGTCTGATACCGGTGGTTGTACCACTAGACCACAGAGGCGGTTGAACATTAATTAATATAGGTTGACATTAATATAGTATTGCTACATGTTGACGACCTGTTTGGCGCAGGGGTACTAACCCCACCTTCTGCGCCAGAGGTCCCGGGTTCGATCCCCGGACAAGACAAATATTTGTGTGCATGAACATGTCTATTTGTTTTGGTCTGGGTGTTTAATATGTATATTAGATAGATAGATAGATAGATAGATAAAACACTTTATTGCACACACAAAAATACAGACAGAAACACAAGAAAGAGTTGACATACATGTGGGCAAAGGCGGCCTTATCGCTAAGAGCGATCTCTTCCAGACAACCTTTGAGGCATAGGAAAAATGGAGAGAGAGCGAGAGGTAGTGCACAGGCAACAAGCAATAATGACAAACTTTACTTAACAATATTACTGAATATATAAATAAATCTACCTACATAAACTACTAAATAAATAGTCATAAATAAAAATTAAATATTTAAATAAATAACAACTAAATATATATTTAATATATCTATATATATTATAATAATATATACTTGATAATAAACAAATAAAAAAGAAGAAGGTAGTTGCAAACTAGGACTTAGAGAGAAGATGTGAATACAGTTTGTTTTTGAAAATGGCAAGTGACTTCGAATGACGGATCTCATACGGGAGGTTATTCCAGAGGCTGATTGACTTTGCCGTAAAGGAGTCCTTGTAGTATCCAGAGCGCGTGAAAGGACATTTAAGCAGATTATCAGCCTTGGACCTAAGAGGACGACTGTGGTCCACACCAAGAAATTGAAAACGTTCCTTGAGGTAAGGAGGGGTTCGAGGGTCATACAGCACATTAAACAGAAGTATGAGGACATGCTCCTCGCGTCGCAGTCTTATTGGAAGCCACCCTAGTTCAGTTCTGAATTCAGAGACATGATCGAACTTGCGCAAGCCGTATATGAAACGTATGCAGAGATTCTGCAGACGCTGAAGCTTGTCCAGTAAATCCTCATTGAGGTCAACAGTACAAACATCAGCATAGTCCAGAATTGGCAGGAGAAGCGACTGAGCAAGTTCGATCTTGGTTCTGACAGGGAGTAGATTTTTCCATCTCCGCAAGGCACCGGCAGCAGCATAGACCTTTCTACTGACCTCCGCAATATGAGGAGACCAAGAGAGAGTGGAGTCAAAGAGGATACCTAGATTTTTTGCAGCGTTACTAATAGGAAGAGGAACGGAGTCAAATAGGAGAGGAGGAACTTGGGTGGACTTAAGCTTGGCGACCTGTTTTGACTCACCAATAATGATCGCTTGCGACTTGTTAGGATTGACTATTAAGCCATGTGTTCGACTCCATTCGTGTATAGTCGCAAGGTCAACATTTACGGAAGCAATCAAGTTGTCTATATCCTCAATAGGAGCTCGAGAGTAGATTTGCAGGTCGTCAGCATACAGGTGATATTTGCAAGAGAGGAGAGGTGTAAGGAAATTGATGAAGATAGAGAAAAGGAGGGGAGATAGGACGCCACCTTGGGGCACGCCAGCAGTGATGTCGCAAGAAGCAGACAATTTGTCATCAACTCGAACACGCTGCCTTCGGCCGATAAGGTAGCTACGGAACCACTCGACCACAACATCCGAACCAAGAATAACCTTCAGCATCGCCAGAAGTACGTCAAAATCAACAGTATTAAAGGCGTTGCTAAAATCAAGAAGAACTAGTGCAGTGAGCTGTTGGTTTGACATACCCTCACGGATATCATCGGCCACCTTTGTCAGGGCGGTCACGGTGCTATGCCCCGGACGAAAACCAGACTGAAAAGAACTCAGCAGATGGTTTCCGTTAACATATATACTAATCTGGTGGAGGACAAGGCGCTCGAGGACTTTGGAAAGGAAAGGGAGAATGGAAATAGGGCGAAAGTGGGAGGGCACAGAGGGATTTGAGGTTTTAGGAATAGGAATAACTACCGCCTGACGCCAGCAATCGGGAAAAGTCCCGATGTTGAGCGAAAAGTTGAAAATATGTCAAAGAATAGGAATGACACCACTCATGCTTAGCTGGATCATGCGCCGGCTAATTGCATCCACTCCTTCTGCATTAGACTTAATAGCCATAATGTTTTTTTCAACCTCATGCTCAGACACCGGCCTAAAGGAGAAGGTAGAATGATGTAGTGGAGACATGGAGGAAAGAGATTGAAGAGTGGATAGTTTAGTATTATAGGAGAGAGAGGAAGGAGATGTGAAATGGCGGTTTAAAGTATCAGGGGCCAAGTTGTGAGGGGTACTCAACTTAGACTTTCCAATGCCAAGTGAGTGTAGGAAAGACCATACCTTAGCGGGGTCTCCATTTGTTACTGACGCATGGATGTGGCGACGCTGCGCATCCCTGCACATCCTACTACAACGATTGCGTAGCTCCTTATATCGGCGTCGGGTCACATCTGAAGGAATATTGCGGAATTTAACTTTAGCCGCATTACGACGTTCCATCATGGCTTTGATGTCGGCAGTGAGCCAAGGAGCAGGAAGATGCTTAAGTCGAATGGGGCGGAGAGGTGCATGGATGTCGAATAGTTGGATGAGGATAGAGTTGAATATTTCCAGTTTCAGATCAAGTGTTGGAGCATCAAGCACTGCGACCCAGTCTATGTTTCCAAGATCCGACATAAAGCGCTCACTGTCCATATTTTTAAAGTTACGCTGCATGACCACCCGGGGTTTAGGTTTAGGACAACGGATTTTATAGGAAAGGAAGATAAGGTCATGATAGGAGAAGGCTTCAGCAGGGAGTTGACCATGTGAACTGACATGATCCGTGGAAGATACAATGGCAAGATCCAACAAGGACGGTTGACAGCCAGGGAAGTGATGAGTAGAAGAGGACGGAAGAATGCTAAGATAGCAGGATTCGACAATAGAGGACAAACGGTAAGATCTGGAATCACGCTTGAGCAGGCAGGTGTTAAAGTCGCCCATAATTATTGTGTGGTCAACCGTGGGAACCAGATCTTCTAATAGGGACTCGAGTTTAGTAAAATAGTCAATGTGGAGATTGGGACTATAGAACACCCCTAGAAGAACCTTGAGATGACCAAAGAGGACTTCAATAAACAAATGTTCGGATGATTGGGAATATTGAGATAGGGATTTGTTTAATATGTTGAAAGATAAGTGGCTTCTAAGGTAAATGGCTACTCCTCCTCCGCCCTTGCCAGTTCTGTCATTGCGGATGAGATGGAATCCAGGAAGGGAGTACGAAGCGGAAGGGAGACAAGGTTTCAAGAACGTTTCCGAAACCAGAATAGCGTGAACGTTAGGGTTATTGGAGAAAGCAGCCACTAGATCAGTATGGTGTGCAGGGATACTTTGGGAGTTGATGTGGACCACGTTAAAGTTCTTAGGAGTAGCTGCAAGTTCAGACTCAATTAGGGAATGTAGAGGAAGGGTCGCGCTATGAAAACTACCATCTGAAGAAGATGCTGAAAAGAAATCCGAACCGTCACTCAACGAGTCATCGCCATCATCATAAACATTTTGCAACATTACATATGTATATATAAATAAATAAAAAGTAATAAAATATTATTAATTATAAATAAGATTAACTTAGGCACTAAATATTGCAATAAACAATTTGATTTTCAATATTTATCCTATACCGCTCGCCAGCAGTGAGGAAGAAAACACCATACAAGTAAACGAATAATATCTAGAACACGCAAAACACAACGGTAGTAAATACTATAAGTACAGGTCACCACCGAGTACTTATTAAACAAAAATAAGAAAGATAACTTACATATCAAACTTTTAACAAAACGCATGACTGACTTTAGTACACATACAAATACAACAATTCAACATAAATAACAAAGCAGAAAAAAAAAAAAAAAAAAGTTGTATGCAACGTTTCCGAACGAATATGACAAATGTCAATGTCAACATGCCAAAGTGACAATCTTGACATGAGATTTATAATTTATATACACAAAAACAAAGGGTTGGAATTGAAGTCGGTAAAACTAAATAAATTAAAAGTTCAGTCGTCATAGTAAAATAAAATAAGTTTGAGTAAAAGTTCGGGTATTTAAAATATAGAAGCTAACGGGTAGAAGAGTACAAGAATACATAGCGTTGATAAGTTAGTTACAACGATAATAATTATGACAACAAGTTGGTATAAAACATTACAAACGAACTAAAACTAGGAAATTGCGTTAAACGACGATGGAGTTATGCTTTGGCAGCCGCGGTATTAGTGGTGATAGCGCGAAAGTCTCGCATACATTCCACTTTGTGCCTACTGCCATCAGGAATCTTAATGTTTATTATCCCGTCCATGGTCCAGCAATTAGAAATGCCAAATGTGTCCCTAGCGGCCATGAAAATATCGTGTCGGGACTTTGTTAAGAACTCAGAGACGGTGATTTTAGTCCCCTTCAGCGCTACTTTGTTCTTCCACACCGCAGTGCGCACAGATTGATCTGAGAATTTAACAGCAATTGGTCGTGGCTTGCTGTTACTTTGTTTGCCCATCCGATAGCTCGCTGAGATGCTGCTCACAGTTAAGCCTTGGACTTTGCACTTTGCCGCCAGGCAAGAGACCACCGTAGTGCATGTGTCTTCACCCTTGCTTTCGGGGACACCATGAACAAGCAACATCTTGCGCCGAAAACGCATTTCCACGCGATCAATGCGGTTATTAAGGCTATCTAACTCGGTGCGAAGCAAGGCCAAGCCGTTACAAACAAAAGTTTTGAAATGCATGAACTCGGTGTTAAGTGCAGCTATGGAGTTAGGGTTCTTACGTGTAGTGGTAGCCAGGTTCAGCTCAGCCTGGAACTCAGCCATCTTCTCTTCAAACATTTTTGCCATATTGTTGATATTACCTTCCAGCTGTGAGTGGTCCATAGTGTAGTGATGGTGTTTTATGTTAAGGAGATGAGACCAAGGAGAGTTTATACTGCAGGCGAGTAGTACTACTTCTTTTAATAACGAAGCATATAATTTATGATGCAATATAGGGCTTAATTATTTTTAAATTAAAAAATTACTGGAGCTATAAAATTTTACAGTTTACTTGGCAACTACCCACGCCCAAAAAATATATAATGTATATATGTAAATAAAAGTATATTATGTATGTATTTACAAAAAAAAAAGTATATAAGTATGTTTATCCGTTATCTAGTATCCATAACACAAGTTCTTCATGATACTTAACGTGGGCTAGATAATTGGTGTGATTGTATGGAAATATTTATTTTATTTTTATTTATTTATATTATGTAGTTTGGCATTCCTTCATGACCCTTACCACTAAATCTTTCCATTTTGCCTTGGTTTTTCCTCTGAATTATAGATAATAATATGCTGATGACCTCTGATTGTAATTTTAACATACTCTGATGTTCACTCGCATGGTTCCCGTTCTCGTGGGAATATCGGGGTAAATAGTAACCGTCTTTTCAACTAAGTCTATGCCAAAAATCAATTCGATTAGTTGCTTAGTTATGGCGTCAGGGATGGACAAACAAACACACTTTCGAATTTATAATATTAGTTTTTGTTTTGCATTTACTTAGGAAAAAAACATAATTTTTGCATTATTCAATGCTACTTTTATAGTTATGACGAATTTTAAATAGAAAAATATTTGAAAAAATCAATTCGGACACAAGTGAATTCTCAGATGGGACTCGAACCCACGAAGCTCGAACACTAACCCCCATATTCCTCCAAAACTTTTTACACTTCACTCAACCTCGTCGTGGGTAAAAATGGTAGTGTGCGCTAGGCCTAACACGGAGTGGCTACGTACTCTTTGGCTCCTCCAGGTCCTTACGGAGTTATGACTTAGAATACCGATTTCGAGGAGTATTTCGAAGAGGTTTTAAATGAGGTTTCGTTAAGTCGAGGACGAGTAAGTTTTGGAGGAACGACCTAGAATATGGGTGTTAGTCTCGGTAGTTCAGTGGTTAGTATTGAACAGGATTTCCAAAGGTCGTGGGATCGAGTCACTTGTCAACATTAGGTCTATAAGTATCATTTGTTACTAACCATCTGAGCCCAAGAAGCTCGAAATAAATGATTTTATTATTATTATTATTATTATTACTTGTGGCCGAGTTGATTTTTTCCAATATTTTTCTATTTTAAATATGTCATTTAAAAACCACAATTCACTTATTATTTTACGTCTTCATCGAACTAAGTCGTTTTGTTCCAGCGGGCTAAAAAGGTCGATGGGAATGGCTATAAGGTTTCAAACGCGGTATGAGCAATGCTAGTTTTACGCGCCTGTAAAGATGTAACGGCCATGTTCTACAGATGGTATTGCCTCGCTTTACGGCTATATGAATATGAGATTTCGGGAACAGTCGTTCCCCGCATTCGTACAACTCGTATTCATTGGTCGGCTTAATACGATTTTATTGCTTGCAGCTTGGGCCGTGGCCAGCCCTATTTGGTATTCTGATCAAAACACTATGAATTTTGTTGCAAATTTGATAAAATTTTAGTACAAAGTGAAACGAAAAATAAAGTTAAAACCGTTAAAATTGGTGTTATGTTTATTTAGATGACTCTATGAATATAGATTTTACGGTTACTATAAAATACAATCTGGGTGTATAAAAATCCTATTTGAGCCGGACTCTTTAAACAAAATAAATGTTATTTTTTAACGTTATATCAAGGCTGAGATATTTTTTGTGAACGTAGATAGAAAGCCAATTTAATATAAATTTCTGTTCTTTCAAAGCCTTTCAAACAACAAGAAAAACAATCATCAGCATCTAGCTAGCTAGAGTCTAGCTTGACCAACCAAAGACAATATTAAGAAATAACCTAACCGGCGGGGCTATTGCCTAAATATTTGCAATTATCGCGCAGTAATCGCGCGGTCGCTGCGGAACGTCAAAATAAAAATGATACTACGTATGTAATTAAGTACTGGCTAATCGCTCGCTGATGGTTCGTGTGGCGGTGTCTCATTCTCTCGCGCTTCTACCTAGGTGCGAGAATGAGACGCCGCTTGCTGTGACGCTGGCGCCAAAAACAATTTGGTAGCAATAACAGGAACTAAATGAATACACATTGCAGTTCATCGTTTGTTCGGTAGATGCCGCACTGCTGATACGTGACGTAAAGCAATTATCGCGCAATTTCTGCTGTCGCGTTGCTGTTGCAAAGATAGGTTATAGCCCCGCGGGTAATCCACATTTATGATGATTTAATGAATATGTACGAATAAGGTATCTATTATTGATTATGTTCATAAAAGTCAAAATAAGTAGGTAAGGAAAGAAATGGACGAATCACTCTCGTCTTGGATTAATTCGTCCAAGCTCTCAAGTCAACCAGTCGAATTTAAAGTTTTGCTCACCTCGCTACGTTATCATTTTCTATGCTTACTTTTAGTTCTAAGTATGCTTTTTGCAAAAATACAGCGTACCCTAAATTCCTGTTCTACGTTATCTTATGTTGAGCTTGGACGAATAAAATGTGAAAAAATCTCCATGCGTATTTAACTAATAAATCCCCTGTAACATAATAAAGAGGTTCTAAATTATATTTAACGAGGATAAGCTAACCTAAAGACCTCTCTACTCACGAGCCGTTATACTAACCTCCCGACGACACATCAAGAGTCCTCCAAACACTCAACTCAGCGCTAAGTGAATTAAAGATAAAAGTTATTTCATTCTTGATAGGGAAAGTATCCTTTCGAGGAATACGGAAGTGGATGCAAAGCTTTTATATTTAATCAATTCTGTTTGGTAAAATAAAAAAAGTCTTTAAGGATTACTGCGTTATGCGGTTTTTTGTTAAAACTATAAAATAAATATCAATTGTTAGGGTCTCTGTTTCTTTAAGGGGTGCGTACTATCCTGGTCCCCCGTGGCCTGTGGCAGTGAGAAGGCAAGCAGTGAGGGGTTTAGCTGGTAGTTTAGCCCTCCCGGTCCTCCGGTCTGACTTCCGAGACGGACTGGGGGGTCGCGAGGTGGGCGTCCCTCCCCAGTCCCGATCTCCCATCTGGCCCGGTGGAGGATCGGGAGTGGGTGAGTCCTACCCCGTAACCCCTCCGAGCCTATTAGGCTCGACGGGGTAATGGGGGTGGCGAGAGATAGTGTGCTTGTTCCTAGGTCTTTACCAGGACGGGTATGCTAGGTGACCCCAGCATATCCTCAAGGCAGGAATCTGTAAAGACTGGATTCCCCTCACTCAAAACAAAAAAAAAACAAAAAAGGGTCTCTGTTCCTTGGACCTATTATAATTATCTTTTGGCCGTGTGGTGACGGCCTAAGAATACAAGTGTCACCACTCCCTTACATGCCTGGGATGTCGTAAGAGTCGACTAAAAGGCTCGACGCATTAAAAACCTGTGCGAGAGAAGGAATACTTGAAACAAACCCTCTACCAACCCGTCTGGCCAGCGTGGTAGCAGTAGGCTAATAGCCTCCTACGAACGCCACAACAGGCGTGAGCTAGGAGAGGCTTATGTCCAGCAGTGGACGTCCACAGGCTGATGATGGATTATAATTATCTGACACGGTTTTAAGTGCCAGCCACTGTACCTGCTTAGATATGTTTACACACTGAAAACGTGGAACAATAGCTAAAAGAAATACAATGGGACCTTTAAAAAGGTTGCTTAATTCGACGCCAAATAATTTTACTTTGACATTCATAAACTTTAAAAAGCGTTCCATTTTAAATGATGTGAAGTTTGAAAATAAGTAGAAGAAATGACTCGCATTGTTAACCCGTAAAACCTTTCTTATCTATGAAAGTTAACAATCAGGGCCTGGTGGTCCATCTTTCTAAATCCATCTTCTTCCCAAAAGGCTTTACAACATTATAGAACACAGAAATTAATTACTACCGTACATAATAACATGCATAAGAAAAAAAAATCACAAAAAAGAAACTAACTATTTAAAAATATCTAAGTATAAATATAAATAAAAAACCATGTGACGGGCAAATCAGGACCCCGCCTCAACATTATGCTATTTCGGCGTGAGAATCGTCACACCGCAAGAGCGCTGGTATTCTGTCAGGGCCTGTATGAGTAGCGTTTAACAAACTTTTCAACATATATAAATACATTATTATGATAAAATACAATAATAACCTGATTACAACTAATAATCAAACGAAACGAGTATTCTAGTTAAATTTAAATAATACAAAAATAATATTTATAGAGAGAAAAACGTCGGTTTCTGAACTGGCTATCAATGTCAGTCGCAGTGAGTGTGTTTTGACAAGCTGTCACTGTCACCGTCTGTCAGTAAAAAAAATATAAATCACCACGTCACCAGTCACTAAAACATTTTTAATTTTATTTTGTAAACGCATGATACCAAACAATACGATGACACGTCGTATGCCACGTAAAAGTGTGGACACACCACGTGTCCACCACCGCCACAACCGAGAACATACATTTTGCCCAGGGCTCAGACATACAGTTATTGTGCATAAGTTATTGTGCAGGCTGTGTAGGCTAATTTTGGATTTAAGTCTTGTCTCATATATGAAGCATAGTTTATAAGTTTCGTAATGACTTTAATCTGTAAGTGTACCTACAACAAATAAACAAGTAAATACCGGCAAAGTCCTACTCGTTTAACCTACCCCGTGGCACGTGATTCTTGTTGATAGACGGGGTATAATCACGGCACGGCTTGCCATCCGGCGCGCGGGCAGATGAGAGGGCCGCTATTACGGTAGAATTGATAATGGCCGGCGCGTTAGCTCGCTAATCACCGCTCGGATATGCATAGGCGTGTTAACCTGAAATTTGATGCGCATGGAAACCACTACCATGGTCTTGCTAGGTTTAATAATGTGGTGAATGAATCACGGAATATTAAATTGAATCATCTCAACTCAACTCTGTGGGCTAGTGTTAACTACCACCGGTATCAGACCCAGGGGTCCCGAGTTCTATTCCCAGCGGGGGTACTTATTGTATTCGGTTTGGTTGGTGGTAGGACTTGTTGTGAGTTCATCTGGCTAGCTACCAACATCTTATCTAAGTCTGACGCCATAACAACAATGTTTTCAGCATTGTTGTGTTCCGGCAGTTGGAGATAAGATAGAGGATTCCGGGAGAGGCTCGCTTCCATCTTCAGCCTTATCAATATTAACATCAGGATTGATGAAGGGTAAGAGTCTCCACGTTGTTCATAAAATGTAGGTCCTACCAATCTTTTTCATTTAAGATTGCCAAGTGATTATATTTTATGCCCAGAGTACAAAAACTTTCAGTTTGTATTAAAAATCACGTCTACGACTAGGTTTTTAAACATACACTCGTGTATAAATACCCCTCATTATTCAACAGTTTCATAAACTACTATTATAATTGCCGCTTCAGTGAATTCCTACTCATTTAACCTACACCGTGGTACGTGATTCCTGTTGACAGACGGGGTATAATCACGGCGCGGCTTGCCATCCGGCGCGCGGGCATATGAGAGGGCGCGCGCGCCATTACGGTAGGATTGCAAATGGCCGCCGCGTTGGCGCGCTAATCACCGCTCGGCTTGGATATGCTTATGCGTGATAATCTGAAATTTGGTGCGCATAGAAACCACTACCGTGGTCTCGCCTGATATAATGATGTGGTGAATCACGGAATATTAAATTTAAATATTGACAGAAGATGTACTCAGTTATAATACTCTGATACAAGAGTTGTGGACAGTTTCAAGTACTATGTAATTTTAATCAGAGAAGAGTTATAAAGTTACGTTAAAAACTTTGATTAGTTGCTTGTAAAATAGATCAGATGAACATAAATTAAAATACTTTTGCAGAAAGCATTTATTTAGCCACTTATTAAAAATGCACTGTAAGAACAATTAAGAGACTAAGAGCGTCAATATTTTTAGGTTATTTATTGTTTAGATCTCGACTTTTATGTTATGTTCATAAGTGCACCAGCGTTTAGCGTCTAGTATACATGAGAAAAAGTGCTAGTATACGTAGAGAAATGATTCATCTCGATATTCTAAAGCTACCGAAACTCACTTCCGCACATTCACTCTCACTCTCAGTTGCGAAACATCGTAGTACTTTCGATTGGGAACAATCGGGCTGATTGCCCATCGTCGATTTGCAGCGGCGTCACAGCGTCACGTCGCAGGACACCGCGTCACGGGCGGTGGTGTGACTGTGGTCACATCACATCACTAGCTTATCTTCGGACATCATTATGTGTAGCGGTTATGGTAAATGACATTGATAGCCGTGATCGATTCATATAGTTTCATACCATTACGTTATGCTGTCACGTCATTCGTGGAACTTTGTCTGCGTTTTAGTTCCCCGTTATATTTTTAACACGATTTTTCCATTATTCTTGGTTTTGTTTCGCAACAACTAATAGCATAATAGACATTATTAGGTTGGTAATCTAGTTATCAAAATTATCCGCTATGCTGAAATTAGGTGCGGAAGAAAATCATAAAATGCGTCAGCTACTGCTAGCCAATGTTGATAATAAATACCTAAGCCTTAATAGGTTTAGTATACTCTGGAACTATCCTATCCTAGCCTTTCTGCCGATTCTGCAAGGGTTTTATTTATTTATTTAATACATATACATTTAGAGGCTTTTAGATCTTACAGAAATGCATTTCCGACATATTAGCGAGTCATACAGAACAGTTAAAATAACTAGTTACTTGTTATATGGAAATATGGGATATATGGCGTGAAGGTACTATGGCGTAAGCCAACTTTTAAGAAACGGTAATCAATCAGTTAATCACTGTAGCGCTAATAAATCAGACACTAGGGGAAATACGGTGATAGAAGTGGGCTGCTGGTGCCAAAAGAGCAAAACCGCATTCCTGTCATGCGCCTAATTGTCTTGGTCGTGTGGTACGTATGTATGCATTTCATCAAAATTAGTTCAATAGTTTGGTCAATTTCACCAATATTCAGAAAACAATAGAAGAAAACGAAAACAACTATAAAAGTAGGAATACAATGTTTTTCAGTCAGATTCTCCAGAGAAATTGAAAAGTTGTTGCAAACTCTTTTTTTACGACTACCCTCGTGCACTAATCCCGTTCGTATAAACAAGTTGTGATTTCACGTCTCCGTAACTTCACTTGGGAAGGATGTGGAAAGTATTTTGCGCTTGTAAACATTGCAAGTTCCCCCACATTTTTAGAGCACGATTTATGATCTAATATTGGCAAAGTTTGCTCGCTGTTACCAATATCTGCTCATGAGATAGCACTGACTGGAATTTTAGATTTTATTGCGCTACACGTGTGTTGCTTTATCTTTGAAATATGTTCGAACTGTTTATGTTGCGATGATTTATTCGGATATCTGTTTGAACGGAATTTTAAAAATCGTTTGCTTGTTTATGTTGTCGAATCTAGGTTCTATTATAGATTATTGTTGTGTGTACTTCATTTAAACAATTATTTGAAGGTAAAATGTTAGTGACACCTTTTGTCGGTCTATGAATTGGAGTGCCGTTTAAAATTAAAAATTTCTTGCTAATGTAGTAACCAAAGCCACAAAAATCCCTTATTTATTGATAATGTCCGATTTGAAATATTCGTCCCCATAAACGTCCTCAAACAACCAAAGCCCAAAAAAATAATAACAACTCAAATAAATCTTTCTAGACGTCAAAATAAGCTACCGACCCTTACCGGAAACCACATTCGCTAGACATAAAAACTTACTTAGACAAATTAAACCCTGGCAACTTTTCTCTCCGCAGGCAAAGCTTGGCCACAAACTTTGGAAGCCACAAAAAGTATCAAGCGTCGACCTCCGCCGTAAATTGAGGCAACAACAGAGTTTGGGAAGTCAGCCGGCGCTGGAGTGGCCGTGTAATTTAAATGTAAATTGTACTCTGGCACCAGCGGTCGTTACAAACAGTAGGCGATTTCTTTATAGCCTGCAACTTTACAGAACATCACTGTAGCCAAGTCCAGTACTAGGTCTAGTGGGTTCAGTCGTGGGTCCAGTGGGTCTACTCTAAGAAGGATCGATCGTCGACCTCCGCCGTAAATTGAGGCAACAACAGGGTTAGGGAAGTCGGACGCCGCTGGAGTGACCTGCCGTGTAATTTAAATGTAAATTGTGCTCCGGCCCCAGTGGTGGTTACAAACAGTAGAAGAAGTCTCCGACCATGCCTTTAGAATGTAGCTGTGTCCAGTAGTGAATCTAGCGGGTCCCGTAGTGAGTCTAGCAGATCCAGTGGATCTACTTACTAAAATAAAAGTATCGAGCGACGACCTCCGCCATAAACTCAGTAAATAGCAGCAATATTTAGAGCGGTTTTGAAGTTTTGGAACTGTATGTAACTATTTTTTATTATAATTAAACCATAATTTTCGTAATATGCTCACCCGATTTCTTAAGTTATTGATCCTGTCTTTAATCTCTAACCTTTTCAAAGGATAAAAAATCTCCACTTAAATTAATATAAAACGGTTAAGCTATTTTTTTTTATACAGACTTCGTATGATTAATAAGTAGTTCAATTTCAATTTCAATTTCAATTTTCAAATTTCAATTAACACACTACGCTAGTTGCGCTACTAAAGCGATTCTTATTATACTGGTCTACTTTCACTATGGCGTCTGGTCTACCAAAGATACCAGCATTCCACCTGAATTGACTTTTTAGTAAACTGTTACGGAGCTTGGGGCATTTTTCTTGTCACGTCTGATAGGTAGTTTTGTCGTGCTTCAGTGCTTCCTTTTAAATTAACGTCACCTATGATTTATTATTTTGATCTTCACACTGAAACCACCATATTTCATTTTAGAGTCTCACGGATTCTTTTTCATAATACTTAGCTTTTGAAGTTTACATGGAGATGCATGTAGGCTGTATAATTCAGTAAATAGAAAAAAGACTTAATTTTATAAGCACTGAGGATCAACCAGATTAGGTCTTACTTTTTCTTTTCTGGTGGTCGTGAAATATGCAAGAACGCAGCCGTACATGCGTTGTATGGTTGTGGTTGTACAGATATATAAACAAGTATGTATTTTAAATTTGGTACATATTTGGGCCATGTTCGGCTGCTTATGGGCATGCGCCTACATTGAAGGGCCAAACAACTGAAAATGGCAGGAATACGCCCCCATTGAGTGGTCTTACTGCAAAGTCAGCCGGGACCAATGGCTGGTAAATCGTCTTTCGAAAGAATAAACTTTTGGTTACCCATCTGTAATCCCACCATCCATCCATGCTTCGGAAAGTAAGTTAGGGCCTGCGTGGTGGGTCACGGCCCATTCTCCTTATTCATCCACTAGGAAGAACAGTGCCCCAGCAGTGGGGACAGTAAAACGGCTGATGATGATGATAATGATGGGGTGTAGGGGTGTCTTGTAGTAGTACCTTTACAGGACCGTCGGTCAGCTTACTTATGTGTAAGTGGTAGTCGATGCCTGGCCTACAGGTTCTCCTAAATCTCTTCACCAGTAGCTTCAAGTAGTTGTTGTGTACGCAGCGACCACACCCCGGTGAACCGCGTCGACCCGCGGGCTAATTCTGGTGAACGGGGTCGTGCACGCTATCTGCGGATGTGGTTTGTGACAGGAGGTCCCCTGTCTAGTGCATGAAGGCTTCATCGGTATAGAATGCGAACACCGTCCATAGGCACTGATCTCGGCTTTTATGGCGATGCAGCTAGGTATCCGTGATATACTTTTAGGGCACTTGCGAGGATCCATATAAAGGACTGCGGCCAGTCACTGCTTCTCTTACCTTCGGCCAGTCGTATCAGTCCCCGATCCATTGGCCATTAAGGATTTGAGACGAGAGAGTGGATTCATATCTGCGCAAATGCTCATCCACTAAAATATATTTGGCGCTGATGACACCTGGTAAAGTTATACTGGAGGACATCATCATCCATACACAAGGAAGGTCAGTGCCCTAGCAGTGGGAACAGTAGAATGGCTGATTATGGTGATGATGAATCCCCTATAGGGAAAATCGGTGCTCGGTGCCGCAGAGTACCTCGTCTATATACTAATATTATAAACAGGATAGATTTGATTGTTTGTTTGTTTGCATTGAATAGGCTCCGAAACTACTGAACGGATTTGTATGAAATTTGGTATACATATAGTAGATAGCCTGGTTATGAACATAGAATACTTTTTATCCCAATATTTCCATGGGAACGGGAACCCCGCGTGTGAAACCACAAGCGGCCGCTAGTGGTTTTATAATCATGTGAATCACAAAGCCAAAGCAAATGTAATTGGAAGCCAAAATGAATACAACAGCTAACAATCAATGACTTCCGTTGGATCTTAAAAGCACTTGCCCGGATTGCCATTTCATTTCATTTGCCTCCGAGTCCCAGCCGCTCCCTGATAAATTAATTATTAAACAGAAAACGAGAGAGTGTTTGCAGCAATCTCTTTAATTGTTGCAGCGTTTTTACAAAACCCATTAGTCCGCATTGTAACTTTTCAGTTGCACGAACTCAAGCGTAATTTATTGTTTTTTACACTTTGTATTTAATTTAATCCGGTGTTGTTTAAGACGTGGAGATTAAAACAAATTATTGCCTCCCAGATAGCGTTGGTAAGACGTCGCGTTTAATTAGGTATGTTAATTACGTAATGTAGGTGGGTAATGGAGATTATGGGGATTTATATGGGAATATATTTAGGGTATGAAAGTGTGGGATTTGGTATTTATTACGACTTTGGTGTGCAAGCTTAAGTTAAGGAGTGCTGGGAAGGAAGCGTTATTTTATGACCTCCTTAACTGTTTTCGTGACCTGGAAATGCTGATAAAGCTAAATTATGGTAATAGTAAGATAATAGCTCTCTCTCTCTCTGTATAGATGATCTCTAGGGAAGAGTAAGTACCTTCATGGGGCTTGCGTCTACTACGATACCCCTGCTACGGCCCGTGCGTCTACTGTTACACCTCTGATACAGCTTTGCGTCTACTACGTCACCCCTGCTACGATTCCCCTGCGACGCAGCTACGGCGCGTATTACAGTATCTCTGCTACGAGCCGTGCATCTACTAGTACACCTCTGCTACGGCCCGTGCGTCTATTATTACACCTCTCCTACGGCCCGTGCGTCTACTACGATACCTCTGCTACGGCCCGTGCGTCTACTACGATACCTCTGCTACGGCCTGTGCGTCTACTATTACACCTCTACTACGGCCCGTGCGTCTACTACTCGTACGTTCTCAGCTACGGCCGTTGCACATTAACAGGTTGCATTCTGCACACAGACACATTGGGAAAATAGTGCAACGATTTAACGATTACCTTAATTTTTAATTTAAATAGTATATTCATTTTATCTTGTTTAAAAGTTGATGACTGTCATATGCAGTCAGAACTGCAGTGGACGCAATGCAGTCCACGAAACGTGTTACATTTTGTTACTGTTTTTGGCGCAGCGGGATTCGCTCGCTGCTAGGGTGAGCAAGTGTTACTTATTCGTTCGGACAGAACTTTATTAGATGCCAATAAATATCATTGACCAGCAGTGGGGACAGTAAAACGGCTGATAATGATAATGATGGAGTGTAGGGGTGTCTAGATGTAGTACCTTTACAGGACCGTCGGTCAGCTTACTTATGTGTAAGTGGTAGTCGATGCCTGGCCTACAGGTTCTCCTAAATCTCTTCACCAGTAGCTTCAAGTAGTTGTTGTGTACGCAGCGACCACACCCCGGTGAACCGAGTCGACCCGCGGGCTAATCCTGGTGAAGGGGGTCGTGCACGCTATCTGCGGATGTGGTTTGTGACAGGAGGTCCCCTGTCTAGTGCATGAAGGCTACATCGGTATAGAATGCGAACACCGTCCATAGGCACTGATCTCGGCTTTTATGGCTATGCAGCTAGGTATCCGTGATATACTTTTAGGGCACTTGCGAGGATCCATATAAAGGACTGCGGCCAGTAACTGCTTCTATTACCTTCGGCCAGTCGTATCGGTCCCCGATCCATTGACCATTGAGGATTTGAGACGAGAGAGTGAATTAATATCTGCGCAAATGCTCATCCACTAAAATATATTTGGCGCTGATGACACCTGGTAAAGTTATACTGGAGGACATCATTATCCATCCACAAGGAAGGTCAGTGCCCTAGCAGTGGGGACAGTAAAATGGCTGATTATGGTGATGATGAATCCCCTATAGGGAAAATCGTGCTCGGTGCCGCAGAGTACCTCGTCTATATACTAATATTATAAACAGGATAGATTTTATTGTTTGTTTGTTTGCATTGAATAGGCTCCGAAACTACTGAACGGATTTGTATGAAATTTGGTATACATATAGTAGATAGCCTGGTTATGAACATAGAATACTTTTTATCCCAATATTTCCATGGGAACGGGAACCACGCGTGTGAAACCGCAAGCGGCCGCTAGTGGTTTTATAATCATGTGAATCACAAAGCCAAAGCAAATGTAATTGGAAGCCAAAATGAATACAACAGCTAACAATCAATGACTTCCGTTGGATCTTAAAAGCACTTGCCCGGATTGCCATTTCATTTCATTTGCCTCCGAGTCCCAGCCGCTCCCTGATAAATTAATTATTAAACAGAAAACGAGAGAGTGTTTGCAGCAATCTCTTTAATTGTTGCAGCGTTTTTACAAAACCCATTAGTCCGCATTGTAACTTTTCAGTTGCACGAACTCAAGCGTAATTTATTGTTTTTTACACTTTGTATTTAATTTAATCCGGTGTTGTTTAAGACGTGGAGATTAAAACAAATTATTGCCTCCCAGATAGCGTTGGTAAGACGTCGCGTTTAATTAGGTATGTTAATTACGTAATGTAGGTGGGTAATGGAGATTATGGGGATTTATATGGGAATATATTTAGGGTATGAAAGTGTGGGATTTGGTATTTATTACGACTTTGGTGTGCAAGCTTAAGTTAAGGAGTGCTGGGAAGGAAGCGTTATTTTATGACCTCCTTAACTGTTTTCGTGACCTGGAAATGCTGATAAAGCTAAATTATGGTAATAGTAAGATAATAGCTCTCTCTCTCTCTGTATAGATGATCTCTAGGGAAGAGTAAGTGTCGCGGACCGGGCTTCTACGCACGGGAGGAGACGTGAGGGAGGGGTCCGCTGACGTTACCACCACCACCGCCGGCCGCCGCCGCCGCCGCCGCCCCACCTCGCGGATCTGCGGCCCGGACACCTTTTTGCTTGGGCTTCCAAACCACGCACGCACGTACCGATACGGTCTTACAACGCGCCATCGCCATCTTTGTTACCACCACGTCACGGTCGAAGTACTTTAAGTTTCCCCATTGTAATCGACTTAATAAACCAGCCCATTTGTGTTATACAGTCCACTTTTATTTAAGTCCCCAGTAGGACCCTTTTCATTGGTCCTTCTTCGCGAAAAGTCGTACACGAGTAGGGAAAAAGTACCGGACTGCC
This sequence comes from Chrysoteuchia culmella, assembly GCA_910589605.1. NCBI lineage: Eukaryota > Metazoa > Arthropoda > Insecta > Lepidoptera > Crambidae > Chrysoteuchia > Chrysoteuchia culmella. Next base: position 23,922,888 of record OU342647.1, read on the forward strand.
GACGTACGCAAGAATTTCAAGAGCTCTTCAGGGCGGTCTTCAGCAGCGAGATTTCTTCGGGAACCTTATAGGTCTTATCCCTGGTGAAGAATCCACGCATCGCAACCACTCAAGCTCAAGAAAGAAGATTTTTTTTAACGGTTGATCAGCGAGTTGAACTTTAGACCCGACGAACGTTCGAGGCGTAGCGAAGAAACGAACTTGGATCAGAAGCCGGTTTGGGTATTTTGTGAGTTCGTTCCAATTTTTTCCTTCTTTTTTCCTTTCTTTTCGCTACAGAATTGCTAATAGCCCAACTTAGTAAGTGCATAAAACATTTCCATCGTTTAAAATTTCTTATATCGTTTGTTTCAAATTAAATCATTCTTATTTTTATCAACGCTTACTATACGCAGCAGTGCAAACATTAGATTGCAACGATAATCTACGTGCATAGATAGATTCATATAGCCACGTGGCACACCGGCCGGCCGATCGTACAGCTGTTCTTTTGTTCTCCCGAATCCTTATCGCTCTGCATACCGCATTCTTTTGTCCCGTTAATCGGCTTTGCTACGCATTGCTTTTGTATATTTTTTTACCGTAATAAATATTTTTGTCGATTTATTAAGCAATAGCTTTTTGTTTACAACAAGATGGCCGAAACCAAAGAATATGAACGTTTAATTAAAAAACGTAGCAGTTTAAAATCAAAATTAACCATTTTTAATAATTATATTACTTTAATTAAATCTTGCACTGAACTTAGTCAGGAACAATACTTAGACCTGGAAGGACGCTTTAACAAATTTGATGCCATATACCCTCTTTTTGATGATTTGCAGTCGGACATCGAGATGCTTTCGGAGGATCCCGCCGCTGAGAGTAAGGAACGCGAGCTGTTTGAAGACCAGTACCATAAGCTGGTGGCGGCCGCGCGGGGCTTGCTCGGCGCGACTCGCTGCCAGCAGCGCGATAGCGGTTCCGTTTCGAGCTCTGATGATGTACAGGCGAGTAATTCGAAATTACACAGTTGCGTTCGATTGCCTAAGATTGACTTGCCCGTTTTCCATGGTCACTATCAGCACTGGCTTAAATTCAGAGATACTTTTATTTCTTTAATCCATACCAGGCAGGATATGGATAACATAAATAAGTTGCATTATCTTCACGCTTCTCTTAAAGGCAGCGCTTTGCTAATTATTGATAATTTGGATTTTAAAGCTGATAATTACGAAGCTGCTTGGAAGTTGTTATGCAGTAGGTACGACAACAAACGGTTGTTAGTGAACAACCATGTCCAAGCCTTATTTAATGTTGAACGCATGCAAAAGGAATCATTCTTATCTATTCGCCATCTTATAGACGTAACTAATAAAAACTTGCGTGCATTAGCTTCTCTAGATCAACCCACGGAACATTGGGATACTTTGATTATTTATTTGATTTCCGAAAAATTAGATAGTGTCACCCACAGAGTTTGGGAAGAGCATAGAAATACATTATTAGATCCTCCTTCTTTAAAAATATTTATGTCATTTCTTAGTAACAGAGCAGATTTGTTGGAGACTATAAAAGAAAAAGGTAACATGTTTCATTCTTACAAACAAAGTTCAAACTTTCCTATACAAACTACTAATAATACTAAAAATAGTACTTATAATAATAACAATCAATCAAATATTTACAATAATCAAAACTTAAAATCTAAACAAAATATTTACAAGTCTGTTAAATGTTCTCTTTGCAATGAAAGTCATTATTTATTTAACTGTGAAACATTCAGGTCCCTTTCTGTTGAAGAGAGAATTGAAAAGGCTAAGGAAACAAAAGTGTGTCTTAATTGTCTTCGTCCTGGTCATAATGAGATTACGTGCAGTCTTGTCCCTTGTCGGTACTGCAAGAAAAGACATAACACACTATTGCATATACATGAGTCAGAATGTACTCCTATACCAGCCATTCCAGTCAATGTAACTCATTTCGCTAATGATTCGAATGGTCTTGATCAGCTTACTACTTCTTCGCATATGTTACTATCCACAGCGACGGTGCGGGTGCTCGACGGCAGCGGTGCCGCGCACTCCGTGCGCCTGCTGCTCGACAACGGGAGCACCGCGAACTTAGTGACGCAATCGTTGTGCGGTAAGCTGGGTTTGTCGCGTCGCGTTGCGTACTCCACGGTGACGGGTATTAACAAACATACTTCTCAGTGTACACAGTCTTGCAGCCTTACTATAATGTCAAACCATGACGACTTTAAATTTACTATAGATTGTCTTATATTACCTCATATTACCAAAAGTTTACCGTCTTCCTTCATCGACTTAGAAAATATTCCTATTCCAAAAGGAATTCAACTTGCTGACCCCACCTTTAATATACCATCTGTCATAGATATATTAGTAGGGGCAGAAGTCTTTTGGTCCGTTTTGGGCAATAATCAAATTGACTTGGGTAAAAATCAACCCAAGTTATACGAAACGAAACTGGGTTGGTTAGTGTCTGGGCGCGTAGCCCGCCTTAAGCACTTTACTCCGTCGCGCGTATGTAATTTTTTAAATGAGGAAACCAATCCAGACTTAACGCGTTTCGGGAAATTAGACAATGTAGCAGCCAAGCACTCCTTATCATCTCAAAAGCGTGCCTGTAAACAAAGCTTCTTCTTAAACACCAAGCGCAAAGATAACGGTCGCTTCGTTGTCACTATGCCGCAGAAGGAAGACCCTTCAGTCTTGGGCTGTTCGTTTCAACAGGCCAAACGCCGTTTTCTATCCTTAGAGCAAAGCTCCAGTAGGGATCTAATGTACAAAAGGATGTTCATAGATTTTATGCTCAATTATGAGCGCTTACGTCACATTACTGAAAACAAGGAGCCTTCATAGCTAGCTGTCTTCAACAGAGTCACTATTTTACCTCATCACGGTGTACTTCGTGAGTCGAGCACGACCACGAATCTCCGAACAGTCTACAACGCTTCGGCCGCCACTACTGTCGGTTTGGTCGCTTAATACTATTTAACTATTTATATTAAATTAATTGTAGGGCACATGGAGTTACGTATCGTCGGCCGACAATCCGGCGGGTCTTGTTTCCCGAGGGCTGAAGGCTGATCTTATCAGCGGTTCTACTTTGAGGTGGTAGTACTTATTACTAAGAAAAAAGCCCACAGAGAAACAAGATCTACCTGAATTGGTATCTTCTTCAGCAGTAGCGGGCAGTTATCAATCTAATGCCAATATTGTAGTTGCTTATTGACGTAGTTAGTTGCTTATTAATTTAAAAATAAATTGCAATTGTAAAGCATTGCAATGTTTAATGGCATACTTATTAAGAGTTATTCATAAATTATTAGTATGAATTATAAAAAATTATAAAATAAAAAAAAAATCATAATATAAAATAATAAAATCATTCATATAATACAGGAACTTCAAAAATCATTAAATCTAATAATCCGCAAAGAACAAATTAAATGTTTCCAGATGAGTATGCCATTCATAAACGCTTTCTTTATCCTCATTCTTAGTCTAACGATATCAATCGCTAGTCGGTGGTCGCCTAAATAGTTACCCCCTATACGTATGATGTTCATAAAACATCCAATTTTATTTCCTTTGTGGTAATCATAATCTTACTTTCAATATTTTTATTATTTTCATAAAAAATAGATACATGTAGGCCCCCAACTCTTACTTACAAACATAAATTAAATTATTGGCCGTTGGGAGGCCGCAACTTATCCATTCTTACATTATTGTGTTGACTACGCTGGGCCATTGCTGATAGCCTATCGAAAAGGCAGAGGTTGCAAACTCTTATGTTAATCGAATGGCAAGTAATTTTTAGCCATTAATCGTTTGCAATTCAATAGTAAAAGAAAGCCTTACACATAGAGCTCGTTACGGCTCTGTCTAGCGAAGCTTGCTTAGCCGATTTAAATCATTTTATTTCACGGCGTGAACCTCAAAGCATCACGTCTGACAGTTTCGTTGATATTATTGAACTTTCCAAATTTTTATGTTTTTTTATTCTTTCTTACGAGGAAATGTTTACTTGCCTTACTCAAGTTGAGGCTATTCTTCATTCACACCCTTGACCCAACTCTCCATTGTTCCCTTTGGCCCTCCTCCCTTACTCCTGCTCACTTTTTAATTGGACGACCACTGATATCCATACCGCATCCGCAAATAAGAGACGATCACATCACTCGCCTTGATCGCTACAAAAGGGTAGAACATATAAAGCAGCACTTCTGGCAACGATTCTCCTTGGAATACATTAGTCAGCTGCAACAGAAGCTCAAGTGGCAAGCTTCTAAGAGCGAGATAAAGCTCGGCTCTCTTGTTCTCATCAAGGATAGTACTCTTCCTCTTCTTAGGAAGAGTCATCACAATCTACCCTGGGAGTGATGGAATCGTCAGAGTCGCCGAGTTGAGGACCAAACGTGGGACTATCCGAAGGGCCTTTAATAACATCTGTCCCCTTCCAGAACTTTGAAGCCTTCTCCAGCAGCCTTCAACCCGGGGAGCATGTCGCGGACCGGGCTTCTACGCACGGGAGGAGACGTGAGGGAGGGGTCCGCTGACGTTACCACCACCACCGCCGGCCGCCGCCGCCGCCGCCGCCCCACCTCGCGGTTCTGCGGCCCGGACACCTTTTTGCTTGGGCTTCCAAACCACGCACGCACGTACCGATACGGTCTTACAACGCGCCATCGCCATCTTTGTTACCACCACGTCACGGTCGAAGTACTTTAAGTTTCCCCATTGTAATCGACTTAATAAACCAGCCCATTTGTGTTATACAGTCCACTTTTATTTAAGTCCCCAGTAGGACCCTTTTCAGTAAGTACCTTCATGGGGCTTGCGTCTACTACGATACCCCTGCTACGGCCCGTGCGTCTACTGTTACACCTCTGATACAGCTTTGCGTCTACTACGTCACCCCTGCTACGATTCCCCTGCGACGCAGCTACGGCGCGTATTACAGTATCTCTGCTACGAGCCGTGCATCTACTAGTACACCTCTGCTACGGCCCGTGCGTCTATTATTACACCTCTCCTACGGCCCGTGCGTCTACTACGATACCTCTGCTACGGCCCGTGCGTCTACTACGATACCTCTGCTACGGCCTGTGCGTCTACTATTACACCTCTACTACGGCCCGTGCGTCTACTACTCGTACGTTCTCAGCTACGGCCGTTGCACATTAACAGGTTGCATTCTGCACACAGACACATTGGGAAAATAGTGCAACGATTTAACGATTACCTTAATTTTTTAATTTAAATAGTATATTCATTTTATCTTGTTTAAAAGTTGATGACTGTCATATGCAGTCAGAACTGCAGTGGACGCAATGCAGTCCACGAAACGTGTTACATTTTGTTACTGTTTTTGGCGCAGCGGGATTCGCTCGCTGCTAGGGTGAGCAAGTGTTACTTATTCGTTCGGACAGAACTTTATTAGATGCCAATAAATATCATTGACCAGCAGTGGGGACAGTAAAACGGCTGATAATGATAATGATGGAGTGTAGGGGTGTCTAGATGTAGTACCTTTACAGGACCGTCGGTCAGCTTACTTATGTGTAAGTGGTAGTCGATGCCTGGCCTACAGGTTCTCCTAAATCTCTTCACCAGTAGCTTCAAGTAGTTGTTGTGTACGCAGCGACCACACCCCGGTGAACCGAGTCGACCCGCGGGCTAATCCTGGTGAAGGGGGTCGTGCACGCTATCTGCGGATGTGGTTTGTGACAGGAGGTCCCCTGTCTAGTGCATGAAGGCTACATCGGTATAGAATGCGAACACCGTCCATAGGCACTGATCTCGGCTTTTATGGCTATGCAGCTAGGTATCCGTGATATACTTTTAGGGCACTTGCGAGGATCCATATAAAGGACTGCGGCCAGTAACTGCTTCTATTACCTTCGGCCAGTCGTATCGGTCCCCGATCCATTGACCATTGAGGATTTGAGACGAGAGAGTGAATTAATATCTGCGCAAATGCTCATCCACTAAAATATATTTGGCGCTGATGACACCTGGTAAAGTTATACTGGAGGACATCATTATCCATCCACAAGGAAGGTCAGTGCCCTAGCAGTGGGGACAGTAAAATGGCTGATTATGGTGATGATGAATCCCCTATAGGGAAAATCGTGCTCGGTGCCGCAGAGTACCTCGTCTATATACTAATATTATAAACAGGATAGATTTTATTGTTTGTTTGTTTGCATTGAATAGGCTCCGAAACTACTGAACGGATTTGTATGAAATTTGGTATACATATAGTAGATAGCCTGGTTATGAACATAGAATACTTTTTATCCCAATATTTCCATGGGAACGGGAACCACGCGTGTGAAACCGCAAGCGGCCGCTAGTGGTTTTATAATCATGTGAATCACAAAGCCAAAGCAAATGTAATTGGAAGCCAAAATGAATACAACAGCTAACAATCAATGACTTCCGTTGGATCTTAAAAGCACTTGCCCGGATTGCCATTTCATTTCATTTGCCTCCGAGTCCCAGCCGCTCCCTGATAAATTAATTATTAAACAGAAAACGAGAGAGTGTTTGCAGCAATCTCTTTAATTGTTGCAGCGTTTTTACAAAACCCATTAGTCCGCATTGTAACTTTTCAGTTGCAAGAACTCAAGCGTAATTTATTGTTTTTTACACTTTGTATTTAATTTAATCCGGTGTTGTTTAAGACGTGGAGATTAAAACAAATTATTGCCTCCCAGATAGCGTTGGTAAGACGTCGCCGTTTAATTAGGTATGTTAATTACGTAATGTAGGTGGGTAATGGAGATTATGGGGATTTATATGGGAATATTATTTTGGGTATGAAAGTGTGGGATTTGGTATTTATTACGACTTTGGTGTGCAAGCTTAAGTTAAGGAGTGCTGGGAAGGAAGCGTTATTTTATGATCTCCTTAACTGTTTTCGTGACCTGGAAATGCTGATAAAGCTAAATTATGGTAATAGTAAGATAATAGCTCTCTCTCTCTCTCTCTCTCTCTCTCTCTGTATAGATGATCTCTAGGGAAGAGGAAGTACCTTCATGGGGCTTGCGTCTACTACGATACCTCTGCTACGTCCCGTGCGTCTACTCTTACACCTCTGCTACAGCTTTGCGTCTACTACGTCACCCCTTCTACGATTCCCCTGCTACGGCGCGTATTACAGTATCTCTGCTACGAGCCGTGCATCTACTAGTACACCTCTGCTACGGCCCGTGCGTCTATTATTACACCTCTACTACGGCCCGTGCGTCTAATATTACACCTCGGCTAAGACCTGTGCGTCCACTATGATACCTCTGCTACGGCCCGTGCGTCTACTACGATACCTCTGCTACGGCCCGTGCGTCTAAGACGATACCTCTGCTACGGCCTGTGCGTCTACTATTACACCTCTGCTACGGCCCGTGCGTCTACTACTCGTACGTTCTCAGCTACGGCCGTTGCACATTAACAGGTTGCATTCTGCACACAGACACATTGGGAAAATAGTGCAACGGTTCAACGATTACCTTTATTTTTTAATTTAAATAGTATATTCATTTTATCTTGTTTAAAAGTTGATGACTGTCATATGCAGTCAGAACTGCAGTGGACGCAATGCAGTCCACGAAACGTGTTACGTTTTGTTACTGTTTTTGGCGCAGCGGGATTCGCTCGCTGCTAGGGTGAGCAAGTGTTATTTATTCGTTCGGACAGAACTTTATTAGATGCCAATAAATATCATTGACTTTTTATAAATAAACTAGCGGCCGCCCGCGGTTTCACCCGCGTGGTAACCATTCCCATGGGAATATTGGGATAAAAAGTATCCTTTGTTTTAATCTACGCTAACTTATATCTCTGTAATAAAATTTCATACAAATCCGTTTAGTAGTTTTAGTGTGAAAGAGTATTTTTTATTTTTTATTAGATAGGTAAAGCGCTTAACCGCTATCTTGTCTAGTAAAAAGCGAAGATGCGATTTAGGATGTAACGCGCTTGCCTAGAAGATACCTATTCACTCGTGACTTGAAGACCCCCAAATCTGTAAGTGTCAGGAAGCACAGACTCAGGCAAGGAGTTCCACTCTTTACCAGTCAGAGAGATAGCCACGCTTGCCCGGCCATCTCTAGCCGCGACGAGGCCCGGACAGCCGGGCGGACTGCCGGTCTAAGGGGTGCATACTATCCTGGTCCCCCGTGGCCATTGGCAGTGAGAAGGCAAGCAAAAAAAAATAAAAAGGAGTTCCACTCTTTGGCGGTGCGGATGATAAATGTCCAGTCAAAACGCTTAGTGCGACTCTTGGGTATATCAACCATATAATTGTGGCAAGTATTTGTATGTCTGTTTGTCTGATGAAAAAAATGGGATGGTGGATGTTGGGTGGCTGTGCAATTCCGCTACACACTCCCCGAAATGTAACCTATAGAATACGGATAGACCAGCAACAAATAAACAATCAAACTGACATACTTTAACATTTATAATATTAGTAGTTTATATTAGTATATAATAATGTATCTATGACATATTCCAAATATGTATGAGTATTTTCTAATTTATTCCCAGTAATTCGAGATACGGTTTTAGACTTTTTGCTATTGCTAAAAAGCCTTGCAATTTTAGTAATGATTTACCATAAGTATAAAAATAGCATTGAAAAATGCAAAAAATTACAAAATCAAAAATTTAGTAATGATTTTGTAAAAGGAAACATAAATCCTCTATCCAGCCTAGTTGCGTAAGGAAAATACCGTCACCAAATTATGGTTTCTTAAACGACCGAAAGGGAAAAAAGATTTCAACAGTCCACGTCAATTTATCTAATATAAATGTAATAAGTTTAATGTTATATTATTTGTAACCAGAGCACGATACTTTAATTTTCTATTCTGCAAATTTTAGTCCATAAAGATCGAAATCCATGGAGTCCCTACCCGCCTGGGGCTACCAGCGCGCTGCCAGTTCGTTAAGTCACGCCGCCGCCGAATGAAAAACGCAATGGATGACACTCATATTCCGAAATGGCACTTTCAAGCCTTATCTCCCAATTATTATCTTATTGTTTAATGTGCAGCGATAATATCACATATTAACATTGAGGTATTGATTATTAGTATTGAGGCTTTGAGGTATACTACCTCCATGTATTCTATAGGTCCATTTTTAACCGACTTTAAAAATAAAGGAGGTTATTAATTTGATGCGTATTTATTTTTTATTAATGCAACTACATTACATTCCGAATGAAACGAAAATTAAAATATAACATCCTTGTAAAAACATTAAGTTTCGGATTTCCATAACACTAATGGTTTAGTGGCTTACTATGTAAAATCAAAATAATGTAAGTCATTTGTTTTAAAAAATATTTTAATCCATACATTTCTGAAGGGCTATTTCTATGTAGAAATGCCAGAATATTATACTATTTCTATGGGACAAACGTAGTGTCGAATATTGCAATACGAACATTTCTCACTTTTTCGTGTTGCATACCAACGCGAAATTAAATCAATAGATATTCCTGTTTTTATTGAAATTGGTGCAATCGGGCTTCAGAACTATTTCGCTCTTGTCTTTTTGTCCCTATTGATACATTTAACTGCATGTCTGTCTGTGCATGTTTCAACTCGCATATGGACTAGGACAAATATTAGTTACTAGCGCCCGGTCGCGGTTTCACCCGCCTGGTTCCCGTTCCCGTGGGAATATTGGGATAAAAAGTATCCTATGTTCATAAACAGGCTATCTACTATTTGTGTACCAAATTCCATCCAAATCCTTTCAGTAGTTTCGGAACTTATTCAATGCAAACAAACTAACAGTCAAATCTTTCCTCTTTATAATATTAGTGTAAAAAAACGAAGAAAAGATCCTGCCTCAATAAAACATAAGTAACTAGATAGATGCAGCACTTGAATGGTTGATGTAAGTGCGAGCTTGATGCCTAGGCCATAACAGCAGAGGGTGAGTGGACTGGTGGGCGGGCGAGTAACGTTTTACCTCTTTTCATATGTAGGTTCACACCGCAAAAGAATAAAATAATTGAAAAACCCCCGACTTAATTATCCGTCGGGGGCTGCCATTAAATGAACTAAAGTTTTGCTGAAGTTTATAATAGTGATGGCACCCCCCGATGGATAATTTAAGTCGGGGGGTTTTAAATTATCCCGATATACTTTTAATCCCAATATTCCCACGGGAACGGGAACCACGCGGTTGAAACCGCGAGCGGCCGCTAGTCACCAATATTTAGCGAAAAGGGAAGTACTTTCTCCGAGGTAGGTGTCTGTACTTGGGGACCGCGGCCCAACTGTTCGGTGTTTGCAGGGAGTCAAGACAAGCACAGGTGGGTAAAGAGCCCTTTAGCAAGTACCCCTGTGCTCTCCCGCGATTCGGTCCGTATGCCATGATGGTAGGAAGGACCATGGGTTGGCGGAGGGTTATGTTCGGTGTTGGAACTTGTGTATATTTGCGGCAAGCTGATAAACTTTGTTATATACTGCAATTCATGTTTTCTTATAAATCCTTCGCTGCTGTCTTGACGTACTCGTATGTGTGACGTTTGGCTTGCGCGTTGTGTGATGTGTTGACAAAAGTACTTTTTCCTGTTTTTTTATGAACAACGTGGTTACTCTTAGCCTTCATGATACCTGAGGTTAAATATTGATAAGGGTGAAGATGGAAGCGAGCCTCTCCCGGAATCCTCAAACACTGAGGAACTGGCTATTTATCTTTTTTTTTTTTTTTTTTTTTTTTTTTATTTCATAATCAAAAATATACAAAAAATACAAAAACTTAATTTTCACCAAACTGCGTAACAGTTTGTCGGCGAAATATAAATAGTTATGCTCTATTACTTAATTAATAACAATACATCAGAAATTAGGTGTTGTAGTTACATTATACAATTAAACTAAACTAAAATAAGTCTAAAAAAGCTTTCTTTAAATATTTTTTAATGGAATACTTGGACTTTAAATTATTGCTAGTTGTACCAAGTTTATTAAAAATCCTAGGTGTGATATAAGATCTTGTCCGCTGCTTATAGTAATTACCGGTCTTTGGCTCTTTGTACTTACATTTTGTTGATTGTCTAGTATTATATGTATATAATCTTATCTCTTTATTAATGTCCGACTCAAATTCTTCTAAAGCTATCATATAATTTACTTTTACATCAATAGGCATTATTTTACAAACTTTAAATAGATCATACTGGTTGTTAAGTTTTTTTCTCTTTTTTCTATTAACAAAATGTTTTAAGAATCTGAACTGTATGTTTTTAATTTTCTCTAAGTAAGTCTTAAATGTAAGTCCATAGGATGCGAGTCCGTAGTTTACTATAGAATCGACAAGTGCGTAATAAATTACATATAATGTCTTTTTGTTTAGCGAGCGTTTAAGATGATAGAATTTGCCTAGTACAGGCCTTAATCGAGAACACACAATTTCTATTTGTTTTTTCCAGTTCATATACTGATCAATATAAATCCCTAAGTACTTAAAATCCTGCACGTATTCAATTTTAGGACAAGAGCAATTTGTCTTACTTTGATGTAAACATGAATATGAGTGACCTATTATGCCAAAAGATGCCATTTTAACATTTTTTGCTACTTTATTGTATGGCGAAAATATATGCAGACACTTGGTCTTGTCTATGTTTAGTAAAATACCATTATCATGCGCCCACTTAGTCACATTATCAAAATCCGACTGTATTTGATCATGGATATTTTTTATGTCATGTGACGAGCATAGCAGGCACATGTCGTCGGCATACATAACCAATTGACTGTGTTCGAGCACGTTAGCAACGCTGTTGACGTGTATTATGTACCCTACTGGGCCAAACACGGATCCAGTCGGAACACCTAGAGTTACGTTGGCGGCTTTACCCTCCTCTCCAGCAACTCGCGCTTGTATCTGGCGGTGCCGTAGGTACTGGCGAAGCCACTCTTTTACAGGACCCCTAATGCCACATTCGTCCATAGCCTGTAATAGCACTTCATTGTCCAACGTGTCGAAGGCCTTCTTAAAGTCTATAAACAATGCTAACACCTGATTACCTTTCCCTAAACTATTGTTTACAAACTCTGTGAATTGCTGCAAAGCCGTTGCCGTACCACGGCCTCTTCGGAAACCGTGTTGCGATACTGATATTATGTTATTGCTTTCCAGAAACGAACTTATCTGACCTATCACAGCTTTCTCCATTATTTTATTGATTACTGATAAAATAGCAATAGGCCTATAGTTAGTGTATTCATAGTGACTACCATTTTTATAAATCGGCCTAATAATGGCTTTTTTTAACTGACTAGGATAAATACCTTGCTCAATACACATATTTATAAAATATGCTATAACGGGGCTTATTTGATTTCTTATATGTTTTAAATCGGTTACTCTAATGTTGTCGCTTCCAGGAGATTTTTCGCAAGATAATGAGTTAATAATTTTTTTAACATCGTCTGCGTTAATTTTTCTAAACCTTAATGAAACTTTGGCCTCTCGCACATATTTTTCCCTATTTAAAAAACTAACATTACATTTATGCTTAATATTTTCAATTTCTTGAGTAAATGTTTGCGCAAATTTTGTACATATATTAATAACCGAATCAGTCTTACCTAAGTGCTTCATTATTACATCATCCACATTGCTTTTTGTTTTTCCCATCCACTTATTAATTAATGACCATATTTTACGATAATCACCTTCACATTTTAAAATTTCATTTTGCCTATGGCGATTTTTGGCACTATTTATTAATTTATTCACAAAGTTCCTATATCGTTTATAAGCAAGCCTTTCGTTCATACTTTTGGGACATGCTTTCCACTCCCGAAACAACTCATCTTTACGATTTAACTTATTACTTAATTCTTTCGTTATCCATGGCTGGCTAACTCTGCCACCAGAATATTTTTTACACACTTTACATTTATCGTAAACACCATTAAAAATATGATATATTTCTGAATACAGTTTTACCGGACAGTTAATCTTCAACAAATCTGACCAACTAATTAACTCAAGTTGTTGCTTAACAAGTCTATTATCTAATAAAACACGCGATTCCGGTCCGTCACTTGCACTCGCCTGATCACAAAAATAAGGGACACTCGTCCCAATTACATAATGATCTGAGTTCGTACTTGTGAACAGGTAGGCGCACGGTTCGTATTGCTGGGGCACTCGCAGCCACACATGATCGATGTTCGACGATTCTACCCGCCCGTTAACTATCGCCGTGCGGGTCACTTCTGTGTTGGGGATTCCGCTCTGTAGGCCGAGTTCACACAGCATGCTTTTGTAACGTTCTGAGGTTGAATTATTTGAGCAATCATTTTCTACATACACATCAATATTCGTATCTCCTATGAGTATAAGATCTTCTTTTGAACTTATTTTCTTTATTAACATATTTAATTCTTCTAAAAAATGTAATCTATTTGTGCGTGGTGGTCTGTATATGGCTACAATATTTATGTAGTTGTTTTCAATTTTCAATTTGCCATGTAAATTTTCCAGGCTCAGCGTGTTATGAGATTCAGCTTCAAAATTTAAATTTTCCTTGACATATATTATTAATCCACCACCTCTTTTATTCTGTCTCGTGTTGGCAAATGTATTATAACCTTTCATAGTGTATAATGGTACTTCTTCTTCCTTAATATTTATTTCACTCAATATTATTATGTGTATTTCATTTATGCAATTTTCTATAGTTACTTGAAATTTATTAAAATGCTTCCGTAATGATCTAATATTGTAATGCATGATATTCAATTTACCTTTTGAGCACTGCATATATGTATCCAGTTCTGTTATTGTATTGATTCTTTCAAAGTATATCTCTGTTTCAGTATTAAAGTTAGTGAATTTTAATGTAAAAATAACTCATAATGATGTGTACATAGCCTAAGGGGCTTCTATTTTTTTTTAGTCGCTTGCAGAAGTCGTTCAATATCATTCTCCGATCTTATCAGATAGATTTTTCTATCGTCATCTGATTTTCTTATTAGTATACACGAGTCTTTAACCCAAACGTATTTATATGTTGATTTAAGCTGAGTCCTCGCAGACCATAAAAGCTGTTTTTTAAAAGCGGATAGATGCTCGTTTATGTAAATTGATTTGTTACTGTTATTGCCATACACATAGTTATTATCGATCTTCGGTTTAAGCTGTAGCCATTTATCTCTTGCAGCTTTCGAGCGCAGCGTGACAACAATGGGTTGTGGCCGTTTCTCGTCTTGTTTTTCTCGGCCTACCCTCATAACGTCTTCAATTTCACTTGTGTCCAAATGAAGTTTTTTGGACATCTTTATGACAATTTGTTTTACATCTTCGTTGGGCAGCTTCTCAAGACCAATCACTTCTACATTTTTTTCTCTTTGTTTTTGCTCCACCTCTAAAACTCTTTCTTCAAGCGATTTATTGCATTTTTCCAAGTATATATTTTTCTGTTCGAGTATTGTTCAGCGTAAAAATCAACGGTTTCGGTTAATTCTTCTAGCTTTTTTTCGATTTTAAATATAATTTCCAGCTTCTTATTCATTTCTGTTAGTAGGCTTTCTAATGTCGCTTTATTTATATCAATATCTATTGCGATCGACGATGACTTATTTTTGCACTCGTCACATAGTTCCAGTTTTTTAGGCGCACACTTTTTATGATACATTGTTTCACATCCTTTGCACTTTACAATATCGTCTTTCGCAGTTGAAAGGAATAACTTGCATTTTTTACATTGCACCATTATTATTATTTTTTGTAATAAACCACGCGACGCGGAACAAACACCTAAAAACGTCCGTACGCTGATCGAGCGGCTGACTGACTGTCGAATCTCTAACTGCCGGGACACAACAATGCTGAAAACATTGTTGTTATGGCGTCAGGTTTAGATAAGATGGTGGTAGCTAGCCAGGCGGGCTTACAACAAGTTCTACCACCAACCATACCGAATACAATATGTACCCCCGCTGGGAATCGAACTCGGGACCCCTGGGACTCATACCGGTGGTTATTACCACTAGACCACAGAGGCGGTTAATGATCTTACATTTCTTTGCCATAAGTTTCAAAATACAAAAAATCTGAAAAATTAATAAAATAAAATAAATTCAAAACCGCTACCACTATAAAATCGCGTGTGCTCATTTACCCGGCGCGTCTGCGTCTCGTCCCCGTCACGTCCCCGCCGCCGCGCGTTCGCCGCGCAATTTCCGACTAATATCCGCGCCGCTTCCGCGCGTGCGATCTGCGCTCCGCTCAATCTGAACCGGAATGGGATTGTAAATTCTCTATCTTTAGGTGGATAAGTACTTATGTTGGTTCCTTTTTATTTCCGTGCGTACTGTTAGTTGAAATACTGAGTGTGTACTGTGGAGATCGTTTCCGCACTGCAAGCAGGCCGGTACACCGCCGTTGCTGGCTGGTTATGTTCTATGTAAAATAAAATAAACCGGACAAGTGCGAGTCGGACTCGCACACCGAGGGTTCCGCACGTAGTACGGTAGGTACCTACTTCATATTTTAAATATGTAGTTCAGGCATTGAGTCTCGTATTTTTTTCCGAATTTTTCCCGAAAATCACTTTCCAAAACGTAAGACTAAATGTTTCATGATTTAAATGTCTAGTTTTTAGATTTTTTCCTGTAGGTACTTGTAGTAAAAGACATATTATTATTACACAAATTGTCTATAAGTCTAAATTGTCTATAAGTCTATTTGAATAAAATATCTTTGACATTGACTTTGATCACTTTTATTTATTATAGTAGCGTACCTACTTATATACCTGTCACATCTTTTCTACAAACTTTACAATGTTTATTTTCTCCTCAATAGAAAAAAAAGAGACAAAGAAAATCGTCGGTTGTTTGTGGTCGGCTAATATAGGTACATTCATTCATTTCTTCCTGCGATTGACATATTGTGACTACGGCCCCTGCAATGCTGATACACCAGAAATGTACTTGAACCGACGCAAAAACTAAAAATGTAGTTTTAATTGACCCATACTTGCATTATATCTTATGCCTTAAATTATAATTAAGCCAGGTTAAATTATAATATAATTGAATTTGCAAAGATGAGTGACACTCGAACAGAAACTAACAAGACAGGAATACGCTGCTCCAATTTAATTGATTCCCCAACCAAAAATTTTCAAGATCAACTTACTCAACGTTAAAATTTCATTCAACTCACCCAAAAGACTCCCTTTGAATAGCAAAACCAATCGTTGACCAGGAAAGTGGCGCTCTTTGTCCGCCGTCACTCCAATCCTTCGGATGGACAACTTCGGAAACAATTCGGCTCCCTTGTATAATTGAGTAAGAAGGCGGGAACTTTCGGATACTTCCAAAGTCACTGAAGGTTACGAACTACGATCTCTGTAGTGGCGGACTCTTCAGTGAGTTTGACTTGTGGCATTACACGGGCGTTCTACTATAGTAGAGATCATAAAATCATTCGTAACTTTATAGATTATCAGGCAATTACGATATACAAATACAAATAGGTAACCGCCTCTGTGGTCTAGTGGTACAACCACCGGTATCAGACCCAGGGGTCCCGGGTTCGATTCCCAGGGGGGGTACATATTGTATTCGGTTTGGTTTGTGGTAGGACTTGTTGTAAGTCCGCCTGGCTAGCTACCACCATCTTATCTAAGTCTGACGCCATAATAACAATGTTTTTAGCATTGTTGTGTTCCGGCAGTTAGAGATAAGATAGCCAGTTCCTCAGTGATTGAGGATTCCGGGAGAGGCTCGCTACCATCTATAGCCTTATCATTACTTAACATCAGGTATGATGAAGGGTAAGAGCCTCCCCGTCGTTAAAAAAAAAGGTATCTTTATTGTGAAATGTAGGTATACATATGTAGTTAAGTTAGTTTATCAGTATCTCACTACATCTCCACCTTTTACAAGGCATACAATATTGCAGTACAGTCAACTATTTCAAATTAATACATATATATAGTTAAATAAGTACCTATATAATGTCAAAATATTTAATAACACAATTCATTAATTAAAATGCCATGTTTAAGTACATTAATGCAGTAGGTATAAATAATCAACAAGTTCAAAATTAAATAGAGTTTTAGTTAACAATGTCAAAATATTAAATGTAAAAAATTATTATGTCACGATTATGATTAAATAACGAATACATACTTTTTTTTTATTGTGCCATAATAATATGTTGGTAAAGAATTGAATATAATAGAATAAATTATTAATATCCATTTATTTTAAGGAAATTTCAGTGAGGAAGTCTACTATTGTGTAGTATAGTATGCTTTGTCAATTAGCAGCTTCATAAGGCTTTTCTTGAAGCGATTTACTGGTAAGAAGTATATGGGGCCAGGTAAGTTTAGTCTATGAAATAGTGCGACAAATAAGCATCAACACACATGATTCGATCCGATATCGAATCGGATAATGAGAAAACGATCTAATAACTACACAACATTAAAAAGCTGATGGACGTTTTATCGTTCAAAACTAGTCCAATCGAATTGCTGAAACGATTTCACTCTAGTTTTTCTTTTTACAAAATGTTAGCTAGCTATATTATATTCATGAGATGCAAGCGATTAAGCAGGCTCTCCTAGTTTAACTATCAACAATTGCACGGGATAGACCATGTACTTTAAGAAAAATTGGAAAGGTAAATGTACAGTCACTGGTTAAGGTAAAACTACTACTAAAGTTTACAGTCGACGATAACAATTTTTATCAATGGTAAAACAATGGTAAAACCTAAAATATGATTTATGTTCTCGATAAACTAAACGTTACAGTTCTGCAGCGCGAACGTACTGTAGCCAACAAGCGTTTGCACCAAAATAATAACAGCATGAACGAGTAACCAGACCACTGTTCGTAAATACTCGATTGCAGGGTATTTCTCATGGCAGCCGCGTTAAACGCCCCAGTTTTGCGATCCGATGACGTCCGCGGAGGCGCAATTTCCGATTAATATCCGAACGCGCCCGATTCGCGCCACTCGCGTGTGCCACGACCCGATACGACGCTGGTTTTGTTTATCAGGAGGTCTAGCACGAATAACTTTCGAGTAAGTATCGAGAATGTACGTAAACGGAAATACGTTTTCATAGAAAAAAATTACATTACGCGCGTGACGCCCATAACGCATCGAATGCTGACTCGCATGAGATGCACTTTGTACGTCAATAGGCAATAAGCTTAATTAGCAATAAGTAACATTATAGATTGTATTAGAATTAAGTTTAGTCTTTGTAGAACCTAGTTGCAGTAAACATTGTAATTTTAATTAAATAAATCTTTTTTTGAAATAAAACTACTTTTACGGATATCAAACGCGCTATATTTCCACGAACTAAGTTGTAATTGTCCGTATTTTTAGGTTTTTAGGGGATTTTTGATTTTCCCGACGTTTCGGCACCTTTACAGTTGCCGTGGTCACGGGATGACATATACACATGACCCTAAAAAACCTAAAAATACGGACAATTACAACAGTTCGTGGAAATATAGCTCGTTTGATAAACGTATCATATCTATAGACGTGATCTTAAGTGATATTAAGAATGGCCTTATTGAGGAGACCGTGGCGCAGTGGTTCGCACGCTCGGCCTGCGATTGATGAGGTTAAGCAACTTTCGCAATGGTCGGTCACGGGATGGGTGACCAAAAATTTACTATCTCGAGTTCTTCCGTGCTTTGGAAGGAACGTTGAGCCGTACAGTCGTTAAAACCCACCAATCCGTATTGGGCTCGCGGTGTGGGTCTCCATCCATAAGGAAGGCCAGTGCTCCAGCAGTAAGGACATAAAAAATAGCTGATGATGAAATATAGCCTTATAATACTTTTCCGAATTCGAATATTTACCTAGGAGTTCCAGAAGACATTTAATTCCAACACAATAACTCGTCAGCAGGAAACGACTGCGATAAAAAAAAAACTATGTAAAACTTCACAGTTTTTGGCAACCTTCTAAGCAAAACATGTTTGCACTGGTGTTACAGAATACAATTTATATACGTTTATACAAAATATCATCTAGGCCCATACAAACACCAACGTGAAATAGATACAGGGGAAAATCGTATACCCCTGGATCATAACACAAGCTCACGTCACTATCAATGTAATACATCGTCTACACGGCTGTCGCCTATACCCCAATAAAACTGCAGTAAAAAAGCAACATGAGTACTGTATAGAATTTAAAGAGTTTGATTCCTCCGTCCAGGCCGGCTTCTGGCACATCGCCAACGCCTACAAAGTGAAAAGTTCCTGTCCGCTGCGCCAAAATTGCATTAAATTACACAGGTTGCATTCAGTAAGTGGTGTACTCACGATCCAGGGGTAATGGTAGACTATTATCAGCTCAGATTAATAACAATTTTGGTCCACTTTGCATTATTTTCCCAGTTTTCAACCTTAAGAACCGCATTGATGAATATTTGAATTCGTTTGAGGAGCTCGGGTGGTGCAGTGGTTCACGCGTTCTGCCTCTGATTGGTCGAGGGATGGATGACCAAAAATGTATAACCTCAAGCTCGTCCGTTCTTCCGGAGGCACGTTAAGCCGTTTGGTACCGGTAGTATTTGCGAATTTTATAAGAAAAGACTAATTATTGGAAAAAATCAACTCGGCCACAAGTGAATTCTCAGATGGGACTCGAACCCACGACCTTTGGAAATCCGGTCCAATGCTCTAACCACTGACCATGAATAGTGATTTTTATTCAATTAGTACCCTCTAGGACGTGTATTTGGGTTTGTACAGTAAATAGCGCGGGACTCATAGTTTGTACCTTTTTTAGGAACAACGAGAAAATGCTTGGCCTTCAGATTCCTGATGTTAAGTAACGCGCCTCTCTCGGCATCTTCAATTCCTCAACCACTGAGGAACTGGGTAACTAGCAATCTTATCTCTAACTGCCGGAACACAGCAATGCGGAAAATATTTTTGTTATGGTGTCAGGCTAAAACAAGATGGAGATAGATAGTCAGTCGGACTTACAGCAAGTCCTATCACCAACAAAACCGAATACAATAAGTCACTCACTGGATCAGATCCCGGTGTTATCAGTAGACCACAGAGGCGGTCAAAAGGTCGTACTTATTTATGAAATCATTTTCATTAATCTCTTATAACACACAGCGAACGTCCGGCTTCCCAACACGTTCTGCTCATTGTTTTCCAATGGACATACATCAACCGATGGATCTCAATATTTTTCGCGTCGCCTGCGCCCCATAAATATTCGACATGACAGTATTATCCGCAAGGGATTTATGGCGCTGCGAGCCTCTTTCCCCATATATTATGGAACATTGAAACCGCGAGGTGACAATCACGATCCGGCGTTATTGGGTTTTTGCAGCTAAAACCTGTTATTTGCCTTTATTCCCTTTTAGTCTTTTTATTTGTCCCCTTATTTGTGTCGAAATGAAACGTTTACTGTTGCTCTTAACTTTTTGCGGGCTATTTTAAGAAGCTCTGGGATGTTACGATTACTTTATTTTTTTCACAAATGATAAGTAATGATGATAATATTACTTTTATTTCTTCACAAAATTACAATGTTTACATTTTTGGATGGACTGTATACAATATATTGTGTTAATAAAATATTGTGGAGACTGGTGCCCGTACTAAGGTAAAAAACCTGTTTTACAGGTCACCAGGCCTCCATTACCCGGATTCACTGTGGTACTTTAATATTATACCGTCTGGGGCCCAGAACCAGGGAAAATATTGAAAATAGAGACTCTCTACAGTATTAGTATTTATTCGGAAAAGATTTCAGTTAATCAAAACTCATGCATTACTGATAATAAGAATTTAAAGTTACGATTCATAATCAGTGTATTTTTGCAAAACGATATTATCGCTATCGTCGCGAACTTATCGTGGTACAGGTGACAATAAATAAAACTTACCGCAAAACATCATGATATCACTACCCATTAGAAAAATTACCTTTAACTCCATGAATAGCAACAGCCCCCGTTACTTCCCACAGCATAAAATCTCTGATTCAAATTAATTAAAATCTGTATTTTTTTATAAATATCGCAATGACAGTTATCTGTTCACAATTTTATCCTTCATGCATGACATGTCATGTCAACTTTGTACCAAGGAGATTCAGCCATGTAATTATTAAGTACTAGTACGTAGTACCTATTAATTGCATGAATTCAACGCTCTTTACATTATGATCTTTTTAAAAAGAAGATCTTAATGTAAAAAGAATATGAATTTAAAAGAAAATTTTTAATTAGTAAAGTCAGAATATTGTCATGGGAATTTCCTTGGTTTCAGTTTAAATTAATTGAATTGGGTTTATTTACACAATTTGTAATTAAATGTGAAAATGGCTTTGAGTGCATAAAAAACACTCCAGAAAAAACAATACCTACGTGGATTAATGATGTGCGATAGTTAGACAGTATTATTTTTCTATCAGCCGACACGTAAATTTTATTGTCAAAAAGGCGTTCCGAGTAGATCCGAATAAGTTGAGCGGTACTGTTGTTTGCATTACATTGAATTTATGATTTAGTTTGTTAGAAAAAATCAAAAAGTAAAGATTTGGTTTAAATTAGTTGGGACCATAATGTTTCAATTACTAGTGACCTATAGAGCCTCCTTTTTTAATATTATCCCCGGTTGTAGGCCCCACGCGGTATACAATGCATACCTTAGTTAGTACATTGCTTAGTGCGTAGAAAAACTATTTTGTACTTAGCTTACTGTTCTATCATCCATACTGATCGCTATAATCGTTATTTTACTTTGGTGACTTATTGAAATAAAATATCTAAATACTTGACATTATTTATTAGTTAATATTATTGTTATTTTTTACATTAGTATAGGTGTAAATAAAATAGCTGGAAATAAACTTTCACTAGGTTTTGAAGTAATAGTTATACTTGGAAATTAGAAATTGGTTTTTATATTAGTTACCTTTATTTAAATAAGTGTATGTAGGATATAATGGGGTAAGAACCTTAAAGGACTTCAAAGAACTTCAAAGCACTAGGTTAAAATTACTTAATTTTTAACTACAGCTATTACTAAACCTATCTATCTACACAAAGTACGTAAGGCGGCGGCGCGGCGGACACCCAATCAGAGGGACCAATCAGAATAAAACGTTATTTTTAATTTGTACCGTCAATGAAGCACAGATTGACGATACGTTTAAGGCGGGCAGTTTCAAGCAGAATTCAGTCGGAATCGCAACTAGACGTTTGGTCATCTACCTACACTATTAAAGTTTGTGAGTTTGTTTGATCTACCAAACAGATTACCATTACAGATAAACAGATAGTAAAGAATAGTTTAAGGAACAGATAGAAACTAGACATTTATAGCAAGCGCGTAATAAATAGGCAGAGCGAGAACGGACGTGCATTCGCCGCGGTATCCAGAATTGGACTGGCTCAACTCAACGTTCCAAAGAGAAATGCGAACTGCGCCGGCGCAGGAATGCGAGAACAAAAGACGTAGATAACAGAAACGGTCAAGTGCGAATCGTTTTGCTAAGGTAGTGCGCGCACCCGTCCTCGCTTGTGCCAATTATTTAAGAGTTACATCATTATTACAACAAACAATATTTTAGAAGAAAGTTTATGAAAATTAAATTACAAAGAAAACAAAAATATGACAATGTGAATTAAAATTAAGTTAAATTAATAAATAGCCGCTACATAATATACATACCCACTCTTTACTCATACTCACTCAATCAAAACTTAGTACACCACTCGAATGTCTATTTAAATAGATTATTAACTATTATTCATATTATTATTGTAATTTGTAGGTATTTGTCAATAATTGTTTGTATCTATTTTGTAATACGTGTAAGTAAAATATAAGGCTAATAGGCAAAATACCTCAAGTTCACTAAATAGTATCACTGGCTTATTACAAGATTACAATACCTATTTTAAATGTCCTGAGGGAGGCTCTGGCAGTTGTAACCTGCGAACATTGCTGTAACTCAGTTTATACTAGTATAGCTGTCAATGATTACCTCTTAAATTGCTATTATTCCCTCAGATTGTGTTTTGTTTTAGTACGTAATTAATTTAAGAGAAATTGTTGTATGTAGAAAAGAAATAAATAAACTATTAATTTATGTAATTATAAAAATGTACAAGTAAAATTTTCGGATATTTGACTATTTGTTCGGTACTCAATCACGCAAAAACAGATAAACAGATTGGAACGTTTGGCACACAGGTTGTTTATAGTCTACATTCAAACCTATGATACATTTTATACCGATATTCCTTTGAGAACGGGAACCACACGGATGAAAACTAAGTATTTTCTAGGATGGCGGGAGTGGTCATTCTGAGACTTTCTTATTTTCTGCTATCTATCTACCTCCCGATCGCACTCAGAACAAACACGTATGATTATTTCGAGGGCAATCAGCCGGAGGTTCCGCGGATGAGTTTTCGTTTCGGAACATGCTCCGGTAAATGCGTTTACTGTATACATACAATACAATACAACCGAATTTTTTTCTTTTCTTTTTGGTCCCGTAGTTGTTCGGAACTGACATTGTTACAGGTGGAAAAACTTTTGAAATTCGAGCTGGTTTTTGTATTTTTAAAATAAAATAACAAAACTATTCGTTTTGTTCGTGTTGAAATCGATATGGTACATACTACCTACTTTAAAAAAAAAGTTTGTATTGAAATCTGTGCCGTTCACAAAAAAAATTTGCCATTATTTTCACTGTCGAAGTTTACTATATTTAATCACTTCCCCTTCTGGCTGCACACTCAATTAACGAACGCACCATTTGCTTAGGAAAACAATGGTATCTGCTTAGCAATAATAAATTTAATATTTTCCACTCATCCTTCATTAAGAAGATGCTTCGTATCACAAGAAGGAAAGCCTTTAAATCAGCTTAAATTGTTACAAATAAATTCAATTAATGCACACAATAACACAAAACACAATAAGTAGAATCCACAGTCTGAATTTCGCTTTGTTGCGACAACAAGCTTACGTTCGCGGCAACATTATATTTAACAACAGTTGCAGCTCCGTTGTTGCTGGAACTATTTTAATAACCGCCTCGCGACTTGCGTTTTATAGAGGTAAATACGTTGCGACCGCTAATAACTGACAACGTCCACATAATTTGGCCTGATTCTGAGATAAGTAGCTTAAGAACTCGTGCTACGAACGAACCATCGAAGGTATTTCAACAAGATTGCAATAATACACTTTGGCTGCAAAGAAATCGAACCACTGCGTTACTTTCATACAAAGATGCTCACTTTACAGTCTTTTTTTATGAAGTACAGAGAGACTCTTACCACCATATTCTAAGTCGTTCCTCCAAAACTTTTTACACTCTACTCAACCTCGTCGTGGGTAAAAATGGTAGTGTGTTCTAGGCCTAACAAGGAGTGGCTACGTACTCTTTGGCTGCTCCAGGTCCTTACGGAGTTATGACTTAGAATACCGATTTCGAGGAGTATTTCGAAGAGGTTTTCAATGAGGTTTCGTTAAGTCGAGGTTGAGTAAGATTTGGAGGAACGATTAGAATATGGGTGTAGGCCTTCATCATACCTACTGTTAAGTATTGATAAGGCTGAAGATGGAAGCGAGCCTCTCCCGGAATCCCCAATCACTGAGCCGGAACAAAACAATGCTGAAAACATTGTTGTTCTGGCGTCAGACTTAGATAAGATGGTGGTAGCTAGCCATGCGGATAGACAGCAAGTCCTACCACCAACCAAACCGAATACAATATGTACCCCCGCTGGGAATCGAACCCGGGACCCCTGGGTCTGATACCGGTGGTTGTACCACTAGACCACAGAGGCGGTTAAAAAGTCTCATTATATTCAAAAAGTATAAATAGTTATCTAAACATTATTACGTCGATGTATGAGTCGAATACTCGACTTGCGAATAAAAGTGCCAAAAATCAAGAAAACTTTCAGTTTTGTGCAAAGAGAGAAAAAAAGAGTGTAGAATGTCCAGATCAAAACTACCTCATGGATTAATATTAAACAAGAAAATATACTAAATAAAAATGCAACTTGTCTCATGTGGCCCTGACGGGATGGATGCTCTTTATAAGAATTTTAGGGATTGGGGAAGGTCTAATGGTGAGCTCTTCCTCCGGACTGGTTGTTGGTAGTCTGTGAGTGGCTCGGTGAAACTTTGCTTGCGTGATGTAGGTTTCCATACATGTTCTTCGTATCCCATACTGAGTTGCTGTCAGCGCCATCTGTTGTCACGGTAGGTAAGTTCCATGTGTAGTAGTATGTGCGGCGTTAGGTAGGTGCCGCCACAAATCTATAGCCATTGACTCACTCACATCACAACCAATAATATATAAATTAATAATAAAATATAGAATTACATACTAATACACCAATTATCTAGCCCACGTTAAGTTTCATGAAGAACGTGCGTTATGGATGTGTACATACTTACATATTTCTTTTTGTAAATGTATAATGTCGGCTTAGAATAGCACTACCCTCTCTCATCCCGTGGTTGTCGTAAAAGGCGAATAAGGGACTCGGTCTTCAGGAGACGGGCAGCAGCGTCTCCTACAAACTTGGCCATACTGCGATCGCCAACCCGCCTGCCAAGCGTGGCGATTATGGCAAACCCCTTTGGGGAAGGCCTATACCCAGCAGTGGGTGTTATGTGGCTGAGACGACGACGACGGCGACGATACATATTAAACACCCAGACCAAGACAAATAGACATGTTCATGCGCACAAATATTTGTCTTGTCCGGGGATCGAACCCGGGACCTTTGGCGCAGAAAGCGGGTTTAGTACGCCTGCGGTAGGATAGGAAGAAATTTATATAAAAATATATTTTTAGGTACATGCTGAACATTAATGTAGCATCTGAATGTCATTCATATCTACGTGTTTAATTTGTTAAACCAACTTCACCTTCGTAACTTAGTAAATTAAAGATTGAAGAAAGGGTATTAACTAACCGTCTTTACCAAATAATCAGTGAAATCAACTTGTGGTATTGAACAAAGGAGTCGTAATAGTGAATGTGAAGCGACAGGCGGCTTACGGTTACGGCGGGGTGACGTGGGTCGCATTGTCCTACTGTAATCTTGCATCAGAAGGGACAGCTTGTCACAAGCTCAGCACTAACTACTACTGGATTATTAGAGTAAAATAGTCACATTAAGTTGGTTATACTTTTGTTTTTTTTATTTTTTTTTCCATGCTATTTTTATACTTATGATAAATTTTAAATAGATAAATATTGGAAAAAATTAACTCTGCCACAAAGGAGATTGTTTAGCATATGAATGAACATTCATCTCTACATGTTTTATTGCAAACCAACTTTGGTTCAAAGCAAGAGTATTAACTGACCGTTGCAAATAATCTGATAAATCAACTTGTGGTATTGTACAAAGGCGTAGTACAATAGTGAATGTACAGCGACAGGCGGCTTACGGGGAAGACGGCGTGACGCGGGTCGCATTGTCGTACTCTAATCTTGCATCGGTAGGGACAGCAAGTCGGTGCTGAGCCTGTGCCTGGCTCAGCACTAATTACTACTGGATTATTGGAGAAAAAAGGCTGTATTAAGTGGATGGTTGCCTCCCATGGTGGACTGGGAGACTAGCTTTCCAATACAGATAGTAAAAGCTTATCAACGGACATATAAATCCATCATCAGCCTGTTGACGTCCACTGCTGGACATAAGCCTCTCATAGCTCACGCCTGTTATGGCGTTCATAGGGCTATTAGCCTACTGCTACCACGCTGGCCAGACGAGTTGGTAGAGGGTTTGTTTTAAGTTTTCCTTCTCTCGCACAGGTGTTCAATGCGTCGAGCCTCTTAGTCGACTCTGACGACATCCCAGGCATGTAAGGGAGTGGTGACACTTGTATTCTTAGGTCGTCACCACACGGCAAGGACATATAAATACGGATATTCCAAAGGTCGCTGGTTCGATTCCAGCCTGAGAATTCACTTGTGGCCGAGTTAATTTTTTCCAATATTTTTCTATTTAAAATTTACCATAAATACGGATATATTTATACGTAATATATTATTGGCTTGGGCTTGCCACCTGCCACTATTGTTTGCGGAAAACAGCTGTCGAAGGTAAATCATATATAGATAGATCCAACCAATGTCAAATGTGGCATCGTAGAGCTGTGGCTAACAAATTTTTTTCTTTCCGTTTTAACCGAAAGAAGTCATGATGCACACACATTATCGAGCAAACAATATTTGCTTGATTTTGTGTGTGCATCATGACTTCTTCTATACTTATAAAGAGGAAACATTTTATTATTTGTTTGTTTGTTTGCATTGAATAGGCTCCGAAACGCATGAATGAAATTTGGTACACAGATAGTAGATATCCTGGTTATGAACAAAGGTTACTTTTTATCCCGATATTCCCACGGGAACGGGAACCACGTGGGTGAAGCCGCGAGCAGCTGCTAGTATATTAAAAAGAGATAATCGAAATGCAACGCCATTAGTAACTGCAAAGTATGATGAAGAGAATTTTGATTATTGGACCCAATTACAATTTGACCTAAATATCTCCGGCCTTTTTGTCTTGCATCTCCACTCTCTCACTCCTGCTTTCGAAAATATTTTTTTTCAAAATCAGGTAGGTAGACTATTGCTAACGTAATCCAACCGTCAGATACACAGCGTTTGCGTTTTTAAGTATGATTACTACTCGTTTAATGTTCATCGCCTTAAATCTTAAATTTCAATCAAGAGCGAACACTCAAAAGCCGACAGTTAAAATCAACGTTGTATAAAAACGCGGTTTGTTTACTATGACCGTAATCTGAAAACTTAAAAACTATATGATTTAGAATCCGACTTCGTTCCCGAGCTGAGATCCGCGAAATTGTATTCCAGTTTCGTTGCCGGCTCTTGGATTCCTTTCAACTAAGTTTACGAAGTGGGATAGCGGTCTTTGCGAGGATTTTGTGTGAACTTCTTGTAAATCCGTTTGTAACGGTTCTAAAAACCGCACACTCCTAAATCTTAAACTATTACTTACTTTCAACTAAATTAAATCAATAACCATTCACTTCACCATTCTAACTTGTTTGTTTACTTTATTTTGTTTTGATAAAACTTCACGATGGTAGTTAATTGACAAAATATTCCTGCGTACCCTCGATATTGCTAACTTCACGGCCGGGAGATTTCGTATTTCGGCCAAGTGAATTAGACTACAAAAATTAACTTATTGCTATTTAACTATTTATATATAGAAAAAATCTACATATTTTTCTATGTATATCTATTCTATTATGTTTTTGCATACTTTAACATTCCTTAATTCTTTGGCCATAGACAAAACACCGTGTGTCGATCGGACTTACAATCCTTATGTTGTCTATGCTAATGACTAAACATTATTCTCCTATAGAATTGGAGAATCATCTCCCACTTTAATTTTTGACTAAAGAACTTTCTAGAAAGAATTGAGTATATATTTCGCAACTCCAGCGAAATCTGCCTCTTTTTCTTCATACTACTGCCTTACAGTTATTTTGTTTTACTTACCTAATTTCTAACTGTGCATTCGCGATCCCCGTACTAGGGTGAGTGTGTGTTTTAAATCTGATCGTTTTGCATTTTACTTTAATTTCTTTTAATCACAGTTATTTCTTTTCGTAATATATTTAGTTTAAACCTCGTAATAATTAAGTGTTTTAATTATTCGATACGTTTTTCTTGTAATTTCTATAAAATATTCCATACAATATTTTTACATAGTGGGTAGTTAAATACTCCAATGCAAAACGATTATTCCTTTTTAATTCTTGTAATTTACAGTATATGTAATTGTATTCAAAGGGAAACGTAATACTATATATTACGTGGAACCAATACAATTCACATTTTATTGTTATTTTTTTAATAATTCTTTGAGTGAGTTATTTTTTTAGACCGCTAAGAAGGATGCGTTCCCTATATTAAAACCGCTATAAATAACTTTGATATTTACTTTAATATTTACTTCTTGAATTTCTTTGGTAGACTAAATACTGATTTGATTCCTTATAAATAACTTTATCCTTACTAATAGGGTAAAGTACCCATGTACCAACCTCTTGTACATGCTTTTACTTTTTTACATAGCGGTTACTTTAACATTTTTTTTAATAGTTTAACATTGTACTTTTGAGACTATTCAATTGTAGCTGTCTGTCCCTTGCATCCTAACCTTAGACGGTCGACTTGTACGAACAGCTTTTGACCCGTTCTTAAAAACATTCCAGGGTCGTATCCACGGGCAGCTGCAGCATACACCTGCTTCGTGGCCTTCCACCTCGGCACCTACCTGCCGAGCGCTCGCCTGTTCCGGCCTACCCCGGAGCAACTCCGCTCCGTGGCTACGTGCGCACCACCACTCCGAGCCTACCCTCCGTGCTACCGAGGCTGAACATACCGCTCCGCTGCGAACGTAGTCCGTGACGCTGGACTTTCGCTTCTGCCTCCTCTAGGCAGTTCTAAAGTTAAGTCCCCATTCTTACCCTCGCGAGAGCCACCCATCGAAGATTCCCATGAACCCACACCCTCTTTTATTTTATAAATCTTTTATTTTATAATTATACTTGTTAACCACTTATAGTGTTTCCTTTCTATCTTTTCTGCACACCGATCGTGCTTAACACGATCGGAGCGTGTCAGTGGCGCCCAACGTGGGGCACGACTGGACAATTAGGTCACGTCTTCAGGGCAAGGACGAGAAAATTTGTATTTATCTGGCGGTTATGGACTGCATGTTTTCAAGGCTTACTAAACCTTTGTCTGAGGACGAGAAGCTCGAGATTTTATCAGGAAACATTCTACCCTGTTACGCCAATGTGTTAGCTTCAGCTGGAGAAATTTTCAATATTGACAACCTTAAGGAAGTTTGCCAAAAATATGAAAGGGTTCAGACCCAATTTTTTAAACGCAGTGAGCCTTCTTCTCGTAATTGTATACCTCTAGCTACTGAGTTTGTTTATCGAGGAGAATCTAGTGCTCCTTCTAACTTTGAAAAATCTAAGCCTCTAAATAATTTTCAAAACACTAAATCTTATGTTTCCGCTGTTGCTTCTAAAGATGTATATTGTCCTAGATGTCGTAATAATACGCACAGTTTAAAAACTTGTACCCAACCAAGAGACATTGTTTGTTTCAAGTGTGGGAAAAAGGGTGTACGCACTCCTGATTGCACTAAATGCAATCCAAAAAACTAGTTTGTCAGGATTGGAGAACTACTGATTCTCGAAATTCGAGATTTTCTAGTCGTTGCACTGAGACTGAATGGAACCAATGGCTTAGTTTTATCTGTAGTCTGTCTCCTAGCCATTCCGTGTCTCCAATCCTGGATAAAAATCCTACTTTTTCTCGGCCCTATGTGAATGTTAATGTCGGTGACAAAAATATTATCGGTCTGTTAGATACTGGTTCCGGCATAACATTGTTAGGGAATAATTCTCACCAATACTTTTTAAAATCTAAATTTAAATGCTTTTCTTGTGATCCGTTACAGCTTTCTGCGGCTGGCGGTCAAATTTTCTACTCATCTATGTATTTTATTTTACCTTTAACGTTTAATAGCAAAACCTATAATATAAAACTTTTTGTTGTACCAGAAATTGAAAATGAACTTATTCTGGGTATGGATTTTTGGAGAACTTTCGGGTTGTTTCCTAGCGAGCTCGATAGCCTTGTTCTTGAAAAACCACATGAGGTGAATATTTCTAACATAGCTCTTGACGACTCTAAGCAAATTCTCTCATATTCTCAACTTTGCGAAGAACAAAAGGAAGCCGCGGATAATATAATATCTCAGTTTCGCGGTATTTCGTATGAGGAATGTGGTTTGGGTCGTACCTCCTTGATTACTCACGCTATCGATACTGGTGACGCTATTCCTATTAGACAACGATACTACCGAATGTCTCCCCAGAAACAACAAATTCTCTCCGATCAGCTGGATGAGATGCTCAACGAGGACGTTGTAGAACCGTGTGAGAGTCCTTGGTCTAATCCCGTTCTTCTTACTCCGAAAAAGAACGGTGAATATAGGTTTTGTTTGGACAGCAGAAAACTAAACTCTGTCACTCGTAAGGATGCTTATAGCTTACCTTATGTTTCTGAGATCTTAGATAATCTTAGGGACGCTAAATATTTATCTAGTATTGACCTTTCTAAATCTTTTTGGCAGGTTTTAATAAAGCCTGAAGATAGATGCAAGACTGCATTCTATATTCCCTCTAGGGGAAGCTTTCAATTTAAATCTATGCCCTTCGGGTTAACTAATGCACCCGCTACGCAGCAAAGACTGGTAGATTTGCTGTTTTATGGGCCTGAATTTGAAAATAAAGTTTATGTTTTTGTCGATGACGTCATAATCGTGTCTAATACTTTTAATGAGCATATGTCGTTACTTGCGCGTGTTTTAGAAAAGCTAAAATATGCAAATTTAACTATAAACTTCGAAAAGTGTCAATTTTTCCGGGAAAAACTTAAATATTTGGGTTACGTCGTCGATTCACATGGTCTTCATGCTGATCCGGAGAAAGTTGACGTTATTGTGAAGTATCCTACTCCTACTAACAGGAAGGAAGTTCGTCGTTTCTTAGGCACTGCTTCTTGGTATCGTCGTTTTATTCCTAATTTTAGTTCTTTGGCTGCACCATTGAATAAACTTACCTCTCAAGGAAAAGCGGCACCTCCCTTTGCTTGGACGCCGGAAGCAGATGTCGCTTTTAATAAACTTAAGGAGTGTCTTACGTCACCACCTATCTTATCATGTCCGGATTACTCTGAACCTTTCCAGGTACATACCGACGCTAGCGATTTCGGAATTGGTGCTGTGCTCACACAGATTCTAAACGGCGAAGAGAGGGTTATAGCCTATATGAGCAAATCTTTATCGGCCCAAGAACGGAACTATAGCGCTACGGAGCGCGAAGCACTCGCAGTAATTGTTGCTATAGAACACTGGCGGTGTTACCTGGACAACGGTAATAAATTTGTTGTCTTTACGGATCATTCCTCTTTAAAATGGTTCTTAAATATTAATAACCCTACAGGTCGTTTAGCTAGATGGGGAATTCGTCTCTCAGCCTTCAATTTCGACATCAAACACAGACGTGGCAAGGACAACGTCGTGCCAGATGCCTTATCTCGCGCTGTGCCTGTAGCGGCTATAGATAGTGCCAGCCAATCTTCATCTCCTATATCAGATCCTTTATCTGACACTTGGTATAAGGAGATATTTTATGGTTGTCAATCCTCTCCTACATCCTTTCCTAATTATAAAATTTCTAACAACAAACTATATCGTCTCAGAAAATCCTTAAATCCTTTAGCTAGGGAATTTGAATGGAAGGAAGTAGTTCCTAAACATTCCAGACACGATATCGTTGTTACTAACCACTCGAATCCTACTGCAGGACATTTAGGAATTTTTAAAACTTTAAAACGAATTTCTCTTAATTATTTTTGGCCTGGCATGCATAAAGATGTTGCTAACTATGTAAATAACTGTAATGATTGTAACTCTCACAAACACGCTAATCATCCCACTCTAGGATTTATGGGTCGACCTAAGGAATGTTCTAGACCATTCCAAATGATTAGTGTCGATTTAGTTGGTCCATTGCCTCCATCTAGGAAGCAAAATACTATGTTGCTTGTTGTCACTTGCTGTTTTTCTAAATATTCGCTTTTATTCCCTATACGTCGAGCAACTGCCGACATAATAACTACTATACTTGAAGAGAAAGTACTCCTTGTTCATGGCATTCCTAGTACCGTTTTGATGGACAATGGTAAACAGTTCGTTAGCCAAAAACTTCAGCATATGTTCGCTCAATATAAAATACCAAATGTACGCTATACACCTAAATATACACCGCAGGTGAATACTGTTGAGCGCTATAACAAAACAATAATGACGGCTGTTTCTACTTTTATTAACGATGATCACCGGACTTGGGATCTCAATATACCAAAAATTCAATTCGCTCTCAATTCTGCAGTAAGCGAAGTCACTGGGTATACACCATCATTTCTTGTTTACGGTAGAGAACTAGTTGCTTGTGGATCTCACTATGTTGATGTCGATCTAACTGACAACATCATTTTTACACCTAGGGATAACTATGCTGAAAATACTGGAAAGCTTAGGAAAATTTTCGATGAGGTACAAAGCTCTTTAATTAAATCTCATTCACGTAATTGTGGTCCTTATAATCTTCGTCGTAAAAACTTTGACTTCAACGTCGGTGATATTGTCTGGCGGAAAACTTATTATCAAAGTGACAAAGATAAGCAATTTTCTAAAAAACTTGCTCCTAAATATATTAAATGTCGTATCAAATCTAAATTGTCGCCCTTGGTCTATGAATTGGTCGATATGAATGGTAAAAATCTTGGTTCTTGGCATATCAAAGATTTTAAAGTCAATAATTATTCTTGATTTGTTTTTAACTATTTCTACATCTTTTTTTAAATAAATTAAAGCAGTATAAATATAAACCTTTATTTATTTATACTGTTTTAACTAAAATAAGTAACGATTTTTTTTAACTTTTTGAAATTTTTGGTTGATTGTTTCTTTATATCTTTTTATCTCTTGCTAATCTAGTTTTGTATGGAATCTCAGCATCCCTTGAACGCTGACATTTCCAACTGTATCTTTTGTTTTTCAGTCAATCTAAACGATTGAAATTCACTCTTTTGCCTTACTTCCGTAGTCCTAGGTACTACCAAGACCACTAACGTCTTGTTATTGTCGATATCTCTCGACAATGTTGTGGGGTATTCTTTTGCAGTTGTTGATGTTCTTAAGAGTCTGTATAATTCTGGATGACTATTTCACTAAAGTCTTGCTTATTCAGTGAGTTTTTTTTTCTTAGTGGATTTTGAGTAGCCAATATCCTACTCTAAAGAGGGGGATATGTAACGGTTCTAAAAACCGCACACTCCTAAATCTTAAACTATTACTTACTTTCAACTAAATTAAATCAATAACCATTCACTTCACCATTCTAACTTGTTTGTTTACTTTATTTTGTTTTGATAAAACTTCACGATGGTAGTTAATTGACAAAATATTCCTGCGTACCCTCGATATTGCTAACTTCACGGCCGGGAGATTTCGTATTTCGGCCAAGTGAATTAGACTACAAAAATTAACTTATTGCTATTTAACTATTTATATATAGAAAAAATCTACATATTTTTCTATGTATATCTATTCTATTATGTTTTTGCATACTTTAACATTCCTTAATTCTTTGGCCATAGACAAAACACCGTGTGTCGATCGGACTTACAATCCTTATGTTGTCTATGCTAATGACTAAACATTATTCTCCTATAGAATTGGAGAATCATCTCCCACTTTAATTTTTGACTAAAGAACTTTCTAGAAAGAATTGAGTATATATTTCGCAACTCCAGCGAAATCTGCCTCTTTTTCTTCATACTACTGCCTTACAGTTATTTTGTTTTACTTACCTAATTTCTAACTGTGCATTCGCGATCCCCGTACTAGGGTGAGTGTGTGTTTTAAATCTGATCGTTTTGCATTTTACTTTAATTTCTTTTAATCACAGTTATTTCTTTTCGTAATATATTTAGTTTAAACCTCGTAATAATTAAGTGTTTTAATTATTCGATACGTTTTTCTTGTAATTTCTATAAAATATTCCATACAATATTTTTACATAGTGGGTAGTTAAATACTCCAATGCAAAACGATTATTCCTTTTTAATTCTTGTAATTTACAGTATATGTAATTGTATTCAAAGGGAAACGTAATACTATATATTACGTGGAACCAATACAATTCACATTTTATTGTTATTTTTTTAATAATTCTTTGAGTGAGTTATTTTTTTAGACCGCTAAGAAGGATGCGTTCCCTATATTAAAACCGCTATAAATAACTTTGATATTTACTTTAATATTTACTTCTTGAATTTCTTTGGTAGACTAAATACTGATTTGATTCCTTATAAATAACTTTATCCTTACTAATAGGGTAAAGTACCCATGTACCAACCTCTTGTACATGCTTTTACTTTTTTACATAGCGGTTACTTTAACATTTTTTTTAATAGTTTAACTTGTACTTTTGAGACTATTCAATTGTAGCTGTCTGTCCCTTGCATCCTAACCTTAGACGGTCGACTTGTACGAACAGCTTTTGACCCGTTCTTAAAAACATTCCAGGGTCGTATCCACGGGCAGCTGCAGCATACACCTGCTTCGTGGCCTTCCACCTCGGCACCTACCTGCCGAGCGCTCGCCTGTTCCGGCCTACCCCGGAGCAACTCCGCTCCGTGGCTACGTGCGCACCACCACTCCGAGCCTACCCTCCGTGCTACCGAGGCTGAACATACCGCTCCGCTGCGAACGTAGTCCGTGACGCTGGACTTTCGCTTCTGCCTCCTCTAGGCAGTTCTAAAGTTAAGTCCCCATTCTTACCCTCGCGAGAGCCACCCATCGAAGATTCCCATGAACCCACACCCTCTTTTATTTTATAAATCTTTTATTTTATAATTATACTTGTTAACCACTTATAGTGTTTCCTTTCTATCTTTTCTGCACACCGATCGTGCTTAACACGATCGGAGCGTGTCACGTTCTTTCAAGAAGGTACTGGGAGAGAAAAAAAGAAGTCACCAATTACAGGTACCTGAATTATATTTTTTGAAATACAAATGTTATTTATTATATCTTTAGGTCATAGAAACTTGTATTATTATTACATTCTGTACCTAAAGTTTTTTTTGGTATTTTTTAATACTTATCGTTTTGTATCTTTTCTCAGTTTAGCTTGCGACATGCAATAGTATAATTATCATTACGAGTACGCTATACATTTTGCTATAAGTACCTAAAATTAACCAAAAAGTACAGTAGGAAGTGTTATCATTAAAAACACTAGCGTTATATAAAACTGGAGGAAAGAAAATAAGGCTTCAGTCTTTCAATTAATGTAATTTTAATGCATTCGAAATATTGAAAAACGCTCGATCGTAAAAAGTACAACATAATTTAAGCTAATTATGTTGTACTTTTTACGATCGAGCGTTTTTAAATATTTATACAAAGCTGTCAAATTCCATATATTTTTAACAACTTTGACAAGAAAATAAATTACGATGTGCTTTTTACGAATTTGTAAAATGAATTTTGGTGAACCGGCTGTTTCTGTTACGATAGTATCGGATCGGCACAGAACGTGTTTCACTATCGAAGACCCAAATATTGCACAACTTTAGATGATCCTCCTACAAGTTTGAACATGCCACAGTTGAGATTGCCCAATTTACTTACCACACATTCGAATGTACGGTTAGTAGTTTGCTTGTCAAAGCTGTTAAAAGTATATGGAATTTGACAGCTTTGAGAAGCGAATGTTATAATTTTTTCGATTTCGGAAAATGATTTTGGTGCAATCTGGTTTATAGCAGGTTGACCTCATAAACTTCAGCAATATCTATCAGATTCAATAGAGCTTTAGAATTCTGTTTTACAAAATCAACACCATTTTCATTGCGCGGTTTTTTGATATTATCTAAGTGAAACATATGAGACAAAAATTTCTAATTTATTACATTAAAAGTGAAGTGGAGAATAAAGGTAAGAAAAAACAACGGGCTGCACTCCGGGAGTGCCCGCAGAAGTGAAAACCGCATAAGCCTATGGTAAATTTTAAATAGAAAAATATTGGAAAAAATTAACTCGGCCGCAAGTGAATTCTCAGACCCGCGACCTTTGGAAATCCGGTCCAATGCTCTAACCGCTGAGCTACCGAGACTTGCGAACCACCGTCGAAATTCTCCAATACTTTTATATTTTTAATACGCTGTAGGCCAGCGTTGTTACATCAATGCTAGGAACATCCTTGCCTTCTAAAGAAACATCTTTTCAGGTGTTTAACGATCGATTAAGATGCAACTGCCAATAATCGATTCCCGTCTGAGAATTCATTTGCGGCCGAGTTTTCCAATATTTATTTAATTAAAATTTACCATAAGTATAAAAATAGCATTGAAAAATGCAAAAATTACAAAAAATCATAAATTACCGCATAAGCCTTTTGGAATCGGTGCCAAATGTATAAGTTAAAAATTTCAAAGACCCCAATTTGTAAAAAAACCCGACGTAACGTTTAAAAAATTCAATCAGTTCACTCGTTCTCGAGGTGAACGAACATACATAAAAAAAATATTTTTAGCGACACTAATAACTTCCATTTTTAACCGACTTCAAAAAAGGAGGAGGTTCTCAATTCGACGGTTTTTTTTTAATTTTTTTATGTATGTTTTACCATAACTTCGCCAGTTGTTAACAGATATTTATAATTCTTTTTTTGTCTGAAAGAAAATGGTTTATGTGTGGTCCCATATAATTTTTACGAAGATCTGGCTAGTAGTTTTTTCATAATCTTAAAAAATATCAATCACTTTTTGGCAAGTAGTCGTTTACCTAGATGACATTGTTGTGTATGGGCTGATTTTTAGTGTAAGTAACGGCACATGATTTAACTAAAAAATCTGAAATAAAAACATTTTATAAAAAAAAATCAAACCGACTCCAAAAAGTAAAAAATAAAACTTTTGGAGTCGGTGCTAGCTAGCTAAGGCCAAAAAAATATATAGTTAATAGAAGTGCAATGTAGAATGCCCTGGCTGGCACCGACTCCAAAAGTTTTATTTTTTACTTTTTGAAGTCGGTTTGATTTGTTTTTATAAAATGTTTGTTTTAAGTCAGTTCAAAACAAATTCATACTACAATGCGTTTGGTTTTATCGATTGACTACTTTTATTAATTTATTCGACATTCGTGTTTTGCGTTCGTATTTACATTATTCTTACATTATTTTATAACATCTACATGTACATTATGGGTTTGCAATAAACTATTGAGTATTGAGTATTGAGTATTGAGTGTCCACATTTAATCTTCTTTTCTAGATATGAAGTATCACTTTTGAATTTCTGCTTTTACAATTTATGTGCTGAATTCACAATTGTTTTGGAACTTTATAACGCTGTTACTTCCAAAACGAAGCTGCTGAAACAAGAAAGTGCTCAACGAGCCGTTTTAAAAGTCAGTACTTTTCGGCCTAAGCTCTTTCCCACAAAAGAATTATACAAGAACTGTAAAATCCTCACGGTTAGACAATTATTCGTGCTTAGCATTGTGCTCCAACAACATATAATAACACCATATAGGAGAATCACCACCAGACGTAAAGAAAAAGAGTGTAAACCTTTTCATGTAAATACTCTCCTATAAGAAATTTTCCATGTTTTCAAGGACCTTAATAACAAAAT
Organism: Chrysoteuchia culmella; assembly: GCA_910589605.1. Lineage (NCBI taxonomy): Eukaryota > Metazoa > Arthropoda > Insecta > Lepidoptera > Crambidae > Chrysoteuchia > Chrysoteuchia culmella. The sequence goes on from OU342647.1 coordinate 23,961,293, forward strand.
CAACCAACAACAAAACTTCTACGCACTACCACTAAGGTCACTCAAGCTAAAACTAAAGAATTGGTTACTCACTCTAAATAACAACGAGACTGAAAATTAGATTGACTAGACACATCCACCGTTTTGAGTGTAGTCCGAGATTTAACTGGTATAATTAGTCTATTCACATACAACAAATAAAAACAAATAATAAAAGTCACTAAGTTAATAAACTGGTAAAATAATTATAAATACGAAAATGGTATAACAATGGTAAGATGGTAATATGGAGCACGCGTTGAGCGAATGGTGGCGATCGACATACTAAATTAAATTCACTTAAAATAAATGGTAATTAATAAAATGTGCAAATTGCATCAAATCCAATTTGCTGAGCTGTTCGTTTGCGTAGCCCCGAACAGATTCTACATTATAAAATTGCATAAAACAATGCAAGACAAATACTCAAACACACGTACGCGCGCACACACACACACACACACACACACACATACACACAAACACATCGTGTTTAAAAATGTTCGTATCAACATTTTTTCAACACGACGAAGTACTCTTATTACTACTTTATTACTATACCTCTTCGTTATCTTACGTAATCTTGAAAGAGTTGGAAACTTGCATTACGATATCAAAGTTTCCTGCCTGCCGGGTATAAACCCACATCAAACACTCGGACTGCGGTCCAGCAGACAGAGACTCAGTTCTGTGGAAGTTTACCATTTCTCTGAATTTTGCTCGGAAGTTTATGAAAGTAAAGAAACTTTCAGCTTGCAATAAAAAGTGATCTTCATGCAGTATTTTATGTTGGCCTCGTCTGCGAGGACTGCATTTACAAGATTTGCAAAATGCATCCTACATTGACCTGATTTTTCAAAAGTGAAGAGACAGGCAACAAAAAATACGAGACAATTAGGATTTTAAACGCGAGACTGTACATTTTTTACTCACAAAACGTTTTTACCTTTGATTCACTGCCAACTGCACAAGGTATGGGTATTTCTTCGGGTAAGGCATTCTTTGGTGATTTTCGTGGCAATTTTCAAATTCATGTTCTTTTATATATTGATATCAGAATTTTAAAATATACGTAAAATTAATATGTTTTAGAGAAGAGGCACCTCAGAGAGCGATATACTTACAGAGATAATCGAGGTTAAAAAAATGGAGGCCACGCTAATCACAAAACACCCCCACGAAAATGATTTTTTTATTTAACTTTCTCAAATGAGTTACTTAATGCTATTTCATATGAAAAGAAGTTATTGTTATGTTAAAAAGTAAAAAATTCATAGGCAGAAATCGTTTTTTATAAGAATCAGTCCATCATTATTTATTATTTGTTAAGGAAATTACAAATATATTACACTAATTTTAAGATTAAAAAAACACTGTCTCTTATTATAATCAATCATTTGTTAGGAACATAATCAATATTTTTAATTATTACTATCATTTACTTGTTTATATAAATTCTTGAAAAATGCATATTTGGCCTTATACTCTTGAATTTGTTAAAGCCTCTCTCTTTTTCTTCTCTCGGATAACTTCTTTCTTTTTAGTTATGCTTGTCTTGTTAAACGCATTTCTGGTCTAAAATGTTAATAATCCATTATAATTTTATTAAACAATAATATAAGTAGCTAATATAAAACTATTTTTATTTGCTTTATTTATTTATGCACAATTAATGTACAAATGCGAACTTAATGGCATATGGCATTCTCTGCCAATCATGTATTTCTATGTTGTATTTTATAATTATTAGGTACTTATAAAATCAGAAACCCATCCCATATGACATTTTAACATTGATTTAAACGAATTTACAATTATAAATCATCCATCCAGTACAAAACTAAAAGATATTTCACTTGCGTTGGTCAAAACTACCACGTAAACCACGCAAATCACGACCACGAAAATCAAAATAAATCCTTAATGCTAAAAATACACAAAAACCTTTTAAGCAAATAAACTGTGTTTTGAATATAAGTTACAATACAATGTATCTGTTCGCTACAACATTTAATTAAATAAAGAAATTCACAGACACCGGAGAAAATTGTACCACGAAAATCAAAGTTTTAAGAAACCAAACCCACGCAAAGAGGTTCTTACCTTTATTTTTCGAAAACACGACACACCATCACATAAGCACTCTGGCCGGCCGTCAGAGCGTGACTAGTTGTATTTTAAATTATGATGTCGCAACATCGGGCCGCGAATTTAGGGAAGTGCAAGTGAATTTATAATGATCCACGCAAATCAGCAACTACCCCAGGACAGTTTTTTTTCTTTTTTTTTAGGAAATGTAGTTCTTTTAGAAGTATAGTCTAATTTTTCATAGCATTGTAAGCTTCTTAGGACATAGTGTTTTTTTTTGGTAAGCATGTAGCGTTTAGTTTAAAAAATATAATTTACTAAGTGGCCAGATCGGGACTTGGGACACTCCACGAAAATCAAAGAAAGGGGGTATTTTATTTTTGTAATGATATTAATTATAAAGATAACTAACTACAACCCGATACTCGGGTTCGTCGATCGACGAAAAATTCCAAATTATGCGAAAATCTTTAATTGCAGTTTGTGATAATCACGTTTAACATTTTGTATATTTTATAGTTTTCGGAACAAATAGACTCGAGTACCTTTAATTTAAATACCTTACTCGGCCGCGTACTACGCGCCAAAGTCCCTATCGAGTCGTCACAAATTTTGCGAACCTGAATTAAGTATATAGATTGAATAATAATCAGTAACCCCAGTTAACAGAGGTTTTAATCTTTGCGTGAAAAAAAAAACGGCTTCTTGACTTTTCGTTTTCTATTATTTTTAAGTAAATCTGCTTGAAAAACGTGTCCAAAAGAATGGCCCGTATATTTGGCAAGGGCCCGGTAAACGATCACTTCACTGCGTTTTTCTTCCAAAAATTTATGTGATAAACAGGTTGGTCAAATAAATATAAAATAAAATAAAACTAAATATAAAATCTAAAACGCATCAATCATAGACGCTTCATAGAATTGCATATCTGACAGAAATTTGTCAGAAAATCGTTTATTTACAGAACACTTTAGGAGCATGCTGTATGTCGCAATTTTTTTTGTACTGGAACTGGTACTTGGAAACGCACATTTACTAATAATCAAGAACTTTTAAAGCGTCATCCTGCAAAGCGTGTTTTTTTTTCTATCTTATTTAAACTGAAAAAAAATATTCAGAGTGTATATGATATGTATTACAAATGCAAAAGTATGTCAGTTTATTTGTTTGTTTGTTATTATTATTTTAGGATATTGGGGCTATGCAGCTCCAGTTGGAACTGTAGTCACTGCGACCTTCTAAAATCTTCCTAACTCTGAGAGATTTTAGTTCCTTGTGTACTAATCCTGGTTGATTTAACCAGTATTTTTGTGACTCGCCAAATAGGTTGCCCTTAAGACGTTGCATGGCATGTTCATTTGAGATACCACAGAAAGACTCTGGACCTAGCTGTTGGCCCTAAGCTCACGCCCTTGCAAGTTCATCAGCTTTTTCATTGCCAATGACTGATTTGTTTGTTACTCTTTCACTCTAAAACTACTGAACGGATTCGGATGAAATTTGGTATGTATGGATTTCAAGTAGTGGACTAACACATTTTCATCTAAATCTGTTTATCCGTTTTTGTGGGATTGAGTGACAAATATCTAAACATCCAAACTTGCACATCCTAATCCTAAATACTCCTCAATAATATTATAAAAGCGAACGTGTGTTTGTTTGTCCTTCCTTCACGCCCTAACTTAGAAACCAACCAGACTTTAATTTTGGCATAGAGTTAGTTGAAAGGGCGGCCTTTTTATCCCAATATTCCTACGGGAACGGGAGCCACGCGGGTAAAAACGGGGACGGAAGCTATGCTAGTTGAGAGAGAGAGAGAAACATTTTATTGACCAAAGACAACACAATACAAACATAACAAAAATACGAATATGAAATAAAACAAATTACATCAATGGTCAAATTATTATTATTATTATTATTGACCATTTATTTCAGGCATCTAATGGCCCATACAATAAATACCTTATAGACTAGCATACACACATTTTAATATAATCAAAATATTATTATATTAAGAGTCAATTTGACAGTTTCTTAGTCGTACTGTACACCACGCCCTGCGGCCAAGACGCGGACACACAAAAACAACGAAAACAATAAAATATAAGTAAGTAATAAAAAAAACACCAACAAAACAAAAATACGAAAATGAAATGTTATTATTTTGGATAATGGGACATTTGAATAAAAGACGTGTTATAGGTAGTCCGGTCCAGTCTTTATTGCCAAAGGAATATTTTATTACAAATATCGTTTCCCACGGAAACGCTGAGGTAAGTGCAACTGTACACATTGCAGCCGTGAGACCGTGTATGTACTTAGGTACTCATGGTTATGTTACAAAAATATAACAAAAAAACGTTGACGATATTAGTAAGAGTATGTTTAATTACTATTTTTTAATGACATCACAGTAAAACCAGTTTGACCACCCATTTCCCAAAGACAATGTTTCCTTACTGGAGCTGTTCTGCTACACTCACGGGACTAATAAGAATAATAAGCTGAACTATTCTTAGCCTTTACGCCAGTAAATTCCAAGTATTTTAAAATAAACTTTAATCCCAAATGTTCTTTAAAACAGAGTTCAAAAACAGAACAAAACAACAGTTCAAAAAGTCAGTCTAATTCCATTTCTTCCTGGGTTGTTTTAGATCCGGTCCATTTGCATTAGAGCTCGCTTCGGCCTCTCACACCGTTACTTAACAAACTTACTCAGCCAGTGTGTGTACTTACAGTTCCTTGTATGTAACTGAAAATAAGTTTCTTGGTGGGTAAAGTGCAAAAACTTAATCCATACACATAATTAAAATACTAAAATTGAATCCATTTGTTGATAAAAATATAAAAAATCGGCGAAGTGCACATGAAGGGTTCCGTCTCTGGTTGCCTGGAAGAGATTGCTATGTAGCAATAAGGCCGCCTATTGTGTGTTCCGATTTTTGTAATTTTCTCTGTATGTGTTTGTTTTTGTATAGTGTGCAATAAAGTTTATATTATTATTATTATATTAAATTAGGTATTCACTTGACTACCGATTACCTACACCTACCAAAAATGCTACTATAATTTTTTGTCTGCAATAATTAACGTTTTTCATAGTGTTTGTATGGATGACAAAGTTATATTTGTGGTTTTGGAAAATGTGCTATAGCTCTGAAACTGCTGAATATATTTGGTTCAAACCAATTTTCTTTGGTTTGGTTCAAATTTTTTTATTAAGACCTACAGCGTTCTTCTTATCAGTTAAAAGATGCCTGAATGGCTAGTAGAAAAAAAAATTTGACGATTCGAAAGTGCTTATCTAGAAGCACCAACAGCATCCTGAAGGTTTTTGCTAGCAGGCAAGATGTGTGCCCCATTATGTGGCATTTGAGTCAGGCGACTACATCGAAGTTAGTTATAGAATACTAACATAGTTTATAAGGTATTTATTACTAACACCTATGGATCTCTGTTATCTAAATAAAGAATTAAATTATTATTATTATTTGAATAAAAATCTTTGAATTTGACTTTGCATATTTTTTTTAGATTTGCTTTCTCTTATTTCAAAAGTTAGAGGAGGGGACACCCATTTTACCACTTTGGAAGTGTATATCTTTCAAACGGTTGACCTTCAGAAAAAATCGTTCTAGAAATGTCAATGTCATTTTTAAAGACCTATCCATAGATACCCTACAAGTATAGGTTTGTAAAAAAACAAAAAAATCTGTTATTTCCATGTATTGGAATACATCCATAAATTGGAATAATTCCATGCGGAGCCCCCCCTTAATATATATATATATATTATTTTTGTGTATAAACCGTAAAACGGTTTACAGAATACATCTACCTACCAAGTTTCAACTGTGTAATCCTAATAGTTTTGGAACAAAGTGGACATATAGACGGACAGACAGACATGGTGAATATATATTTCCCCTTCTAACTGAATAGACGTGTTTGAGAAGTATCTAGTGGAAATTAACTCTATTAAATTATTTAAATCACTTTCTGTTGATTTTTGTGCTCGTTAAAAATGGCTACGAAGTGGAACGCGTGTAGTACTACAATATTTAACATTCATTACATGCAGTGCTCAAGAATTGAATGCAAGAAAACATACGACCTCAACTGTCTCTCTATCAACATCGAATTTTTGAGACTTATACTCAAAAATATAAAGATGATTGGATATGCCCGGAGTGTACCTGTTTGCAGCCGAAAGGGGATAACTCCAATACTCGAATAAGAGGTCTAAAAACAACTTTGTGGCCAACACTTTTGTAAACACGCAGCGCGGGAGCCGCCAGCAAACATATCGTACACAAGAACACCACACTGATTACGATCTATTAGGAGAGATTCGGGAATTAAGATCGGAAATAACGTCGCGCTTTGACGAACAAGCCCAGCAGTTTCAACGGATATGGAATATTGTTTGTGACACTAGAAGTGAGCTTAACCAAATACAGGCTAAAGTGGAGGTACTTGAAAACAAGGTCAGTACTTTTGAAAGTCTAAAGATCGAAGTTAAGCAATTAACAACCCAAAATCACTGGTTATCAGAGCAATTGAAGGCGCATACCACACGGTCAACATCCACTGAATGCACATATTCATACACGCAAGCCGCAAGCGCAACTAACTTAAAATCGAATGAACAAAATACAGATAAGGCAAACAAAGACCCGTGTGGGGCCACAAAACTCGCAGTTGAGCCGCTAACACCAGCGCATATACTATTCCCACTAACAGTCAAGAAGTAAAATTTAACCATAATGTAACCCTGCTGCAAATGTAAGCAATAATATTAATTATATTAAAACCGTTAACAAGAAAATTCCACCAAAAAAGTTATGAGAGGAGAAAATGAAGCATTAAAATTACAGGCTATTGAGCGGAAAAAGCATCTCCACGTTTGGCGTTTACATCCGACTACGACTGTGGAACATATACAGAAACATATTGAAACTGAGTGTGGGCCAGAAACGCATATTATGGTGGAAAAGATAGCACACAAGACCGAAAGGGACTACGCGTCTTTTGTTGTAGGCGTTCCAGAACGATTTTATGAAAAAATTAATCAACCTAGCATGTGGCCGCGAGATGCTGAATTTAGCGAATGGATTTGGTTTCGGAGAAACACAAATAAACCGAAAGAAGGAAATTAAAACCACCGAAATTCTATACCAAAATGTCAGAGGTCTTCGAACCAAAACCTCACAGTTTATGTCCTTTCTGCAGACGTCAGAATCTGATTTATTTGCCATAACTGAAACTGGATGTAATGCTTCAATGTATGATACAGAAATCGTCCCACCGGGTTATCAAATACTACGCTGTGATCGAGTAGATGGTCGTAAGCAGGGAGGAGCGTTTTTAGTGGCCACACCGCGATTCGAGCTGCGAAGGATACCCACACCGAACAATATTAATTTAGATACTTGTGCATTTGAAATGATTTGTGCGACTGTACATTTAGCAAATAGGTTTATATGTGCTTGTTGTGTAGTATACATTCCGCCAAAATCGGATATTAATGATTATTTGGTTATGTTTGATGTAATTGAAAAACTATGTTTAAAATGTAAAGATAATACGATCGTGTTGGGAGATTTTAACCTTCATTCTGCGAGTGTAGATGTGTGTAATTACTTTGAGTATTTTTTAACTTTTTGTGGATTCATTCAGAGCAACCGGGTACCGAATTATAATGAGTAATGACAGACAATTAGATTTAGTTTTAAGCGGGGACGGTGTGCGCGTGTGTGTGAGTGAGACAGAGGGTTTTCAGCCAGTGGACAGGCTACATCCGCCGCTTACGGTAAGTGTGTCAACAGCTGATTTCGGCACATACAATAATAAAAATGAGCAGGCGCATTCATTAAAAAATTCTCAATGGAACTTTGCTAAGGCAGACTATTATTTATTATATAATTATTTATCAGAATTAGATTGGAGTCAATTATATGAAATTCAAGATCCTGTAGAAGCTTTAAATTATTTCTACAATATAATTAACAATATTTTTAATGAATGTGTACAATTTAGAAAATCTAATTCATTGAGTTCGAGATTTCATTAACCGGAGTGGTACACGGCAGATATTATTCGCGATATTAAAATAAAATATCAGTTACATAAGCGATATAAGCAGAGTAAGTCGGTCGATCACTACTATGAGTTTTCACAATGCAGGGCGCGAGTAAAAAGGTCAGTAGAACGGGCATACGACTGTTATCGAGATAGGGAGCAAAGTAATCTGGTGAAAGATCCAAAGTCCTTTTGGCAATATATTAAAACTAAGAGACGTAGTTCTAACAAACAAATATTGATGAAAGATGGTCGAGTGTTATCAGAACGAGAGTGTGCCACGGCGTTGGCAGATTTCTTCAGCTCTGTGTATAATCCGCAACCCGCGATATTAGACGCTGCACGCGCTGGAGCTAGCTGAGGTTCAGCGCGCGCTAGTCAAGCTTAAGCCCAAACGATCCAAGGGGCCGGACGGTATCCCACCTTTTATTTTCAGAGATTGTCGTAAAGTCCTGGCCGCTCCGTTGCTACACATATTTAACACGTGTCTCGAGAAGGGGGTCCTTCCTGAGCTATGGAAGGTGACGAGGGTTGTCCCTATACCTAAAGGGGGCGGTGGAACGGATGTAAGCGGTTTTAGGCCGGTAGCGGTCTTGTGTACTCCGGCGAAAGTGTTCGAGTCCGCCTTACATTATTCTATGTACACGCAGGTAAACTCTCAGTTATCGGAAGCGCAGCACGGTTTTCGCCCGAAGCGTAGTACCGCGAGCAATCTACTCCAATTGATGACGGAAGTGGTGCCGTCCGTGGACTCGGGGGCTCAAGTAGATGTAGCATACTTCGATTTTAGAAAAGCATTCGACACAGTCGACAATGACATCCTACTGATGAAACTTGCTCAAGCGGGCTGTACGCCGAAAACGCTTACTTTTTTTGCAAGTTATATGAAGGACAGATGCCAATTTGTCGACTGGTCCGGTCAATGGTCAGACCCTTATTTCACTCGATCGGGAGTGAGTCAGGGTAGTAATTTAGGGCCGTTAGAATTTATTATAATGTTGAATGACTTACCTGATGTTGTTCAAGACGCCACTTGCCGTCTTTTTGCGGATGATCTTAAGTTAGTCCTTCAAATTAAAGATTCTTCGGATTGTGAGAGGTTGCAGGCGGATATTGATAGGGTGGTACAATGGAGTCGTAGGAACAAGCTGTACTTCAATGTTTCCAAATGCTCAATAATGACCTTTTCATTATCACGTCAGCCTCACCGATACCAATACTGTGTAAATGGGTCCCCTATGCAGCGCGTTACTGAGGTAAGAGACCTTGGGGTTCACTTTAATCCTGATTTAAATTTCCGCGATCATATTATTAAAGTGTGCAAAAAAGCATATCGGAATATTGGATTTATATTACGACAGTCTCATGGGTTCACAAACTTAAGTGCGGTAAGGGCTCTGTACGAAGCATTAGTAAAAAGCCACTTGGAATGCAACGCGTTCATTTTGAGCCCACATGAAGCAAAATATAAATTAATGTTAGAACGGATACAAAATAAATTTACCAGGTTACTGTATCTTAAACTGTATGGCGTGTATCCGTTCTCCTTTGATGTATCCTACCCTATTTGTGCTCGGTATGGTGGGGTACAATAAATTAGAAGTCAGGAGAGATTTAAGTTTAGTAACATATTTGTTTAAGTTACTACGAGGCAAGGTATCAAACCATGCGGTATTGCAGTGGGTGGGGCTGTACGTCCCGGACCGGTATGTGTGGCGGCGGAGACGGCCACCTTTGTTTGCTATACCGCGCGCGCGCACTAACTTGTTGAAAGAAGCACCACTAACTCGTGCACTACGAGTGCTTAACATCATAACTGATGCCGTGGACATATTCGGTTGCTCACTGAATGAATTCACAAAGGCGGCATTATTTGTTATTAGTTATAAGTAATATTTGATAATTTAAAGATAAGTCTACACTATCGCATTAGGTTAGAGCCTGTAATGATAGTTGTAAGTTGGAATAAATAAATAAATAAATATATATTCGTAATGTGTGTCTGTCCGTGTTCCGTGTTTTGCTATTAGGCTACGGAACCCTAAAAAGGGGTCAAGTCGATTATTTGATTAGGTAAGTTACCTGTGATTCAAATTATTGCATTATCCCAATGCTATTTAGTGAAATAACTTTCGCAATAAACCTAATAACTAACTAATCATTTTCATGGTAACACACCTAAAAAACTCTAGATACTAGTTTTTTTTTTGTATTTTAACTTTATGTTGAGTATGTGAGTGAAGAGGAATAACAAAGGAATTCACCTGATTCTATTTCTGAAATTCAAAAGACTTCACAAAAATAAATGAGATGTTAAATAGAAAATGGAAAAAGTTAGCGTAGCTTATCCAAATACATACTTAAAGCTTTTGCTTACTTTTTTACAAATATGAAATAAGGAAGTTCAAATGTTTTATTTTTTCAATGTTTTATAAATATTGTTATGATTATTTTCAAATTAAGGAAACAGCTAATAACAAGTAAATTTCAATTGATTCTGTCTACGGCTACGGATAACATGTAGTCCGTAGCCTTCCGTAGTAGCCATTGCTACGACCTTAAAATGTTAACTAATTCCTATTGGACACTGTGGTATTTGTGCCGTGTGGTGACGGCCTTAGAATACACGTGTCACCATTCCCTTACATGCCTGGGATGTCGTAAGAGTCGACTAAGAGGCTCGACACAACCCGTCTGTACCAGCGTGTTAGCAGTAGGCTAAATAGCCTCCTACGAACGCATAATAGGCGTGAGCTAGGAGAGTCCTATGTCCAGCAGTGGACGTCCACAGGCTGATGATGCTGATGACTGTGTTATTTAATGCAGCGTATACTTTAATAATAATTTAGCAAAAATATTATAGCATACGCTGCATTATAATAATAATGTATTAAAAGCGGAAGAAAATAAGAAAATCATTAATGTCATAGCCAGTTGAAAACTTTCCCGAAAAACTTAGATCACTCAGGAGTCCCTGGATGCTGCAACGCGCTAGCTAAATGCATTTATCACATTAGGATTCACATTTCAACATTCAAAATGGTTGTTTCCTTCTTTAGAGTAATGGCATCACGGCGCATATTCACAACTTTCACTGTGAGCTTTTGCAGTAAGGAGATAATGGTTAGGTTAAAAAAGCTTCCTTAACAAGCATATTTTTCAGGTGTAAAAAGGTCTGCTTGAGGCAGGACTTAAGAGGAAATCTCAAAGGCGAGGGAATTAATAAAAATAATAATATAAAGTAATTTAGTCAAATTTGTTTTCTGGATGTTGCAACGCAGCGGAAAATCTGGCCTTTTTTTAGGTTTTTGAACGTTCATCTCTTTTAATAATTGAATTATGCAAAAAAGAAAACCATAGGGACATGCTAATAGTGGCCTCTCTCTACTCTACCGGCATTATCCAGGGAGGAAACAGGGGACTACTTTTGTATGGAAAAACGGTACTTGTGTTTCCTCTTAAGGGGCCATACAAAGCTAGAAGAAATAAGGATTTCCCCCGCGCGTCCCGCACCCTATGCCGCTGTCGACTAGCTCCGCGCGTGTCGTTATCGCAGGCCGAGAACAAAGTTCGCTTGAGTTTACGTGCACAGTGTAATGAAGAAAACAGAGACAAGTGTCGCATGTATATACACATACTTAATGCATTCAAATAGATATTCCTGGTGAGTACTATTTATTATTTATTTTATAAATTACGTGTTTTAATAATATTTATAATGTTTTTTTCTGTTTCAGATTGGCAACAGTGTAGCGCGAATAAAAACAGGAGATGAGTACTTTTTATTATGGTAATCCTTAGGTAACCTGAGGATTAATAATAAACATACAAGTAATAAATATATAAAAAATGTGCGACATTACATTTTGTATTGTAATGTGGTTTGGTGAACCTCCCGCATTATAATTCGTTTTACTTATGTTAATAACCATCTTGGGATCCATTGGTCTGTATGCCTAGTGTGAGTTTTGTTTGCTTACGTGAAATTTATATGAAAAAAACACAATTTACACGTTCTGACAGGGGTTCAGTACGTCTCTCAATAATAATTAATTACTATACTAATTAATACGCTCAACATAAAGATCATAAACTATTTGTACCTTTTCTTATTAATTCTTGATTTTAATATTGAAATACAAAAAATATTATAATATACCCAAAACCCATGTAAGAAGGAAGCGTGAAAAATAATAAACTATTCAACAAGCAACCAATTTTTTATTTACATTTTCTTACGTTTAGCTTCAATACTCATAGATATTGCTCCTTTTCGTTTATTTTTGCTTACATTTACTAGCGGACTGCTTAAGGTAGTACGACTTCCATACTAACAAACATTGCACATTCATTGGTTCATCATACATTAACAATTCCTATATGCATGTGCAACTAACTCGTTTTAGTTATTTGTTAGCGCGAAATTATTAAATAAATGTACTTTCATACATGAGGTATATAAATGCGATGAGTCACACACACATACATAGAATTATTGAAATTATAAGATGTTAGGTTTTCGTGATTTATGTATGAAAGTACATTTTTTTTTGTTATTTCACGCAAACAAATAACTGAAACGAGTTAGTTGCGCATGTATTTATAAATTATTAATATATGATGAACCAATAAATGTGCAATGTGCGTTGTATGGAAGTCGTACCACCTTAAGGGCATATTTCGAGTCTGACGAGGATCCACTAATTCTGTCAAAACATGTTGCATATAAAAGTCTTTTAGTTTCGGTAGCATAAAGGTCTCCCAAAGTTAGTCGTCTCTTTCAATTTTTTCAATTTGCATACACACACAGTACAAAACTATACGGGGATTTTTAAAAACCTTTTGGGACGACAACATTCGCCATCCGTATTTTTTTCATGCAACGTCAGATCAAAATTGGACAATGAACTACTTCAAATAAAATCAAATCATCTTTATTCACATAAAACAGAGTAAGTTACAGATGGTCGTTTACAATGTTGATCTTCCGTTTTGATTATTACGGTAAATAATTGCAAATAAAATAAAATTGTATAGCATTAATGTCATTAATAATAATAATAATTCATTTTATGTCATTTTTTCAATTAAAATACTCCTCAATTGAATAAAAACATTTCCTTGTTAACCATATTTGCAGTTTTTTCCTAAATATAGGTAAACTAAGCTCCGTTATTGATTTTGGTAATTTATTAAAAAAAATATGCAATTAGGATAACAATTCCTTTTATAATACCTTGTATGCATTTTGGGTAACATTAACTTACCATGGTGTCTCGCTAATCTACAGATATTTTTAAAATTAAAAATATGGGAATGTTTCTTAACAAAAATGCAACACTCCAATATGTACCTATATAGAGGGGAGGGTAAGCAAATTTAGTTGTAGAAATAATTGTCTACAGGACGTCATTGGAGGAACGTCACATATAGCCCGGATACATTGTTTCTGCGATATGAATGTGTAATATTAGGTAGATCATTGATATATATAATGAATAGCAGTGGTCCTAGTATCGTGCCTTGAGGGACACCTACATTATTTACCGCAGGTGTCGAGCAAAAAGATACTTCTTCATTTAATTTATACATATTGACGCCGATTATTCAGATACGATTTTAACCAGTCTAAAATCCTACCCCTCTCAAACCATATCTTTCGCATTTGTACAGGAGAATGTCATGCGAGACAAAGTCGAATGCTTTGCTCATATCAAAGAAAATCGCTATTGTGTCTATGTTCTGGTCTATATTCTCTGTTACAGTTTTTACTAAGTTCAATGCTGCAAGTGTCGTGGATTATCCTTTGCGTATGCCATTTTGTTCGTGGTTGAGAATGTTGTGTTTCTCTAGGAACTTGAAAATTCTTCCGTGCATTGCTTTTTCATACACTTTAGCAAGTACCGGAATCAGTGCTTTTGGTCTATAATTACCCAGTGCCTCTGAGTCATCTTTGTTATGACAGAAACCTTCAATGTTTCTGGAAATTTGCCTTTAGTGAATGAAAGGTTGATAAGATAAGACAAGACATCGTAGAGAATTAATGCACAATATTTTAACACTTTTGTAGGCAATTCATCGAAACCAGTTGATGTTGTGTTGTTTAGGGATTTTATAATTTTGAATATTTCTTCTTGCGTAGTCGGATATAAGAATATAGTTTTATCTACAGATTTAATGATATGATTAGATGTCTCATTAGATTGATTACTATTATTAAATGTTGATCAGATGTCAGGTTATTATTACATGTCAAATTACTATTCGTTTGTTTATTTATTATGTCAATATAATAATAACAAATAGATTACAAATGTCAGGTGGATTTTTATTTAAATTGCCATCATTATTTTTCATTTTGTTTCTTCTATGCTCAGATCTGAAAAAGAGACAATAACATGTATTAACAATAAAAACATGTAGGGTTGTATAATGTCTTCGACAATGTAAGTATTATTAAATTTACAAGCTTATCTTCTTGTGAATTTCCATGGTTATTGAAGTTACTAGAATAAACTAGGACTGGATTTACACCATGTACCTGTTTATATTTGAGACTCCGATATTTCGGCGCAGTTGCATGCGCCATGGTCACGGAAGAACTGTTGATTGTTGCGGGTTGATGTTATTGGCACACGAATAGATCTACCTTCTGTCTAAGTCTAAGTCTTTTATTTCGCTCGATACTGGCACCACTGTCTGCAAACTTACTTGCATTTTAGCCCTCACATTGTCATTATCTAAATGTTGTTGCTGCTCATCATTAATGAAAGTAGAAGTAACATCAGGAATTATGTTTGTAAGATCTGCCAATACGATTCTAAAAAACAGAAAAATAATACATTTTATAACTGTTTTGTTTTGTCGTGCACCAAAGCACTTTTAAGTATTTTAAAATATCTTTTGGGACTAATACATTCGCCATTCGTAGCTTCCTGCACCGTCATATCAGAATTGAACATTGAGCTAACTGTTACAATGCTGTTACTACTAGACTCGGCTCTGAAATAAAAACCGGAAACAGGTTCAGCCCGAGGAAATAAAGAAAAGAAATTCTGATCATTCAGGTGGTCATCAGTCATATGGTTCAGGGAGGAGGCAATCTTAGCTTATTTCATAATTGCAAACATTTTGCATGTAAAACTGTGTGCCGGGGGGGAGGGGGTCAATGGCAATTGTCCCCCCCCCCCCCTTTGTATGTGCCTGAAACTAAAAAAGTTTACTATGTATTTACTTATAATAAATTACTACTTTTACCTAAAAAGTACAGTCAAATAATATCTTTAATCAATTTCAAACATTAAAACTGGCACTGATTTCTGACAGTTTTGTATCTTAATATGCTGCTCGTCGAATACTTGTCTACTTTCTACAAATTTCTACAAAAGCTTATTTTTTATCTCTGTTTGCTATAATTACCTATACCTAGGTTATGATTAATTAAATATTAACATTATTATTAATAAAATTATACATACCTTCGAGCAAACTCCATAATCGGCGCACGTAATTTTCTCTGAATGCATTTTTTTCTTTTAATATTACTTTTATTTCCCATATTTACACAAATAGTTTACTTTTTAAATAATTTACGTGCGAAATCGTCGCGGAGCGTAAGGCAAGCGCAGTCCACACGTCTCAATGGAGCACTCACGACTAGGGCTTCCATTCCGTACTTACGTAATTACGCAATTACGGAATTACGCAAAGATTTTATACTTCTGTCAAGTCCGTAACTGAAGGGTTGGAATCCGTAATTACGTACCTGAGTACATAATTTTTATTTTTTAAATTTATTC
Organism: Chrysoteuchia culmella; assembly: GCA_910589605.1. Taxonomy (NCBI): domain Eukaryota; kingdom Metazoa; phylum Arthropoda; class Insecta; order Lepidoptera; family Crambidae; genus Chrysoteuchia; species Chrysoteuchia culmella. The sequence continues at coordinate 23,977,282 of OU342647.1, forward strand.
AATAATCTAGATAAGTTATTGACTATATTACAAATTATTATCAAGTTCGCAAAATAAAACATTCTAAACACTCCATGACATGGCAACCCAGCCAACAATGAAAGTAAACTAGCGGGTATTCCCCCGTAGTAGAGAATATGGTTAATTTGTTCGCGCGGTTTATTTCAGCCTTGGATAGCGTACGCAATAACTGTTTTTGACGCGTAAGTAATACAGTATAAATTTGTTTAATAATCGTCCGCAGGGAATCCCCGCGTCTTTCTCTTAAACGTGTGATCTGTGACCTGTGCTGTAACTGTGATGTGACGTGTCTGATAATAGTTCATCAGCTCACACCTCGAAGTCCCGAAACTTAAGTGAGATAACTGAGTTAAATTGAGTTAACTGTGCTTGTTCATTTTGTAAATATTTTAGAACACTGTTCTTTGATTTAGTGTATGCCATACACTGTACGAAATATTGTGTTGTGACTTGTGAATTGTATGAAACTACTGCAAATATGTAAGTACTAGAATAAATAAAATCTATACATTTTTTATAGCTCAGTGTTTTTTGGAGTAAAAATTATGAATAAATGTGGAAGTGAAAAATCTCTCGGGTAACTCAGCCCATGAAACTGCACAAATTTTATTCTGGAAGTTTTCATACAAACTGATCAGCTGGTCGCGTCAAGTTGTATGAAAAGTAAAAAAATATACGATTTCGGAAACGGCCTGGTTTGTCCGAGGTGGCGGGTTCGAGCCCCGCTCACGTTAAAAATAACGTTTATATTTTCATCTTATATCTTACACGTATCCCAACCCAACACGAGGTCATGTGTATGAAAAATACCAACATAGTTTAAACTAGTTGTTAAATAAATTGTTGTATTTGTCTTAGGTCGTCAACAAAGAAAACAGTTTACAAGGAGTTTTTAAACAAACGGACCACATCTACAATCTGGGAACATTTTTTAAGGGCTGATGATGGACAAAATGTCGAGTGTAAGCATTGCAAAAAAGTTCTTAAAACGCCTGGCGGTGCAACTGGAGCGTTACATACTCACTTGCGGGCCAAACATATCACTGAGGTGCCTCAAACGAGTACTTCAACATCTATGTCGGATAATTCTCAAGAAAAAAGGAAGGCCACCCCAAAAGAAGGACCACCTCAAAAGAAAACTAAACTCACGGATTATTATGTGAGTGAGTCTTCCATAGAGTTTAGAGTGGCTAGAATGGCAGCAGTGGATGGTATTCCATTGAGCAAATTTTGTACTTCTGAAGACCTGAGGCATGTTTTCAAAAAGTCTGGCTATGATCTACCGAAATCGCCATCAACTATAACTAAGATAGTTTTAGGTCTAAGTGATAACATAAAAAACAATTTGATTACTCTACTAAAAGAGATGAAGTCCCAAGATAAAAGGTTTACAATGACATTCGATGAATGGACCTCTACCTCAAATAAAAGGTATATGAACATAAATATCCACAATAAAGATCTAGGAACAGCTACATACAAAAATTTGGGTCTGGTGAGAATAAAAGGTTCAATGTCAGCCGATGTAGGAACTCAATTAATAAAACAACATTTAAGCAACTTCGAACTTAGCCTTCAAGACATAATTGCTTTCACAACAGACGGAGCCAGTGTGATGGTTAAAATGGGTAAAAATTTCGACGGGCACCATCAATTATGTTTTGCACACGGCCTACAACTTGCAGTGCTCGATGTACTATATAAGTCACACAAACACAACCAGTCAATTCCCGAACCAGAGCTACGAGACAGTGAACAGGAACAGGATTATGATTCTGAAGATTCCGAAGAAAACTATGGAGGAATTGATGTCGAAGTACCAAGAATTTTAGAACCTGAATTTCTTTACAAAGATACCATAACAAAAGTACGAGAATTGGTTAAATCTTTTAAAAAGTCACCTTTGAAAAATGACTTGTTGCAAAAATACTCTGCAGAAGAATATGGAAAGAGCCTGGATCTTATACTCGATTGCAAAACGCGTTGGAATAGCTTGTCCGATATGATTGGCCGATTTTTAAAACTAAAATCATGTGTTTTGAAGGCATTACTGGACTTAAAATCAAATTTGAGCTTTACAAATAAAGAAATTCAAGACTTGCACGACATTTATCATAGTTTGGATGTTATAAAAAGTACAGTGATGTCTTTGTGTCGCCGGGATTCAAACTTATTGACGGCAGATGCTGCTCTTCAGTTTATGTTAAATAAACTTGATCGTCAGTCTAACGAACTCAGTGAAAAGCTTGCTACATCCCTTAGAAAAAGAATAAAAGAAAGAAGAACGAGCGTATCTGGCATTTTACAGTATTTGCATAACAATGAAGAGTTTTACAACGCAACAGAAACAGAAACCTTCACAAAACCGACTTCAGATTATATAAGATTATTAGAAAGGCTGAAATTTACAACTAATGTAACATCTGCTCAGACAAGTCAAAATCCAGAACAACAATTGAGTATGGCACTTACTGATGAAGAGTTGACTGTGGCCGAGGAGTTAGAAAAAGAAATACGCAAAGCCACGAAAAAAGTTAACAAATCTATAGTTAACACAGATCTCGATTCCATCGTTAGAGTGGAAATGTGCATCTATGACAGCTCTGGCGCTGGTTGTGGAGTTTATCTAACAGCAGCGTATAATTATTTATTATCAATTACACCAACAAGTGTTGAAGCCGAACGCGCTTTTTCTTCGGCTGGTTATTTATGTAGTAAATTAAGAAGTTCATTGAGTGATAAAATATTGAATGCGTAGTCGTTTCTGAGATCACATTTTCAGGAACAAAGAAATAAGTAAATGAGTGTTTCTTAGGTATTTTGTTATTATTATCCATTGTTTTTTTAAATAACAAATTTGTGCAATTAATGTAATTTTTCATTTCTTACGTCCTTTGTTACTTATAAATAAACAGTTTTTAAAGAATAAATTAACTTTAAAAATACCTTAGAAATTACGTAATTACGTAGTTACGTAATTGGACCACCAAAATTCGTAATCGGTTACGTAACTAACACATTCGTAATTCTGGAAGCCCTACTCACGACTGAAGACCGAGGAGCGAATCAGACAGAAATACGGTGAAATAACGCATGCGACAGAGATGCAAACACCGGTGTCTGTTTTAAAATCATCGACGTAAGCGACATTATGGTTTTTAATTTATTATTAATGAACTACTTAAAATTTAAAAAAACCGTCAATCACAAAACTAGACAACTAGCTAAGGTATTTTTTAATAATAGTTTTAAGACTAAAGGTTTAATAGCGGTTGACACAGCATTGAAAAACTACAAAATTGGAAGTAACTTTACGATTTTTTTCTATCGAGAAAAGTTTTAGCAATCATGTTTCTGTCAATCACATAACTGAGTACTATTAGTCTACTTTCTACAGTATTTTTTTGGGGCCGATAAATCCAGTAATACTATGTGAAATCCTTGATCAAAAATGTGTATTTGGCTTTGTACGGTTGGCTTGCTGGTTGCAATCGTCGAGACATTTATGTACTTAAGGGCCCGGTAAACGATCTTTTTTGTTCGACAAACACGTTTGACAAATAAATTTTCGGCAATTTCCACAGATGGACAAATTTTAACAAACACGAAAATCTGACTTTGACAGAAAATTTAATCGTTTACGCGGCGCTTTATTTTTATGTAATTTAGTGTTTGCAATTAATTTAACTGTATTATTTGTGTCCTGAATGAGTAGATAAATAAATAAAAAAACTTGAGAGGTGTCAAGAGACACCCGGATAGAACAAAGTTCTCTCTTTCTATGAGAGAGAGAGAGAGAGAGACAGACAGAGAAACACGCGCACGGCCGCACGGCTTACAACTATAGCAAAAAGTCAATCAATCAATCAATCAATCATACAATCAATTAATCAAAACGGACGGATGGACTCCGTCCGTCCATCCACCCATCCATCCATCCAGAATCGCGCAAGCGCACAGCAAAAAGTGTCGTGTCGTTACAACTTTTAGTCTTAATTTTTTCCGTCTAGCCCCCTTTCGCAAAGCGCGGTAAGGAACTTCGTTCCAAAAATGCTAACCTATACCTTAGGTCCGTTTCTCACATTCAGTGATATTGGTCTACTAGGTATGTTTAAAATTATTGGCTACTGAATCAATTTTTATCTAACAACACATCTTTTTGGCAGACAATTTCTTACTGGACATCCGATCCTACTTGCTACTAATATTATAAATGGAAAAACTTGTGAGGATGTTTGGATGTTTGTTACTCCATTTGATAGAATCAGGCGTTACCCGACCGCACCGAGTTCGGTGCTGGTATTGCAGGGTCTAACAACTCCTGAGGATGCTCCGTGTGTGGGTGAAACACGTGTAGAGTAGTCGGTGAAGGTGCAAGCTGTGTCACTGTGTTGCATCTGCATTTATTTGCGGGCGGGCGGGCTTTGCATCTTGCATGTAAGTTTATCTTGCGGAATTATGCTACATATTTTTGTTTTCTACTAAGTTTGTTACTTCTTCACGCAAAAACTACTAAACGGACAAAGATAAAAAATAGCATGGATTAAAAAATGGGCTACTTTATTTTTGTTTAATAAGTACTCGGTGGTGACCTGTACTTATAGTATTTACTACCGTTGTGTTTTGCGTGTTCTAGATATTATTCGTTTACTTGTATGGTGTTTTCTTCCTCACAGCTGGCGAGCGGTATAGGATAAATATTGAAAATCAAATTGTTTATTGCAATATTTAGTGCCTAAGTTAATCTTATTTATAATTGTTAATATTTTATTACTTTTTATTTATTTATATATATATATATATATGTAATGTTGCAAAATGTTTATGATGACGGCGATGACTCGTTGAGTGACGGTTCGGATTTCTTTTCAGCATCTTCTTCAGATGGTAGTTTTCATAGCGCGACCCTACCTCTACATTCCCTAATTGAGTCTGAACTTGCAGCTACTCCTAAGAACTTTAACGTGGTCCACATCAACTCCCAAAGTATCCCTGCACACCATACTGATCTAGTGGCTGCTTTCTCCAATAACCCTAACGTTCACGCTATTCTGGTTTCGGAAACGTTCCTGAAACCTTGTCTCCCTTCCGCTTCGTACTCCCTTCCTGGATTCCATCTCATCCGCAATGACAGAACTGGCAAGGGCGGAGGAGGAGTAGCCATTTACCTTAGAAGCCACTTGTCTTTCAACATATTAAACAAATCCCTATCTCAATATTCCCAATCATCCGAACATTTGTTTATTGAAGTCCTCTTTGGTCACCTCAAGGTTCTTCTAAGGGTGTTCTATAGTCCCAATCTCCACATTGACTATTTTACTAAACTCGAGTCCCTATTAGAAGATCTGGTTCCCACGGTTGACCACACAATAATTATGGGCGACTTTAACACCTGCCTGCTCAAGCGTGATTCCAGATCTTACCGTTTGTCCTCTATTGTCGAATCCTGCAATCTTAGCATTCTTCCGTCCTCTTCTACTCATCACTTCCCTGGCTGTCAACCGTCCTTGTTGGATCTTGCCATTGTATCTTCCACGGATCACGTCAGTTCACATGGTCAACTCCCTGCTGAAGCCTTCTCCTATCATAACCTTATCTTCCTTTCCTATAAAATCCGTTGTCCTAAACCTAAACCCCGGGTGGTCATGCAGCGTAACTTTAAAAATATGGACAGTGAGCGCTTTATGTCGGATCTTGGAAACATAGACTGGGTCGCAGTGCTTGATGCTCCAACACTTGATCTGAAACTGGAAATATTCAACTCTATCCTCATCCAACTATTCGACATCCATGCACCTCTCCGCCCCATTCGACTTAAGCATCTTCCTGCTCCTTGGCTCACTGCCGACATCAAAGCCATGATGGAACGTCGTAATGCGGCTAAAGTTAAATTCCGCAATAGCCCTTCAGATGTGACCCGACGCCGATATAAGGAGCTACGCAATCATTGTAGTAGGATGTGCAGGGATGCGCAGCGTCCACATCCATGCGTCAGTAACAAATGGAGACCCCGCTAAGGTATGGTCTTTCCTGCATTCACTTGGCATTGGAAAGTCTAAGTTGAGTACCCCTCACAACTTGGCCCCTGATACTTTAAACCGCCATTTCACATCTCCTTCCTCTCTCTCCTATAATACTAAACTATCCACTCTTCAATCTCTTTCCTCCATGTCTCCACTACATCATTCTACCTTCTCCTTTAGGCCGGTGTCTGAGCATGAGGTTGAAAAAAACATTATGGCTATTAAGTCTAATGCAGAAGGAGTGGATGCAATTAGCCGGCGCATGATCCAGCTAAGCATGAGTGGTGTCATTCCTATTCTTTGCCATATTTTCAACTTTTCGCTCAACACCAGGACTTTTCCCGACTGCTGGCGTCAGGCGGTAGTTATTCCTATTCCTAAAACCTCAAATCCCTCTGTGCCCTCCCACTTTCGCCCTATTTCCATTCTCCCTTTCCTTTCCAAAGTCCTCGAGCGCCTTGTCCTCCACCAGATTAGTATATATATTAACGGAAACCATCTGCTGAGTTCTTTTCAGTCTGGTTTATGTCCGGGGCATAGCACCGTGACCGCCCTGACAAAGGTGGCCGATGATATCCGTGAGGGTATGTCAAACCAACAGCTCACTGCACTAGTTCTTCTTGATTTTAGCAACGCCTTTAATACTGTTGATTTTGACGTACTTCTGGCGATGCTGAAGGTTATTCTTGGTTCGGATGTTGTGGTCGAGTGGTTCCGTAGCTACCTTATCGGCCGAAGGCAGCGTGTCCGAGTTGATGACAAATTGTCTGCTTCTTGCGACATCACTGCTGGCGTGCCCCAAGGCGGCGTCCTATCTCCCCTCCTTTTCTCTATCTTCATCAATTTCCTTACACCTCTCCTCTCTTGCAAATATCACCTGTATGCTGACGACCTGCAAATCTACTCTCGAGCTCCAATTGAGGATATAGACAACTTGATTGCTTCCGTAAATGTTGACCTTGCGACTATACACGAATGGAGTCGAACACATGGCTTAATAGTCAATCCTAACAAGTCGCAAGCGATCATTATTGGTGGGTCAAAACAGGTCGCCAAGCTTAAGTCCACCCAAGTTCCTCCTCTCCTATTTGACTCCGTTCCTCTTCCTATTAGTAACGCTGCAAAAAATCTAGGTATCCTCTTTGACTCCACTCTCTCTTGGTCTCCTCATATTGCGGAGGTCAGTAGAAAGGTCTATGCTGCTGCCGGTGCCTTGCGGAGATGGAAAAATCTACTCCCTGTCAGAACCAAGATCGAACTTGCTCAGTCGCTTCTCCTGCCAATTCTGGACTATGCTGATGTTTGTACTGTTGACCTCAATGAGGATTTACTGGACAAGCTTCAGCGTCTGCAGAATCTCTGCATACGTTTCATATACGGCTTGCGCAAGTTCGATCATGTCTCTGAATTCAGAACTGAACTAGGGTGGCTTCCAATAAGACTGCGACGCGAGGAGCATGTCCTCATACTTCTGTTTAATGTGCTGTATGACCCTCGAACCCCTCCTTACCTCAAGGAACGTTTTCAATTTCTTGGTGTGGACCACAGTCGTCCTCTTAGGTCCAAGGCTGATAATCTGCTTAAATGTCCTTTCACGCGCTCTGGATACTACAAGGACTCCTTTACGGCAAAGTCAATCAGCCTCTGGAATAACCTCCCGTATGAGATCCGTCATTCGAAGTCACTTGCCATTTTCAAAAACAAACTGCATTCACATCTTCTCTCTAAGTCCTAGTTTGCAACTACCTTCTTCTTCTTTATTTGTTTATTATCAAGTATATATTATTATAATATATATAGATATATTAAATATATATTTAGTTGTTATTTATTTAAATATTTTATTTTTATTTATGACTATTTATTTAGTAGTTTATGTAGGTAGATTTATTTATATATTCAAGTAATATTGTTAAGTAAAGTTTGTCATTCTTGCTTGTTGCCTGTGCACTACCTCTCGCTCTCTCTCCATTTTTCCTATGCCTCAAAGGTTGTCTGGAAGAGATCGCTCTTAGCGATAAGGCCGCCTTTGCCCACATGTATGTCAACTCTTTATTGTGTTTCTGTCTGTATTTTTGTGTGTGCAATAAAGTGTTTTATCTATCTATCTATCTATCTACTTTACCCCGATATTCCCACGGGAAAAGGCACCACGCGGGCAAAACCACGGGCAGCCGATAGTAGATTTATAATATTGATAATTATGAATAAATACGGTGCGAGCAGTGACAGTTCTCTTTTACGTCATCACTGATGCAAGAGCTATCTACTTGGAGTTTTATCTACTTGTATTTATTCCTGCAAAAAATATCCAACAACCGAATTAAGCAGACAAAAAAATTGGTTAACACTTAAAAATTCAGTAACTTTCAAAGCCATTGTTGCAGAATAAACGACGATAAAATTACGAACTTCCTCATAGCAAACTTGGACACTTTGACACGGAAAGAGTGTAACCAAAGTGTTCTCATCAAACTTAAAATTACAAGCCAGCTGATTATTCCTGCTGCCTCAAATTTTAATCAAAATTTACTTATTTTCTTGTTGAAGATGTCACTAAAATTGATTTTAATTGAATTTGTTTCAAAGTAATCGCTTTCACGTCTTTCATCTTCGCAACCAATCAATTGAAAATCTTAAATTTTGATGTGCCTTTGTTTAAATATCAATCAAAGGGTGTTTTAATTTATGTAGTTACCTACATTCACCATTGTACTTCATTTTACAGGAATTGATAAAACTACTGCATTGTGATTGTTTTTTAATATCGTTAAAAAAAAAATAAGTATTTAATTATTGTCAAATGATTATTAAATAAGTGTTGACGTTTTATTCATTTCACGCTCAATGAGTTCGGTACCATACCACCAAAGTGCTGCAAAAGACATGAAAGCGAAACTCACAATTATTAAAAATGATATATTTTTAACCGACTTCAAAAAAGGAGGAGGTTCTCAAGTCAACGGTTTTTTTGTATGTTTATTAACTTCGCCAGTTGTTAACAGATTTTTATAATTCTTTTTTTATCTGAAAGAAAATGGTTTTTGTGTGGTCCCATATATGTAATTTTTACGAAGATCTGGCTAGTAGTTTTTTCATAAATCCAAAATATCAATCACGTTTTGGCAAGTAGTCGTTTACCTAGATGACATCATTGTTGTGTATGGGCTGATTTTTAGTGTAAGTAACGGTACATGATGTAACTAAAAAAATCTGAAATAACAACATTTTACATCTCTCATGTTGGGTAAGTAGGTTCTTATTACCTCCAAATGGGGCTTGTTTGACTAATTCGCGCTCTAGGGTAATAATGTAGCTAGAAAAGCCCTAGGGCGGTAAGTAATTAAAAAAAACACTTCTTTCTTTCAAAAAGTTCGCGTACATCTAACCATCATACTGGCAATAGACATCATGCATCATGCAAGGAGGTCGCTTTGCTATCAGTCATCAATTTTAAATCTCGAACGGCAAAACTCAATTTCAATCTTGAAAAAAAAAGTTCTTTACTTGATTCTTTTTAATGAAAAAAGGCGGGAATAGAAAACTTTTACTTTAAATATTGTTTGTTTTTGGGATTGTTCTCATTTCACTATAAATTTCTACAAATAAAATGTTTTATTCTTGTAATGCCGGTTTTTTTCTACTTACCTCACAATTGAGATGTAAAGCAGAATAGTTAGCGAAAGGGGAGTGCTTCATTCAAGGTGTGCTTGGGGACCGCTGCCCGTAGTTGAATGTATAATAGGCTATTTGACAGGTTTTGAAAATCCATTTTATATTATGTAGTGGAGTTTAAGGAACCCAGTAAAAGTAGTCTTTTTTAATTCTGGTACATATTTGCTGAAAAATATCAAATTAAAAATTCAATATTTAAATAGCGCGCGAAACGCTACTTTGACAATATGGCGCTTCAATGGGTTCGGTGACGTCACTTGCCTGTATTCTGCATGTCATCCACATACGTAGTCAAAGGAGGTTAACAGGCAGGTGACGTCATTATAAACTCGACGAATCAGGAGCGTTTTGTGTCACGTGACAAAACGTTTAAAAAATGCATTTTTATTTACGGATTTTTAAATAAATTTATAATTATTTTCAACTTACGTTAATAAAAAACCATTTCTAAACTCATAATTTATACTGGTAACAGTAATTGACACTATATTTTTCGCATTGTCAAATAGCCTATTGTGTTTAAGCATTCATGTTTAGAATTTACTCATATATCGGTATGAGTAGAAACTTCGTAAGCGCGAGTCAGAAATATGTGCCGGCTATGAAACATTGGAACTGAAATGATAACTTGCGATCTAATCCGTGTGTGTAAAACAATCGTGAAATTGAAAAACTAATAGTTTTCCCATATTTAGGTGAGAAATCGCAAGGATCAGACGGAAAAATGAATTGCCTTTGACATGAAATGCAATTACTTGTACGATCCTCGCCGATCCCGAAGATGAAAGGGATGACAAGAGGTCTCATTTCCTCATTTTTTCCACGTTTCCTCTTATTTACGTGCCGTTGTTTACAGCTCTCAGCGAATTCCCTTTGTCGCCTGTCGCTTTAAAAGTTGATCGACATATTTCTGGAATTTATTTTTTGAACATTTGATTAATTACATAAACGTAAAGGCTTCTCTGATTTAAATTATATTTATATTACAAAATATTATGTAATAAGTATACAATACTGGTTTTATTTAAAATGTTGTAAAGATTAACCGCCTCTCTGGTCTAGTGGTACAACTACCGGTATCAGACCCATGGGTCCCGGGTTCGATTCCCAGCTGGGGTACATATTGTTATCGGTTTGGTTGGTGATAGGTCTTATTGTAAGTCCGCCTGGCTAGCTACCACGATCTTATAAGCTAATCTAAGCCTGACGCCATAACAACAATGTTTTCAGCATTGTTGTATTCCGGCAGTTTGAGATAAGATAGCCAGTTCCTCAGTGGCTGAGGATTCCGGGAGAGGCTCGCTTCCAACTTCAGTGGAGAATAGACGCTGCTTTATGCCGAGTTCTTAGAGTATGGAGACATTTGTACGAAACTCGGTCCATGAAATTCCAAGCATTCTCCTCCAGCACCACATTTCCAGAACGTCTATCTTCTGCCTTTCCACTTCTCGTAAGGTCCACGATTCGGCAGCATAAAGAAATATATGGAAGATGAGAGTGCGCACGAGCCTGATCTTCGTGGTTTTGGTGATGTTCCTATTCCTCCATATTTTCTTCATTTTGTCCATCGATGTCCTTGTGATAGCCATTCGTAGTTAGTTGTGCACTGATATGTAATTATAAATTAAATAATAATGTAAAAAGCGTAAGCTAAATAAAATATTATAGTAGTTATGTACAGTTTAAGACTGTACATTATATGTATAATTAAATTTTATATATTGAACATACTTAGTACAGTTACTGTTTCAGTCATCAACCAGCAACGAACCGGATCCCATATTAACAACCAAATAAAGCATCCCTAAATAGGACTTCAAGCCGGTTTAGGGGTAAATTCCGTTAAAGGGGTAAGAATAGTTAGCGCCGCACGATAATACCTATATTAAAGGATAGGGAACGTAAAGACGAACAAAAATATATGCCCTAATGTGTCATGTTAGTGAGATAAGTTTAGTAAAAGATACAAAGGTGATAATTTGGGTCGGCATTGTTCATTTAAAGTCAAAGTCAAAGTCAATGTCAAAGATTTTTATTCAAATATACTTATAGATAAGTACTTTCGAATAGTCCAAATTTTTTTTCCCTACCAGCCTCTTTAATTCTAATTATCTGGCTAACTTGACACTTTAGGGCATTATATATTATAATATTTTTTGTTCCTCTGTGTGTGTGTTCATATGTATATATAGGTATTATCGTGCGATGTCATTTTGAAAAATTTGCAAAATGGCGTCTCAAACTACGGATTTGAACGGGGCCAGCCTCTATACAGCAAAATTCAAACCCCTTTAGTCATATTCGTTTTTCACATTGTTAGATTAGATTAGATTAGATAACACTTTATTTGCACACACAGAACAGAAACATACATGGAAACAATAATACGATAAGTTGTACAAAGGGGCGGCCTTATCGCTTAGCAGCGATCTCTTCCAGACAACCCTTTTCTTGTTGAGACTGGTCGATGAGTCAAATAGGGCAGATTGTGCGCAAAAAATAAATAAATAAAAAAAAAATTAAAATAATAAAGGAAGTAGATTATTGAACTACAATAAAAACAATAATAAAAAAGATAAACATACACAATATGGGTAATAAACACAACAGAAAAAACGTAATAAAAATACATAAAATAAATATAATTTATACAGCTTAAGCAAAGTTGATGTAATGCGAGAAAACTAAATAAAAAGAAATAATAAAATAAAAAAAATATATGAAAAATACAATCATGACCTTCTAAGGGTAGGACTCATGGGTTATAAAGAAAGAACTCCTTAACCTGGGACTTGAAGGAGTTTAAGGTTTGTGCACGTCTGATTGTTTCAGGCAAGGAGTTCCATAACAGAATAGATTTAAAGGTAAAGGAATGACCGTAAAATTTGGTTGAGGTAGGGGGGATATAAAGACGGAGACTATCAGAGGAGCGGAGAGGGAGATTGTGAGTGGAAGAAAGGAATGTGAAGCGTTCTTTTAGGTATAAAGGAGTCTTGGGATTGAACAGCACAGTATAGAGAAGAGAGAGGATGTGCATGTCTCTGCGACGTCGTATAGGAAGCCACTTAAGTTGTTGGCGGTATTGAGAGACATGGTCATATTTGCGTAAACCAAATATGAACCGTATGGAAAAATTTTCGCTCTAGTTTATTGAGAAGTTCAGAAGTAAGATCGGGATAACATGTATCTGCATAGTCAAGTAGAGGTAAGAGAAGAGATTGTGCAAGTGTAATTTTGGTGGCTGTTGGTAGAAAATTACGTAAACGCCGCAGAGACCCCGCCGCAGCAAACGTACGCCTACTGACCTCTGCTACTTGAGGACACCAAGACAATGTATTATCGAGCAAAATGCCCAAATTTCTTACCTTCTCAGCAAAAGGTACAGGAGTTCCATCAAAAACGATTGAAGGCAACTGAGTGGAGTCAACCCTAGACATAAAATAAGGACTACCTATGATAATGCACTGCGTTTTGTTAGGGTTAACTTTAAGACCGTACGTGTTACTCCAGTTTAAAATACGGGCCAAATCTTCGTTTATAATTGTTATAGCATCACACAAGTTCTCAATGCGTTCCTGGACGTATATTTGGAGATCGTCTGCATACAGATGGTAGGAAGAAGAAAGATCACAGGAGATAGTATTAATGAAGATTGCAAATAATAGAGGAGAAAGCACACCGCCTTGGGGCACGCCGGCAGAAGTAGAACACCACGATGAAAAGGTATCACCTATATGTACTCGTTGCCGACGCCCGTGTAGATAACTACGAAACCAGTCAATAACTGTTGGAGATACGTTTAAGGAACACAACATGCCCAACAAAATGTCAAAATCAACATTGTTAAACGCATTGCTGAAATCCAACAATGTCAGCACTGTGAGTTTTTTCTCTTCTAAACCAGCGCGTATGTCATCAGTAATTTTGACTAACGCAGAAGCCGTACTATGACCAGGACGGAAACCGGATTGGAACGGGTTAAGCAAGTGATTCGCGTTGAGAAAATCACTTAGCTGGCTATGGATTAGGCGCTCTAGTACTTTTGACAGGAAAGGAAGTATGGAAATAGGTCGGAAGTCGGAAGTAGATGAAGGATTGGACTTTTTCGGAAGAGGGATAATTTGAGCTTCTTTCCATATGTGGGGGAAGTTTCCTGAGGAGATGGACCTGTTAAGGATTAATGTGATGACGGGGGTTAGGATGTCTAACAAGGGAATTATCATATTACGACTGATGCTGTCACTACCCACCGCTGCAGAGTCAATAGCACGAATGTTCCTCTCAACGTCACAATCAGAAAATTGACTAAAAACAAAAGGAGCGTAGTCGGGTTTCGGCTGAGAATTAAGATGTAGCAAAGTTTTTTCTTTGACTTTATTGTCAAGAGAAGTTGATTTAGAGAAGTGATTGTTTAATTGATCGATATTTAAGTCTTTTGGGATATTATTGTCACGTGATTTGCCGATACCCAACGTTTTTAGAAACTTCCAGACTTTGACCGGATCACCGCTTTCAACAGTTTTATGAATATGGCGCCTCTGTGCATCCCTACACACCGTATTGCAGCGATTCCTGATGAGATGATATTTGTCACGATTGTAATCAGAAGGGTTACACTTATATTTGGCCTTAGCATGATTCTTCCTATCCCTTAATGATTGGATGTCCTCAGTTAGCCACGGTGCTGGTACATGTTTCAATTTGACCGGCCGAAGAGGAGCATGAACGTCATACAATTGAATTAGCAGATCATTGAATAAACTGACTTGTTGGTCAACAGATGGTGCGTTTTCAATAACACTCCAATCTATCTTTTGAGCGTCTGCACGGAGATTATCCAAGTTCATACCACCAAAATTACGTCGCAGAAGAATGGTAGGCTTAGCCTTAGGAGGACGGATTTTATAGGAGAGATATATCAAATCATGGTAGGAGAAAGCATCTGCAGATAACTGACCATGCTTGGCAATATTATTAGGGGAGGAGACAATAATCAAATCGAGAAGCGATGGGGTGCAATTGGGAAAGTAGTGAGTCGCATTGAGGGGGAGAATGTTTAAGTTACAGGAATCAACGAGCGATTTTAAGCTGTTAGAACGAAAATTGTTTTTGAGTAGACATGTGTTGAAGTCACCCATGATAATAGTATGGCTGTAAGACGGTGTAAGATCCTCTAGGAGTTTCTCGAAGGAAGAGAAGTAATTAATTCTTAGGGATGGACTGTAGAAAACTCCTAGAAGAACTTTGGTATGGGAAAGTAATACCTCGAGGAAAAGGTGTTCCGCAGTATCCGGAGGAGGGGGCTGAGCTGATCGACTAATGATGGAATAAGGTATGTGACTGCGAAGGTAAATAGCCACTCCACCATGGGAAGTATTAGTACGATCATTTCTAATTAAATTAAAACCAGGTAGAGTATAAAGTGTAGAAGGAAGAGACGGATGAAGAAAAGATTCAGATATTAGAATGCCATGAATGTTGTTCAAATCGGAAAAAGTGGCAAGAAAGTCTGGGTAATGAGCGGGAATGCTTTGAGCGTTGATGTGAACAACATTAAAGTTCCTGGGAGTGTCTGACGTAATAGCTTGGAGACTCTCTTTCAGAGAAGGGATATTGCAGAAACTGTCATCGCTGCTCAATCCATCAGAGGAGGAAGAAAGAGATAAAAAGTCATAACTTTGATCAACCTCGGAATCTTGCATAAGCTTTAAAAAAAATTAAAAAAAAAATGTGTATAGTTCAAAATAAAATAAACTATTAATAAATAAATAAATACTACGTACCAAAAATAATAAACACTATTAATATTATTAAATCTGTAAACAAACTATGCGCATTTCACCCAATCACCAGCACAGCAATACAAAAATTACAATATTAACATATTAAGCTGATTACACTACATTACATTAACGTAAGACGTAAGAACAAAAAATAAAAATAAACACACAACAATAGCAAAAAAAAAAATACAAAAGAAAACAATAAAATATATATATCAACAAAACGTAAAATGGAACAAACATTAGGCAAATCTATTAAACCCAGAGCCGTGAGTAAACTGACATGACTGACAGAACGAGATTAATTTGTGATTGTGACAGTGATTACTTACATTACAAACTACAAAAATAAAAGTGCAAATGAAACCAACCAAATAAAAACTAGGAGAGGGTACAGTAACAAGAAGGAAGAAAAAGACAACAGGAAGCTAATCTAGTGTCGGTCACTCAGTCACTTCACAGAACAAACTGCACACAACGGATACAAGCAAAGAAATTAATATGCGACATACCGACAGGCTGCACATTTAAAGTCACTTATCTCTTGGCAGCCCCACGTCTCTTGGGCTTATCCTGTGCTTTTGGAGCTGTCGAACCCGAAGCTGCAGACAATAAAGGCGCTGTTGTTGGGATCTTGTCCAGATCAGACAGGCAATTTACCCGCTGCCGCTTGTCTTCAGGTCCCAACGCGTATATGAGTCCATTTCTCGTCCAACAGTTGGACACACCAAGGCGTTTTCGCGCTTCCATGAAGAGCTCATGTCGCTCGCTTGTTAAGAACTCGGACAAGGTTATACCGCTTCCCTTAAGCAGTGTCTTGGCAAACCAGACCCTATCCCGCACCACAATGTCACTGAACTTGACTAGGATGGGCCTTAGTTTCTCGTCTGCAGTTCGTCCAATGCGTTGGGCACGACTAATGTCATGTCTTGATATGGAAGTTAGATTGAGACGACGACCCGCTACACCCAGAAACACATCTGCTGCAACTTCATCCTTTTGCTCTGCTATCCCATGAACAAGTAGAATTCGACGACGACTACGCAACTCCCGCAACTCAGAACTCTTAGTAAGGAGCTCGACTTGTTTCTGGAGAGTGTCGAGTGCAGCTGCCACAAACCTCCGGAAGCTGTCGAAGTCTGCTGCAAGTGAAGGGACGGAGCTGGTTGCAGACGGGGTGGCTTTTTGTAGGCTCGTCTGGAATTCTGCCATCTTTGAGTGGAATACTGTCGACAATTCTTCAACAGTTTTCTTCATAGACTCCATTTTTTGGTGTGTGTGAAACTTGAAGTGTATAGTGCAATGAATATATGGAATTATGCTGGTAGGTAATGCACTTTATCTTAACATTTAAAGGCTAGATTTTGATGTAAATATTATAAATAATAAAATTAAATTTGAAGAGCAACTAAAAATGCGTCTTTCTCTTTGCACAACTACCCGCCGAAAAACATTGTTAGTAACAAGAACTGAAAAAAGTACTAATACAAATTGAAAAACGATTGTAATTACGACCGAACATTAGCAGAATTGGGAACCTGGATAAAATGGTAAAGAGAGACATTATGTCATAATATGAACGTTTTTGTTTTCATTGAAGTTTTCAAACTTTATCGCACTTCACACTTTGAAGGCAATATGAGCGAATACAAGACGTCACAAAACTTCCGCCGAAAACAAAAAAGGGGCTTACTTCAGGGTGGTATTCCACTCGTCCAATTTATTGGTCCAAGTGCATCTGATCAAAGAAATCTTCATCAGCCTGTCGACGTCCACTGCTGGACATAGACCTCTCCTAGCTCACGCTTATTGTGGCGTTCATAGGAGGCTATTAGCCTACAAAGTCAAAGTCAAAGTCAATAACATTTATTCAGTCTAGGCTGTTACAAGCACTTATGAACGTCAAAGGAGCTACGCCATCGGTTCACAAACCCTACGGCGGGAGACCTTGTAACGAGAAGAACCGGCAAGAAAGTCAAGGGCTGTTTTTTTCTCCCTGTTTTATTTCATACATATCAGTAAGGTCAATTTCCATCACAAAAGAAAAATACATCGCGCACCTATTTTTCTAAAATTCTGTAGGTATTCTGATTCCACAAGCTGGCGCGGCTGACGTCATGAAATTCAGCGCGTTTGATGAGTGCGGCGAGTGCGGTGCGAGCCGGCGCCGGGGATGATTCTGATTAATACTAAAAATTGTTAAAACGTTGGATATTGGATGCGATTCGAAGTGCGCGAGGCTATGAGGAAATGCGAAGACTGCAACGAGTGCGGCTCCTTCGGCGCGGACAGGTGCGCGTTCACCTTTAGTCGACTCTTACGACATCCCAGGCATGTAAAGGAGTGGTGACACTTGTATTCTTAGGCCGTCACCACATGGCTGAAGATCAAAGAAATAACAAGACTTAATCAATCATAATGAAGAAACTGCACAAGTGACATAGTAGTAGTACGAAATAGTATGGTAAGATTGAAACAATACTGCGATAAGAGATGGCAGTAGGCCCCCTGGATAAATGGTAAGGGTTCTGCGCCGCCATTAGTATTCCACTCCGCTTTAAGGTTTTATTATCACGCTTTGCGTCTCACCAGGCGTCACTCGCCTTTTACGATTGCAATTCAGAACGAGACATATGTAAGCGGTAGGGCCCATAAATCTCAACCCAACTTCTATTCTCAGACCCTCACGGAAATTTAAACTTTCTTACTTTCGTAATAAAGATTGTGACTGTGTCCCGGTGAGATTGTAAGTGGGCACGCGTGAGTTCTTCGTGCGTATGTAACATATGCGTGAGCCGATGGTTTTGTCTGTTTGTAGGTACTAGGGTGGTTTTGAATGCGTATAAGTAGATGAAATAATGGAGGCATCATTGTGCGGTGTTTGTGATTTAGCGTGGTGATTATTGAATAAAAACAGATGGAAGTTACAATTTTGAGAAGATCAGTACAGTTTCACTGGATTGTGTAAACATTTCCGGAATGATAGATAGATAGATAATTACTTTATTTCCCTAGATACTAGATGTGGCCGCTAATCCTCATACAATAATAAGAAGAAGACCATCTATCAAGGAAAGCTTGTGCCACATTAGCTTGGACAATAAATTGGCTGATGGTTATGGTGTAGGATAGTAAAGATAGCCTTACTATCCTATATTTACGCAAAAACTACTGAATGGACTTAAATCAAAGGACAATGAAAATTTCTATGGTACCATGCTGTCGCAATGTAGGCTTTGACGGTCGCTGGCTGATTGAGGGAATGGATGGTGCAGCAAATGATGAGACTTCTTATTTATTTTAAACTGTAGTTTATTTATGGATCAGAAACCAAAATTGCACATAGTATTTTTTTTATGTAAGAAGAGGAAATGGAAACAGTAAGTGTTGTCATTACAATAATAAAAAGTTACCTACTCAATCTTAATGTTGCCTGCAACAAATGCCCCAATAGTTTTTATAGTTACAACCACGATTTATATGTCAAATGATAGCTGAATATACAGATATTCAGCTGACTTTAAAGTACAGACTTTAAGAATAATAAAACAGTTATTGCAATAAAGCAGAAGATTCACAGTTATTGTGAAACAAAACTATTCATATTACTAAACAAATCCTCATAAAAAAAAAAACATTTTGCTAAGCTTTATTTTTACAATTATAATTATTTATCGTTTTACAATTGTAAATAAATATCTACTTCGGCTGATAACCGATTAATTAGAATGGCTTTACTTTAGCATGGTTCGAAACAATACCTGTGCCTCTGAATGCGTTGAACGCTGGTTGAACGCGTAAGCCACAGTTAGGACAATGCAACATGTTGAGTAAGAAGTATACACAGTAATCAACACGTAAAGGCAACTCAAAAGTCCAGGTTCAATAGCAGGGGCAAAGGGTTCCAAATGAGAATAAATAATCCACAAACTGAATCGAAACATGAACAGCAACAAATGACAAACGGTGACTGAATGAGTACCTAACATAATCCTAGTGACAGTGATTGTGGTTTACACCGAACATACCGCGTCGTCAGCAATTCACGAGTTCAACGCGCTCACTCATAAGCATTACTTACGTCATCCAAAGTAGTAATTATTTATTTTTACTTATATTAATTTAGTGTCTAAGCAACTGTACAACTGTAAACATTTTTGTTGCAGACTCCTTGCACTTTTATGTTTTTTTATAGTCTTTTTAATGTTTTGATTGATGAATTTGTCATTAAGACTTTAAGACGAAAAGTTGTGAAGTTTTGTTTCCATTCGGTTGTTGTCCTGTTTTTCTACTTTAATATTTAATTAAAACTTAGATAATACCTACATCTGCTTTCCATTCACCCATCCCATTAACCTACAGTCCACATCGTACGTAATATTTTGGTCCTTCTCCCGTAAATAGATTTTCACAGCACGTTTATAGTTGTCATCATTTGTAATCGTAGTTTTTCACGTAGTATTTATTTGCAAATATTTTAGATTTGTATTAAAATTTTCGCCTCATATGATTACGCGTAGTAAGAGCAAAACCATCCAAAAACATCCCCATCTCTACCGCACCTCATGTCGAATCATCGTCTGATGCTCACGTAGTGCCAACGGAAGTAGCAGCTATAGTCTGTACTTAAGGAGTTTTTTAAACCTGAAGTCCAAGATTTTGGCGCTAACAAAGGCATAAAGTGGAGCTTCATCCCAGCTGCTGCACCGTTTTTTGGGGGTTGTTGGGAGCGACTCATTAGAAGCATCAAAGTTGCTCTGAGCTCCACCCTCCATGAAAGAGCTCCTAAAGAGGAAGTTTTGTTAACCCTGTTACTGGAAGCAGAGGCTATTGTAAACTCACGGCCTCTCAGCCACGTTTCTATAGAGGCAGATGACGATGAAACGTTGACTCCGTTCCATTTTTTACTCGGAAGCTCGTCGAATCAACAGCTTCCATCGACGCCCCTGGATGATGGAGATCTAGTCCGCAGAGCTAGCTGGAAAAAGGCGCTCAGATTAAGTGACCATTTCTGGAAGCGGTGGATCCGAGAAATTTTGCCTACTATGCAGCCACGCCAAAATAGCAATAGAGAGCGCAATCTGGAAACTGGGGATGTGGTCATCATCGTCGACGAGAATTTACCTCGAGGAACATGGCCGCGTGGTCGCGTTGCTACTTTATACCCTGGCAAAGACGGTGTAGTGAGAGTGGTGGATGTAGCCACTGCAGGGGGCTTGCTACGACGTCCCTCTAGAAAGCTCGTAAAGCTTGACATCAAGGGGCCTTCTTACCCTGGGTAGCCTTGTCAATTTTGTGCTTTTCTGCACAAGGGCCTGGGATGTTGCAGACTCCTTGCACTTTTATGTTTTTTTATAGTCTTTTTAATGTTTTGATTGATGAATTTGTCATTAAGACTTTAAGACGAAAAGTTGTGAAGTTTTGTTTCCATTCGGTTGTTGTCCTGTTTTTCTACTTTAATATTTAATTAAAACTTAGATAATACCTACATCTGCTTTCCATTCACCCATCCCATTAACCTACAGTCCACATCGTACGTAATAATTTTATAATAAATTGAAATCTCATAACGTGGGTTTTCTTCAAGACACTCGAACTATTCACTACAACAACTTAACTTCTATATATGGTGAATCGAGTACGTGGTCTAAGCGGCTTAAACATCAAATGGTCAAATAATACACTGAGTGACAATGTCATAGTAGATCTCGGTTCGCAATAATCATACATGTTTCTAAATCGGTAAAGCTGTTTTGCAACTTCTAAATAAATAGGTATTTTTTATCTGCTGCTTTTACAAGATTTATTTATATGTCATAATTACTAACATTTTTTTAGAAGACTTTATATATGAATATATTTCAGAACTGTGACTGCTAAGAATCCTTGAGGCATAAATTGGCATTCTCTTTTGGTATGTAGGGACATCCAGTAGGCTACACATAGGCTACTTTTTATCCCAATATTGCCTCGGGAACAGGAACCACGCAAACCGCGGGCGGCCGCTAGTCAATTATAATTTATCTCTATAACCACTTGCATAACTACAAATCATGATAGGTTCCGGCATTATTGTTGTCAACAGAAAAAAAACAACGGGTTGCACTCCGGGAGTGACGGCAGAAGTGAAAACTGCTTAAACGAAACAGCAGGAGCAGGCAGGCATTTTCGCCGCGCGGTAGAAAGAGAGGGGGATATTACTTCCTCTCCTACGCCGCGTCTGCGGTCTACTCTCCCTCCATCTTACGAATTTTCGATCAGCACTCGGACCGCCTAACGGTATAGCTTGTGCTATCGCTATAGCTATCAAACTTTAAACTCTCATAAAACCCTTCAACAATAGGGTTTTTGTCTAATTCCTACATATTTCTTTTCATCTATTGGACGTACTATTACATTTTTAGTATTAAAGTGATAGCGTCTGCGAAAGCCCTTGCAGGGGGGTTTGAAAAATCGATAGCTAGGGCGATAGGACAAGCTATACTGTTAGGCGGTCGGGGTGCAGATCACGAGTCCTGACGCGACTTTAACATTTTTTACCCATCCTAAAAATTTAAAACTCTGATGTGCACAACGCCGCTAAAGAAGTTTTCACTTCAAAAACTGGAAGACAACAAATAAAGGGATAAACGCGCGCAATTAGTCATCGATTTAAAACAAAAGAGGGCCCAAAATTCGTCTCATCAAAAAGCAGTAAATCACTCTTTGCGCAATGCTAATACGGTTCAGAATCCCGCGACAGTTTCCTTCGAATAAAAATTCCCAGCGCTTAGGAGGAAGGTTTGAAGATACAGGTTTGATTTATTAAGCCCTGGGGAACAAAAACGATCAGATTTAATAGTCCAGCCATTCTTTCCAGGGATTATCAGGGAAAATGTTTAATAGCGACAGTTCGTTAATCTTGAGTATCATTAATATCAATATGCTGGTTTTCCGCAGGTTATTAAACTTGTATTACCAGAGGTGATATTACATAATTATAAGGAAGAAGGAAGTAGTCCTTTTTGTATTATAGCTGCCTAATAATAATAAGCTGTGTAGTGTCAGCTTAGAATAGCACTACCCCCTCCCATCCCGTTGGTGTCGTAAAAGGCGACTAAGGGACTCAGCCTTCAGGAGACGGGCAGCAGCGTCACCTACAAAACTTGGCCATACTGCGATCGCTAACTTGCTTGCCAAGCGTGGCGATTATGGCAACCCAATTGGGGGAAGCCTATACCCAGCAGTGGGTGTTATGTGGCTGAGACGACGACGACAAATAATAATGAAAGCATATTATTTATATTAATAAATAAGATATTTTTTGTAAACTTAGCAGTAGCGCGGGGTCGAAGTATGGCAAAGGTAAGCAGAACCAAATTTTTCTCCAGAACTTATCTCCACTGTATGGTGGATTGGTTGGGTGGGATTTCTAAAAGGGAAGCCGATGGGAATCGGTATGTATGCACCCTTTGCTACTGATACGTAGTAAGTTACTTACATTATTTTTAACCGCCTCTGTGGTCTAGTGGTACAACCACCGGTATCAGACCCAGGGGTCCCGGGTTCGATTCCCAGCGGGGGTACATATCGTAATCGGTTTGGTTGGTGGTAGGACTTGTTGTATGTCCACCTGGCTAGCTACCACCATCTTATCTAAGTCTGACGCCATGACAACAATGTTTTCAGCATTGTTGTGTTCCGGCAGTTAAAGATTAGATAGCCAGTTCCTCAGTGATTGAGGATTCCGGGAGAAGCTCGCTTCCATCATTCAGCCTTATAATATTTATAATAAAACGTATTCTCATTCATTCTTCGGGTCTCCGAACTAATAAGCTGATACGGAGTAGGAAACGTCCGTAACTTCGGCCAAAAGTACGGGTTACTAGTATACCTCCAGTTTCAACTATTACATTTTTAAAGGTATACAAAATCAACAGTCAAAATGATTTTTATCTTAAGCTGTGCTTAGAACAATACTCAACGACATTTACAGCTACATTTTAATACATTTGAACCAGAAAATGAATTTCCATTTAACAATCGAGTAGAATGAGACGCGGGGTCGGCCATGTAATATCCAGACTCGCATCATGTGCCCGATGTTTGTTATTCAAAGCCAGAAATGAATTTCTCCTGTTCGCAAACAGGTGCTATGCAGTGCTGTCCTTTACATTTTTAAATAAAGAAAGAAAGAAAGAAAGAAAGAAAAATTGTTTAATGGTTATTTTACACAGTAGGAACATTACATAATTGCATTACACTATAAAATAACCAAATTGGTCGCTACTCAGGTATGCTATGACCTGACACAAGGCCACAGCTCTGGTCTTCCGTAGCGCCAACGTGTGCCAGTGACAATTTTGCGGCACATGCATAGCGTAAAGATTACTATAGTTATACCTAAAATTAGTATTTAAGCTGTATCAAAAGTAAATATATAATAACAATATTAAAGTTATATGCGTATTAACAAACATCAAAATTGTGTATCTTAAATCAACATATTAGTGAAGTTAACAGTTGCACTATTACGATATCCATAAAATCACCAATTGTGTGTGTCCCTTTTAGGAAATTTTAAACATTTTGAGAAACTGCTAGTTACAACCGCAACAAATACAGCTGTACAAAATAACGAATGCACGAAATACAGATGTAAGTACGAAAGTACGAGACGGCCACCTATGTGTTAGATTTCTGCAAATGAAGTAAATGCTTTTCAAGTTGATTTTTGAAAGAATTAACTGTTTTGGAGTTTTTGACCGGTGGTGGAAGATTGTTCCAACATTTGGTGGCAGCATAACGGAAGCTGCCACGAAAGGCGGCCGTTTTGCACCGCGTATGAACCAAACGTGTACCGAAGCGTCCATTGCGGTTAGAAAAAGCAAGCTTTTCATATAAATAGGTTGGCTGTCTTTTTTCGATAACACCAAAAAGCAATGTAGCAAAATGAAGAGTTCGTCGCGATGCCATGTTCAAAAGTCCAAAGCTATTTATATATGGCGATATATGTGCTCGCCGTGGGATGGAGTAGCAAAACCTAATACATGCGTTTTGCACACGTTGAATAAGTTTTCTAGAACGTGCGAGTAGACATGCATTAAACACAGTGTCAACGTAGTTTAGTTTTGAAAGGATCAGCGAGTTACAAAGCCTAACCCGAATATCTGTGCTAATAAAATCACGAATTTTATAAAGAACGGAAAGTCTATAGAAACAGTTACGTACAGTTTGCAATAAATAATTTTCAAAGCGAAACGATTCATCCATTATGATTCCTAAGTTACGAGCCTCACAAACACGCTCGAGTGATGTTCCCATGATCTGCACTGAAGGATGTGAAGAGTTAATTTTATTAACTGTGTGTTTTGATCCAATAACGAGGTATTTAGATTTTGTTGGGTTCAAGATTAAATTATTTTTTTCACTCCATTTTACTATTCCATTAAGAACATCATTTAACTCATTTACGGCCTGTCCAGTATCAGCAGGTTTAAAAGTTGTATATATTTGTAAATCATCTGCGTATATGTGATAATGAGAATTTTCTAGTACACGTGTAATATCTGCGCAGTATACCGCAAATAATATAGGCCCAAGAATAGAGCCTTGAGGGACGCCTCTCAGAACGGGTGTAATATTGGATGCACGTTTCGATCCATTTCCATCGGGTAGTTCGACAAATTGCGATCGACCATTTAGATAACTAGCAAACCACTTGATCGCCGAGATATCAAAACCATAATAGGAGAGCTTAGATAAAAGAAGCGATATATCAACTCGGTCAAAAGCGCGAGAAAAGTCAAGAAGTGTTAAAATAGTGCCTTTGCCTACATCTTGAGCCGCCAGTATGTTATCGATCACATCCAATAAGGCTGTCGATGTGCTGTGACCCTTTCTGAAACCAGACTGTCTTTTTGGCAAGATATTGTTATTCTCTAAATATTCTGTAACTTGAAGACATACCACTTTTTCAACCACTTTTGAAAGAAACGGAAGTATACTGATTGCGCGTAGATCACTCAACTCGGCAGGATTATTAGTTTTCGGGAGTGGTTTAACTACCGCAATTTTCCAAGCATTAGGAAAAGTTGTTGGTCTCGATAGACCTGTTCACAATGGCTGTTATCAACGTCAGAGTTTGAGGGAGGATCATTAAAATCATATCCATCGTTATTCCATCAACACCCATAGCATTTGAGTTAAGACTCTTGATTACCTTACTTATGCAGTGTTCATCGACTGTTTGCAAACGGAAGACACCAGGACCGTGTCTGTGAAACTCATAAAACGTTAAAGTCGAAAGATCAACCTCGTTGACACTTGGCAGACACAAAAAGAAGTTATTTATTAAATAAGGGTCATTAAGATCAGAAGGTATTTCACCATACTTTGGTTTAAAGTCAGCTATATTACTTTTGATTTGTTTCCATAAAAGTTGTGGTTCATTAATATTAGAGTTAATTTGATGTTCAAAAAAGGCTTTCTTTTCTGCACAAAGGGCCACAATAACAGAATTTTTGAGATTTTTGTAGTATTTCATGTGGGACTCATCCTTTGAAAGGTATCCACGTTGATGTGCTTTATCTCTCAATTTAATCATTTCCTTAATGTTGTAAGTTATCCAAGGGTAAGACTTCTTTCTTATAGTAACTTTTTTATAGGGTGCAAATTCATCATAAAGAAGCAAGACATAAGCCGAGAATAATTCAACCATAGAATTAACGTCATTACTAATAATACTATTCCAAAGTAAATTATCAACTTCAGAGTAAAATAATTCTAAATTAATTTTCTTTAGAGGCCTATAAACAACAGATGTTGGTTTAAACTTTTCCTTTTTTATACGAAGTTTGCACAACAATAATGCATGCTTACCTAAATCGGGAATTCGTATCACATTCACATTAAGTTCTATATTTGAGCACATTGTGTCTATTAGAGTTTCACTATTATCTGTAAAATGTGTTGGCTTAGTTACGAATTGTGTGAGATTGACGCTGCTCAGAAAAAATGCGAACTTTTTAGTATCAACGTTGTCACTTTGTAATAAATTTATGTTAAAATCACCGGATAATATTATGTAGTCAAAGTTGGAGAGCGCAGACACAGAATCCGTCAAAGCATCAAAGAAAAGATCAACGTTCTGCCACGGTGGACGATAAGCAGTGCCAAACGCTATTTTCTTGCCGTTACTATTGTAACTTAGCCACATTTGTTCAACACCCGCCGACTCCGGGTGAGCTAGCATGCGCGCGTTGATGCCCTGTTTTATATAAAAGCCAACGCCACCGCCGCGGTTCCGATGGCCAGCCGCAGCAGCGACGCGGGGCCGGTGGCGTAGGCGGTATCCGGCTAGAACCGGCGCGCGTGCTTCCTCTCCCGCCCTGAGCCAAGTTTCATTTATCGCCATAATGTCGATAGAGTGCTGTAACATGGCAGCGACGAACTCATCATGCCTAGTGCCTAACGAACCAGTGTTTAAAAAACCCAAAGAAAAACATTTACCCTTTATAAATTGAATAACATAAGCATAAACAATTTGGTAAAACTTGCAATTAAGTAAATAAAGTCTTAGATATGTAATATGTCGCTTATCGGTAATCTTTGATACTAAAAAACGTGGAACCATTACCATACGTGTCTTAATGTTAAAATAAATATTATTAAAACATGTTGCATTCAAATTATAAAACAACTTAATCAACCGTAACTTCCCGAGAAGATATTCTCTTGTATAACACATAACACGTTTTTTAATGAGGCAAAGTATAACAAAAACAGTAAAGAAAAATAAATGTAACCAGATCAAACAGTTATCATTATAAAAACAAAACGACGAGTCAAATAAACAATTATTGTGAGCTAACCATAATGGAACGTAACACATAAAATGTTTTTCAATGAGGCAGAATACAACAGAAATAGAAAATAAATGTAACCAAATGAAACAATTATCATTATCAAAACAAAACGACGAGTTAAATAAACAATTCTTATGGGCTAACCGTATTGGAGCGTAACAAATAAAATGTTTTCCATTGAGGCATAATCTATCAGAAATAGAAAACCCGAATAATTATAACCAAATGAAATAACCTTCATCAAAACCGAATGACAAATTAAATAAAAAAATATTGTGAGCTAACCGTGTTGGAGCCAAAAATCTTTGTGCAGTCTATATCAGATCGAATAGGCAGAGCTGGCTCCCCTTGATCACGTCGTACCAAAGTCATACCATCATGTGTCCAGGCGAATTTCCAATTGTGACGTCGTTTTTCCTCACGGGCACGGCGGAACAGTCGCCTGTTCTCAGGAGTCAAACGCTCGTTAACGTAAAAGCGACGCGGAGCGCCGGGCAGGTCGAGGCCGGCGGTGTCAGCGCCGCGGCGCACGCGCGCCGCGCGCAACAGCTGATCGCGCTGGCCGCGCCGCAGCAAGCGGACCACCAGCGGGCGCGGGCCGCTGCCGCCAGCGCGCTCGGGCGTACCTTCACCACGACGCGGTCCGACCCTCGTCGCGCTAACGATGTCACTCTCGCACAGCGTTACGCCGAGTTTCGCGGCAATAAGTGTTGTTGTATGTACTAAGTTTTCATTGTTTGTTTCCGTAATCCCAGATATCTCGACATCGTTCAATAATAGTTCTTGTGCCCGAGCGTTTAGTTCTTTCTTTAAATACGCAATAGACGTCTCGAGGTCATTCACCCTGTCATCATTTTTTCCCTCGAGGCGATTTTCAATAGCAGATATTCGCTGTTCCATATTGTCGAATCGAGAGTTATACGATTGTATGGACGTTGCCAATGTATCAATTTTACTGAGTAATTGCTATAAAGGTTTTTTTATTGAAGCTGCATTATTTCCGTATTGCCAGCAATTTTGTAAACTGTGATAGCCAAAGCTATTAAATGTATTTTTAATGATTTTTGAATTTTTACATTTTTCAATGCTATTTTTTCAATCCGGTCCAATGCTCTTGAGCATTACCATTGGACCGGATTTCCAAAGGTCGTGGGTTCAATTCCCGTCTGAGAATTCACTTGTGGCCGAGTTAATTTTTTCAAATATTTTTCTATTTAAATTTTTCTATTTTTGCTTTTTAGTTTTTTGAAGTCGGTTTAGGTTATTTTTATAAAAAGTTTTTTATTTCACAATTTTTAAAGGAAGAAGTCCCGCACCTACACTAATAACTTTATGTCAACTGCTCATCACCTTTTACAAAATGCTGCTTTTCCCGGTGCAGGGACGTTAATTGTTGAGGATAAACATAAATAATCAACTTACTTACTTACTGCTGTGGCTCAGGGAGCCGAAGCAAGTCTTGGCCAACGACAATAGAGCACGCCATTCTTTTCGCCTTAATGCCAACTCTGACCAATCGTGGACACCTAATTCAGCGAGATCTTTATTGATCTGATCCTTCTAGCGGTACCTAGGTCTGCCAATCAGGTGGCGCCGGCGCCCCGTGGGGACTCCCATGTACGCTCTTTTCGTTTCGTTTTTTTTTTTAATTTTGTATTTTATTTTAAACAAACATTAAACCCATTATAATTATATATTAAAACAACGGGACTAAAACGCGACATTTATTATGTAGTACAACTATGTACTTACAGCTTGAAGTTTCGGCAATAGCCGTGGTCACAAGCACACATGTTTTGTTTTAATCCCGTCGTTTTAATATATAATTATAATGGAACGCGAAAAATCTAATATTAAACCCATTACTGAAAACCGCATCAAAATCGAACTTTTTGTTTTGGTTTTGCTCTAACAAATGTTTACTGCAGCGCCCCTGGTAAGTTGTCACCGTAACACTTAACTAAGTACATTCACCAATCAAATCCAACCCATTACTGAAAAATCCATCAAAATCGGACTTGTAGTTTTGAAGATAAATGGCAACATCGGTTTGCAAAACAAATGTTTACTGCAGCGCCCCTGGTAAGTTGTCACCGTAACACCTTTGTAAGAACATGCACCAATCAAACTCGAACCCACCACTGGAAACCGCATCAAAATCGGACTAATATTAAATGTAAATGGAGATAAATGGCACCATTGGTTTGCACAAATTAACAAACAAACAAACAAACATCCTCTCACCCCAAACGCATAAACCGTCTTCGTCGTGGGTAAAAACAACAATAAAAAACCTGTCACTCAAATTTTACTTACGTGAGTAGTTGCGCAGTGAGCAATTTGCCGTCCAGGCGCTCTATTTTTTATTCACTCGTCGTGCGTCGAGCGCTTGGGTTTTTACTAATTTTCGTTCGACACTCGAATTTCCGTATTTTTGAATGCCTTGAGTGGGTTCATTGCAGTCCAGCGAAACAAACCTGCGACGCGTGACTTAAGTTACATGCGTGTGACTTAAGTTATACAAGCGATTCAAAAATAGTGCTCTGCGCACTGATTTCCTCCTAACTTATTATTCGAGGAGGTGACGAATAGGACCTACTGAGATGCTTGACCTTGACAAATGTGAGCAAAGTAACACGAATTTTTTGTCGCGGGCGGTAAATGCTCAAAGCGCGAGCACTCTAGGGTTAAACGACATTGGCGAGTCATATCATAACCGAACTTACTACAAAAAGGTCTATTTTCGGCAATGTTTTTTTTTTTATGTAATACCGTAAACATAGGTGTTGTGTGGCTGTATTCAGTATTGAATATACGACATTGAATGCATCACCAACACTCTATGTGACTGAGTATAAATTTACACAGCATTAAAGTAGTAAAAGCGTAGAAAAGTAATTAATCTTAATAAGTATTAAGATTAATTACTTTTAGAGACCTTAAAGTGTTCTTCAGAACAAAGGGCAGAACAGAACAGACTAACAAAAAACCTTGCCTTAAATTTATTGTATTTGGATGCATTAAACACGGCAAATTCAATTTATCTCCCTGAAAAAGGGACGTCATTAATGTTTTCTTCAGCTGTCAAATACTTAAAGAATAAGAAAAATGTATAAAGACTTTTGCTAAATACGTATTGTTGGTTGTTATTTGCAAAAAAAAAAAGTATTTTGATTCAGTTTTTTTTTTAATTTTTATGTACCGTCCGTCACGTCAGCGGTCTCGAGGGTAATCCAGCTGGGAATGACGTAATGAATATTAATGTTATCATTGTTATTACCACAGTTCCTGTTTACAGGGCGGGTGCGGTGAAGCAACTGTACGTCATAGCAACTAAGTATAGGTTGTATTCTTTTGACGTGGCGCACGTCGGTGAATAATAAGAGGAATCTCTGACGTCATTAATGGTATTGGGAATTTCGTAGAGATAGATAAATTTTTTGGCGCATAAGGATGGTAGCGTTTCTTAGCGTTCCCGTGGAAAAACGGGATTAAACGTATAATATGTTTGGATTGGATATAAGGTGTATTTTTGAAGTGAAAACTTCTTTAGCGGCGTTGTGCACATCAGTTTTAAATTTTTGGGATGGGTAAAAAATGGTAAAGTCGCGTCAGGACAAAAATAGAGCTCCGGTAGACTTTTTTCAGAGAGCTTTATTTACAAAAGTAAAAGATGTATAGAAAACGGTTATATCACAAATTAAGAGGTATTTCATTTGAATAATAAAACCCTAAAAAACCCTAAACTGAAGTACCAAATATATGTTTTGGGTAAATATAGTGCCCTTAAAGTCTGAAATAGTCGTTTTATTTATATACATCCCTAATATAAATAAATAAAATAAATAAATATTTCCATACAATCACACCAATTATCTAGCCCACATTAAGTATCATGAAGAACTTGTGTTATGGATACTGATACTAGATAAAGGATAAACATTTTTTTTTTGTAATTATACATACATAATATACATATTAAACATCCAGACCAAGACAAATAGACATGTTCATGCACACAAATATTTGTCTTGTCCGGGGATCGAACCCGGGACCTCTGGCGCAGAAGGTGGGGTTAGTACCCCTGCGCCAAACAGATCGTTAAATATGCTTAATAGTCATGTACAACTGCCATAAAGCTTTAACATAACATTAAAAATAGCGACTCCATCTGTTTTCTCATAATAAGGTGAAAGAATTTAAGTATGCATGACGTGGAGAGCATAAAATATGTTTTCAATCCCTCACAAATATTAAATAAACCGTAGTGCTGTGCCGAGAAACAACATGGAACGGGCTTTGTAAAATATAAACTTTAATTTCTGTTTGCTTCATATGGTGGACACCGTAAAGTCAGTTTTATGCTATTTTTCTTATAGTAAAAAAACCGATATCGCTGAACGACTGCTCAGCTGAAGTGGCAGTGGGCGAGACACATAGTGAGAAGAACCGTCGGCTATCGGGGCGGAATGTTTCTGGAATGGCCAGTCAATAGTTTTGGAAACTGAATTTCGGGAACAACTCGGAAAAAAACTACGAGAATCGATTCCTGAACTATATATGTATAATATTGTTTGCACCTAGGTTCCTACAAATTTGAGCGGAACCCTCGGTGGACGAGTCCGACTCGCACTTGTCCTGTTATTTTCTAGTATATTTTCTTGTTTTAAAGTAATCATATAAGAATAGCATTGTAAAATGCAAAATTAAAAGTCACCTTATCGCTGTTGAGTTATTGGTCCTTCGAGCCGGATATTACATCCTATCAAGGGGATTCTATCGATGTATGCAACATTTTAAAGGAAATGAGTGTCTCCTGATAGGGCGAGGCAATGTTGCCAGCCTGCCAATATCCGTGCAACATGCGTCACGTTGTTCGTATTCCCTCGGGAACTAACGTGCTTGTCGCGGGACGTGATCGAAAATAGAAACCTTCGATATCTATATCGTACCTCCGGAGAAATAAACCCACAACTGTAAAATTGTCATTTTTCAGAACTTGAGTATAAAGATTTTTTTCTATAATTTGTGGATTTCCTGATCAGGGAATAATTTATTTATTTATTTTGTTCACGATTTCTGTAACAAGAGGGTGTTTACTAAGAAAATCAATATGTTTTTAATTTGAAATAGTTACCAACTGTAAAAAAAAAATCTGAAGTAATTAGGTCCCTTAAATGTGCCTTTGTGGCACTAAGTACATGAATTGCTAAGTACAGTTGTGACAGAATCTGAAAACAAAAGTACATTTTTACCTCATAATATTGTATTTAATTATGAATATCTAAATAAAAATAGTAACATAATGAAAGGAAACAAAAAAAAGCGATAAAAATAATATTCTAATTGACATAAAATTTAAGATGTGCCTTTGTGTCTCTAAATTAAATTCACTACCTGCGGAGCGCCCCGCACAACTGACAGTTCGCTCCCCGCGTCACCGACTCCGTACAAAATTTACAACGGACCCTCAAAGACACATCACGACATCTAGCGGAAATTGATGAAACTACAATTGGATCTTTGTTTCTACGGTTAAAGGTGCACTTAAAAAATGGTTTGGCATAATTAACTAAATTTTGCTATTTTTGCAATTGAGCCTTTGTTTCTCCGAGGGTACGATGTATCTACACAATGATGTTGTGACTTTACATATTATTAAATTAGCACTTCACTGTTGCGTAGATTTAAATGCGTTCAGACATAAAGTTAAGAGAAAATATTTACTCTAAGCTTGAAGTAAGAAATAAAACCAATAGTTTTTTTTATGTTGTCCAATGCATATTAACTCAAGAAAAATATTTTAACGCATAATAAATTATGATAAATAAAGAAAATACCTCAATGCCCCAGTTCAGCTAACAATTCCGAGTTCGGAACCGTTTGTAAGCCGATATAAATAAAATACAGATGCGACTTGTCGCTAACAAGAAAACCGCAGAATTTGTTCTGTCGCAGAAAAAAATAAGATAATAAGAATATTTATCGCCTCTCGTATATCAACAATTTTGTGTTCGAATGCGCGAATAATACATTTGAAGGAAGAATATCATATCTAAGGAAATAATGCTTCCTGTTTTAATGTTTGTATTAACTCACGTAGAAATTATTAAAAAGTAATGTAAATAATAATTATACAATAATTCGTCACGACCAAGAAACAAATCGTCACTTACAATTTAGACTTATAATTAAATATTATAATATAATCAGACTTATAAGAACCTAAAAGAATATTTAAATATTTCACTTCAGTAACAGCTATTGCACATCTTAATTTTTGGCGCGCACTTTTCATTATAGGTACTAACCCCCGTATTCTATGTCGTTCCTCCAAATCTTTTTACACTCCACTCAACCTCGTCGTGGGTAAAAATGGTATTGTGCAGTAGGCCTAACACGGAGTGGCTACGTATTCTTTGGCTCCTCCAGGTCCTTACGGAGTTATGACTTAGAATACCGATTTCGAGGAGTATTTTGAAGAGGTTTTCAATGAGGTTTCGTTAAGTCGAGGACGAGTAAGTTTTGGAGGAACGACTTAGAATATGGGTGAAAGAGATAGAAAACGCGCTCTTTTTTTACTTTAAATACATTTACTTTAAATTGAATATATTTTGGCTGTGTGTCAGCAAGAAACCATACGGTAATATTAATTTTAACAAGAAGTATTAAGTCTCTCTTCTCTTCTCTTATCGCATGAGGAGTGGCTATCTCTGTTGTTAGAGTTTTCAAGTCCCCTTAAAGGCCTCTGACTTGGCTTAACGACTGCCATCAGATGACAACAGCCGGGACTGACGGTTTAACGTGTCTGTGTCAGCACTCAGTTGTAATGCCACTTTATGGTCACCCATCCGACACCAGGCCGGACCAAACGTTGCTTAACACATGTGATCAAATACGATCAGTCTGTTAAGCCTCACCATAAGCGCTTCAGTATTAAGTAAGTAATATAAATGTTTAATAACCTTTTCAATGTTTACTGTCAGAGACACTAAAGGTACTTGGAGGTGTTTGATTAAATCCTGTCTAACCGAATGTTTACATGAATCGTCACCTGTTTCGTATTTAATTAACAATATTGTTATGATTGCTAGAGGACTGTCTACATTTGTGATACATAGTTTTACACCTAAATAAAACACCACTGGAACGTAACACGAGATTTACATAAAAAATTGCCCCAAATTTTAGAGTATTAGTAGCCGACTGCAGTTTTACTTGCGTGGTCTCCGTTCCCATGGAAATACCGAGATAAAATTTTCATGGCATACACTCCTCTGTATTGTCAATCATGTCAATCCCATCTTAAAGACGCATTAAATCCTTGTTCAGCTCTTAACCGTTATCTCATCGGAGGTGGCTCCTGTCGTCTGTGGTGCATAAAGCAAAGTGCGGCATTAGCGGCGCTCGTAAACTCGGCTTGCAGCTAACGCTGGGTTTCATGGGCTACTTGTTGGCGATGGCTTTTCCACTACAGGCTCGTAATGTTGAGATTATGCCAGTCTTTATATTAGATGTTTTTGATTTTCGCAGAAGCTCGTAGTTTCATCTCAAAAATTGGAGATGAATTTTTAAAATATGTCATTTTTTATTTCGAATTTTGTTGGTTGAAGGACTTATTTTAAGTCCGCTTGGTAAGCTACCACCATCTTATATTGGTTTGTCGTCATAGCAAGAATGTTTTCAGCGTTGTTGTGCTCCAGCTATTCCTCAGTGCTTGAGGATTCCCGGGAAAATGCGATCTCACCTTCAGCCTTATCATAACCTAACATCGGGGGGTCTTCAGCCATCTTTTAGCGCAGTGATGTTTCAATTCCAACCGCCTCTGTGGTCTAGTGGTACAACCACCGGTATCAGACCCAGGGATCCCGGGTTCGATTGCCAGCGGGGGTACATATTGTATTCGGTTTGGTTGGTGGTAGGACTTGTTGTAAGTCCGCCTGGCTAGCTACCACCATCTTATCTAAGTCTGACGCCATAACAACAATGTTTTCAGTATTGTTGTGTTCCGGCAGTTAAAGATTAGATAGCCAGTTCCTCAGTGATTGAGGATTCCGGGAGAGGCTCGCTTCCATCTTCAGCCCTATCAATACTTAACATCAGGTATGATGAAGGCTAAGAGCTTCCCCGTTGTTAATAAAAAAAATAACTTACAATGCTACTTCGTACTACGAGTCTGTTAAAGTAAGTTTTGTGACTTTTTGCTCAATCATCGCCTCCAAATTGAGAAGTGTGTCAAAATGTGACAAATTCAATAAAAACAAAACGCAAACAAAACGTTCTTATGACATGATGGTTTCTAATAGATGATAGTAGGCCCGCAGGTATGATGATGGCTTACCCCCATATTCTAAGTCGTTCCTCCAAAACTTTTTACACTCCACTCAACCTCGTCGTGGGTAAAAATGGTAGTCTGCGCTAGGCCTAACACGGAGTGGCTACGTACTCTTTAGCTCCTCCAGGTCCTTACGGAGTTATGACTTAGAATTCCGATTCCGAGGAGTATTTCGAAGAGGTTTTCAATGAGGTTTCGTTAAGTCGAGGACGAGTAAGTTTTGGAGGAACGACTTAGAATATGGGTGTAGGAATTTCCCAGACCAAGAAAAAAAATTACCATAACATCTATACATTATTCAATTTAATTTAATTCATTTATTTATTTATAATTAATTTATTCTCACCAAAACCCATTCGAACAAAAATACATAAACATTGCTTAGCTTAAATATAGGATCCAAGATAGCAGAAGACATTATTTTATCAAATAGGGTTACGGCGGGCTAACACCTGAAGTAGGAAAATCCTGTGTCTCAGGTTGTTAGCCCTCCATCACCATGGAATTCTGATTAAATTAATTTATATATTCTATAGTTACTTGTTGTCACTGCATTAGTTTACCAATATCGAGTAAGATTGTATTGGTTAGTGGATTCACATAGGGATTAATAGTTCGGTTATTACTTGTAGTACTTAGTTGAATATCAATTCGTGTGGTTAAACTAGGTATATACATCATTTATCGAAGACGGATAAGCTGCAGAATATTAATCATCTTACTATCCTATCAATATTATAAATATAAAACTTTGCTTGTTTGGATGGTTGTTTGTTACTCAATCAACACCGCTGAAGGGATTTGAATATTCGGCACGCGGGTAGACAGTCTGGATAAAAGAATAATTATATCCTGATATTTCCACGGGAAGCGAGTTTTAATCCGTATAGTTGTATTAATTACAGACGACCTGCGTGGCGCAGGGGTACTAAGCCCGCCTTCTGCGCCATAGGTCCCGGGTTCCCCGGACAAGACAAATATTTGTGTGCATGAACATGTCTATTTGTCTTGGTCTGGGTGTTCAATATGTATATTATGTATGTATTTACAAAATAAGTATACAAGTATGTTTATCTGTTATCTAGTATCCATACCACAAGTTCTTCGTGAAACTTAACGTGGGCTAGATAATTGGAGTGATTGTATAAAAAAACATGATTATTTGATACCAAATTTTAATATAAATGTCAGCAATATTCTAATTACAACTTTTTAATTTACTCAATACTCAAAGTCTCATTTACAGGCTATAAATATATTTTTTTTGCTCTATAAAGACCGAGTCTCTTTCGACAAAGGTCCAAAGGCCCAGTATTTAAATCCTAGCGGGATAATCCACCACGAATGGTTCTCCCGTCCACCTTTTGGGTATAAAGAGAATTTATTGTTTCAATATTAGAATGGCAACGTTTTGTTTAGGTGTAATAAAAATATGAACAGAAGCCGGGTTCAACTTAAAAATGTTTTTTTTTTTTTTTTTTTATTCTTTATGAAGAGACCGGGGTTTTTGTCTTTCAGACATGCCAACCCCATCGTAACCTTATCCTATTCTGCTCAAATGAGAGGCAGCTATTGTAAAACCGTAACTAAGCGACAAAGTCCTTTAGCAATAGTTTAATTTTATTAATGCTTTACTTTTAAGATGTGATGATAGGTACTACTTTCTTTTTAAATTTATTTAACATAATAAAGCTTTTACATCGTTGACAAGCGCACCAAAAATCGCTTGGATTTGTCCGGTGTGCTGTGAGTACGTAATTTATTTCATATATAAGTACTTAGAAGAGATTATAAGAAAGAAGATTAATGTTGGACTACTTAACTTACCGATTACTAAATAAACATTTTACACATTGAGTTTGTATAAGTGACAGAATTTTGCATAAACACAACAAAAACTGTGTAATTACTGACATTAAAAATACTGACAAATTATCAAATATCAAAATATCAAATTATCTTATACTTATGGTAAATTTTAAATAGAAAAATATTGGAAAAAATTAACTCGGCCACAAATGAATTCTCAGACGGGAATCGAACCCGCGACCTTTGGCAATCCGGTCCAATGCTCTAACCGCTGAGCTACCGAGACTTTACTAAAATTTACCATAAGTATAAAAATTGCATTGAAAAATGCAAAAATTACAAAATCATAAATTATGTTATGTCAAGTTTATATAAAAAAAAAAAAACTACAGTTCTATAATGTAGTTTTTTTTTAATTACTTTAGGATTTAAAAGTAGCGATTAAAAAAATATGAATTAAGCAAGTTTGAGTCGTATTTTTTTCCCCATTCAATTATTCCCATTTCCCATTATATCGATAAAAGAGCAAATTGACGTTAAAAATAGATAGTTAAGGTATCAAGCCCTGTTAATTTTAGATTCTCCCGTTTCTTAAAATTGTCTTATACATAAACAAAACAAAAGGTCAAATACAGTGTCTAACCAGTGAATAAAAGTAGACGATTTAAAGGAGTCATTACTTCCTTAAGAATGGAACAACGCCCAGTTAAAGCGCAAAGGGGAACGAACAAAGTACCCAAATTTGTATCAAAAGACCACTCGGGGGTTGCCAGGATAGTCACCTAAATTACAACTTTGACTGAAAAAGCGGTTAATAATACTTAATTATCAAGCATTTACTTTAATTGTTAATAGTGGTCACACTATAAAAATAATTAAGGGTTACGCTAAATCGCGTTGAAAATTCGTTAGTGTGAGTACTTAGGTATAAGCAAGTGGAATGATTGGGAATTGGCCATCTTTTGAAATTTATTACCAACTTATGGACAATGGATTCAAAAAGACGAAGAAGGAGGTATGAAATCGATTCTATGATACTAAAGAACCCCTTAAATAACAACGTTTCGGTGTTAATAAACTGTCCTGTCGACTTTTGTACGGTGGAGTCAATTTCTCCATACAAATATTTTTCAAACTACTTGATTGAATTGTGTTGATAAAGTTAATATTTTTTAAAGTTACTTACTGTCTCTGTAGTTCAGTAGTTAGAGCATTGAACCGGATTTCCGAAGGTCGTGGGTTCAAATCCCATCTGAGAATTCATTTGTGGCCAAGTTGATTTTTTCCAATATTTTTCTATTTAAAATTTATTATAAAATACTGTGTTCGTTATCTTTATCTCAGCCACACGACACACACTGGTATAGGCCTCCTCCCCCAAGGATCTCCACAAAGCGATTGGTGTTCATTTTTATGTAAATAGTTTCCAGTCAACAATCAATTTGTAAGATCGGTGTTTGCTCCACTATAAAAACAATACAACCACAGAATAAATAAGTGTAGACAGCAGAATCTCAAATCCCCACAATTCGTGCAAACATGTCCGCGCGTGGCAACACCGCTGGTTGTTTATTCACCGCCACCCGAAGCAACGGCCCTCTGGCCAACAATACGTAGGAACTCCTCCCTCCCGTATTTATTCTCACAGATTTCACATTCATTTCTCGCGTTGGTATTGAATTTTTCATTTTGACTTGAATTTTTGAAAGCTCTTTTATGTGCCTTAGGTGATCGACTGTTTGAAATTGTGTGAGGTATACCGAACTCTTGCTTTAAAAGGGCCTCAATATCGTTATAAATGTTTCGT
Organism: Chrysoteuchia culmella; assembly: GCA_910589605.1. Taxonomy (NCBI): domain Eukaryota; kingdom Metazoa; phylum Arthropoda; class Insecta; order Lepidoptera; family Crambidae; genus Chrysoteuchia; species Chrysoteuchia culmella. The sequence goes on from OU342647.1 coordinate 24,016,581, forward strand.
TATGATGTATGGAATTCAGAAATAACTTGAAAATTATTTGGTGTATCGTAGTAATTAACACATTGAAATAAAATTAATTCATGATGATATTTTTGGGATTTTTATAATTTACCTTCTAAGTAGAGTATTGGTTGCGATGCGAAGCGAAAACAGCTTCGTTTTAGGTCTTTTCATGCTTGAGTTCACACCGTAAATAAAGATTATAGCGTGAACTATTACGTTTCAGAGCGGAACCAGCCTTTTTTTAGCCAACTTCAAAAAGAAGTAGGTTATCAATTCGATGGTATATAATCGTGTCTGCGCTTTAATTTATGTGGAAGGCAGAATGTACATACGAGTACTTCACGCCATTAAAAGTGCAGGTTGAGAGTAAATAAATATCATTCATACACACCTATGGGTTTGTTTTATGACTTTGTCCGGAAAGAACAGTGGCAGGTGACTAGCCAACGTCGATATTGGTTTTCAAATATGCCTTGCCCGTCGAAAGACTTTTACTACCTACTGGAAGCTAGTTGGAAAATTCTATATTTACCGTTACAAATAAAATACTGTTACGGCAACAAACCTTCTTAGGCAATTCATTTTCAATGTGATGTACAACTCTATAGATTCCCACCAAGGAGGTGTTATGACCGCTCTCTGTAAATATGTCGCGTCCCCCCACTTACCACTAATTTTTTCCTATCTACTGCAACATTCTATGTAAATAAATATTTTTTCAAACTATATTTTGTCGTCGTTGTCGTCTCAGCCAAATGACACCCACTGCTGGGTATAGGCCTCCCCCAAGGATCTCCACGACAATCGGTCCTGTGCTGCCTGCATCCAGCGGCTTCCCGCGACCTTCACCAGATCGTCGGTCCACCTTGTGGGGGGCCTACCCACGTGGCGTCGTCCGTGGCCGTGTAGTGTCGGCCTAGAATAGCACTACCCCCTCTCATCCCGTGGGTGTCGTAAAAGGCGACTAAGGGACTCAGCCTTCAAGAGACGGGCAGCAGCGTCACCTACAAACTTGGCCATACTGCGATCGCCAACCCGCCTGCCAAGCGTGGCGATTATGGCAAACCCCCAATTAAAATGGACAGGCACAAACTATATTTACGGGCTTTCAATCTACACCACTTATGTTGCAAAACAAATACGTACATAAATCTGGAAAGGTAGTGAATTATACGTAGTACCGTCGTACATGTGGTGTACCTATCTTATGCGTAAGACGGAGCCGTCGGAGGGAGCTAAGTGCATTTGCCTGATGAAGGCGAAGGACGAGACGGCAGGACTTTTTCCATCTGGCTAGCTACCACCATCTTATCTAAGTCTGACGCCATAATAATAATGCTTTCAGAATTGTTGTGTTCCGGCAGTCAGAGATAAGATAGCCAGTTCCTCAGTGGTTGAGGATTCCGGGATAAGCCCTTCCATCTCCAGCCTAATCATTATTTAACATCAGGTATGATGAAGGCTATAAGCGTCTACCCGTACTACGTGGTCTTAAAAAACGTTCTTAACTGACTATATTCTTCAATTTGAATTGTGAATAATACGTTGTATCGTACAACACAGTGGTGTATCATTAGGCGTAAGACGGTGCCGGTTTGGAGTGGAGTGGCGCAGGCAGCTAAGTGCATTTGCATAATGAAGGCAATTTCCCAAGAAGTATGCCGCTCACCCCTTCTTTATGGTGAAACTACAGTTTTTGCAGCCAAATGCTCTGTGACGTATTGGGGGCCTCGTTTCATGTTGTGTGTGGAATCTGTGTCAATAATTTTTCTTTTGACTTACGAGATCAAGTGTCAGTACTTTTCTTCTTTTTGATACAGGGTGTTAAAAGACCAATAATGAAGGTGTAATATAAGCAAAGTGTACATCAAACTAAATAAGAATGTGAAAAAAATTGCTGATAAATGACTCTTATTTTAAGGAAAAAAAAAATTGGTGATAATTTTACACGCAATGGAACGCGTGCAACAATCTGTACGTATGTCTAGAGCAGGGATTCCCAACCAGTGGGGCGCGCCCCACTTGGGGGGCGTAGAATGATTCAAGGGGGGGCGCGGCGATTTCAGCTGTATGTCGCTTTTTCATAAATTAGGTATCTGTAATTTTAATTAAAATTGTTTAGTTCTTCATTCTGATCCTAGGGGGCCCTAGTATTTTTGCAAAAGCTTGGGTGAGGCGCATAGGGAAAAAGGTTGGGAACCCCTGGTCTAGAGAATATGAGTAGACGACCGCGACCCAGTTTCATGTATTGGTTTGATATTCATTGCGGTTTTGTAACTTTAAACGATAATCTTTAAAAAATAATATTGCCTTTGATCGTCATAACTCCTTAACTATCCGGTTCCTTTCGGGGCCAGGTTTGGCCCCATACAAGAAAATGATAGTAACGATATGGGGAGGGAATACGTGGTTTTCGTTTTCGTCATGGGTCTTTTAACTTTGGAAATACCAAATTAGTATTTTTTAAGTCTTACCCCCATATTCTAAGTCGTTCCTCCAAAACTTTTTACACTCCACTCAACCTTGTCGTGGGTAAAAATGATAGTGAGCGCTAGGCCTAACACGGAGTGGCGACGTAGTCTTTGGCTCCTCCAGGTCCTTACGGAATTATGACTTAGAATACCGATTTCGAGGAGTATTTCGAAGAGGTTTTCAATGAGGTTTCGTTAAGTCGAGGACGAGTTAGTCTGAAATTTGCTCTGAGCTGACGTTAAAAAACAAGATAAAATTTATTTTATATTTACTCATCTCTTAATATGCTATTTATAATGTATATATGTATGTAAATATGTAATGTATGTAGGTTTATTTATTAAAAAGAATTATGTATTAGGTATATGTATACACGTATTATTTATTAGCATTTTACTTTTGCACTTTACATCGCCTGCTTATTCATCATTCTCTTACACGTCCTAGGTTGGCTGGAAGAGATCTCTTTTAGAGATAAGTCTACCTTTGCGAACATGTCTCCTTGTAACATTATTTAGTATGTATTTTATGTGCAATAAAGAGTATAATAAAATAATTGCCTCAAACAATGATAGGCGTCCAACAATAAAATAATGTATAAGCGCATAAAGCCATGTTTCCACAAGTGTATCGTAACAGTGAAGTGATCCATTAGAACGTAAGGGCGCGAACACATCGGTGCAGTGCCGGCCCGGTGCGGTCATCCGGCTAATCGGGAGCAATCGCCGGACAACGACCGGGGACCGGTGTCTTGTGGTCAAACGTAATAGTGATTGATTGGTTGATAACCTTCGTATAACATCAACATACGATATTGATAACAATAAGTTACTATAAAGAAAGAAATAACAGAAATGCTTGAAATATTGAAAAAAATCTTAAATGTTAGTAAAATGGATAAACGATTATCTTCATCAGGAACGAATGTCCCTAGTTCCTGAACGGTATTTGCATGTACTAAATGATAAAAATTACGTAGAAAGAAAAATTAACGTTAAAAACAGTAGCTTAGAACAAGTACAATGTTATAAAGATAGAGAAATCCATTTTCATTTTTATAGCACACTGTTCAACTCTGATTACCTCCGCTTTTAATCTTCAAGAATATGACAAATATCACCCGTATAGGTACTGAATCATAAATTCACATTAAAAAATGCTAGACAAATGACCAGCACAACAAAAAAACTGTAAACTTGTGTTTCACAGTAACAGCTTAATGAAACACCTAAAACAAAAGCTATAACACTTTCTAAGCCGTCACGAGCTATTGTTGTCCAGTGCGGGGGTAAAACTACTGCGTGTGACAATAAAAGCGCTGGCGCCGCCGGTAAGCCGCGTCACGGAATAGAGAGTTACCAGAAGGACCGTACCTGACGTACTGAAAATATTGACGTAATAAAAACCCCGGCAAACAACGAGACGAGATGACGGCACCGAGGTAGCCGTTTGTCTGTTGTGTCGTTTACCTTGGTGCTGTAGCGTCAGCTCGGACTTTATATCTAGGGCAAGATGCACTCACACAGAGTGAATTATTACCAGCTGACGCACATACAAATTTAAAGTATTTTTGTATAAAAGATGAGAAAAATAAATAATAATTATATACTCATAGCTATTAGCTCACAGCGCTTAGCACACCACACTGCCAAAAGAGCCAAAGTACCGTCAACTCGTTGACGTGACTTCCCCGTGACGACGGCGGCGGTGGCGGTGAGTGGACAAACGGAATTCGATATTAGCGCCACCGGGTGAGTTTTGTGACATTTGTCAACAGGATTTTGTATAGAATTTAGTTATCTCACTCATGAATTCATCACTTGGGTTTTTTAAACTCACTTCACCTGACGGTGTCTATCGAAGTGATTTATGAGGTGACTTTTGAAGCGATTTACCATTTTCAGAAAAGCATAGATGAATGTTCTCTCTGCTTGGGCTCTCACCTTACGTTATTGTGGCCGTGTAGTTTCGAAAGCTAATCAACTCGCGCGCCGCAACTCGGACAGGCGCGTGCATTTAATAAGAGCGGACAAGTCGTGTTTGTTGCGACGCGGAAGCTGCGACTGTCGTGCCTCCACTCCTTTCTACGTTGTGTGTGGTGCAAGTCACAGATACTGGCTTTGTTTAGAAAATATTCTAATAACTAAGTACAAGAAAATTTTCCTCTTATATTAAATATGTTTCAAGATTGTAAATGTTGTTGCTTCTGTTAAAGCTGATAAGTTTCTTGCGGCCGTTCTTCTTTGAAAGATGTCCTGAATGACTGATAGGCAAAAAAATTAGACGATTCGAAAGCACTTATCTATAAGTCTATTTAAATAAAAATCTTTGACTTTGACTTTGTGCTTTTGAACGTGCTAATCCATATTTTTGGCGAACAATATTTCAATAAGATTGGAAGGGCCTAATATACTAGTAATGGTCTTAGTCTTTTACTCTTGGTCTCGTACTCATTTATAAATAAGACCAAAGACGCAGCGAGATTGTACAGAAAAAGCCTATTCACTATGAAAACAGAAATATCTAGCTAACTTTCGCAAGAAAAACTTGCATTATGCACCCCCCGCCCGCTCGTAAACTTTGCATAACACTGACACACCTTGCCTATCAGTCGAGCTTTTAATATTTCAAGGTTGTGGGCTCCCGGTAATACAGATGCAAATAAGGAATTCCACTCACTGGCTGTGGGCACAAATAAAAGACTATTGATAACGCTTTGTACGAAGACGGTAAGGCTGATAGCCTGCAGTACGTTTTGACTCTCAGTGGCAGCATGGAGCGTAATGATCACATAGTTACAGCTCATGTATGCCATAGTTAATGAAAGTATTTTATTTTCATATTCCAGAACAAATATATGCTCCCTCAGTTGCGTCAGCTTGTGCGTTGCACCGCAGCTTTCAGGCTAGTTACTCTGTGCCGTGTGGGGACGGCCTACGAATACAAGTGTAAATACTCCCTTACATGCCTGGGATGTCGTAAGAGTCGACTAAGAGGATCGACGCATTGGACACCTGTGCGAGAGAAGGAACACTTGAAACAAACCCTCTACCAACCCGTCTGGTGAGCGTGGTAGCAGTAGGCTAATAGCCTCCTATTAACGCCACAATAGGAGTGAGCTAGGAGAGGCTTATGTCCAGCAGGGGACGTTCACAGGCTGATGATGGAAATGATCACTCTCAGCCGCATCCTGCTGTTGAAAACTGCATGCAAGCTTTGTCCGGCAAAGCAATATGTCGCTGGTTCATATCCGGTTCCAAGGACCAGAAAAGATGAATGAGCCGCCTTATACACCTCGATGAATGATAGTTGAATAATAGATATGCTTAGAAAAAAAAAAGAAAATCCGCGTAAGCTTGTGCGTTGCTTCACAGATTTCAGGCTAGTTATTTTCAGCAGCATCCTGCTGTCGAGGAATGCATGCAAGCTTTGTCCGGCAAACTCGTCCAGGTGACTACCTCGATTGCATTCAATACTGGGGCTTGTTGTTGCTACATGTTTCTACTTGCAACAATACCTGTTTTTTTTATGGAAAGTTAGATAAAGTGTTGTTATGTAAAGTCACAGGTGGATTGGTATTTTATAACATTATTAAGATTTATTAGAATTAGATGGCTGTTTCATCTTAATCGATAGTCAAACATCTGTAAAGATGTTTCTTTCGAATGCGAGGATATTTCTCTCATTGATGAAGCGACGGTGGCCAACACCGTAGAACGGTGAATATACTGGTAAAATTCGACGTGTCCTCATAGGTCTCTGTAGCATAATTGGTTAGTGCATTGGGCCGGACTCCCAAGGATGCGGGTTCGAATCCGGTCAGGGCGACATGAGACTAGTTGCTTTTTTCTAGTATATTTTCTTGTTTAATATTATCACATAAAAATAGCATTGTAAAATGCAAAATTAAAAAGTTATAATTATTAAGATAGTAAAATGAACGGGACAAACGAAACGATAAAGCTAACCGTCAAGTTGATTTCTACAGTCATTTCAGATTAGTAGGGGCCCCAGTCTGCTAAATAAAAATACACTAATGGAGTCTCAATAGAGTGTCGATAGTGTCTCAGTTGAATGGTTTTTGGCATTTGGTATTTTCTTACTGGGGCCCAAGTCTGCTAAATAAAAATACACCAATGGAGTCTCAATAGAGTGTCGATAGTGTCTCAGTTGAATGGTTTTTGGCATTTGGTATTTTCTTACTGGGGCCCAAGTCTGCTAAATAAAAATACACTAATGGAGTCTCAATAGAGTGTCGATAGTGTCTCAGTTGAATGGTTTTTGGCATTTGGTATTTTCTTACTGGGGCCCAAATCTGCTAAATAAAAATACACCAATGGAGTCTCAATAGAGTGTCGATAGTGTCTCAGTTGAATGGTTTTTGGCATTTGGTATTTTCTTACTGGGGCCCAAGTCTGCTAAATAAAAATACACTAATGGAGTCTCAATAGAGTGTCGATAGTGTTTTTGGCATTTGGTATTTTCTTACTGGGGCCCAAGTCTGCTAAATAAAAATACACCAATGGAGTCTCAATAGAGTGTCGATAGTGTCTCAGTTGAATGGTTTTTGGAATTTGGTATTTTCTTACTGGGGCCCAAGTCTGCTAAATAAAAATACACTAATGGAGTCTCAATAGAGTGTCGATAGTGTCTCAGTTGAATGGTTTTTGGCATTTGGTATTTTCTTACTGGGGCCCAAGTCTGCTAAATAAAAATACACTAATGGAGTCTCAATAGAGTGTCGATAGTGTCTCAGTTGAATGGTTTTTGGCATTTGGTATTTTCTTACTGGGGCCCAAATCTGCTAAATAAAAATACACCAATGGAGTCTCAATAGAGTGTCGATAGTGTCTCAGTTGAATGGTTTTTGGCATTTGGTATTTTCTTACTGGGGCCCAAGTCTGCTAAATAAAAATACACTAATGGAGTCTCAATAGAGTGTCGATAGTGTTTTTGGCATTTGGTATTTTCTTACTGGGGCCCAAGTCTGCTAAATAAAAATACACCAATGGAGTCTCAATAGAGTGTCGATAGTGTCTCAGTTGAATGGTTTTTGGAATTTGGTATTTTCTTACTGGGGCCCAAGTCTGCTAAATAAAAATACACTAATGGAGTCTCAATAGAGTGTCGATAGTGTCTCAGTTGAATGGTTTTTGGCATTTGGTATTTTCTTACTGGGGCTCAAGTCTGCTAAATAAAAATACACCAATGGAGTCTCAATAGAGTGTCGATAGTGTCTCAGTTGAATGGTTTTTGGCATTTGGTATTTTCTTACTGGGGCCCAAGTCTGCTTAATAAAAATACACCAATGGAGTCTCAATAGAGTGTCGATATTAAGTCCGAAGCCATTCTATCGACACTCCACCGACATTCCATTGAACTACTATTGGTCTTTTCGGTAGTCTGCTATCAATTTTGTTCGAATGGAATTGTAATTGTTGGTGCAAACGATATTCTCTTCACTATTTAACGTTTGTATCAATGGACTTTCAGTTGTCATTTAGTCATTGAACTGCCATCAAACAACGACACCTTTTTTCGAGCTTTATTCCATAAAATTTAGCTTTATTTTACTGAATTTGACTTTAAATCATATTAATTTCACAAGGCAAGTTTGTAAAAAGAATATTTCTATTCCTTATAAACCTCTCTTTTGAAATTGGTTAAACTAACCTGTAATTCAGTCAAATTGTGTTTTTACTAGGAAAGTTTTGGGGTAGTTCTGATTTCTTCGAGTCTATATTTATTTTAGGGTAACGAAATCGAATCTGAGGTTCGCTAAAAAAAACGTGACGGAGCATTGACAAAGCGCAAAACAAAAATAATAAAAAAATCTGCTTTTTTCCGGATTTTTGATTAAAACTCGGAAAGTATTAACTTTTAGTAAATGGCCTGTTTTGCAGAAATTATAGTACTTAAAATTCTCTACAAATAGTACTATTTAGTTTATTTTCAAAAAGAACCGTTCCGTTTCAAGTGCGGTGCGACCGGCATCGTCCTCAACGCGGTGCGACAGGTCTGGCCTGTCTTATGGGGTCACTGGCGAACAGCTCGCTGCTGGTGCTAGTCAGACGATACGCTGTTGAGCATAACTGCGCATTCAGCCCAAAGGCGTTTGGTCAAGCTACGTCCCTCCTTTGTTCTTGTAAGGCGGTAAGCGCCAGCTCTTTGTGAGTTTCTAAAAAATGAATTAGAGCAGTTAATTGATCAATTCTCGTCATCAGCAATTTTAATGTCTTAACTGCTGGGGCACTGACCTTTCTTATAGATGGATGACGAGAACCGGCCATGACTCACCACGGGGGCCTAATGTTGATTGGTGGGTTTTAAATGCAGCCGGGACCTAGTAAATTTTTGGTCACCCATCCCGTGACTGACCATTGAGCAAGTTGCTTAACCTCAACAATCGCAGGCCGAGCGTGCAAACCACTGCGACACGGGTTAGAGTGCGATACACGAAGTTTTCAAACTTGTGTTCAAAACTTCATGAAGCCATTGATGTCATTGACGGACACAGTTTTTGGTAAGGGCAATTGCAAAACAATAACAGCCATACTCTTCCAATGTTTTATATCTTTTTTTTAACAATCATCATCATCATCATCATCAGCCTGTCGCAGTCCACTGCTGGACATAGGCCTCTCCAAGTGCACGCCACTGAGATCTCTTTTCGGCTTCTCGCATCCAGCATTTTTTAACAATAAACATGCATTTTTAATACATGTTGATATTTGTATCGTAAAATAATATAATTTGTCGATATTAATACTTAAAATTCACAAATTATTTATTGCTTGTAACTTATAACGTACTTAATTCACATTCCGTTCACAGTCCATTTCCATTCCATTTCCACGGAACTGACACTCCATCGACATTATATGGAGACTTTAAAAACGTTTAGCAGAATACATAATTTAGCACAATGGAAATGTAATGTCAATAGGAAGTCCATAGAATACAAATAGTTGGTCACTAATAATTGTCAAATAGCAGACTTGGGCCCCTGATGTTAAGTATTGATATAAGGCTGAAGGTGGAAGCGAGCCTCTTTATCCTCAATCATTGAGGAACTGGCTTACTTATCTCTAACTGCCGGAACACAACAATGCTAAAAACATTGTTGTTATGGCGCCAAACTTAGATAAGATGGTGGTAGCTAGCCAGGCGGACTTACAACAAGTCGTACCACCAACCAAACCGAATACAATACGTACCCCCGCTGGGCATCGAACCCGGGACCCCTGGATCTGATACCGGTGGTTGTACTACTAGAAACAGAGGTGGTTTGAAGAAATGTATATCTTATTACCAGATTTGTAACATCTATAACCATCCTGAGTGAGTTTCATATAAAAAAGTACATTACTTTTCGCCGTATAGCGTCTTAACATCGCCTCTGTTAAGAATATAAAAGCTGTACTAAATTGTCCATAAACATTTATCAAACGGCGTAAATATCGTCTTATTTCCCAACACGAGAGAGGAATGATAATAAAATTTATTTCTCAGAATTGTTCGCAAAGGAGGAATTGAACTAGTGACGATTCCCTCGTTTTTTTCGCTCAGTTCGTGACTTCCGCTGCGCCTTTGTTATCATTTTTCTCTCTACTTCAATGTTGTTATTTCGTTTTGTTTTATTATTTGCGAGACACAATCTTTATAGAAAGCCTGGACAACAGGAAGCTTTTAATATCTTAAGAGTCTTGTTAATAAGTTTATTGTTGTAACTATGAATAGACTGACTTAAGATGACATAAATGTAAAGGGTAGGGCACAGGGCAAACTTGTAGAGAGGATGGTGGAAGTATGGAAAAGTAAGAAGGTCAAATGTTGAGCTCTTCCTCCGGACTGGATGACGGTAGTCTAGGGACCGCGGTCCGACAGATGATCGTCGGATGTTGTATTTAAGTGAGTGGCGCGGTGAAACTTCGCTTGCGTGATGTTTAACCGCCTCTGTGGTCTAGTGGTAACAGACCCAGGGGTACCGGGTTCGATTCCCAGCGGGGGTACAATTTGTATTCGGTTTGGTTGGTGGTAGGACTTGTTGTGAGTCCGCCTGGCTAGCTACCACCATGTTATCTAAGTCTGACGCCATAATAACAATGTTTTCAGCATTGTTGTGTTCCGGCAGTTAGAGATAAGATAGCCAGTTCCTCAGTGGTTGAGGATTCCGGGAGAGGCTCGCTTCCATCTTCAGCCTTATCAATACTTAACATCAGGTGTGATGAAGGCTAAGAGTCTCCCCGACGTTAATAAAAAATTAAAAAAAATGTAGGTATCCATATTAAGTTGTCTTGTTCCATACAAAGTTGATATCAGCGCCATCCATTGTATGTTGCACGGTGTTACCAGGTACACAGTGATGCATGTTAATTGCACCGTGTTATGTGAGGCGATGGTAGGTGCCGCCACAAAGTACAAAGTAAAATATATTTCTTACAATCATTTTAGTGTCACATCGAAACAAATTTTTATGTTTTAGTTGGTTTCTGATTGGGAAACCCCATTGTGGCAAACAAAGCCGTTAAGAGAGTACTATAAAGCAAACCTAAAGGATTGTTTTCTTTATTCTTATGCAAAATCCCGTATAGCAAATACTTCATTATTCCCATCCATGCTAACGACCCTTCTACACAGCATAGTCCGGGGTCCGATCAATCTCGCACCAATCCTACGGTTGGTCGCTTGGGTTGCACGCACTGCGCCGCTTCACAAACTCCATAATAATAGTGCGTTAGACCGACCGGAAAATACGGAAGATTAGGTCACTCGTCGCATGGACGAGGGACGACCGGGTAAAGTCTATGACCCCCTTTAGATAATCGCGATATAAAGGAGGTTTAAAACATATAACTCAGTAGGTAAGTATCGAAGCCTATCAAGGTAGTTATACAAGAGTGGCATTTCGCATTGTCTGGGTCTTTGATGTAGCATGGACTCGAGTAACAGGTTACCACCCCAACGCTTACATTAGTTTTCAAATATATCCTGACCACAGAACAGAAATTTCTGTTCTGTGATCCTGACCATTGATGGACCTACACTACATAAACTATGTATCTGTATCTGCACTGGAAAACTGAAGCGCTCATCCGCGCTTGACAGACTGATCGTATTCGATCAAGTTTGTTAAGCAAAGTTCGGCCCGGTCAGGTGTCGGATGGGTGACCGTAAAGTGGCATAACTGAGCGCTTCCGTGCTTCGGAGGGCACGTTAAACCGTTAATCCAGGCTGTTGTCATTTGATTACAGTCGTTAAGCCAAGTCAGAGGCCTTATAGGCGGCTTGATAAACTCTACGTATGATGACTCGACGTATGTATGAGAAAAATAAAGTTTTTTCTTTTTTTTTATTGATAAACTCTGACACCAGAGGTCGTCACTAATCCTCACTCGATAAGAAGAAGACGACTAGAAAACTATCAGCTGAATACATTTTATGTTTTACTTCCAGTTCAAGTAAGATTTATAATTATTTATTTCTAAAAATCTGTTGGTTTGTGTACCAAAGCTTATCGTAGTAGTTAGAAAAGAGTTCCTTTTGTTGTACAAACATAATTTCTTTTTATACTCAATTAATAAAAATATAACTACTTTATATTCAATTCAATATCATTTATTCAGTCTAGGCTGTTACAAGCACTTATGAACGTCAAAGAAGCTACGCCATCGGTTCACAAACCCTACGGCGGGAGACCGCGTAACGAGAAGAACCGGCAATAAACTCGTCAAGGGCTATTTTTTTCTCCCTTTTTTTTTCATACAGAGTGGTCAAATTGAAAAGTCAGCTTACATATCAGTAAGGTCAATTTCCATCACAAAAAAAACTAATTATAATATAACATTTTACGGTTATTCTAACCGTAAACAATTTTCAACTCGCAAATAACATTTCTCGCATTACAAGGTTACTGTACTGCAAGTTGTAACGAATCTAAAGGTCAATAGCAATTTATTTTATTTGAAAATATTTAAGCTCTGAGCACAACGTTAAGATAAGTAGACTGAAGTAGACCCATTTAAGCTGGCGGCGGATATATATACTAAAGAATGCTATAATAACTAAGGCATGCGCTGCCTCTTCAAGGCGAGAGTGAATAAGCATTTCCTGGGCAAGCATGCAACACCTTAGACCACACCATGTTTATTAAGCATGATGGTGGTCAATTTCCTGCCCAGTAATTATAAAAAAAAAAAAAAAAACAGACTACGAAATATTTACGTACATCTTATGTTTTGGCGCGCACTGTTCAATAGAACAACTTTTACGGTTATCAAACGCGCTATATTTTACGAACTAAGTTGTAATTGTCCGTATTTGATGACATCCCTTGACCACGGTAGCTGAAAAGGTGCCGAAACGTCGGGAAAATCAAAAAACCCCTAAAAAACCTAAAAATACGGACAATTACAACTTAGTTCGTAAGAAATATTTTCTTGGTAATCGCAGCTTCCCAGCGTGGTCAGAGAAGTCGCATCGATAGCACTGAGAAACTGCGAACTTCGCGATAAATGCGGTGTTTAACGTTTTATGCATATGTGGTGATTCGGAATTCTTACGTTACATTTATTTTTTTCACCTGCTCAGCCTTCTAGTTTTTAATAAAACCTGTAAGCTTCGAATTTCGGCTATAACTCAGACTTTATTTAATGCTCAAACTTATCTAAGATGATAAAAAGGTTTCATTTCAAACGTAGATGGCAATATGCTGTTAGGATGAGTTAGTGACATTTGGTCCGAAAAGTTTTCGTCCATTTCGGACATGGTGCCACTTTTAATTTTTTTTGTAACATTTGGTCCGATTTTTAACTTTAAGCAATTTAGCAAAGTACATTATCTGCGCACTGAAGCGATATCTTTCGTTTCAAATATAAATATTTTGAGTTGAAAGTACCAGGGTTGCATAGTTAACCAGGAATTATTTTAGATGTTTGATAAGTTCTGATTTTATATTAAGGCATTTTGTTTTTATTTTATTATATGCAGCATCTTTTCAAGTATGATAACTGCTGATTAGCTATGCAAACCTGGTACTTTCAACTCAAAATATTTATATTGGAAACGAAAGATATCGCTTTAAACTACACAGTGCAATAACAAACAGAAGGTTTTTCTGTCCTATTTTATTTATTTATTTATATTCATTTGCATAAAATATAGTAATACAAAGTTGTTATAATTAGGTTTCCAACATATTCTGTCGAGTGGTTCAACGTGCAAAATTGCTTCAACTTTGAAATCGGACCAAATGTCACAAGTTTCATTACATCCGAAACGGAAGAAAGTTTTTCGGACCAAATGTCACTAACCCGTTAGGATCAATGATGAAAGTTTATTTTATATCGGCATGTTTTAATTCGTCATTTGCTAGTAAATGCCGTTGGCGTTTTCGTACAGCGCAACTTCTACGTTATCATCCTAACAATAAGATTCCTTTTTTAACCGACTTCAAAAAAGGAGGAGGTTCTCAATTCGACGGAATCTTGGACCGATTTGAGTAATTCTTTTTTGTTCGAAAGGGTATACTTCCCATGTGGTCCCATTGTAATTATGTCAGGATCTGATGATGGGATCCTGGAGAAATGCAGGGAACTCTTCAAATATTATGGGCAGTCCTATTACGGTGTTTTCTATAGTAACTTATGCATATGCTTCCGGAAAGCACCATTTGGTGAAGTGAAACTGATGATGTAGACCACAAAATGGTCATCGGCACTATTAAATACTTAGCATTTCATGGGAAGCGATACGATAACTTTAATGCGGTTTACAAGCAATTTATGCTTGACTCAATACATGTGATCAAGTGGAGCTGGTGATGAAGTATCGGGAGAACTCCTCAATAAGTAACGTCCGTCCGTCCGTAAATACTATGCGGTGATAAAAATAACTACTATGCGGTGATACTATTTTATTATTTTTGCCTTGGCTGGCACCGACTCCAAAAGGTTTATTTTTGCTTTTTAGTTTTTTGAAGTCGGTTTATATTTTTTTAATAAAAGTTTTTTTTAATAGTCAGTTAATACTCAACTCTGCGTGTGACCAAGACATCAGCGCTGGCGTTTGAAGAGTTGCGCCCATATTCGACGACACTTATACGGTAGGGTGTGGTTGCCATGTGGTGACGGCCTAAGAATACAAGTGTCACCACTCCTTTACATGCCTGGGATGTCGTAAGAGTCGACTAAGAGGCTCGACGCATTGAAAACCTGTGCGAGAGAAGGAAAACTTGAAACAAACCCTCTACCAACCCGTCTGGCCAGCGTGGTAGCAGTAGGCTAATAGCCTCCTATGAACACCCACCACAATAGGCGTGAGCTAGGAGAGGCCTATGTCCAGCAGTGGACGTCCATAGGCTGATAATGATGATGATACGGTAGGGTCACTGAACCGATTTTCGTCAGATAATCAGCCCTCGGTGTCCAGAGAGCAATGGAATATCTATGTGTGTCTCATAACTCGAAACCTGTGAGGTAAATATTAGCGTGTATTCTTAATATATTGTGACAGTTGTTGCCTTTATCTAACCTAACGTTGGTAAACTTTCACCTTCATTATGAGACGTAGTTAATTCTTTTTTTTTACCATCCTACCACAATAATAGCTAGCCGTAAACAACCATTATTATTGAGGTGTCATCATCAGTCAAGTTAATTTCCCCACTACTGGGGCACTAGGCTTCCTTATGTATAGATATTTGGTCACCCATCCCGAAACGAACTGCTGCCAAAGTTGCTTAACCCCCACAATCGCAGTCAGCTCAATTGATGGTGTACAAGTACATAAAAGCAACATTCCCCATACATCCCTCCATCAGATTAATTACAGGACCCCTTGCATTTATCCCACTCCATTATTCCGTGTTTCGTGTTCCAAAAATCTCTGACCACTATTAATACGTTTCCAGTGGATAAATGGTTCCTTTGAAATTAATAAATGATGCCCTGGCGTTAGTTGGATGTTTTCCGTATTGCACCTAATTTTCAACCCCAGGTTTATTTCATTCGGCTTTCTACCCAAAAACTATTTCGTTTTCAACCCATGATGTACAATATTATTCTACCTAAAAATTACTGCCGATTTCCATGCATCTTTACCTTGTGTAGACTCCCCATAGGGTTTTTGATCGGGTATACTTAGGAGTAAGCTTAATATAAACCGGCTAAAGAACATACCCGATTTGCGGTGTCGTAATCGGATATATGTAGGAGCTAACGATTTATGATTTTTATACTTATGGTAAATTTTAAATAGAAAAATATTGGAAAAAATTAACTCGGCCACAAGTAAATTCTCAGACGGGAATCGAACCCGCGACCTTTGGAAATCCGGTCCAATGCTCTAACCGCTGAGCTACCGAGACTTGCGAACCGCCGTCGAAATTCTCCAATACTTTTATGTTTTTAATACGCTGTAGGCCAGCGTTGTCACATCAATGCTAGGAATATCCTTGCATTCGAAAGAAACATCTTTTCAGGTGTTTAACGATCGATTAAGATGCAACTGCCAATAATTTATGATTTTGCAATTTTTGCATTTTTCAATGCAATTTTTATACTCATGGTAAATTTTAAATAGAAAAATATTGGAAAAAATTAACTCGGCCACAAGTAAATTCTCAGACGGGAATCGAACCCGCGACCTTTGGAAATCCGGTCCAATGCTCTAACCGCTGAGCTACCAAGACTTGCGAACCACCGTAGAAATTCTCCAATACTTTTATATTTTTAATAAACTGTAGGCGATTTCTATTCTATTTAAAATTTACCATAAGCTAACGATTTGTTATTATTTACTACTAAATATATCTGGACAGAGCATCGACTGACTGATTCACCATAAAGTCTAGGAAGAGGATGTGGAGATCATATATGTCTCCGCACTACAAGCAGACCGCAACACCACCGTCGCTGGCTGGTTTTGTATATAAATAAAATTAAGAAAAGAGAGGCCCGTCGTGATTAGGTATGGACGGGCGCCTTGTCAGATAAAATTAATTATAAAATTGTGCATTAATTTAATTACTGAATATAAGAACTGTATCGAGTTAAACGTCGTTTCAATTATAAAGTAGCGCAAACGCGTTACAGTACTAATAGCTGAAAAAAGCAATCATTATAAAACTATATTTATTGAGATCATAAATGAAATAAGAATAATTATTAAGCATTTTGTATTTAGTCGGTAAATTTTTGTTTTGCCTTCATATTATAACTCAACTCACTATTATACCCATTTCGGCCAAGCAAGTTATTGTGTCAAAATCGGTTATATTTAGTAGCGCTTTATTTTAAAATGGTGTTCCTAAATATACCTGAGCTGGGGTGTTTTGGGTGTTCTTAGTGAGGTACATTTAGTGGGGTCACTTGACAAATTGGATCTCCAAACTATACACGAAGCCAGCCAGCTCCATGACATCACCGGCGTCCCCACAAGATACATTAAGTAAACACGCGCTTTCGATAACGCCAGCATGGAGTTACCTATTTTTATTTGTGAAAAGTAAAATTATAAAACATCCGACATGGCATGTACAAGATATCTAGCTACTGGTTGTTTATGCTGCCCTGGTACTTTTGGTTCGAAATAAATAAAAAAAAATCCGTTTATCTTCCTTTTTACATTTTACTCAAATGTTGAAGTTGGGTTGAAAACGAATTATTACTGTTATATTAAACAAGACGTGGGCCGAACAAGCGAGTTGAATGAGGAATGCATCGTTAGTCCCCCCCCCCCCCTTTACACCCTTCCCGCCAACAATCGGTTAATCAATTAACCAGTGACATCTGTGAATTAGTGAGACTCGAATAAACGATCTCGGTCCGTAATGAACGGTGTATTTATTTATACTAATAAGAGGAAATGGTGCATTGTTGTATTTTTGATATACTGATGGGTCTTGCTTGTTTTGTATGATACACACCGAACGGACGGAGTCAGTACGCAGCGCATTTTACAATCCCTGGAGTAAATTAAAACGACCGTATAGAAGTTAACGCCGCGGCAGCCGGTCGTTTCTCGCGCACGGCCATGCAAATATGGAACTCAACTTCTTTACGGTATTATGGTAAATTTTAAATAGAAAAATATTGGAAAAAAATTAACTCGGTCACAAGTGAATCCAATATTTTCCTATTTAAAATTTACCATAAGTATAAAAATAGCATTGAAAAATGCAAAAATTACAAAATCATAAATTCTTTACGGACGTTTTAATTTCCTTCAGCAATTGTAAAATGCCCTGCGCTGCGCTCCGACTCCGCGGAATATCTGGATATAAACATACGATATCTTCAACTAATCAGTTACTTGCTGCTTAAGATACCCACATTTGTAACTGATATTGTTTTAAGCTTAACATAAAGACAATTGTACGCTTATAGCGCTATAAGTTAGGTAAAACAAGGAGTTTATTTTCAATTATGCAGAAGTCAGCTGTGTAAAGAAGAAAAAAATCTAAAATATTCAGCATCTGAATAAATTAGTACCATTTCGTACACTAAGCAGCTTAAAGAAAATATTTCGTCTAATATTCAGCGTTTTGCTGTTTAACTGCTTTGCTTAAATATGTTGTACAGGACAATGCAAAAACTTCAGCTACTGTGCAGATAATAGCAGTTTCAATTACTTTTATTTGAATATCGCTTGTTTAGCAGATTCTACTTTTGATTACTATTCAACTTGAAAAAATACCGCGAACTTTATACAGAATTTACTAAGCTTACAACATTATTTTAATTTAAGAACTCTTATATTCAAAATAAAGCCATAACGTCAGCTGTAATACAAAAGTAATAAAGCTTGACACTGCTTATTGTGGTATATTTTCGCTACTATCTGGCTTATGTGTTGGTTGGGCGTCCGTTCAGTGTGAATCATACATTATACTTAGCTGTAAGAATAAAATAAGGCTGCGATACACCTCGCAAGAATTTTGTTTATGCTACCTAAAAATAAATAGGTAAATTTTAAATTATCGGGAATCGAACCCGCGACCTTTGGAAATCCGGTCCAATGGTCTTAAGGATTGGACTAGCTTCTTAGAGCATTGGACCGGATTTCCAAAGGTCGCGGGTTAGATTCCCGTCTGAGAATTCACTTGTGGCCGAGTTAATTTTTTCCAATATTTTTCTATTTAAAATTACCATAAGTATAAAATTGATTTAATAGTTCAAGCTTGAAAAAGAGATAAGTTAGAGTCATTTTAACAGTTAGAATATCGGTAGGCTTCAGAATTCGGAATTAGCGTCACAGATCGCCAAGTCAACTCACAGACAATTTATTGTATCAATTAAACAGGCAACCTTATTAAAAAATAATTGGAATGTGATCTCTGGTTTATAAATTATTTAGCTAAAAGTTATGATTGGTTCATGTGTATGTTTCAGAACGCCGCCAGACATTTCAGAAACATAGCACGCATTCGAAATGTTTGAGCGGTTTATCCAATTTACCAAACGTAGGTACGTACCTTTTATTTGTAAATGATAATTAAAATCGTCAATCTCTTAAACATAATCATTATTGTTATGCCATAGTAAATAAAATAATCTCCGCGTGTGAATCCATTGAACGTCCATTTCGGCTCAAATTAATCTAGATTTATTTGTCCCGCTCGGGACGAAGTAAATCACAAATAATTGGGCTTAAGCACCACACGTGTCCAACTGTCCACCGCATGTAATTATTTATTGCAATTGAAAAGGTTGTTCGCAGGTAGTTGGGAATTAATCGAAATGTTAATTTGGAACAATTGTTTTATATAACATTAATTAACAATAATGATTATGTTTAAGAGATTGACGATTTTAATTATCATTTCGACGACCTGTTTGGCGCAGGGGTACTAACCCCACCTTCTGCGCCAGTGGTCCCGGGTTCGATCCCCGGACAAGACAAATATTTGTGTGCATGAACATGTCTATTTGTCTTGGTCTGGGTGTTTAATATGTATATTATGTATGTATTTACAAAAAAAAAAGTATATAAGTATGTTTATCCGTTATCTAGTATCCATAACACAAGTTCTTCATGATACTTAACATGGGCTAGATAATTGGTGTGATTGTATGGAAATATTTATTTACAAATAATAGGTAGGTACCTACGTTTGGTGAATTGGATAGACCGATCAAACATTTCGAATGCGTGCTATGGTTAGTTTTATTGGGATAACCACACAACATGTAAAAGAGTATAGGGTGTGCTCGTGTTTTGAAGACGTAGGTATTAAAGATCTAGTCGATCAGACCCAGGGGTCCCGGGTTCGATTCCCAGCGGGGGTACATATTGTATTCGGTTTGGTTGGTGGTAGGAATTGTTGTAAGTCCGCCTGGCTAGCTACCACCATCTTATCTAAGTCTGACGCCATAACAACAATGTTTTCAGCATTGTTGTGTTCCGGCAGTTAAAGATAAGATAGCCAGTTCCTCAGTGATTGGGATTCCGAGAGAGGCTCGCTTCCATCTTCAGCCTTATCAATACTTAACAACAGGTATGATGAAGGCTAAGAGTCGCCCCGTACTTTATAAAAAAAAAACCCTATTTTTTTGACATGAACATACATAAACTCACCCCAAAAACCTTTCCAGGGTTGGCAGATTATCTGAGGTGAAATTTGAGAGTCTTCTTCTTCTTATCGTATGAGGATTAGTGGCTACCTCTGGTGTCAGAGTTTATCAAGCCGTCTAAAAGGCCTCTGACTTGGCTGACACAAAAAAATAAATAAAAGATTTATCGCAAGACTGGTCCACGCCTCAGGAGACCTGAGAGCTGGTGCCTTTGTCCAGCGGCTGAGTCTTTGTATTCAGCGGGGCATCAGCGCCAGTGTTCCAGTTATTGCATAAGGTTAGTTAAAATAAAGTTTATTAAAAGTTTTGGAATCGAAAATAATTATAATATCATCTAAAAAAAAAAAGTATAATAATAATATCAGAACCTACCTGGAAAAGGATCAACGATGATTCCGAGTACCTACTCGGTGAATTTGCTGCCCTTGTAACCCTTGCTTTGGAAAATGAGATCACTGTAATATTGACTTTATTTTTTACTGCAATGTCTTTTTTTTGAAAATGTGTCTTTAAGAAGTTTGAATATAAAAAAGAAATATTTCTGTTTTCTTATACTAAGAAAATGGAACTCAAAATAGTCTAGTCTAGCCACTTTTTTTTAAATACACAAAGCGGTAAATAAAAATGTCATTATCCACACACAGTCTCGTATCTGATCGCATCATTAGCCGCGCGGAGATTGTCCTGTCTATCGGGAGAGTGGGGCGGGGAAATGATGAGCACAATATGGATGTACGAGTATCATTGCTATGTCAGAGTTTATGTTCGGTTAGATGAACGACTGAGTTTGATATTGATGTGTGCATTAGAAACCAATTAGTTATCTTTGGTAATTCAATCTTTCAACTACATAGGTATAAAACTGTGGTATGCTCCGCAAATTATTGAGCAAATAATGGATTTTACATACCAACATTATAGCTAGACATGGGAGACGCATTATAAAGTAATACCTACAATATCAATTCAATAATACAAAAGTAATAACAATACAGCGACAAACGTGCGTTTTCAAAAATTTATTTACAAGTTGTCGAACTTACACCAATTTGTATTGAAGCTATTATTATTCTGTAGCAGTAAGATTGGTAGCGCCCGTAGTATCGACCGTAGCGCCCGCTAACAAATATATTTTTATATTTTTATAAATATTTCCATACAATCACACCAATTATCTAGCCCACGTTAAGTATCATGAAGAACTTGTGTTATGGATACTAGATAACGGATAAACATACTTATATACTTTTTTTTTTGTAAATACATACTTAATATACATATTAAACATCCAGACCAAGACAAATAGACATGTTCATGCACACAAATATTTGTCTTGTCCCGGGATCGAACCCGGGACCTCTGGCGCAGAAGGTGGGGTTAGTACCCCTGCGCCAAACAGGTCGTCATCATTATAATCATTATAGTTTATTACTCAATACTCTAATCTCAATCAAATTTGAATAAGTCATCACGATAACAATATTTATTGCGATTATTATTTAGTACTATTTCACAATGTGGGATGGTGTTAGGCTGTACATTTTTACCTCGGGTTTTGTGATAAAAGTGACGTCCTGTTGAGTCTACATGAAAATTAACTTTGTAAAATAATATTAAAACAATCTCCATAACTATTATCATTAAAGCGGACGTTTAACTTAGGGTTAAGTATAAATAAAGCATCTACAAAATTAACTCGCTCGCTATTCTCGACTAACTTTATAAACTTTACCACCCAAATAAAAACTATTTCAGCCGAGTCTGAAAATAAAGGTAACGTCCTTGGCCGAGACTGATGGGCCTAATGCGACCCTCGGGAGTTCGGCCGTTCACGACTTGTTTACAGACAACGGCCGGCCTTACGGCCTGCAATTACTACTACCTGCATTGCGGGCCTTTGAAGCCTTACAGCTTAGTCATATGAGGAGGATTCGTGTTTGTAACTATTTCTTTTTTTTTTATCGGCGGCAATGGTTTGAAATAGCAAATTATGAATCGGGAAAAATTACAGAGACTAGATCTTTTAAATACTATGTGAATTTATGACGTGAGACGTATTTTTGAATCATTCGAAATTCTCATGCGAATTCAATTCGCATAAGAATCAAAATTCACCGAGTTCCATTTTGTCATATTTTTAATCACTCGAACACGGTGTTGCCGTGTTCTTAAACTCCTATGACATAATTTCATTTTACGCAGAATACTGAAAAGTAACTCTCCATTGATAAAAAAACCGATGCTGAATCAAACTTGAATCACGTGAAACGAAACGTTTTTAAGTTGTCAAACTATCGGTCATGTCAATGTCAATTAGGAAATGTAATTAATTGCTAAACGGAGTTTCACCCGAGTTCTTTTCGCAAAGAGTAAAGTAATTATAAGCTTTTTGTAACAACACGTGTTGTGAGACTCCATTTTTAACTCAATCTACCGTACAATTTCTATTTGTATATTAAAAATATTCACTCGACATTGGCTAAATGCGTAATAATTTATCGCGAAAAAGCCATCAATTAAGGAAAAAAAATTGCTGAACGTCAAACTTTCTATCGCTCGAATCAAAAAAGAGTGGCCGGGACCACTCGTTGCAGATTCGAATGAGAATAAAAATTTCTAAAATACGGTTTTTAGCATTCGCATGCGAATCTTGCGATTCCGTATGCGAATAGTAATTCGAATTATTCAAAAATACGTCTCCAGATCTACGTCGTGCAAAAATGTCTGCGCGACAGCATACGCTCACCCTCAAGTGTGAACATTAAATTTACTTAAGTATTGTAACATTTTTAATGAACAGCGATAAAACACGACTCCGGAATGTGATGTGAACTTGGATCCGTCATGAACTCATGACTATTCTTTTATGACGAATCGTTAACGACCGTATGAAAGAGCCCTTACTATTTGGGTTGATCATGTAAAGCTTAGAGACTGCATTGAAAATCAGATTGTTTGGTTATAGAAGAAAAATTTACTTGTAAAATAGCGTTCTGAAATACCTGGGTTTTCAGAAAAAAATAATTATTCATACATCTAGACTGTTTATGTGCAATAAAGTAAAGTCAAATTCACCATCAGTATACCTACTACATAAAGTAAAAGGTATCATAATAAAAAACTTCATTATTTTCCTCAGTTTTCTTTACGTTCGTATTTAGTTCCAGTATGAAACTCCCCTTAGCTTTGTTAAATTAAATATAATTGGGAACAAAAAGTTAGATTAATATTTAATAAACAGTTTTTCAGTTCACAAAGGCGCTAAACAAAAAGCCCGTAAAAGCCACCTGTTGATCAACTGCCTAATTAATTCGCGTAAAATAAACTAAATAGGTACCTTAAAAACCGATCTTTTACAGAAATAACTTTCAGTAAAAACGTGGCAGCATTTATTATCACGGCCTCCGGTAGAAATCCTCTTATTTTATTACTGTTTTATTTTAATCTCGGTCTTTCTTTGCCGAAAATATTTAACGACGAAAATGCCTTTCGCAAAAAACGCGATTCAAATGTTTGCTTTCGGTTACGGAGTTTGCGTAGACGCCAGATTTTTTTTTGGGGAATCTCCGAATTTACCTGTTTTGCGTACATAATAATAATGTTTGTTTTCAAATATTGGTAAGGGTTCTTTGCACAAAATAAACGTTACCAGAATGCTGCGTCAGATATTCATCGATTATTTTAGATCGATTGAAAAAAAGAATTTAAATTATAACTGTGATATCATTAAATTTGCTAAAGGGTTCAAGATTAATTATTTTTTATTTTTGAAGTGAAAACTTCTTTAGCGGCGTTGTGCACATCAGAGTTTTAAATTTTTGGGATGGGTAAAAAATGTTAAAGTCGCGTCAGGACATGTGAAAATTCGTAAGAAGGCGCCGGCGCGGCGTAGGAGAGGAAGTAATATCTGAAAATGTATGCCTGCTCCTGCTGTTTCATATAAGCGGTTTTCACTTCTGCCGGCACTCCCGGAGTGCAACCCGTTGTTTTTTTTTTATTAATTTATTTAAATCAGGCATATAGGCCCATGCAATATATTATACCTTACAAACTAACATGTATAAATATTTAAATACACTTTAAAACAATAAGTCAATTTGACTTATTGACGTTTTGTCGACCTGTTTGGCGCAGGGGTACGAACCCCACCTTCTGCGCCAGAGGTCCCGGGTTCGATTCCCGGACAAGACAAATATTTGTGTGCATGAACATGTCCATTTGTCTTGGTCTGGGTGTTTAATATGTATATTATGTATGTATTTACAAAAAAAAAGTATATAAGTATGTTTATCCGTTATCTAGTATCCATAACACAAGTTCTTCATGATACTTAACGTGGGCTAGATAATTGGTGTGATTGTATGGAAATATTTATTTATTTATTTAATATTCATGTTTATTCAGTGTCTAAGTAATATTAAGTAAGTAAGTGTATAAATTACAATTTCACTGCATAAAAACAATAACTTTCATCTGGTGCGGCTGCGGGCCGGTTTTGATGGATGACCGTTAACGGTTACAACTGTTTATGTTTGGTGTGGGTCAATAAAAGCCCAACGCAATATTTTCATGATTTGTTTCTACACCTGTACTCACAAACCGAAAACTATATTTGTCTCTGTCGAACTCATAGAAATAGCAAAGAAACACGCTCCGCAAAAGAGAGAAAAAACTGGTTTTTACTGTGCGCACAGCTAAAACACCGCGTCGGGCCGATTGTGGGTGATACGCAGTGAAGGTGCGGAATTCCATAGTGAAAATAAAATTTAAACGTGCAAACAGATACACGACCTACTGTAATAGCTGAGCTACTGTGACTTTATCCAAAAGATCCCTCCGATATAATAATAGGTGACAAATATTCAATACATAACAAACATCGCACTTCTCTATAATTAGGAACAATAAATCTTAAATTGAGTATGAATAGTTAGAATGTGTAATCACGCCATTATGGAGCGAGCTCGTTTCAATAATTCATGGTGATTCATTTAATTAAAGGCCTATATCACCTATTAATCAGATCCATTCTGTACATTAATATGTCATTTTCAGTATTAAACTAATAGCTGGGTGGCGAACATTATTATAGAGAATTTGTGTTTTAAATAATCCATTTAATTTCATAAATTCTTCAATAGGTCTCATGTATGGTGCCCTATAAACTTAAAAATATGCACTTTCAACGAATATTGCGAACAGAAAGTCTCGTAAAGACACAAAAAACAAAGACAAACATGTCTGTTTGTCTTTGTTTTTTGTGTCTTTACATACACGTTTTATACACCTGTAAGCCTAGCACGAATAACTTTCGAGTAAGTATCGAGAAAGTAAAGTAAAAAAATGCATGAGATATTGAGCAGCGTTACTACCGGACGTAAACTGAACTACATTTTCCTATATATTTTTTGACATAACGTGTTCGAGATAATAGTATCGAGTAAGTATCGATATACTTACTCAATACTATTTCGACAGTTATTTGTGCTAACCCTGCTACATTTGAACAGAAACAGAAGGCAAACAAGCGAGGTTTTTACCTATCTTTGTAAAAGCAATGCGATACCAGAAATTGCGCGATAATTGCTTTACGCCATGTTACGTATCACCATAGAAACCGCACTGTTATTACAGTGCGGCCTCTACCGAACAATAGATTAACTATCATCATCATCATCATCATCATCATCAGCCTGTCGCAGTCCACTGCTGGACATAGGCCTCTCCAAGTGCACGCCACTGAGATCTGTTTTCGGCTTCTCGCATCCAGCTCCTACCAGCCGTCTTGCGCAAATCATCACTCCAACGTGCCTGAGGACGTCGTTACTACGTTTGCCGAGACGCGGTCTCCACTCTAGAACTCGTTTAACTATAATGGGCATTAATTTTAGTTCCTGTTATAGCTACCAAATTGTTTTTGGCGCTAGCGTCATAGCAATACGTGGCGTCTCACTCTCGCGCACTTATAGGTAGAAATAGAAATATAAATTATTTATTTGCTCAATACAGTGTGATTCATTGACGTGGATGACAATGTGTGTTTACTGTGGTCTAATGTATTCTACCTTAACTATTGTAGACATGGAAAAATTATTAGGAGCGCGTGAGAGTGAGACGCCGCTATACGAACCATCAGCAAGCAATTAGCCAGCAGCGATCGCATATCGTTCCATGGGTAGGCCCCCGAGAATGTGGACCGACGATCTGGTGAAGGTCGCGGGAAGCTGCTGGATGGTTGTGGAGATCTTTGGGGGAGGCCTATACCCAGCAGTGGGTGTCATTTTTTATTTGTCTTTATGTGCGTTGTCTTTGCCCATTTTCACAATTTTCATTGTTGAAAGCAAAAATAAGGTTTTATTAAGGGCTTTTTTATCCAACTATATATATTTATCATTAAAATAAATCGAATCCACATCGCCACCGTTTAATCTGAGCAAGCACCCGATACGGCCATCAAATGGCGATGGCGATGGCGCGCCAATAGATTTGCGCCACCGAATCCAATTTCAGTTTTCATAAGTGCCCCAAAGTCGATCGGCATATTCGATGCCGTTTGAATAATCAATCCCCTTTATTGATCTATGGAATCTAGAAGAGTGTTTAGTTTGAATTTTTCATATTTATTTTTTATGATGTTTTTGTATTAACTGCTATTTAACAGGAAAAACACAGACCAAACAGTATTTGCACTGCTTACAAACGGTAGAAACGCACTCACACAGATACGCGCCGCTACACGAGAGCTCGCAACTGTTTAACGAGTGAAAACCAGTGAGATCGGAGGGCCAGGACCTCTATTTTTGAATCACTCGTCGCGCGAGTGGCAAGGCGAACGAGGAGGCAATCAGGCGATTAGCGACCTTGCAAGTGTAGACGCAGCACGCTTTTCGCTTTGCCCCTCGCGCGCTCGCATTGGGAGGCGGTACTACAGGTACTACAGGTGAAAAGCGAAGCTATGTATATACGTGCAAGGTCGATTTTATGGAATACGGAAACTCAAACGTCGCACGAAAATCAGTAGAATCTTCGAGACGAGTGAATCAAAAATAGAGCTCCAGGACCTCTATTTTTGAATCACTCGTCGCTCGTGTGGCGAGGCGAACGGGGATGCGATCAGGCGATTAGCGACCTTGCGTGTGTACACATAGCTCGCTTTTCGCTTTGCCCCTCGCGCGTTTGCGTTGGGAGGCGTTATTACAGGCGGTAAGTGAAGCTATGTTCATATGAGTAAGGTCGTTATTACGGAAGTACAGAAAATACGGATACTCAGACGTCGCACGAAAATCAGTAGATCGAGCCGAGTGAATAAAAATAGAGCTCCAGCCCTGTAGCGCGTCACACAGACATGCGCCACTCGCTGCGAGCGGCGCGTGTGTGTGTGTGTGCGCGTCATATCGGCCGAGGGCTAACGGCCGTTCATGTTTAAACTGTGCCAGTAATGAGTGTTATACCGAGAGACCGGGAGAGGTATTGATGCTCCAGTGGATGGTATAGAAGTATATTTACTTACTTAAACTACGCGCTTAAATACTAAAATATAATTGTGACTTATCGCTAGCAGTACAGACGAAATCCCTTTTAGATAAAACTATTTATTATCTACTAAACAATCCTTATCTCAATCAGATAGGTATGTGCATACCGGCACAAGAGTCAAAGTACTCCCGAGTTGAAAATCGGAAATAATCATGCCTTTACTCAAAACCCATATCCTGCACAAGACAAAACGTGTTGGTTTAAAATGGGTACATGTCCATTGGTCTTCGTTTGGGAGTTTTCTTCAAAATTAACTCTAGTAGCCATAACACAAATTCTTATTTAAGTTACTTTGGGCTCTGTAATTGCTGTTATTTTAAGTCGTAGCAAAGAAAAAAAATAAAGTAAAAAGCAAAAAATATACATACGGTGCCAGTCAAAGCAAGAAAAATTGCAGAATATGAGCAAAGTAGAATGTCTTGGCTTGGCTTGACTCCAAAAGGCTTATTTTTTGCTTTTTCGTTTTTGATATCGGTTTTTTAACGTAGTTATTTCTATTTTTCTTTTTAGTGTCTGTAATAGATTATTTTGTAAACAACAGCAGATTACATTCGCTGTCATGTACATTATAAACAAAGTACCTATCGTGAAAATTACATCTTCCAAGTCAACAAAAAAGCTCATAAAATAAAAATTACTAGGCCAAAATGAATCAAATTTTTATGGAACCAAATGGAAACTATTTCGCATCGAACAAAAATAGTACTCAGAAAACAAAAAGAGTAAAAAGACTACAGTACGGTGTACATACATAAAAAAGACATACCGACCGAATTGAGAACCGCCTCCTTTTTGGAAGTCGGTTAAAAAACAACTTATTTTCAATTTCCTTCTTTAAATTAAATCTAAACTATTATGTTTCACATCTACATCCTAGAATATACAATTGCAAAATTATTAAATTGTTCCGCCGAATGTTCTTCCGACCACATCCCCTCGTAATAACGGTCAAAATTATGGCTGATTGATAGAAATAAAATTAACCGTTGTGGTTGAATCATGTACCGTGCGCGTGATATTAATGAACTTGGGAAGCGAGAAATGGTGGAGGGTTAATTCGTGGTTTTTTTTATACCACTGAGTTTTGAGGACGTAATAAGTTTATGAACGACGGGGAGACTCTTAGCCTTCATCATACCTGATGTTAAGTATTGATAAGGCTGAAGATGGAAGCGAGCCTCTCCAGGAATCCTTAATCATTGAGGTACTGGCTATCTTATCTTTAACTGCCGGAACACAACGATGCTGAAAACATTGTTGTTATGGCGTCAGACTTAGAAAGATGGTGATGACGTCAGACTAGCCAGGCGGGCTTACAACAAGTCCTACCACCAACCAAACCGAATACAATATGTACCCCCGCTGAGAATCGAACCCGTGACCCCTGGGTCTGATACCAGTTCATCGTTTGTTCGGTAGAGGCCGCACTGTTGATACGTGACGTAAAGCAATTATCGTGCGATTTCTGCTGTCGCGTTGCTGTTGCAAAGATTGGTAAAAGCCCCGCGGGTTGAACAATGACTCTCGCACCATGATACTGATCGATACTTGATAGCGTTAGCTATTCTAATGGGATAATATTATAAAAAAAAAACTAATGAATCTGTATTGTTAATATCCCTTCATAGTCAAAGTCAATATCATTTATTCAGTCTAGGCTGTTACAAGCACTTAAAAACGTCAAAGAAGCTACGCCATCGGTTCACAAACCCTACGGCGGGAGACCTTGTAACGAGAAGAACCGGCAAGAAACTCGTCAAGGGCTGTTCTTTTCTCCCTGTTTTATTTCATACTAAGGGGGTGAAATAGGGGATGAAAGTTTGTATGAAAGTCCGTCAGTTTTGGAGTTAGGATCTTCAAATTTTATATTTAGGTAAAGGATTAAAAATAAACATTTACCTGTCTCAGCGTTTTTGAAAATTCCATCTCGAAAGGGGTGAAAAGGGGGATGGAGTTTTGTAAGAAAAATCCTTTAATTTCAAAGTTAAGGATGACTTATTTTTTACTATTAGGCTCATGGTTGAAACTTAAAAACAAATAAACAAACCTATATTTTTTGATTTTACAGAAATCAACCCCTAGAATGGTAAAAAGGGTCACCTATCTTGAATTCGAATTTTTAGATTACGAATTTCACTTTCCCGAAAACGTTTAGCCACTTTTTATTTTCCATAATTTTCTTTACACCGAAACACGATTGACAAGGGTTTTAAATTCCGATTTTCAGTTGTCATTTATTTTTTTTATTTTAAATGTTTTGTAATCCCACTCAACTTTTAACCGAAACCATAATTGACTGATGATTTAGTTTCTAGAAACATATTTCCCATATTATCAATTCATTCAATCTATCTATCTTCTTTATCTATCTAAATATATAAAAGAAGAAACTGACTGACTGACTGATTGACTGACTGACATATCAACGCACAGTCCAAACCGCTAGGTCTAGAGACTTCAAATTTGGCACATAGGTTCCTTGTGAGGTCTAGGGGTGCACTAAGAGAGGATTTTTTGAAATTCTACCCCTAGGGGGGTGAAATAGGGGATGAAAGTTTGTATAAAAGTCCGTCAGTTTTGGAGTTAGGATCTTCAAATTTTATATTTAGGTAAAGGATTAAAAATAAACATTTACCTGTCTCAGCGTTTTTGAAAATTCCATCCCGAAAGGGGTGAAAAGGGGGATGAAGTTTTGTAAGAAAAATCCTTTAATTTCAAAGTAAAAGTGACTCATTTTATTATTATTAGGCTCATGATTGAAACTTAAATTGGCACATAGGTTCCTTGTGAGGTCTAGGGGTGCACTAAGAGAGGATTTTTCGAAATTCTATTCAAATTCGCAGAGCTCAAAGTACTGACGGATTGAGTTGAAATTTGGCATGTAGATAGGTAAGAAAGGATTTTCCCTTAAGGGGAAAGTGGAATCTACGCGGACGAAGTCGCGGGCGGAAAACTAATACATGTATAAAAGGATTCCACGCGGACGAAGTCGCGGGTAACAGCTAGTATAACATAATACTGTTCAATGATTTTAGTTCTGGGCTTTGGAGTTGGATTTGTTTGATTTGTTTTTTACAAACATTATTTAGCTAGGTACTTACAGCGAATCGCGATTATAGGTACCTACTGCACATCTTAAAAGATGATGTTTAGGTAAACTTTAGTTCTTTGAAAGATTAAAACGGCGAAGTGTGCCCTTTTAAATTTCGGTAACGTTGGATTCCTTTGGAACTTGTTATATACACTTGTTATATACATACCTTGGTATGGGATGCAACCTGTAGACTCCTTAGGTCCTTCCCATATACGTGGTACGTCCTCAAGAGCTGGAGCCGCGGCGCAGCAAGCTCAATTCCTCAAGCGCCGCAAGTATGCGTCGCTCTCAGTAAGCCACGAGTTTGCGGCGCTTGCAGTAGAGACAATGGGCCCTTGGTCGTTGGACACAAAAAAGTTTATGAAAGATATCTCCACAAGACGGTTCACGCCTCAGGAGAGAGAGCTGGTGCCTAACTTGCCCAGCGGCTGAGTCTATTCAGCGGGGCAACAGCGAAAGTGTTGTATTATTTGAGAGTTCCGGACCACCTGTAAAATATATTTTTATTATTCGTCAGTATACCAGTCACTATTTGCTATTAAAGCAAGACATCACTCCAAGCGCGCACTCATTCATTACTATATCCAGATTATAGGCCGATGGCTAATTACGAGCTTCATTAGGCCAAATTGCATCCGGCCTGATTGCCGGCCTAGGCCGAATAGAAGATTGACATGCGCATTTGCAGCCGAATGATTCATTGCGAATTGTTCCGGCTCTATTTTGAGTCAGCTAGTTCCATACAATATAAAGGTTAGACAACATCACAAAATATTGATCCGACTCCAAAATAGCTGTTGCACTATAATTTGAGTGCTGCTTACATGGTAAGTGCTTATACTAGTTTAAGGTAATTTTTAAATTTTACGACTCTGTACCGTACGAAATAAAACAGGGTGAAAAAAAACAGCCTTTGACGAGTTTGTTGCTGGTTCTTCTCGTCACAAGGTCGCTTCTTTGTCATTCAAAAGTGTTCGTAACAGCCGAGACTTAAATGATTTTGAGTTTAAATTCACACTGCCCAAACAATTACATCAAAACTCAGGGAAACCATTATTTGACAGGTTCCATCGAGTGTCTTCGGCTTTCGAGACATTTTATATTTTCTTGTAAATATTTTGACAAGAAAAGTTCATGACCCAGAACACTGTAGAAAGCTAAAAATTCATCTTCAAAGAAAGGACAGATATAAGTTATAGCAGCACAATTATTGTACCATATTTAATGAAACTGACCAACCTGACGCGATTATTGAAAAGGCTTGCCGCAGAATGATCTGGCACAGCCATGCTATGGCTGTACCAGATCATTCTGCGGTACATTCATCATTCTGCACTATCATTGTAAGATACTAACGCGCAGATTGACAAGGCTCTGCCGCAGAGTGATCTGGCGCAACCATAGCAGTTCAAATTATTGTACCATATTCCTAGAAACTGACCAACCTGACGCGAAGATCAATAAGGCTCTGCCGCAGAGTGATCCGGCGCACCCGCTACCATAAAGCAATCTCGATGCCGCTAATTGCCGGAATGCAATCAACTGATCGGCTCTTGGATCGGAATAACTTGAGTTATTAATTGATTCCAAATCAAGTTACTGATTAATTGAGTGCCTGGTGTTTGTGGACTGCTATTGGGAACTAATATTGTGTCACGCTATTGAATTTCGATGCAAATACAATACGAAATAAGGTAGTTGTGTATAGCAGAAAAAAAACTGTATGGTATCTGCAGTCTGCGTGTTACAGTTTTGCAGAAAAAGTTAAAATTGTTTTTTGAAGTGAAAACTTCTTTAGCGGCGTTGAGCACTTTTTCTGTAATGGGTATAAAATCTTAAACTCGCGTCAGGACACGTGACCTGATCGAAAAAGCGTAGGACGGATGGAGAATGTTGAGGTGACAGGTTGACTATGGTCTCGGTTGCTTAGCGACAGACTGTTGATAATGTCTTTTACTTGTCTCTTGTTTTATTGTCAATATATATTTTTCGATTCTCTATAATAACTAATGTTTTCTTATATCTTATTACCTAACTTAACGTTCACTTTAATATGGTTTGTCATGTTTGTGTACGATAGCGCAATAAATGAATATTGTATTCTACCACATAAATGATAGTACTTTTATACTGATAAAGCAATTGGTGCAAAATTATTCCCTAACCATTCCAAAATATCAAACATGCTCAACGTTAATAATCAAGTTTTCACTTCTACCGGCACTCCCGGAGTGCAACCCGTCTTTTTTTTTTATTAAGCTATTGCATAGCTTTTATCGCGGGATTTGAGCGCTGCGACCGAATCAAGAAATTCCGTAACGAAAAAAACCTAATGCCACCTACTCCGTGTCATAGATTTTGGTTGCTTAGTTACGATTGTGCGGCATACAGATTTAAAAAAAGAAATTATATTTTCACACAAATTTTCATACAGTTTTTTTCATCATTGACAATTTTGTTATTCACAATCGTAACTAAGCAACCAATGATCTATGATAAAAAATGCTATACAATTAGCTTTACCGCGGCAGTCCCCGAATGCCACACGTATTTTTTTTTATTCACAACGTGTAGACTCTTAGCCTTCATCATATTTGATGTCAAGTATTGATAAGGCTGAAGATGGAAGCGAGCCTCCCCGGAATCCTCAACCACTGAGAACCTGGCTATCTTATCTCTAACTGCCGGAACACAAAAATGCTGAAAACATTGTTGTTATGGCATCAGACTTAGATAAGATGGTGGTAGCTAGCCAGGCGGACTCACAACAAGTCTTACCACCAACCAAACCGAATACAATATGTACCCCCCGCTGGGAATCGGACCATAGAACACCTGGGTCTAATACCGGTGGTTTTTAGCACTAGACCACAGAGGCAGTTAAATTGTCAAAACTTTGAAATGGTTTTATTCGTCATTTAATAGTAGGACACCGTTGTCCAGAAAACAAAGACGAACTAGGCTAAGATATCAGCTACTTATGGTACATTTTAAATAAAAAAATATTGGAAAAAATTAACTCGGCCACAAGTGAATTCTCAGACGGGAATCGAACCCGCGTCCTTTGGAAATCCGGTCCAATGCTCTAACCGCTGAGCTACCGAGACTTATAAGCTGCTATTTGCTGGAAAATAATTTGTATTCACTAACAAAATTGCAGGTGACTGCTGCAGCTATTATCATTTGTTTGGTCAGTAGACTGGTCAAATCTTTGACTGAAAATTTTCACATTCGAGCTACTCTCAACATTCTTTTTCAAGAGCCTATTAGTTACGTGCCCAAACAACAGTAGTTCCAAATGCTCCATCCCAATACCGTTTAGTTTACATGGACGTCGCTCAGTTCAGCTGTAGCGATAAATTCCTTAGTTCACTGCCTCACGGGGGCCACATATTTTTTGGTCCGGAAATGGCCGAACTCGCGTAAGGCACGCAATACCGTGTTTAGCATTTGGGTAATGTTAACCTACATACAGAGCGATCGGCTTGTTCGCTTGTCCTTGAAGTAATTAATGACGGATTGGAGGATGTTTGGGAATGATGCTGGGGATGAATGGTTTTGGAAACTGTAGGTTACTTATTATGTGTGAAAATGGTGATGAACTAGTCTTTCTACTGTGTATTATTATTATTGTCCCACAGCTCGGTTAAAGCTTTTCCGCCTTTCTTCTTTCACGCGATCTTGGGCTATTGTGCACCAGTCACTCATGTAGGTACAAGTCAAGATCATGCTTCCATCATCATCTCGGTCTGCCACGTGGACTTTTCCCGAGAGGGTGCATTCGGTAAGTAGTCATTATTGTGCAGCGGTCGTCCGACATGCGACTGACTCACTCGGTTGGTATTGAATATAAATAAGTTCATTTTATCTTTTTTTTTAACTGGGCAGGCATTTGACTACCATCGTGCTTAGTGAACGAGATGTGGTTTAAGGTGTAACTCTTATAGTTTCTCATCCATATAGAATTCATCAGAGGTAGATTGTGGTAACAATACAAACTGTACTGCGAATTTCTATTGTTTAAGATATAATTTTAGATATTAGAATCATCAACATGGATTTTATAAATAATTGAGTCTGCCAATACTACTCGTATGATTAATTTCCACCTTTCAACAGTCAATGTCTGCACAATCGTAACCCGACACGAATCGGTGTAACAGCTCTATAAGATCCTTGCCCAACTACTGCAAGTAGCCCAATAATTGAAACTGTACCTTACCAGCATTGACATAAAGCGTGTGTTAGGTGTATAGGTAAGCGGGTAGCATAGTGACCGATCATAAATCGGGCCACAGCGCCCATATGTCCGCTGATAACCCGCGTAACTCAGCCGGGACGGATGGGCCGAATCGGTCTGCAAAAAATACGACCGCTCAGACTGGTTTACGGGCGTTTCTTTAAAGATCGCCCGTGTTTAATTTGGTGTCTCTCCGAATCAGGGTAATCGGTGATGTTTTTAGTATTTCGTTCTGGAGAAATTGTTATAAGGCTGAAGGTGGAGACGCGTTTCTCCCGAAATTCTGGCCCACTGAGGAAATGGCTACCTTGTCTCTGTCTGCCGGAACGGAACACAAATAACAATGCTAAAAACATTGTGGCTATGGTGATGGGCTTAGGTAAGATTGTGGTTGCTAGCCTGACGGACTGAAAACAAGTCCTACCACTAACAAAAACGATATCGAAATGACAGAAAAAAGCTTCTGCTATTTCTATAAACCTTTTTGAAAGATTATTTTTTGTCACCGAGTATTCTAAACTCAATCTGGCACAAACCCTTTTGCTGCCTATAATAGATTACGCTGATGTCTGTTGCACTGGGCTTTCTGAGGAGCTTTACAAATTGGAGCGTTTGCGAATGTTTGCATCAAATTCATTTTTAACCTTCGAAAATACGATCACGTTTCACACTTCCGCGCCAAACTCAACTGGCTCCCTATTCACTGGCGCAGGGACTTACATCCTCGCAAGCGCCTCTACTTTATTCTTTTCCTGCCTACTTCCCCACCTTACCTTAAAGAATGCTTTTCCTTTTGTACTTCGTCTTCACACTGTACCTTGCGCTCTTCTTATAACTTTGCCTAGAAATTCCGCGACACTCCTCCGACTTTGTTTCCTACTCCATTTCCGTGCATGCCGTTCGTTTATGGACCACCCTCCCTGAGGGTATGAGAAAGGCTCGACTCTGCAATCCTGCAATGATCGAGTTAGTAGTAATTTCCTTTCTCCTTCATCTACATCATTTATCTTTTTACTCTATCTCTATAACTATTTATTTATCAATATGAGTATATAGGTTTATTTTCTCCATTTCTTTTATGAACCCACTCCCCATAAATTCTATTTATTTCTTTCTTTCTTTCACAGAAGGTTGCCTGGAAGAGTTTGATATGTAGCAATAAGGCCGCTTATTGCGTGGTTATTTTTTGTAATTTGTATGTTTAATCGTGTATAATAAAGTTTTAATTACTATTATTATTATACTGGAAATCGTCGCCTTATTTGTAATTTTTAGAGCTTAAACTAAATACCTAGCGTAAGTTCACACGTTTAAATAGCAAGGAAACCGCCGTCTATATGAGTCAAATAAAACGTGGATTCGAGTATCCACCGCAAGAACTGTTGAGTGGCAAGTCGCCAGGCCGCTGTAAAGTCGCCGATAAATCTGGCTGCAGGTGCCGCGGGCTCAGCCGGACCTGGCCGTTTCAGAACAACGTGTGAGCTTGCCTTTAAGTCAATAGATGAAGCGACAGCAAGGATTTAGTTTGCGGAAACATACTTAACTTATGATACATTTTAAATAGAAAAAATTGGAAAATATCAATCAGGCCACAAGTGAATTCTTAGTGTGACAACAGAGTGGGAGCGGGGCGGCCAGCGAAATCCGCTAGCGGTAATCGTAAACACATGTTTTGGTTATGTGTGCACTGAGTATAAGCGGGGCGGGTGGGCGGAAAACGCTGCGGGACGAGCGGGGGCAGCGAGCGGGGCGGGCGGTCGCAAGTCAGTTTGCATTTTTCGCTCGATCTGTTCGGTCATGATGATAATTATTAGTGAAAATTTAATTAGTGCCATTTTAGCGCGGCCGCCGTTGTGGAGCTCCAGTGATCAAAACCATTCAAATCGACAAATAATTAAACAACTATGGGAAGAAATAAAAGTATTAAGCGAAGTTTCTGATTCTCTATTTAATTAAAAGTGATTAACTTTTAATTAAATATTGTTATGATTATTAAAGTAAAACGCTGAAACGCTGAAACGCTCCGCGGTTACTGTGTTCTAACACAGAAATGTGCGTTTTCCGCTCGACTCGCCACCCGCTCCCGCTGCCCGCCCCGCTCCACTCTGTTTACACACTCAGATGGGACTCGAACCCACGACCTTTAGAAATCCGGTCCAATGCTCTAACCACTCAGCTACCGAGACTTGCGAACCACTGTCGAAATTCTCCAATATTTTATATTTTAATACGCTGTAGGCCAGCGTTGTCACATCAATAGGAATATCCTTGAATTCGAAAGAAGAATCTTTTCAGGTGTCTAACGATCGATTAAGATGCAACAGCCAATAAAAAATGTTTTTTTAATTTAAAAAAATACCACTAGACCACAGATGCGGTTACAAGATACAAAGACAAAGATGCAGAGATACTTCTTATATTATTATTTTCGTTTTCATATTTTGATATGAAAACTTATTATTAAGTATTATTGTAAGAGTATTCTAAAAGTATTTAGCAGTTGCCTTCCGCTTGCCACTTGAGCCAGTTAATTTGCCTATCGCGCCGTTGCCAAAAGCAAGGTTGTGGCTGAAGAAATGGTTTTAGTCAGCCTTAAATCTCCGGAACAGCCTGATAGTACGAGCAGTATGCAGTTGCACTTAAGTGAGGACGTAATCGGCTGGTACATAATATGAATAATGTTTGTGATGAAGGTTATAATTTTGATTGTGGTGGATAAAGGGGATACTGAAGGTTTAGCCTGTTATTGTTACGTGGATAATTATGAATGAATGAATAAGAGTTTATTTGGATACATACATGAGACAATTACAATTTTATAGCAAAAAATGAAAATTAAAAACTGACTTAAACCAAAAGGTATACAATTTCACTGTCTGAAGTAGATGTCTCACGGCTGCACAAAAAAAAGGAAGTCAATTCAGCATTTTGCCGGGCCCAAAGAGCCTGGCGCTGATTTTCAATTGACCCGTGATCATTCTATTTGACAAAGGACGCCAAATATGCCGATGCCAACCATCATCAATTAATTTAGCAATGCTCATAATGACAAGTCAGATAATTATTAAAGAACTAATTTTAACGAGGCTATTAATTACCATAAATATATACAACACAAATATTAGTAAATACAAATCTAGATTTACATAAACTTAAAAATCGACAAATAATCACACCCTGTTGCGCTTACGCACAGGAAGCAAGGAACAATGCACCGCACCGCTTATATGAATGAGATTTTATTTATTTTATAATCTCCTATGTCGTGTTTTGCCGTGTGGTGACGGCCTAAGAATACACGTGTCACCACTCCCTTACATGCTTGGTATGTCGTAAGAGTCGACTAATAGGCTCGACGCATTGAACACCTGTGCGAGAGAAGGAAAACTTGAAACAAACCCACTACCAACCCGTCTGGCCACCGCCAGCGGAAATGGGTCTACCTCAGTCTGCTTATCTTAATGCTGTGCTTAAAGCCTAAATATTTTTATCTAAAATAAATTGATACTGACCTGTATGTACATCACAACTTGCAGTGTAGTAGTCTTGTGGTGCGGGAAATGTTGTAATGTATGATAGACAAGTCTTTCTTTGCCAGTTAAAAATTGTTTACGTTTACAATAACCATAAAATGTAATATTTTAATTAGTATTTTCCTTTTGTGATGGAAATTGACCTTACTGATATGTTTAGGTCACTTTTCAATTTGACGACTCTGTATGAAATAAAACAGGGAGAAAAAAACAGCCCTTGACGAGTTTCTTGCCGGTTCTTCTCGTTACAAGGTCTCCCGCCGTAGGGTTTGTGAACCGATGGCGTAGCTTCTTTGACGTTCATAAGTGCTTGTAACAGCCTAGACTGAATAAATGATATTGACTTTGACTTTGACTTTGGTAGCAGTAGGCTAATAGCCTCCTATGAACGCCACAATAGGCGTGAGCCAGGAGAGGCCTATGTCCAGCAGTGGACGTCCACAGGCTGATGATGGATGATGATGTCGAGTAGAGTTGTAGAGATATTCCTTTAATTTAGGTAGGGTAGGTTAATTAGGTAGATACTTATCTCAGGCTTTATATTTCTATTTACATCTTCAAAAGTTGTTAATCCATTTAAAGTACCTAATTAAATGCACCATTCAAGTTAAATATATCTACCTGTTATATTTTATATTGTTTCCTTGCTGTACTAAATGTATTGCAATTACTGATTATGTGTCATTGCTAGAATACATCACATAGGTACGTTAATTTGTTAGTTTCTACCTGTACTTTTTTTTTTAAGTAATATTATAATAACGTTGTCCCTTTAGTTTATTATTTTTTGTGTTGAATATCAAATTAAAGTATAATTTAATGTAAAAGCCTTGAAACAATAATTATATAGTATTGAATTTGTTGAAAATAATTTTATGTTATTAGTAAATGTTCCTTTATACCTACATTTATTTCCTAAATTGTTTATTGCAAAAGCATGAAGTAAATGTATTTCAGTTATTTCTTGTCTTTCATTTAT
This sequence comes from Chrysoteuchia culmella, assembly GCA_910589605.1. Lineage (NCBI taxonomy): Eukaryota > Metazoa > Arthropoda > Insecta > Lepidoptera > Crambidae > Chrysoteuchia > Chrysoteuchia culmella. The sequence goes on from OU342647.1 coordinate 24,056,010, forward strand.
ATCTGGTTAGGTAGGTTTCCTTCTTATTTCAAAAACTAGTCTTCATACTTGCCATATTTCCATCATAATTCAAATAAAAATATTTTTATTTGCTCTAAATAGGGTACAGTAATGTTGTTAAGTACAATTGTGCAAACAAAATGGAGCTTATAACCTATTTAGATATAACCTATTTAGCCATTTTACATAGCATGCAAATATACAAACAATGATCATAAAATAAAATCGAGAAAGTCAACAATAAATTAATAAAATTTTTAAATGTATGATAATAAATGTCAAATAAGAAATAAAATAAATTAATGTCAATATACAATTAAATTCACATGTCAGTCTACAATTACAATAATGTCAATACAAATACATTTTGTGCATTTGAATGTCTCGATACCTTTGTCAATATACTGTGAAATAAATAATAAAAAAAAAAAAAAAAAAAAACCGGCCGGCCCCTCGCCCTCACTGTTATTTATGTAAGATTGAAGAAAGCTGATACTGTTAGGTACCTTGGCATAATTATAGATTACAATCTGTCATTTAAAGATCACATCACACTTTTTAACCGACTTCAAAAAAAGGAGGAGGTTATCAAGTCGACTGTATTTTTTTTTTTTATGTATGTTCCACCATAACTTCGCCAGTTGTTAACAGATTTTTAAAATTATTTTTTTATCTGGAAGAAAATGGTTTATGTGTGGTCCCATATAATTTTTACGAAGATCTGGCTAGTAGTTTTTTCATAATCCTGAAAAATATCAATCACCTTTTGGCAAGTAGTCGTATACCTAGATGACATCATTGTTGTGTATGGGCTGATTTTTTGTGTAAGTAACGGCACATAATGTAACAAAAAAATCTGAAATAAAAACATTTTATAAAAAAAAATCAAACCGACTTCAAAAAGTAAAAAATAAAACTTTAGGAGTCGGTACTAGTTAGCAAAATATAGTTAATAGAAGTGCAATGTAGAATGCTTTGGCTGGCACCGACTCCAAAAGTTTTATTTTTTACTTTTTGAAGTCGGTTTGATTTTTTTTTTTTAAATGTTTTTAGTTAATAGGCTCCATAAACTAATATACGTATTTAAAAAATTACGACATGTAGCAAACTTTGGCCTTCTTCGGAATGTCTACTTATCGCTATGTCAGTCTGTATTAACCTATGGTATTATAGCTTGGGGAGGTGCTGCCAAATCAACTCTACTAATGGTAGAAATAGCACAGAGGTTCATCTTAAAAGTCATGACCTCTCGTTCAATTTAATATCCCACAGCTCTCGTCTTTAATGATTGTGATATGTATAAGTTAGACAACTCTTTGTATTGCAGGTGATCCTCAAACAACACTCCCTTTTACAATATGACAAAAGTATAACAGCCAAAAGTACTAAGTATGCCCATCCATAGTTACCAAACATGCATTCGCGCAAAGATTCTTTTACTTTCTCGGACCATTTCTTTACAATAAAGTCAATAAATTAAATAAAATATATCACCTAAACCGACATGAAGTTAAAAACGATGTAATTGTATGGATAAAATCATTGTGTTATGATGAAATTGAAATATTTTTGAAATTATGTAGCTAAATTAACCTATAATTCCATAATATAATATATTATGTAATAATACACACCCTCTCCACACACACTCACACACTCAGTTCACACACCATGAGAGGACATACTCCACACATAACTTTTTGGCAGATTTAAACATATATTATTATTTTACTTTTTATGGTTGAAATGCTTTGTTTACATCTATATTTTTGTATCAAAAAAAGAGCGCTGCATCTGAGATACAGTGTAAACTAGTTCATGTGCAGATGTCTATTTCTAGATCTAAGATGTACTTAATATAAGAAAATTGATCTATATTTTTGTAAGAAAAATGTGCCAATAAATAAATTATTATTATTATTATTAAATTATTATTATTATTATTTACAGTAAGGTTATTTAGAGCATGTATCGAGCACGTAATTCCAAAAACTGTATTTCTGTTCACGTCCGGTAGGAACGCTACTCAATTCTCTCCGCCGCGACGAGGCCTGGGTAGCCGGGCGGGCCACCAGTCATAGGGGTGAGTACCACAAGGGTTCCCCAGGACGTATGGCGGCGAGAGGGCAATTAAAAAAAAAAAAAAAAAAAGGAACGCTACTCAATATCTCATAACATTTTTTACTTAACTTCCTCGATACTTACTCGAAAGTTATTCTTGTAAGGCCTACAATACTTAGCGAGCGGGCATGTCTGTGTAAGTGCGTCACTTCAGCCGTTTATAGGCAGTTCAAAGTGGAAATGGACGAGATAGGATAGTGTACCAGTTAGGAAGTGGACGAGATAGGAAAGTGGACGAAGTCGTTCAAAGTTCTAGTTTAAGTTAAACAAGACTGTGAAAGAAATATGCAAATAAGTTAATGTAAAATTTCACATGAAATTCCAAAACATTTTTGTTGATACTTTTTCTCCAATTGAAGACATTCGTCAGCCATTACAAAATATTTTGCTACACACGCGGCCTTTTAAAAGGGGCACTTATACCGAACGGAAGCATTTCCGAGTGATTTCATTTGTAGATACATAATTGACGGGCCCGTGTAATGGAAACGGGCCATTACAGGAATTGAAAAAGAGAGGGAGATTTTATTTCATTACTTACTTCACTGAAATATGTATGAGGGTCGCCAAAGAACCTTAATGAAACGGTGTAAGGGATTCAGGGATAGCACAGGTGAAACGACACAGTATGGTTAATTGTACTTCCGATCGTTCACCGATGATGAGACAGATAAATCGACTATTTTTTAAGTGAAAACTTCTTTAGTGGCGTTGTGCACATCAGAGTTTTAATTTTTTGGGGGTGGATAAAAAATGTTAAAGTCGCGTCAGGACACGTGACCCTGATCGAAAATTCGTAAGACCATTTACCGTTGAGCTATTTTAAATAACACAAAGTCTCACACTTGAAAGATCTACGTATATTAGTTAATAATAACCATTATATAAAGATCTCTCATTATTACCAACTTTCATATTGATGCCAGGTCAGTTTTAATAGATTTACCTGCCAAATCAAGTAGGCCTCCGTTTTCATCTACTTTTTATGAAGTTGTGGTGAAGATATAGTGGATTTTGATAGTTATTTTCGTTAAAGCGGTTTCCACTTCTGCCGGCACTCCCAGAGTGCAACCCGTTGTTTTATTTTTATTATGTATAGGTTAGCACTTTGACCGCTATCGCGCCTGATAAGTAAGCGATGATACGATCCAGGATGACACGCGCTTGCCTAGAAGACACCTATTCACATGCGAGTGTTTTCCAAAGACAACACAAAAGTCAAACGAAGATTAGACTTACCTACATATAATAAAATCGACATTATTTATTCGTACTGCTGTGGTGTTACTTTAATTTTTTTTATAGTATACATGATCATTATCACTGCAACATCGAGCCTATATTTACTTAAAAAAAGGAATGATTTGCTCGTTTGACTAATTAGTAATTACCTATGCCACTTAACTTAATTCATGATGTTTTGGACACTTTTCCCGTAGATCTCTGGCCTTACCATCAACTGTAATGCGATTCATTTTAGGTCATTTTTAGGTTGAGAGCGCGGGATGCTGTCATACGGCGCGTATAGTGGCGTCTCACTCTTACTACCCCGATGGTAGGACCCCTGAAACAAAAAAAAAGTTATATTATGTACGAGTACCTACCTATCTTTTACTCCGAAAGAACTAGTGACTTATCGTAAAACTTAAGAATTTTTTTCAGAGTAAAAATCGTTTACCTACGTTCCTAACATTTAAAAAGTTTTGAACTGGTATTTACAACTTTTTTAAATATACCTGTTTAACCCTAGAACCGAACCCTGGGGTAGGAATTAAAAAAAAAATCGCTGATAACTTTTTGCTATAAAACCCTTTATTCTGCTCATGAGTGTATTTACGAATGGCAGTGAGACACGTGGATACCTCTGACGGGCGTCAGTTTTGTTGAAGAGTAGACGTAGTAAACCAGCATGTGGGGTACACCAGCACCCCAGGGTACAACCAATGTAAGTATTTTAATACGATATTTTTTTTGTATTTTTAGCGCGTTTAAATTATTTTTTTGTTGTGAATGTTATAATAGGTGGTGTGATAACCTAAGGTATGTATGATAAATTTTAAATAGTAAAAAAAGAGAGAGCATGGACCGGATTTCCAAAGGTCCCACCTGAGATTTCACTTGTGGCCGAGTTGAATTTTTCCAATATTTTTCTATTTAAAATGTATCATAAGTATCAAAATAGTATTGAAAAATAATAAAAAAAAAACAAAAATTATAAACCTGTGGTATGAAAATAATTTGTGAATAATATGGTATGTAAAGAACAGAGGTTGAAACTGGATTTAGCTGACGTCCCTAAAAATAAATTATTGAAGATATATTGGGCAAACAATGGCCAAAAGTTGCGACAACCTCTTCAGCTCCGAAATCTAGAAGGTATTATATATGCCCAAAGTCGGAAGATTGTAAATCTCGCATAAATTTTTATTTGAAATTCCCACAAAAGCAAAAAAGTCAAATTTTTTTTGGAGATCATATTATTCCCTTAATTGATATTAATAAAACTGAAATTAACGTTTAAGAAGCTTACATGTTGATTTTTAATAAAAGTTTCTTATCCTTTCGTTAATTACTTCTTTTTATTGGGGTACAGACGTACCCCAGGGTGCCATTAATTTGATTTTCATATGGTTACGGTTCTAGGCTTAATGAAGTTGTCATTACTATTTTATGAACTAACGTCGTTTATGTAACTAGTTATTTTTGCCCGCCATTATTTATAACAACATCAAAATAGATCACAGATATATAATTTTTTCTCGCACAACTTTGAGATAGATGGCGATGGAGGTCAAGACACATTTCGGGTCGCTGAGCCATCGAAGTACCTCCTCGCGTCGTATTCCTCATGTCTGAGGGTCGTCACCACCACCTCCCAGTAGTCTCTCTTTGGTGTTGTTCCTCCATCTTCTGTCACCAACATGGAGCGCGTCGTAGACTGAATCTGATCGGACCAGTGCAGCGTATTGGGCTGCGTCCACGTGTTCTTTTGCTGTCGCCTTTCCCTGCCACTATTAACTTCTCTAGGTAATCGCCTTCTTTTCTGGCAATGTGGCTAACACACATTTCAGGTCGCTGAGCCATTGGAGTACTAAGTACACTGCTCTCAGTGCAAAATTATATAACAGGGTTCATAAAATAAGACCGATATATTCACTAACGAAATACAAACTAAAAATCGATGTTCAAGATTTGCTTCTTTCTTTAAATTATGATAAGACTGAAAATTTAATGAGATGATGTACACACCCACACAACACTCACACTTACATACACACACACACACACACACACACACACACACACACACACACACACACACACACACACACGCACACATATTTACCAAAATTATATGTACAATAGACTGCGAACTACATTAACCAGCCAGTTTGTTTTTGAGAATATTATGTTTTGCATTTGGAGGAATCACCAGCTCCTAAGATACAGGATTAGTCCTAGTTTAGGAGTTGGGGACCTGAATTGTTAACGTTGTAATTGTGACTTTTCTCAATAATGAGTACCTATTGTTTTAGTTCTACAATGTTATTATTTGTTGTTAAATAAAGTTTTTATTTATTTATTTATTATTTATTATTAAGTATTATAGTATATTTTATTTAATTAAAATTACATATTTTACAAATTAGTTTACAATAAAATAAAAAGTATAAAAATTTAATAAAAACTTAGTCTAAAAGGCCGCCGCGCGTCATCTCCGACTCAAAGGTTCCCATAATACCGGCTGCGTTGCCGCGCTGTATTGCCAGGGAAAGCCTATTATAGTTAGTTCTTAACTAAACTTATGTTATTTTAGGTAAAGAGTCTCTTCAATAGCTATCACATTTACAGACGGTACCTTGTGAATGCGATTTCACTACGATTCGGAAAGGGACCGGGAGATTCGGGTCAGACATAAGAGCGGCGCCATTACAATATACATGTCATAGATTTTATCGAGAGCCCTACAATTGATAGGATTTTACTATAGGGACAAGATTTTCACCTAAATCTTCGAGTATATATAAGTATATCTAGTGACGAGGCTTTATGTTTAACGACTTTTGATTTTTTGCATTTTACAATGCTATTTTTATACTTATGGTATTTTGATTTCCAAAGGTCGTGGTTTCGATTCCCATCTGAGAATTCACTTGTGGCCGAGTAATTTTTTTTCAATATTTTTTATTTAAAAAAATTATCATGAGGCTTTATGTATTTTCTTATTTTTAACTGACTTCCAAAAAAGAGGAGGTTCTCAATTCGGTTGGTATGTCTTTTTAATATTTTTTCAATGTACCTACCGATCACGTCGATATTTCTGATCCTATTTACGTAATTATTTTTTTGTTTGTAGCGGAATAGTTGCTACTTGGTTGAATTTGATGTAGTAGTAGTTTTTATTTTATGAGCATTTTTGTTAACTCAGACGATGTAATTTGAATCCTAATCTAATGTAGAAAAACCTTTTTTTTTTTATTCACGACGAGCAGCCTCTTAGCTTTCAAGGCTGAAGATGGAAGCGAGCCTATCCCTGAATCCTCAACCACTGAGGAACTCCTTATCTTACCTCTAACTGCCGGAACACAATGCTGAAAACATTTTTGTTTTGGCGTCAGACTTAGATAAGATGGTGGTAGCTAGCCAGGCGGACTCACACCAACCAAACCGAATACAATATGTACCGCTGGGAATCGAACCCGGGACCCCTGGGTCTGATACCGGTGTTACCACTAGACCACAGAGGGTTCCGTAGTTCTGTAGTTGAACTAAAAAATTAAGGTTTAGGACGCGACAGTTTCGCCATTCGAAATGATGATGTAGTTAAGAAAACAACCTATTAGAGACATTCAAAAGTAAATAAAAAATTACTTTAAAAAAACCGACTTTAAAAATTTTAAAGTAAAAAATAAGCGTTATGGAGTCGGTGCCAGCCAAGGCAACAAAAATTAAATAATAGAAGCTCAAAGTAGAATGCCTTGGCTGACACCGACTCCTACTTGTTTTGTGTTAATGTTTACATTAAAATAAACCTTGGTGAAGGACATAGGCTTTTTGTAGCGAAAACATTAATGGCCTGCGCAGACGACGGACATTGAAGGACTTTTTGTCCGCGACACGACCTTATTACTAAGAACATAAAGTTGAATAAATAACGAGGACTATCGCGTACTTTTCGCGGATATACGCGGTCTAAGTTGAATCTTATTTGGTTAACAATAAAGACGTGTCGCGGACAAAAAGTCCTCCCTTATCCGTCGTCTGCGCTAGCTCTAAGTGAAGAGCGCGATATTTTACCGTATTCAACGCAGGCAAGTTGCCTAATGTCTGATTCACACCGAACGGCCGGAGTCGGCGCGGCGCATTTTAAATTTGCTGAAGGAAATTGAAACATCCGTAAAGAAGTTAAGTTCCCTATTTGAATGCAATTTACGTAGCCTTGAAGCCGACCGGCTGCCGACGGCTGAGTCCGGTATTTTCGCGGGCGCAGATGACGTTTCCCTATAGATGATCAATATTCATCGATAGATAAACATCGATGTTTATTTACGGTCGGTTTCAATAACCTATCCTCAGTAAGAGATAGGCTTACTAGAGCTTTGTTGCCTAGATATTTTTGTTAATCAGCCTAAAATAACCCAAAATAACAGCGGTTGCTAAGTAACGTAACCAAGGTAGGCCTACCTATTGTTATGGATAGATTATTGAAACCGGCCTTTAGTCGACAAACATTTGATGTTAAGTCCTCGAAAACATCGATATTGATGTTATACGAGTTTTTTTTATGAAGTACGGGGAAGTTCTTAGCATTCATCATACCTGATGTTTAGTATTGATAATGCTGAAGATGGAAGCGAGCCTCTCCCGGAATCCCCAATCACTGACCCAATAATATCGGAACATAATTACTTATAGCATAAAGTTCGTCCACTGAAACGAGCTAGTAAAGCGTTCTCTCTATCACTATTTCGTACAAATGACAAGTACGAAAACTAACTGTACTTAATCAATCAATGAGGCGTTCTTTACAACACCCTGGCAAGGCAGAATGCCCGCCGCGTTAGCTCGACAGGACTTAGAACAATTTTGTCTGCAAATATTTTTATTATTATTATCTCTTTTTTCTAATGCAACTGCCAGTAACACCATGTCCCATTCTATAAATTTTGGTGGTCATTATTCGTGAGCCATGCGCGTTCTTGAGCATTCGCTGTTCTGCGCGCCGACTTAGTTCATTCGGTGTATATCAGACTTAACGTTATGTTACACAACTCTATCGTTATTTTTTCATCAAATTTCAGAGGAATAATTAAAATTCAATTATATTTTAAAACAGTATCTCGTCATTTATAGTTTGCCGCAGTTTTTTAGTATTTCTATTTGCAGTGGCCTTTATTTAAGTTAAAAAACTTTTATGAACTTTAGCAAAGTTAGCGCTTCTTGCGAACGTTTACAAGCATCTCAAACCGCCGTTTCGTGGAGGAACTTCGCAAAATGGCTGCTTAAAGTGTGCTTGTATAATGTTGTACGAACAAATTAATATTGTCAGTCTTTTTTCCATTAAAAAGTCTTAGGTTTACTACATTACACTAAAACTGTTATTGAAACTATGCCATATAAAGTTAAAACATAAATAAATCAAACAAACAACAACAATAATTTATGTGTATCTAAAGCCTAGTACATAATCAATATTATCGTTAATAACCACAGTAGTCAAAGACTGTGTCGCAGTTATTAGCGCCCACCTCGAAGTTATACAAATTTGCAAAAAAATACAAATAAGTTAACCTAAATCTAAGGTAAAAAAACAAAAACTTTCTTATACGCGCGCGCGTGGGTGCGCGCTTGGGTGTGGAATGTGTGTGCGCGTGCGTGTGTGCGTGTGTGTTTGTGTGCCTGTGTGTGTGTGTGTGTGTGTGTGTGTGTTTGTGTGTGTGTTATTATTACATAAAACTAATTGTTCTAATTATTCACGATAAATATGTGGAATAGTATGGTAGTGTGGTTATGTTTGTTGTCCGGAAACACCTTAACTTCGTTTGTACCTTTTGTAAATTTTTATTTTAGTGTTTTAAATAAATCTATACTAATATTATAAAGCTGAAGAGTTTGTTTGTTTGAACGCGCTAATCTCAGGAACTACTGGACCGATTTAGAAAATTCTTAAACCATTAGAAAGCCAAATTTCTCCCGAGTGACATAGGGTATATTTTATCCCGATATTCCCACGGGAAGAAGCACCACGCGGGTAAAACCGCGAGGATCCCCTAGTATAATATATAACCTTCTGTAGTACATATTTGAATTCTATAAATAGATAGTTTAGTTCTTCATGTTTCAACATAACACCGCTACAACCACCAGCTTTAATCCGCAAATGACTTAAGTCACTCGTAACCGCAACCCATGGCATCCTGACGGGAGCGCCCGTAAGCGCCCGATTTGCGCGTTGGCAAGTGACGTCTAAACACGCGCTTAGATACTAATAATTTCTTTGACAGGCTTATGTGTGGTTTAGTCAAAGTCAAAATATTTTTATTCAAATAGACTTATGGATAAATGCTTTCAAATCGTCCAATTTTACCAGCTATTCAGGACATCTTTTAACTGTCGTCTCTGAATAATCTTTTATCTGTTTACGTCGGCCTTAAGCCTGATGGATAGAGAATAAGTCCTACCATCAAGCAACCCGAATACATTCACCCCCACTGGGAACAGAAAGTGGGATATCTGTATCTGATACCATTAATATAATATGGTGGTTACCACAAGGCCACAGAGGTGGTTTCTATCATACGACTTGTAACCTCTTTTCACCTCCTGAAGTATGTATAAATTCTGTCAATAGCTAATTATCTTCTTCTAAGCTTAACGCATATATTACTTAATAGTTCTTCATAATTTCAACTTAATGCCGCGAATGACTTGACTCTCGAGTAACTGCAACCCATGGCGCCCGTAAGCGCCCGATTTGCGCGTTGGCGTGTGACGTCTAAACACGCGCTTAGATACTAATCCTTCCTTTGACAGGCTAATGTGTGGTTTACGTCGGCCAAACGCACGGTAAATCTATCAGGCTGGGGTTTGCAGGCAAGAGATGAGCGTAGCGGGTTTTTACTAAAACAAACGATTCATATTGTAACGCGGTTTTACCCACGCGGTTCCTGATCCCGTTATTTATTTATTTATTTAGACACAATAAGAGTCCACAAACTTAGATTTACACATACAATCCACTAATATTAAAAAAAAAAATAGTTTGGAACCAATAACAATTGTGCACAACATTGATCTGTATTAGTTAATTAAACAGCAGGTTAATTATATATTTATGTAAGTTAAAACAAGTTACAAATTAATTTAAAAAACAGTTAAAAAATGAATACAATAACAAAAAAATAAATTAACGGGACCTAGTTGGAAGACTTCAAATAAAAAATGAATGATTTGAACGTTTGATGGAATATATCAACTTCAGCATTGAGCTCATTGTAGTTTCTACACATGCGATACAGCGGATCATTGTGCGATACATTGTACGTCATCAAGTAAGTAAAATAGTTTTTGATTTCGCGTTCTACCAAACCTAAATCCAACCTCATTTAATACCCCTTGCGGATAAGTTTATCCTATGTTTTAATCCTGACTGTAGTCACTATGAGTGGGCAAAATGAGCGAATTTTCAGTCAATCTCATTCAGCCCTTATCGCATGAATCAGTAACAAACATCTAATCATTCATATTTATATAAAAACTCGATATCTACACTACAAAGCACACTGTGTTTAAGACTCAAGCAAAAAATATATATTTTTTTAACTCTATATTAATAGTATTCTATTCCTTTATTATTTAATAACTTATTTCAATCAAATTTATGTCTCCGATCACTGTATAATTTTTTTTTTTTCCTATAATTAATGTAATCTAATAATCATAGGTAATCACTGTTTAAGTTAATTTATTTTTACCGTAATTCTATAATCTTATGTTATTTAATTAATGCAAATTCTACTGCATTTATAGGTAATTTATTGTCAATGTTTATTGTAGTTATGTTTTTTTTTCTTATGTTTTCGCATCGCATGAATTTCTGTGTGTACACGTATTTGGATGTCAGTTTTGTTCGAAACTTGCATTGCTCTCATTTCATGTTGTTATTGACTGTCATCTGTTGTGTAGATATACCATAAATAAATAAATAAATAATACTAGCGGCCGCCCGCGGTTTCACCCACGTGGTTCTTTTTCCCATGCGAATATCGGAATAAAAAGTACCCTATGATTGTAATCCAGGCTAACTACTATCTGTGTGTTAAAAACTGACATACTTTCGCAATTATATTATTAGTAGGATAGTAGGATAGATTAGTAGGACAAATGCCCACCTTTAAAACCTAAATAAATGTTTATTTTTAAGGGCTTTCTATAATGTTTTATATGCTATAGAATGGCGTGGAATGACGTCACATTATGTATAATATATTATGCGATGTTATACCGGTATAACATCGCATAATATATTCAAAATGTCACATTATGTATAATATATTATGCGATGTTATACCGCTATAACATCGCATAATATATTGTATAGGCTTGCATAACACATAGAACGTGACATAAAGCAACTACCGCAGGCACTACGCAATCTACTTAATGCTCATTTTAAACCAATCACGACGACTATCACGACTGGACATGAACTTATCGCTGTTATTCTGGCCTCATCTCTACCTTCTGCGAGGGGAGCACAAATAAGTATGTCAGAAGCAGTATTACACGATTGTAACAATAGGATTAAGCGCTGAACTATTGTATTAATGCTTTTACTCGGTCGGATGTATTACATGAGGCTGCACTGCTTCCAGTGCGCTGATCGCTATAAGTCAATAATTTAAGTGTGATGAGGACACATACATTGCACAGTTTGCACTGATACTTAAAAAAAAGTGTTTCTCCCACTCTATATAAAAAAAAAGAAATGTATTAATATTTCTTTCTTTCTTATCCTTCCTAAATAATATTATAAATGAGGAAGTGTGTCTGTTTGTCCTTTCTTGACGCCCTGACTAAGCAACCAATTGATTTGATTTTTGGCATAGATTTAGTTAAACGGACAGAGAGTAACATAGGCTAGTTTTTATCTCGATATTCTTAAGGGAACTTGAACGACGCAGGTGAAACTCAATACACAGCACATGACGATCGTAAAAAAAACCGGCCAAGTGCGAGTCGGACTCGCGCACCCAGGGTTCCGTAAAATATTTTTTATCATATGATGTAAATGTAACAAAAAATTTACTGTTTTCGCAATTTTTCCTTTATTTAAACTATAAGACGTTACTTGGTACCAAATTTCAAGATTCTAAGTTCACGGGAAGTACCCTGTAGGTTTTGATTCTCGTGCGAGTTTCGAAAATTTGCGGCATAAACGGCTGTATACGTAACGGCATAAGTAACATCTTATAGTACAGATAAAGGAAAAATTGCGAAAACCGTAAATTTTTAATTACATCACATAATAAAAAATATTTTACGGAACCCTCGGTGCGCGAGTCCAACTCGCACTTGGCTGGTTTTTTTTTAATTCTACTTATATTCCTCCTTAAGAAAGTCCAGTGCCCCAACAGTAGGGCCTTCAAAATGGGTGTGATTTAGATGTCAATTTTTAGTAATGTATAAATAGGAAAAGCTTTATAAATAACATCACAAACAAACCTGTCAGTGTTCACGAGTATCAATATCAAAGCCCGCGCAGAGATAACGACATTGTCGCAAATACAATTCTCAATACAACAATGGCCGACGTCTGAATGAATATTCGAAACCATCGAAACAATAAGTACGGTGTAAATTACAAAACATGTTTCTCGTCGAGGGAGTGGAGGGAGGATTCCAAATTATCTTGGACTAATCATTCCATGCTGAACTATGAGAGAAAATATGTACATGTTAAGTTTTGGCGCGCACTGTTCATTGAAATAAAACAACTATTACGGATATCAAACGCGCTATATTTCACGAACTAAGTTGTAATTGTCCGTATTTTTAGGTTTTAGGGGTTTTTGATTTTCCCGACGCATTGGCACCTTTTCAGCTGCCGTGGTCACGGGATGACTGGCTACTTATAAGTCTACCCTCGAATAGTTATTTTTATTTGTTCGGATACGGTTAGACATTTACTATGGCAAAAAATATTTTGATTTAATTATTATTTTAAATATTTATTATTAACAAAAGAGAAAAAAAAACTGAAAATACGGACAATTACAACTTTGTTCGTGAAATACGAGTGAAAAGTTGAAGATAGTTCTAAAAGTTCATAGTTTTTGGTATTTAATGTTCCAGCGGCAACAGACATACATCATTTGTAAGAATTTAAACTGTCTATCTGTCACGGTTCATGAGATACAGCCTGGTGACAGACAGACAGACGGGCTGTAAAGTCTTAGTAATAGCGTCCTATTTGGTCTTTATTTCGCCTCTCCGCCTTCGTTCCTGACGATCCCTACTCCCGGCCTTATTTCTTTCTTATGAATCTTTGTTTCTCCACCGTACTTTACCGAATTCCAAGAATTTTATATAAGTTTATAAGTAGCTTGCACATGTCAAGTTTGGGTCCTTGAAACTATCCTATTCACTCGTAACTTGATAAAAGCCATGAGAAAGACGTTAGTGTCACGAATTCTGTTATTTATTATTGTTTTAATACGGCCATATTTTGTTATTTTAACTGCTACACTTTTTGTTGAAGACCAAAGATATCGACAAAACGTGTCAACGTTTTTTATAATTTATGAAACCCTTACATTGGTCAGTGCAAGTAGTGATTTACATTGAAACTTGAATACTTTTACAACATTTATCTCATAGCGTCACATTCCCCCCTCTGAAAATAAGACGAGGAAATATCCGAAGATATATTATCACGCTAGAAATCACTCTGTAATTCAAAAGTCAACGCATTCCAAACGCAAGATTTAGTGAGAACCCATAACACAAAGTGTTAACTTTCAGGTGACTCCATCTCATATCTGATGTTTGCATACGCTTTATAATGTTAAAGATTAGCATATTAATCTAGATCCAAGTTATATTTCATTTGTGCTCAGAATTATTGACAAGTAATGAACTAAAAGACCACTCTAGTTGAACTTAAGCTAAGCTAATTTGAGTCAATGTTCTAATAGTTAACTTAGGTAGACCTAACTTATCAGAATTTTGATATCTAATCAAATCGAATAATTGTTTTTTTTTTCCCGTCAGAGAATTTACTTGTGGCCGAGTTAGTTTTTTTCAAAATATTTTTCTATTTAAAATTTACCATAAGTTTAAATAATTGCTTAAGCAATAAAATCCTGCAGTTTTGTTTTCTTTTATTAACCCCAAACAATACCAAATATCGTACATAAATAAAACTTTATTGTTAGCCTTGTTAATTACTTCCAAATGTTTTATGGTCGAACACTTGCACTTGGTGCACATCTGTCTTTAGTATTCCTGACCCTGCTCTTTGCCAAATACTTTCAAATTAAAATACAAGAACACACATTTTTTTGTTTTAGTTTTTACGTATTAATAGCAGGACTTCACAAAAATAGTAGTGACTGTTGTTTCATACAAATCTCGTTTTTTAGGGTTTCGTAGCCTAAAGGCAAAAAACGAAACCCTTATAGATTCGGCCAAACCGATGTAAACCCATTTAATTCCAAAACTATGAGGATTACACAGTTGAAACTTGGTAGGTAGATGTATTCTATAAACCGCTTTACGGTTTTTATACAAAAATAAAAAAATATATGAATTTAGGGGGGGCTCCCCATACATGGAATTGCCACTGAAATTTTTTTTTTTTCATTAAACCTATACGTGTGGGGTATCTATAGATAGGTCTTTAAAAATTGCATTGTGGTTTCTAAAACGATTTTTTCTCAAAGTCAACCGTTTGAAAGATGTACACTTCCAAAGTGGTAAAATGTGTGTCCCCCCCTCTAACTTTTGAAATAAGATTAAAAAAATTAAAGATTAGATTTGATTAGATTAAAAAAAATATATATGCTGTACCTAGATCTTAATAAAAACGTTCAAAGAAAATTGGTTTGAACGAAATATGGTTGTCAGTTTGAGAAATATAGCATTATTCCCTAAAGGGATTTGAAAAAAAAATTTTTTTTTCATCAAACCAATACTTGAGGCGTATCTATAGATAGGTCTTTAAAAATTACATTGAAGTTTCTAGTAAAATTTTTCTCAAAATCAACCGTTTGAAAGATATAAAAGTGTAAGACTTCAAAAGTGGTAAGACGTCACAGCCACTTCATCAAAAAAAAAATATGATGTAGATCTTTATGAAAACTTTTAACGAAATTCGGTTTGAACGAAATTTATTTAGTAGTTTCAGAGCTATAGCACATTTTCCAATTTCCAAAATATAACTTTGTCATTCATACAAACACTATGAAAAACAAACTTATTTTTGCAGACGAAAAATTATAATGGCATTTTGGCAATAATAATAATCATAATCATAATCATTTATTTGCGTAAAACTTGGTATAAAATGATGTTACAATAGTTTGATGTTCACAAGTTTTGCCATTCCATAATTAGCATGCAAATCAAAACAAAATAATAGTAGAATTTAAATTAGATTAGAGTTCAAGAAACAATCAGAAGTCAACTTAATTCTTAAGTTCCAATAGCTGCTTCAAGTCATAAAAGTTATTTTGATTTAGCCACTTGTACAATCTTTTTTTAAATATATTAAACGGCAGTTCCTTTATTTCTGTCGGAATCTTATTATTTATTCGTACACACATTGCGGGACAATTTTTATTATACTTATCTGATCTTGAATAATCTTTTAAAATTAACCTATTAGGATTCCTTTTCAGTCTAGAGTTTAGATCACATGCTTTTTTAAACAATTCTAAATTCTTACGTACGAAAATACTGGTTTCAAGGATATACAATGAAGGTAGTGGTAGTAAACCAAGGCTTTTAAATAATAGAAACTTTATTGCACACTATACAAAAACAAACACATACAAAGAAAATGTCACAAAAGAGGAACACACAATAGGCGGCCTTATAGCTAAGTAGCAGTCCCTTCCAGGCAACCTTGGGTGAGAGGCGAAACCCTTCATGTGCGAGTTCGACTCGCACTTGGCCGATTTTTTCTAATTGTTCCGTTTGAATTTATTTTAGAGTCCTGGTTACAAGCTTTTTTTTTGACCGCTTATTCAATTACATTGCAGCTGGTTGGAGCAATTAATAATTAAGATATGATATGCTAAATGGAAGTTTATTCGATATAAGATTTTCATTGTAATAGATAGTTTGTTTGATTTAATGTAATCTGCAGTGTTGTTCCATTACGCTACGTTCATGTCTCTGTTATTTACACGGGATTTAATATGAAGATGTGTATAACAAAAACAGCAATAAATACGTCGAAAATCCTAAAAGTGGCTGAAACGCCCTTAGCACTTTTATACAGAAATTCGAAGAAAACTTAATTAAAAGTTTTTAATTTGAATAAATTATAAGTGCATAGGCATGAGTACGTCGTTGGGTTTTTTAGAGCACTCAGCAGAGGTAAAATGTAAACACAATCAATGCTTAAACACGTCTTTTCCTTTTATGAAAATAATAAAACAATTTAAATTAACCGACATTCTTAATATTATTCGTTGTTAGTTACAGCAGAGCGCCATTTTATCACTCATAATAATTTACGTTTGTTTTGGCAGTGATCGTTTTGTTGTACCCGTTCGTCTTTCATTATTTATGGAATTCATTCCCGTTGTTTCAACTGTAATTGATACATTTAATGACGGGATCCTGGTCACGGCACCACTTTGTGACTCAACGGTCTAACCCAGGGCTTAAAAATCAAGACTAATTTTTAAATTTTAAATTACTTCGTACAGTCATCGGCCGGGCCGGTGGACCCACCTAAGGCGAGAATCGCTTGCAGGGTCTCTTTGATGTTCGCATTTCATTGTTCTAAGATGACCAATCAGAGACATTTTGACCATATTTTTTTTTGTAGACAAAAAAATATCGGTTGCCTTTTTCGTGTGGCAGCTTTTTGTAGGGAACAAGGTAGGTACGTAATAATAAGGGATCTACTTAAGAATATAGAGAAAATAGCTGATGTTGTTCTCGTGAAAGGTGTCCAAAAAAAAAATTAGTTTTTCAGTTTACAATTTTGTTTATTTACTACCTAGTTTTAGAGTAGCTCTAATCTGTAGTCTATTACTATTTTAAGACGTAGAGAAGTTTTATTGACTTTTATAATTATGCACGAAGCAGTTTTTTTCTTTAGATGTTTAAATAATTCCGTTGGCAATGAAAAAGTTACGATCGCAGTAATTTACGTTGATATATGTGACCAAGGCTGCACACATTCACAGTTCCTCAATTTGCCAGGTTTTACATAAAAGTCGGACAAAAGACAAAGGCTTTTTCTGAGTAGTCATTCAGTTA
Source organism: Chrysoteuchia culmella (assembly GCA_910589605.1). Classification (NCBI taxonomy): domain Eukaryota; kingdom Metazoa; phylum Arthropoda; class Insecta; order Lepidoptera; family Crambidae; genus Chrysoteuchia; species Chrysoteuchia culmella. Next base: position 24,073,629 of record OU342647.1, read on the forward strand.
ATGGTCTTAATGTGAACCACCTATTGGAAATAATGCCGGGTCTGGGCGCTTGCTTTTTTAGAATAATATCGAATTCTACATTTTTAGGCCAGAAATCTATATTAATAGTTTACTGAAAACAAGCTTTTATAGGACTGTAGAAGATCATTGAAACTAGCGGATTTTGACAGTGGTAGGGATTTCTTTATTATAAAATTAAGTAAAATCTGTATACTGTCAAATAAAACTATAATACTTTAGTTTTAATCTTTCACAATTCTATAATGTTGATGCTTGTTTTCAGCAGATTGTTAAAACAGATTTCTAGCTTAAAAAAATTTCGAATTCGACGAGTACCTATATGAATTACGATGTGAATATCAATCAAACCACCACTTTATTTAAAGGTTTTTTTTATTATTACATTATAGGTATTAACATTATTTATTTTCCCAGAAGTAAAAAAATATATACTAGAATAACTTAACGTAGAAAAACTATTAACTATTAATTAATTATGACTATAAACATTATTTATTTTTATAGAACTAAAAAAAATATTTAAAAAGAAAAACTTAACCTAGAAAAACTATTAATTAATTATGAGTAAGAATACTACAAACTTAAATTAACCCTTAACCTAACCTAACCCCTAAAACACTCACCGGCATCCACTCCGTTATTTTCATACAAACATGCTCACTTTGCAACCCTATACTTAATAAAATATCAATTTATTTCCGCAAAGATCTGTATGCTATTTTAGGTTAAGCGTTCGACGGTTCAAATAACCTAAATATTAGCATACATATATTTGCAGAAATATATTGTTATTATTATGTAGAGTCTCAAAGTTAGCGTGTTTGAATGAAAATAACGACGTGCCGGTAGGTGAATAAAATTTTACCTTAGCATATAAGGGTCGGTTCCACTACCGACAGATAAGTTCTGGATACGTCGACGGACGACGGCGAGCCAGCATTGAAGCCACTGCCACCTCATCCTCTGTGTTCGGAGGAAGACACGGCATCGGCTGACGTCGTCGTTGTAGACGTAGACGCCGATGTCAAGCAGTGCGCCACAGCGGGTGGGGTGACGCCCCAACCGGGATACGACCACGGCAGCCACACCCTAGATTGGACCGCCCTCTGATGTCGCTGCCGCGGTGTTGAAGCCGCAGCGACGCTGCAGCCGTATCTGCAGAGTTGCCGAGGTGAAGCCTGCGGCAGCGGCATCGGTGGCGTCGTCGATGTTGTTGACACATCAGCGGGTGGTGTGACGCCCCAACCGGGCGACCACGGCAGCCGCGCCCTAGAGGCGTCAGCGGTGGTGGTGCGACGCCCCAACCGGAGTGCGACGATGTCGTCGCAACTAGGGCAGGTTGCTGGCGCCACGCTGTAGTGCCCTGCCACGGGGACGCCGCGTATGTTCGGGAATAATTCCCGAACATATGCGGCCTCGGCAACGTCGGCAGCCTCTCCGCAGGCCGCGGCGTTGTGGCGGAGGTGGCGTCTGCCGGTACCGGCGGACACCACCGGCATCTTTGTGGTGATGGCATCCGCTCCACGCTGCCCGGGTTGTTAATGGGACACGTTCGTTTTCTATTTCCTTGCGGCGACGGCGGCCTCACGATAGGCTGCGACGTCAGCGGCCTGACGGACTCCGTAGTCGCCCGTCCTGAAAAAAATAAAAAAAAAAATATACAAAAATAACACAGCTTGGGACCTTGAAAAATACTAGAAAAAGTCAAATCTATGTTTATTTCCTGTGCAATTTAATTTTAGTTAGATTTCTTGCCTTCAAAAAATTAAAGCAAATTCTGCTGCACTGACACTGACATAGTTTGAAACTCCATAAAATAAACAATTAAATGAATAGTTAAGTAAGTAAGTACCCATTTAGCAATATTGAGTTAGCGCCCTTCATAGACCCTCAGGCCCCGGATTACGAGACACAATGGATATTCAATTGTTCTCTGGAAGTCTGGACACCGGTGTTCGGTTCGGGTTTGATGAATCTAATAGTGCAAAATGTTTCAGTAATTAAATCGTTTTTTTTTTAAAGAAAACTATGATCAAAGCAATTAAAATACTTTTGAAAAGACATTCACACTCCCGAGTTGCAATAATTTCTTACTCAATCAAAAGTAGTGTATATTATAATATTTTTTTAAAATCAACTCGGCCACAAGTGAATTCTCAGATGGGACTCGAACCCACGACCATTAGAAATCCGGTCCAATGCTCTAACCTCTGGGCTGCCGAGACTTGCGGACCACCGTCGAAATTCTCCAATACTTTTATAGGAATTTTTAATTCGCTGTAGGCCAGCGTTGTCACATCACTGCTATATATTTTTGTTTAATATCACAAGTGATTCTCAGACGGGACTCGAACCCGCGACCTTTGGGTTTCCGATCCATTGTTCTAACCACTACCAAGCTACCAAGCCTTGTGAGCAACCATCGATTTTTTTTCGTTTCTTTTTACACGAATAATCGAAACTAGTTCGAAACTCCTAGGTAGATAGATCCATGGAAAATAAACAATGAAATGAATAGTTAAGGTATCTATTTAGCAATATTGAGTTAGCGCCCTTTATAAACCCTCTGCCCCCGGATTACGAGACACAATAGATATTCCATTGTTCTCTGGACACCGGTGTCCGGTTCGGGTTTAATGAATCTAATAGTGCAAAATAACATATTTTGGGAACTAGAAAATGTCAAATCAATTTCAATCAAAGCAATCAAAAATACTTTGAAAACACATTTACACTCACAAGTTGCAATAATTATTTACTCAATCAAAAGTAAAGACTAAAGCGGTAAAGCCATAAAAGTAAAGACTACACTAAAGTATTTAGTACTATTAACTTGATTATTTTTAGTATTTAGTACTTGTACCAAGTAGTTTGTACTTTGTACCAAGCCAGCTCCCCACAGGAGGGGGGAGGGATCGGTGCCCCACCAACTAGAAACCTAGAAATAGTATAGACTACTAGTACTATTTGCACCGTTCCTGTTAAACTCGTGCCAGACTGGTCATTCCTCCACTGGCTTAATACAATTAATTTAAACAATTAAATTTAAAAGAGGACTTGCAAAGGGACTAATGCCATAATACTCTCTCTGATTGCCAATCTGACAGCAAGGATATGCCCGTGTGTAGTATGTATTTTGAATGAGTGTCTGTGATATTGTGTAGTACCTAGCTAACCCTAACTGCCTAATCTTGGCCAACATCTGTTAGCAGAGTCCGTCCTAGACTACACTTGGACGTTATTGGTCCACTAACTATATGACACACCTTGAAGCCAGTATTAACAACAGGCAAACCATTAAAGCATATTCAATTCAATTCAATTCATGTCATGTCTGTCAGTCATTTGCATGTGGTATATTTTGTAAATAAAACTCACCGAACTGGGAACAATTACTCAACCCAGAACTTCGTCACTACCTACTCACTTTCACAATATACTTAAGTACTAAACCACTGACTTCAGCGGTTAATTCAAATATAAATATTCTCAAGAAAATGATGACCGTTCAGGACGGTGTCAACACTCCGAATCACGAGCCCGCTCGCCTCTCCGCCTTCGTTCCCGACGATCCCTACTCCCGGCCTTATTTCTTTCTTATAAATCTTTGTTTCTCCACCGTACTTTACCGAATTCCAAGAATTTTATGTAAGTTTATAAATAGTTTGCACATGTCAAGTTTGGGTCCTTGAAACTATCCTATTCACTCGTAACTTGATAAAAGCCATGGGAAAGACGTTAGTGTCACGAATTCTGTTATTTATTATTGTTTTAAACGGCCATATTTTGTTATTTTAACTGCTGCACTTTTTGTTGAAAACCAAAGATATCGACAAAACGTGTCAACGTTTTTTATAATTTATGAAACCCTTAAAACATTGGTCAGTGCAAGTAGTGATTTACATTGAAACTTGAATATTTTTACAATATTTATCTCATAGCGTCACATCTCGAGATATTAAATTGTTGACACCCATCCCGTGACCGACCATTGCTAAACAGGCCGAGTGCGCAAACCACTGTCTCCCCTAGCTTCTAATATTATAATACTGTCCTCCAAAGGGGAAGGAGCGTGATCTTCGAATTCCCCACTAACAAAGTTGCGGAGGTCACAATAGTGAAGTTTAAAACTATTTCGCGATATACTGCGATGCCAATCACAGCTTCACCAACCCAAAAGCAGGAGCTCAATTTTTAACCGACTTCAAAAAAGAAGGAGGTTCTCAATATGGTTGTTTTTTTTTATGTATGTACACCGATTAAGGCGAGATTTTTGAACCGATTTCCGTGATTCTTTTTTTTGCTTGATGCAGAATAGTTGCCAATTGGTCCCATAAAAAATTTCTTTATTTTTACCCATTACTTTTTATGTTTTGAGCATTTTTATATATTTCATTTCATATTTGTTACTTGGATGACATGATATTATCTACCTTTAAAAACAGCGAAATAAAAACTTTTGGCTCAGCTTGCACCGATTCCAAAAGGTTTATTTTTTGCTTTTTAGTGTTTTGAAGTCGGTTTTAATTTTTTTGTAAAAAGTTTTTGATTCACTCGTCCCGAGGATTCTACTGATTTTCGTGCGACGTTTGAGTTTCCGTATTCCGTAAAACCGACCTTGCCCGTATATACATAGCTTCGCTTTTCGCCTTCAGTGCCGCCTCCCAACGAGTGAGTGAGGAGCAAAGCGAAAATCATGCTATGTATACGCATATAAGGTCGCTAATCGCCTGATCGCCTCCTAGTTAGCCTCGCCACTCGCACGACGAGTGATTCAAAAATAGAGGTCCTGTACAAACTACAAGGCAATTACAGCGGCTGAGGTAATAGGTTTACAGTGGACTCAAACGGAACCCGTAAGTATGTGCTTGATCAAAGCACTGTTTGCCTGTGTCTAATTCTGATACCATTTAGTCATTCAGATCGAATCCTGTGGGACTTTGTACGGGAGCAGTGCATTTAAGATCACATTTACATGGTTAGGCCCGACTGCAACTACTGTAAGGTCATGAATTATTGCCAGACCTAGACTTCATGCTAATGGAGTATTTTGCGCTGAACAATTTTTGTCTTCAATTACTTCGTCCCCGATTTACATTAATTATGTTAGCTAGAAATAGGTTGGGTTAACCCGTCAGTTCCAGGAAAATTAAACACAATAAATATTTCATTGTCATGGAGTCCGTGTGGGATTTTAAATTTTAATAGAGTTTGGTTTAACTCTAAGGAGACACAATAGATGCGCTCATGGCCGCGCTTGACTGACTGATCGTATTCGATCACGTTTGTTAAGCAAAGTTCGGCCGTCGGCCGGATGGGTGACCGTAAAGTGGCATTACAACTGAGCGCTTCCGTGTTTCGGAGAGCACGTTAAACCGTCGGTGCCGGCTGTTGTCATTTAATTACAGTCTTTAAGTTAGAGGCCTTATAGGCGGCTTGATAAACTCTGACACCACAGCGCAACTAATCCTCACTTAATAAAAAAAAGAATAGATAATAATCCATTATTTTTGTGGACACCGTGTCCTGCTAGCAAATGACTAATTATAAGTAGTTCGGGCTCGAAAACGTGATAGAGTAAAATAGCTGCTTGTTATTACTTTTTGATTTAAGATTGTCTATTAGAACAAAATAAGCAACTGGATGCGTCGCTTTTATTTCAAGTAGTCCGTTTAATTAATTCCTTTCACTTCTTGCCCGTAGTACAGTTGTGATTGTCCAGTTATCTGGACCATCGTTGAACTTTCATGCGGTAGTACAATTACCTGTACTACGGAATAAATCCCTGATAAAGTTAACTGTAACACGGAATAAATAAATTTTCCATAATTTTGAACGAAAAGTATCAGGGCAGCATAACCAACCAGTAGTCATTTTGCGATATTTATATATTATGAAATAATATACTTACTTTCATAACAGGATACTTATGTACAGTTTATTAATTCGCATATAAATAATATTTTTATGATTACGATGATAATGTATGATTGTGTTGTGAGCCATTTCCGTTAGACATTCAGCTGTTAAAAAAACAAAGGTGCCAATTGAAAATCAGCGTCGGGTCTCGCTGATCGCGCAAACCCGACATATACTGAATTGGTCTCCTATTTTGACGCAGCCGTTAGATTAGTGCTTTTTTTTTTTTTCATTTTTCTTAATTTGTTAATCATGTTCAATATTATGTGTATTCCCTATTTAACCTTTAACATTCTAATGTCTGTGTCAAATAAATATATTTTCTTTATTTCTTTCTTCCTTTTTTATTTTTTTCTTTCTTTCTTTCTGTCAATGTTTTGAGATATTCAGATTAAGTTGCAAAAGTTGATTTTATATGTAGAATGTATGTGTTTTAAATTTATTATAAGCAGCAGCTTTTCAAGTATAATAACTGGTTGGTTATGCTGCCCTAGTATTTTTCGTTCAGAATTTTCCTATTTTATATTGTACGTACAAGAGTTCTGTACGTAGAAAATTTATTTTTCTCAAACATGCTTGGAAATGTGAGCATTATTTTGACAACCTTCTTCGAGATAAATCGATAGTGCTATACTGGCCACATACATGCGAGCAGCGGCCGGCAAAAGTTATATGAAAATCCATATCTGTCGTGTTTAGCGGCCAAATAAATTACATACTAAACTCACATCCATCGTGTAATAAAAAAATGGAACGACCTTTTAATCCGAAATATGGCAACCAAGGAGGTAACTTACCAAAGGTTTTATTTGAATTTCGAACTGGCTTGCAAATAGAAAGCTGTTTTAGAAAAAAACAACAAATGAACATTTTAACGCGGGAAAAATTATTGTTGTTCGTTGTTCGTCTGATTTCGAAAAATAGTTTTAATTTCCGCGCATAATTTTATTTGAGAAAAGTACTATACAAGCTTTGGCCACAACTAGGCATTGATGGCCTTACGTATGTGTTAGCACGTTAATACCTAGTAAATATTAATAAGAAAATATACTATAACACGTACATTAACACGTTCGTCCATCAATGCCTCTTTTGCTGGCCGCTGCAGTAATGTACTATATTCCATAGTACAGTTAACTGTACTACCGCATGAAAATTCAACAATGTCAGTTAACTGGACAATCCCAACTGTACTTCGGGCAAGAAGTGAGTCCTTTAGTCGTATTACAAATGCGATGGTAGTCACGTTTAAATGGAATAGCCAGATTAATTAGCTGGCTCACTTTCATTCATTTGCGTAGTGTTAGAAGTGGGCAAATGAAAGAAAATTAATTTTCTTCTCCTTAGCTTGAAAGCAAAAAACGGTCTTCTAAAAATACGAAACCTCTTTTGATTTAGTATCACAATAATAGAAATGGACTGGATCGTTTGATTATGGGTATAGTTATTTGATACTATGTACCTACACGTGTTATTGTAAATATTTGTTTGTTTACAGTTCCAATATTACTTTTATCATCACCAGCCATTGTAATCTCCCTACTGTTTGGGTACTGGTCTTCTTAATGGATAGCTTTGATGATTGGGCAATGGCACACCACATTGGCCAATACGGGCTTTGGACCAACGGTTCAACGTTCCTTGTGACTGACCATTACGAAAGTTATATAACGTCCTCGCCGAACTGGCCTTCCTTATCTGACTCAATTGCAGGCCATCTGCTTCATCGAGCTGCAGCTATTATTCCGCTTTAGGCTACAAATGTATCTATTGCACTGTCCTGTGGCGTATGGCTCGAACGTAATCGCCTTACGTCCACCTGTGAGTATCCAAAGCCGTGACAAATGAACCAGCAAATGCGATTACAGCCAAACGCCATAGAGCGATGGCGAAGCCAATCAGCTGACGCGATCATGGCGACAGAACTCATATATGTAGGTACTTTGGATGTTCTTAACGTGCCTTACGAAGCACGGGAGACGCTTATTTTTGATCACCCATCTCGTGACCGACTATTACGAAGGTTGGTTCTTGTCATAATTTCTGGCCGAATGCGCTAAGAACTGCGCCATCGAGATCCACCTATTTAGTTATAAATATATTATCATTTATTGCACTTTCGGTTGAGGCGTATGGCTCGAACGTAATCGCCATACCGTGAATATGCACCGCAAAAACATTTACAAAAAATATGTTTTAAACGAATAATGCGGAAACTGAGTTAATGCATTATTTGACAGGCCCCATCGAGTACGAATACCGTCTCAGAAACCGCGTTGTTGTAAACAACATGTTTTCTTGGAAATGTTTTTGCAGAGCGAACGCATATTCATGTCAACCTGTGAGAGTCCAAAGCCGTGACAAATGAACCGGCAAAATGCGATCACAGCCAAACGTCTCCAAACGATGGCGAAGTCAATCAGCTGACGCGATCATGGCGGGTCACATGTTCTGTTGGGTGTAATGAAACGCTCCACTGAACCATCGTGATCGAGATTCGCGAATTGTTCGTAAATAAAAAAAGGCCTTTATTTATTTGAAATGGAAAAGAAAATCAAGTTCCTCGTAAGTGAAAATGTGAGACAACAATAATTGTTATCACTGGATTGGTGAAAACTGTTTTGTTATTTAATAAAGTAAAGTACAAGAAAATATTCCGAGAACAAATTATTTATTAAAAAAAAAGCGGAGATTAAACAAGAGAAATAAGAACAACAAAATTGTAAATAAAAGTTAATTTGACTTTGCTAATGAAACAGAATGTAATTGAAATAACCACTTTAGTGTAAACGAAACTTGGAAGATTTATTTTGTCTAAAAATAACTTGTTGTACGAAAAGATAGATTCCGCATGAATGAATCTTTTCAAACACTGAGAACACCTATTTTTAAATATAATCGTTGCAAAAATAAAGAGGAAAAGGCGCTCTAGTTACAATGTGATTGAATAGAAAATCAAATTTACTGTTATTTGTAGGCTTGGAGGCTTGAAAGTAGTATGAATTATTGTGTCAAACAAGTGACATAATAGTACATTACTGCAGCGGCCAGCGGCCACACATACGTAAGTCCATCAATGCCTAGTTGTGGCCAAGGCTTGTATAGTACTTTTCTCAAATAATGCGCGTAAATTAAAACTATTTTTCGAAATCGGACGAACAACGAACCACAATATTCTTTCCCGCGTAAAAGTGTTCGTTTGTTTTTTTTTTTAAAACAGCTTTCTATTTACAAGCCAGGTCGAAATTAAAATAAAACCTTTGATAAGTTACCTCCTTGGTTGCCATATTTCGGAATAAAAAATCGTTCCATTTTTAAATTACATGACGATATGAGTTTACTATGTGATTTATTTGACCGCTAAACACGACAGATATGGATTTTCATACAACTGTTGCCGGCCGCTGCTCGCATGTATCTGGCCAGTACAGCAATATCGATTTATCTCTAAGAAGGTTGTCAGAATATGAAATGCTCATATTATTATTTCCAAGTATGTTTGAGAAAATGTAATTATATCTATTCAACATTAAATAACGCCTGTTTCAACAATCTTCCATCCCTTCCACCGCTATTCTATTTGCGGGTAAATATAAATCAGTGTACGATCGGCAGCCACCTAAATAGGTCGCGGTTTAGACTTCGAGCTAAAGTGCCGGCTACACGCAACGTTTTACCTGAAACATGCCTGCACAAACCGGTTTGCGCAAGTAAGAAGGAGCGCGTAGCCGGTAGGGCGGTATCCCGTGCAGTCCTGAAAGCGCGGTTTGAGTAATCATTAAAATGCTAAAGATTTTGACTGCGCCAACTTGGACTGTACGGTTTTGCCTGCACGTGTGGCGCGTTTCAGTCCGCGATTCAGTCCGCGCCTCAGTCCGTCAAAATTGTTTCTGATGACATATTTAACATAATTTTCTTATATTTTTTTTTTGTAAAGCTGTTGGTTTGTTGTATTTAATGCATGCCGTTGTCACCTATAATTAAGGTTTCACTTTGTTTTCAATGTTAATATGTGTGAGTCTTCTTTTTTCTTTTTGTTTGGTGTAATCTTGTTGGTGATCCAAATTTATTTATTTATTTATTTATTAACATCAACAAGATTTACATTATATCATGCGTAATTAATATTAGCTTAAACTTAAACTAAATGCAATCTTAATTATAGATGTTACACATAAGCAATATAAAAATTAAAAATATTGTTTTAACATGAACAAGACAAACAATGACGATAATATTCATAAGATTAAGATTCGAGGCAATAGAAAATAGATTTATTACATATTAAAAAAAATGAATAGCTAAACATTTAAAGAGATTTGTCATTTAAAGCTCTGTAATTTTTTTTAAATCAAAATAATTTAATTAATACAAATTCAAAATAATAAAATATTGTAATTAGATTCATTTGGTAAAAAAATAGTGATCACAAGAAATACATTAAATATATTTAAAAAAAAAAATTAATACAAAATAAAATATTAAAACATGTGCATTAAATTAACTTACTATAAAATACTTTAGTGAGACAAGCGAACACCTACAAAAATTCAAACGATAATTTTAAATTTTTCTTAAATTTGACCAGCCTATTACCGAAAATATCAACATCCAATGGATGACAGGCGGGCAAATAAGATTAAATAAATAAATAAATAAATACCTAGCAAATGTATGCAAATGAGCGATGTAAGAGGTTATTCGAATAGAGATCTCTCTATATATTATTAGATATAGTTTAATTCTATAAAATATAATAAAGGTAAAAAAAAATACTTATTTTATCCTATCAGAATAATCCTTTAATCAGGCACTTTATTAAAAAAAAGGATAATCCTTTATAAATGAGGTATGGACCCAAAAGCTTAATTTAGCTTATTTTTAATTTAATATTTATATAAAAAAATATTAGAAATGGTATGAATTATAAAAACATTTTATAAAAAAAAATCAAACCGACTTCAAAAAGTGAAAAATAAAACTTTTGGAGTCGGTGCCAGCCAGGGCATTCTACATTGAACTTCTATTAACTATATATTTTTTTGGCCTTAGCTAGCTAGCACCGACTCCAAAAGTTTTATTTTTCACTTTTTGAAGTCGGTTTGATTTTTTTTTATAAAATGTTTTTATGAAATAAAACAACTTTTACGGATATCAAACGCGCTATATTTCCACGAACTAAGTTGTAATTGTCCGTAATTTTTAGGTTTTTTAGGGGTTTTTTGATTTTCCCGACGTTTCGGCACCTTTACAGCTGCCGTGGTCACGGGATGACTGGCTACTTATAAGTCTACCCTCGAAAAGTTAATTTATATTCGTTCGGATACGGTTAGACATTTACTATGGCACAAATTATTATTGATTTGATATTTTGATTTAATTGTTATTTTAATTCTTTATTATTAAGAAAAGAGAAAACTAAAGACTCTACTGGCAGTTCACAAATTGGGAGGACCTTCGAAGAAAGAAACTGCCAAGAAAACTTCGAAAGCGGGCCGACCTCCATCTTTATAAAAAATATTAAAAATTAGGATATGTTGTCTCCACCTTTACTTTTTTATATTTATTTATCTACAAAAAGAGCTAACCGTATCTTTGGGTCTTGCAGTGCGTGATTTGGGTTGGGACTTTAATTTATGGATAATAGGGTCCCAAGCTGGTGGAATCTTCCACCCATCATCTCTATTGAAGTTTGGGTATTTGGTAATTTCAATAGCCTCACGCAGCATTCTGGGGACAAATTTTTGTTCCCTGGCGAGGATCTGTGGCTTATCAAACCTGATGTAGTGGGTGGGTCCCTCAAAAGCATGTTCACACACTGCAGACTTGTTATCGCGCCTATTTTTCACGTCAGCTACATGTTCTCTAACGCGGGTCCCTATGCTTCTCTTTGTCTGCCCGATGTAGGAGAGCCCACAGTCACAATCCAGTTTGTAGACACCTGCGACTTGAAAGGGTATGTTGCACTTGACTGGTGGTAGGAATTGGTTGATCTTCTTGGGCGGCTTGAAGTAAGTATTAATAGAAGCACGCTTTAGAATTCTCCCAATCTTGTCTGTGACACCTTTCACAAATGGTAAAATGGCAGGTTGACGTTCTACTGTGACTGGTTTGGCGCGGTTTCTGTGACGTCTGCGTGGTACTTGCAACTTGTTGTTTCTCAGTACTTGCTCGACATGTCGAAGCTCCGCAGTCAGGTGTTGCTCGTCACAGATGCCGCGTGCTCTCTGAAACAAAGATTTCCCTACGGTAGCTAACTGTGAAGGATGATGGTGTGAATCACCATTTAGATATCTGTCTGTATGTGTTGCTTTCCGATACACTGTGTGGCTCAAAGTTTGATCAGGATTCCTAATAACAAGTACATCTAGGAAGGCTAGTTTATTGTTTGCCTCTAACTCCATAGTGAATTGGATGTTTGGATGAATAGAGTTAAGATGGATAAGGAAAGCAGAAACACTATCTCTAGGTAGTACAGTGAAAGTGTCATCTACGTACCGTTTGTAGAACCGGGGATACACTGGTGCTGAAGCCAGCGTCTTCTCCTCGAAATCCTCCATAAATATGTCGGCGACTATGGGGGATACAGGAGAACCCATTGCTACTCCATCAACTTGTACATAGAATTCATCTTTCCACATGAGATAGCCTGATGTTAGGCAGTGTTCAAGTAGGTCTGCATATTCCACAGGCATATTGTTGTTTTCAAGTCTCTTCCTAGTAATATTGATGCAGTCCTGTACTGGTAGACATGTGAATAGCCAAAACATAAGATGTACGTAAATGTTTTTATTTCAGATTTTTTAGTTACATCATGTGCCGTTTACTTACACTAAACATCAGCCCATACACAACAATGTCATCTAGGTAAACGACTACTTGCCAAAAGGTGATTTATATTTTTCAAGATTATGAAAAAACTACTAGCCAGATCTTCGTAAAAATTATATGGGAATCGAACAAAAAAACAACTATTAAAATCGGATCACCAACACCGGAGTAATCGGTATACATACATCAGACAAAAAAAAAAAAAAAAAAAATACGCGTTGAATTGAGTACCTCCCTCCTTTTTTGTTGAAGTCGGTAAAAATTGAAAGAATAATCAATGTACTCGGTACAAAAATGAAGAATTTTCGTTTTAAAAAAAATATGCGTTTAATTGGAAAAATAAATGTACAAGCGATGAGAAAGCAAGAATCGAAGTCAGTGAGTAAGACGAATAACAAATGACGAATGAATGTGTGACGTATCTCTTCATTCTATGACGTCACGCCCCGGTCCGGTCAGCTGTCATGTGCCTCCATTCATCTTTACTAGATGGCGCTAACATTATATAAATATTTAATATATTCTCTCTCTATACACTAAGGACTGCACAGTCAGACTGTGCGTGCTTACCTGTACGTATGGCCGACCGCTCGGTATTCCGTCTTTTGCTCAACTTCACAGTCCAGGACTGAAGGAGTGTGTAGCCGGTACATTAATACCGTCGCGCAGAGAGCCGGCACGTCTTTGTTTCGAGCAATGGATTTCTGCGTGACTACAATTTAATCTACGAGTTGCAGTGAAGTGAATTTCCTATTAGTAGTATAGATGACAAGCGATATTGTTATTTCATGCTGACGGCAGAAAAAAAAAGTAGTTAGCCGACTTCAAAAATGTAGAAAGTTAATAATTCGTTTTTTATATGTTCACCGATTACTTGCAGTCGGCTGAACCGTTTAAAGTGATTCAAACATGATTAGATTGTTCTTTTTATGAACAACGGGGAGACTCTTAGCCTTCATCATACTTGATTTTAAGTATTGATAAGGCTGAAGATGGGAGCGAAGCCTCTCACGGAATCCTCATCGCTGAGGAACTGGCTTTCTTATCTCTAACTGCCGGAACACAACAATCCTGAAAACATTGTTGTTATGGCGTCAGACTTAAACAAGGTGGTGGTAGCTAGCCAGGCGGACTAACAACAAGTCCTACCACCAACCAAACCGAATACAATTCATAATTCCGCTGGGAATTGAAGTCGGGAACCTTGGGTCTGATACCAGTGGTTGTTACTACTAGACCACAGAGGCGGTAAAATTAAAGAAACCAAGTTAGTCCCATTTATTAAGGAATAAGTTTCAGTAGTTTTTAAATAATGGGATTTGAACCTTTTGGCCTCGTCCCAGTCGGATATTTTGTTTTTTTTTTCTAAATGGCGTCCCATGATAATACCTATACAAATGGATAAGGAACATAAAGATGAACAAAATATGTTATCCATCATAATGCCCTAAAGTTCCAGATTTGTGAGATGACTAGAGTTATATATACAAAGGTGATACTTAGAGTCGGCCTTTTTAATTTTTAATTATATGGCTACACTCTAGGGCATTATATATCATAATATTTTTGTTCCTCTGTGTGTCCCCTGTCCATTTATATAAGTATTACAGTGCAACACCATTTATTTTTTTCAAAGTAGCGTTTCAGCTACTGCGGACTGGGACGAGGCCAGCCCCATACAAAAAGTTAAAGTTGCAAAAAGTTGGTGGTATTACATGTTGATGTCAAGCAAAGCTTAGTTACTAGACAGTTGCACAGCATCCGACTTTACGCTAACTACAATAATAAATGCTTGATGCTTTGTCGTCCATTCTGAGCATAATCGATCACAACGTATACATAAAAATAATATATTCTAGCCCGTACATGTCGAGAATACCTTAGTTAAAATAGCTACTCAGTTCATGCGGTGTCAGGGTTAAATCCATACAATTTTTTTTAGGCCTTAGTATTAACTACCTATTAGAAATAATCTTGGGTCTGGCCGCAAACTTTTTTTTTTGGACCAACTTTGTATGGAGATTGCCTGACGTCCTTTATGTAACACCTTTATCACCATTATGGAATGCAATAAAGATATTGAGTATTAAGTGACCGACTTGACGAGCAGCACTTTTGCTGTCAACCAGCCAATAGCTGTCGACACTGGCAACAGCAGCTGCCGGCAAAGGCATTTGCAGGTGTCACCTTTGGTTGACGTTTGCTGTTGACGCGTCAGGCAACAAGCGTCGACCAGCCAGCGTACCACCGCGACTCGTTGTCGACCCTTATCTCGCGATGTATGTCTAGCTCATAACATGGGCCTTACTCATGACGGGATCGTATTGAGACCGTCAAAAGTCAGTTATAATGTCTTGTAAGAAGTAATTAAACTAAAAATAAATACTTAATATTGAATTAAACAACTTTTTCACCACACACGCTCTGAAAAGGAGGTTTTGTCAATCAGTTTAGGCGTAGAAAATCGCTTTTTGCAGCCTGTTTGGTTTACTACTGAACACTTAGGTATTTCAACTTACCTACAGCGACATACATTATAGTAATTAGGCCAACGGCCGCTGTGCACTATGACACTTCAGTGCAATTATATTTTATTGTAAATTATATATTCAGTGCAATTTATTTCGTATCTATGATCGGTTGTGCTCATCAACATTAACATTTTCCTAACATTCTACATTTACATTAAACATTTACTTTTAGATATTTTAAACATATTTTTTACATTTTCTACATTTTACATACATTCTTAAAGTAAGCATATTTTAGACTATTCTTGTTATAAGTGAACATTTATCCAGTTAATAAAAGTGTTGACTGTAATTTCGTTTATCACTC
Source organism: Chrysoteuchia culmella (assembly GCA_910589605.1). Taxonomy (NCBI): domain Eukaryota; kingdom Metazoa; phylum Arthropoda; class Insecta; order Lepidoptera; family Crambidae; genus Chrysoteuchia; species Chrysoteuchia culmella. Next base: position 24,089,238 of record OU342647.1, read on the forward strand.
CACAAACCCCACGCAAGCTGCATCTCCGAACACGGCCTAGCGCGGCAAAGAACTTTTTAATTTTATACCTAAAAATATGTCATAATGCGTTCCGAATCGCACTATTGACTTTTTGTAACATTTTATTCTTATTTTAAATAGCTTTACATTAATTATAATACTCCGTTTTGGTTTTATCATATTATTTTAGTTCATTGAATCATAAAAACAATAATAATAAGATTAAACTATTTGTTATAAGAATTATGAGGCTGGGTGAGATTTTACAACCTATGATTGGACTTCGGAACGTGACATAAATCTTTATTTTTAAATTGTCTTTGTCTTGTACCTCATGTCATTGTCAACATTTAGGTACGGAATCGTTTTTATTTTTATTTATAAGTAACAATATATTTCTACTTTAAATAACTTTAAATGAACGATAATACTCCCTATTTTATTATTTTAGTTTTTTATATCATTAAAACAACGAGAATAAGGTATATTTAGATTAAATTTTATGTTTAAAGAATTTTTGTATAACAAAAACTGTTTATAAAAAATATTAAAACCGACTTCAAAATACTAATAAGCAAAAAATTAACCTTTTGGAGTCGGTGCAAGCCAAGGCAAGAAAAATAAAATAGCAGGACCGCAAAGTAGAATGTAATAGTAGATTATTAACCAAGGGGATAAAGCAGTGTCTTCTGTCGCGGGTGACGATTTAATTCGCGAGCGTAACGATGGACTCGAGGTTTACTCCCGAGCGTAGCGAGGGTGTTAAAAACTTAAATCACGAGCGAAGCGAGGAATTTAAGACGAGTCCTGAGTGTAGCGAGGGATTTAAGTTCACCCAAGACTAAGACAGCTTTATCACCTAGGAAAATACTCTACTTTTCGTAGCATTTGCGAAAAAATTAACACAATAATAATATTGACAAATAATGTGCTTGCGCGAGAAGTGCGCTAGGTATTAGCTACAGTCGACACTGCAGTTTTTTGTGCGGCGCAGCCGACGTTTAGAATATTTCTGCCGACCAATGCCGACAGCTGCAGTTACCGCTGTCGCCAGCTGCTTTTAACTTTGTTGACAATAAAGTGCTGCTCGTATATGTGGCACCTAAGTAAGTACGGGAACGAATCTAACTAACTAAAGTCTAAAGTTCCCAACATACACATTTAAAAAATTACGTACTTAAAGGGTAAAACGGAACCCTATTACTGAGACTCCGCTGTCCGTCCGTCCGTCAGTCTGTCTGTCCATCTGTCACCAGGCTGCATCTCATGAACCGTGATAGTTGGACAGTTGAAATTTTCACAAATGATAATTATTTCTGTTGCCGCTGTAACAACAAACTAAAAAACAGTTTAAAAAAAATATTTAAGGGGCTCCCATACAACAAACGTGTATTTTTTGCCTCTTTTATAGATAATGGTACGGAACCCTTCGTACGCGAGTCCGACTCGCATTATTGGCCGGTTTTTATCTATATCAGAATATAAAATCATTAGTCCAAACGGACAAAGTACCGGGTGGGAGCTAGTCTACTTAAGTTTTTCCAAAGGAGGTAAGCAGTTATTGCTTTTCTAAAGTAATATTGAATAGTACTATAGACAGCAAGTTAAGTACATACTTCTTAAGGGAAAACTCACCTATTAATAACGATTGCGTGCAAACTGTTACTGCATTTGAATCCATTACAGTACTTCACAGAACTGTTAGAAACATAACTGTACTTTTTTACTACACTTTCCTGTAACTTAACTGAAAGTTGGGAACTAACACTGTTACGCCTGTGACTTAGTTTACATTTAGCATCTGGAGTGGTGCTTTTACCAAGTTCGCTTATATAAACATACACTTACGGTCAGTTTCAATAACTTATCTACAGTAAGAGATAGGCTTACTAGAGCTTTTTTGCCTAGATATTTTTGTTATTCAGCCCAAAATAACCCGAAATAACAGCGGTTGCTAAGTTACGTAACTAAGATAGGCCTATCTCTTGTAAGGGATAAATTATTGAAACCGGCCGTTATACGTCCATCTGTTAGATTGAAATTCAGTTAGCTCGGTAACAAACACAAATAGTGTTGTATCAATTCGTTCGTATAAAGCGGTTTATTTTTAATTCATCAAAACAAGCCATTCGGGTAATTTTCGCAATTTTTTTTACTCGAATAAGACAACTCGTGTGGTGAGTTTTTGTCTTGCAAACGTGCAGAAAGTTGGGTAATCAAGATAAACTCTTTCTTATTAAGAAGACGGTCAAAGACACAGAACACTAGACACATTGTCATGTTAAAATGAGTAATTTGGGCTATCACCTACCGTCAATGTTTTGCGCGTAACCCAAAAGCAGTCTATACATTTGGTGGTACGACTTTCATACAAACAAACATTGCACATTAATTAGTTCATCATACATTAATAATTCATAAATACATGTGCAACTAACTCGTTTCAGTTATTTGTTTGCGCAAAATTATTAAAAAAAATGTACTTTCATACATGAGCTATATAAATGCGATGGGTCACACACACATACGTAGAATTATTGAAATTATAAGATATTAGTATATTCGTGTTTTATGTATGAATGTACAATTTTTTTATTATTTCGCGCAAACAAATAACTGAAACGAGTTAGTTGCGCATGTATTTATGTATTATTAAGGTATGATGAACCAATAATTGTGTAATGTTTGTTTGTATAGAAGTCGTACCACCTTAAAACTAGAGTACACGCGCCTAAAATTCTACTGCAATGCTCGCGCGGGGTACATATGTAGCCCATTGTGATATAGGTATTTTGCATAACACACTTATTTAAATAAAGTAAAGAAGTTATAAGTGACGACTTCACTTTATGTCTTACTAAATACATTATCAAAAGTCAACAATTGCTTAAGTTTCTTGATTTATGAACTGAAGATGAACTTCTAGAAAAAATATTAAAAATTATATATTCCAGACCTATTCAGATCAATATTTTTTATTCGTTCAACTCTTTTAACTTGTTTAGTGAATCATTTTATTATTATGTTTACTAAATAGTCTAACTTTTTGAATTTTTAGATCTGTCCCAAAGCCGGTCCCGCCCTACTATAAAAATGCACTGCGCTTACATTTATGCGCCTAGGAAGATGGCACACTATTAGAAGTATGTGACGATCCGTACTATAGGAATACCTGAAAGGACAGCTCCGAGGCGCGTTTCGTTCAAAAGTTATTTAATAATCTTTCACTGTGGGCTACATGTAGCCCGCGCGAGCGCTCTAGTGTTAATACGATGACAAATTTCATTATGTTATCATTGCAACGTCCCCGTTTTCGATGCGATACTTCTTTCCGTACTAAATGTGTGACGTGTAAGCATGTAACATAAAACCACTTCCTTTTGATTTGTGAATAACTAAAAGCCAACACGAAATAATGCAGTAAACACTGCGAAAAGTTGTTAAACGTTGTTTAACATTCATTTAGTAAATTACCTTACTTACACTTTAAACAATGCAATAAGCATTATGAGATTTTAAAACGGGAAAGTAATATTTTAAAGTTCTCTCCCCTTATTTACATTCGCCTGATAAGTAAAACTCGGAAGTGCTTTCTTTTTAACAAGTGCGGCTAAGAACAAAGTGTTCGTATCTCAGCCCATTCCGCTTTAATTTAAGAAGTACTCCATTCTGATTAAGCTGGCACAGATGAAATTGCTGAAACGTACTTCGCGTTAAGAGCCGAATGGGTTTTAAGTGTAAACTTACACATTTACACAAGTTCCGTAAGATTCGCAAGTTGGTGCATGCTCTTGCTTAGCGTGGAAACGGCTTTTGAAATGCTTTTGCTTGTGACTCCAATTCACGATTGAAATGTACCTATGTCAAGATCATATAGCGAATCCCATTTTATTTACCTTTAGTCTCAGTGAAACGTGAAACCTGGTAATAGGGTAAACGTTATTTTTTTTATTTTCAGACGACGCCGGCGGTGGGATTTGTCCACACCAAGACAGGAGTCAAGACACAAGATTGGAAAAGTGTGGTTTATATTATACTCTCGCCATCTGGTATTTTTCAAACGTCATTTTGAAGTGGGAACTCAGAATTGTAAAAAAAATGCGGGTGACAACATTTAAAGCACATAGTCTTAAGGTCATGATTGCAAAGAGGATGCTTCTCTTCGATTGCTCTCCTTTGCAAAGCAAGCCAGAAGATAGAAATACATAGGTACATATAAAATTCATATTTAAAAAAAACGACACACAAAATACACTGAATGTCGAACACAAAGAACACGACACAAAAAGAAATAATATTTCTCTTTCAAAAGATAGTATGCTTTCTGCCCAATAAATCATACTTTCAATGGAGAGAAAACTTTTATTCACAAAATTAAATGGCGTAAAAACTGTAACATTGGCTTCTCGGGTAGCATAATGTCACAAAGGCACTCTACAGAGCGATAAGATATCGGGAGCCCGAGGGACTCTTCGAATAACCTTCCATTTTCTACAGAAAATAATATTCGACACACTTTAGGCCAGACAAATATCTGGGACGCTTATCTAGAGGGTCCCGATCGCCACTCACTTTCATTTTAATTGTGTCTCTTGTATGTTTATCTTTTCCTGACGATGTGACGACGCTTATTTTTATTTATGCCTTTTAAGTTGAGAGCCTTTTATGAAGGAAACGGAAGAACTTGTTGAGTATTTGCCGATTCTTTTTAGCAACTGTTAGGGGAAAATTTTGATGAATAATTCTGTAAGTATACAGTTTTGAATTGTAACATTGATAAAGTTTATTTGCTTGTAACTTTATTATAACTTAAACTTCACTGTATTAATAAGAATCAACATAATCACATATTTTTACATTAAATAGACTCTTAGCCTCATTCTGAATCCTTACATTTAAGAAAGGCCTAAGATGGAGCGTGCTTGCCTAGAAAAAGCCTATTCACTCGAGCTATAAATATACCAGGGTTATGAGCTCCCCGTGAACACAGAAGCAGGCAGGGAATGCTACTCCATGGCTGTACTCAGACGTGGAATTATCAACCAGGTAGGAGTGATAGCTTGCAGTATGTCTGTAATCTGGCATAATAAAATTAGCAATTTAACTTTATCTCTCCCAGACTCATAAACTACTCAGCAATGTTCAAGTTCTGTTCAAAGTAAATTGTTCAAGAATTAGCCAATCATACTTGAAACGCTTAGAGACAGCTCTCGACAATTGGCTAATAGAAAGTGCTCAAACTACCGCTACTTATAGTAATCGTATGAACATTTAGGAGAATATATCTTTGGTACTTACTTGAGAGTCGGACTCAACTAAAGAGGGGAATAATAAGGCATTGTTTATGTCAATTTCGAGAATGTTACGATCTTATATCGTAGAATACAATAGTGAATGTTCAATTTTAGGGTTCCGTACCTGAAAAGAAAAAAACGGAACCCTTAAAGGATCACTTCGTTGTCCGTCAGTCCGTCCGTCCGTCTGTCAAGACCGTTTTTCTCAGGAACGCGTGGAGGTATCAAACTGAAATTTATATCTAATACTAAGGTCTACTGTTTCTTGGAGCTGTGAAAAAATCAAACTTCTAAGCCAAAGCAATCAAAAGATACAGCCGTTTATGCCGCAAATTTCAGCAAATTTTCGAAACTCGCACGGGAATTACAACCTACAGGGTACTTCCCGTGAACTTAGAATCTTGACATTTGGTACGAAATAACTTCTTATAGTACAGATAAAGGAAAAATTGCGAAAACCGTAAATTTTTAGTTACATCATATAATAAAAAATATTTTACGGAACCCTCGGTGCGCGAGTCCGACTCGCACTTGGCCGGTTTTTTTTTATTGTAAATTATATAATCCAATCAGAGAGTAAAAATTAAGTTTACTAAAGGCTTCTCAGAATTGCTGCCAATCTGAATATGTTTGTCTAAAATAATAAACTTTAAAATATTTCCTAAATAATAAAATTCCTTAATATAATACGTCACTGTTTCTCTGCAGTTTCTTATAAAAGGACTCAAATTGCTGCAATCGAAATGTGCTAACTTTTCATTCGCTTACATCTCAATCAGCGAATTTTCTCTTTACTCCTGACTGATCATACAATCACGAGCCATTTTATAAATACACAGTTGAACCTTGTCATCTTAATCCGTCTTAAAACAAAGCTGTCTGGTTTCCCCCACAGTGTAACGTGACGTAGTCCTATGGTGTATTATTATGTTACAGTAAAATATAATTTCCGAACAATAATTCTTTTGACTGGTCATTTGCTCAAAACAAAACCTTCAATAAAACAAATAGGCAAATGAAATTTTGAGAAGTGAAATAGAAAGAATTAAATCTTCGATATTCGGTTTCGATAAGCTGAGAACGGTGACCAAACACGAGCGAGCGAGCGCCAAAGACTATTATTTTTTAAGTGTTTTACTTGCAACACATACACACACACAACAAGCAATCTTAAATTTATATGCGCACTGTTCACCGAAATGAAACCACATTTAACCGACTTCAAAAAAAGGAGGAGGTTCTCAATTCGACGGAATCTTTTTTTTTATCTATGTTTCTCGATTACTCGAAGACGCCTGGACAGATTTGAGTGTTTCTTTTTTGTTCAAAAAGGTATACTACCCATGTGGTCCCATTTTCACCATGTCAGGATCTGATGATGGGATCCTGGAGAAATCCAGGGAACTCTTCAAATATTATAGGCACTCCTATAGCGATTTCGGTGTTATCTATAGTAACTTATGCATATGCTTCTGAAAAATACCATTTGGTGAAGTGGAACTGATGTTGATGACAAATGGTCATCGGAACTATTAAATACTTAGCATTTCACGGAAGCGATACGATTACTTTAATGTGGTTCATGAGCAATTTATGCTCGACTCAATTCATGCGATGAAGTGGAGCTGGTGATGAAGTATCGGGAGAACTCCTCAATAAGTAACGTCCCTGCACCGGGAAAAGCAGCATTTTGTAAAAGATGATGAGGAGTTGACATAAGGTTATTAGCGTAGGCACGAGACCTCTTCTACCTTTAAAAATTTTGAAAGGTTTATTTTTTGCGCTTTAGTTTTTTTGTCGGTTTTAATTTTTTTATTAAAAGTTTTTACGAATAGAGAAGGCCAATTTATTTCAAGGTTAACACAATTACTTTTAGATTTCGTGTTATTTTATCGTTTTTTGGCTTCCTAATGATTTTCCTGCTTTACCTGTTTCAGATATGATAAGTAAAAAAAAACAAAACCAACTTCAAAAAGTAAAAACAAGTCTTTTGGAGTCGGTGCTACCCATTCTATATTGCACAGTTGCAATCATATTCTTTTATTTTTCTTTTCCTCGTGGCGAATTGATAACCTCGTTTCTTTGACGACCTCCGTAGTAGAGTGGTACGTAGACCGGTTTCAAGTTGTCGCCTACTCTGAAGTCCTGGGTTCGAATCCCGGTAAGGGCAAATGTTTGTATGATGAATAAGAGCATTTGTACCTGCGACATGGACTTTTATATATATATTTCTACAAATAGATACTTATTATAAACGTATTATTGTATGTATTTATATCTCGTTCTTTGGGGATAGGTTAATAATTGACGTGAGTGTAAGAAATATTTATTTCATATTTCTTTCTGTTTAAGTTGGTTAATTAGTATATTCATCTGAAAAAGAGTATTGACTGTAACATACATATTATTACTTCTATGTCTGTACGTAACACAGTAAGCCCGAGTCAGGTGGGCGTGCCACTGAGTGATGCGACGCATTTGTCCGCCTCCACACAGTTTTAATACATTGTCATCCTGATATCACGCGCGCGTTATTACGCGTATAAATTATTTAAAACATCCATTTTGGAGAACTTTCGGGGATGATCGTGCTTTTTGAGTACGGGGATGAATGAGTTAATATGGATGGAGGATGAGAAAGTTGTTGGTGTTTATAACGCTTGTATTTGTGTGTTATCTATATGCACGGTATAAGTATACCTTGATACGGCCATACATCAAAATTGTATTTAACAATTTCTGAAATTTTAAATAAGTTAATGTGAAAATGTTTTTGAAAGGGTAGTGGGTATTTTTTTAAAATAAGGTAAATTATTAGCATGGGGTCTATGAAAAATTAGGTAGTACTTACTTGTCAGTAATTATGATATCACAATAATAAGAAAAGGACTCAAAAAACTTCTTAGTCTAACGTTTTTCTAAATATTAAATTTCTTCTAAAAATGCCAAAAAGACTAAAACCATTTTCTCTACTTTTTGACAATGTGAATAAAGGTCAGAAACTTTTGGTTGCTTGCACTAATGATATCTATAAATGCACAACTTTGCGACAAGTTTACGGCTTGCTGAAACCTAATGTCTAATGCAAGTCTCCGCCGAGTTGAGTGATTGGACACTCAACTGTGAGGCTATGACTTTGTAACACAAGCGACAGCGGAAAACTATGAAAGTAAAAAACCACAAATGTTATGACGCACTATGTAAATCTATTTGTATTTCTTGGACGCTTAATTTTAATTTTATTTTATCTTAATTACACTGACATTTAATTAGTTTTAATACAGTATTTGATCCTTTGACTTAATTGTACCACAAATTTTAATGTTTGCACGCTGACGTATCAGCAGAATGTGTCGGTCATTATTTTATGTAATTCTTTTATCCATATTTGTATCCAATCCATTGCAAATAAATTTATTTATTATTATTATTTGGGATACCATCTAAATAGTGCCATGTGATATTAACTTAAAAAAAAAATAAGAATTTTTTGACACAACAATGTTGAAAACATTGTTGTTATGGCGTCAGACTTAGATGGTGGTAGCTAGCCAGGCGGAGTTACAACAAGTCCTACCAATCAACCTCCCAATCAAATCGAATACAATATGTTCCCCTGCTGGGAATCGAACATGGGACCCCTGGTTCTGATGCCGGTGGTTGTACCACAGAGGCGGTTAAAAGTGATTTCTTCAGATCTTTTATCATATTATCATAGTTATCTCGATAGATCACTGCAATTTCATACATACACCAAAACAGCCTTGCACTCCATACGATTCGCCCTTGCTTATTACTAAGTCATAGGTGCAATCGATAAGATTCTCCTAACTTCACCTCATGACTTCACCTCATAACTTTCAAGACTATATATTGAAGAATTTTATGAAGCAAAAATCTTTTAATAGTGATTGAATCTTGACGTACCTACACATATCGTAGTATGTTCGGATACCTGAAATACAGGAGTGTTTTTATTTAATGCACAAACAGGTTTGTCACTACTCAAACACACGAACATACATTTCGGCCCAGTAGATACCGACAATTTATATGGAATATCTGATTATTTTTATTCGTGTTATAATAGTAAAAGCTGAATGTGTTTTTATGTCATACATCCCATAAATGCGCAATGGTTAAAAAAAAACTGGCCAAGTGCGAGTCGGACTCGCGCACCGAGGGTTCCGTAAAATATTTTTTATTATAAGAAGTAACCAAAAATTTACGGATTTTGCATTTTTTCCTTTATCTGTAATATAAGACGTTACTTCGTACCAAATTTCAAGATTCTAAGTTCACGGGAAGTACCCTGTAGGTTTTGATTCTCGTGTGAGTTTCGAAAATTTGCGGCATAAACGGCTGTATCTTTTGATTGCTTTGGCTTAGAAATTTGATTTTTTCACAGCTCCAAGGGACAGTAGACCTGAGTATTATAGAATATAAGATATACATTTCAGTTTGATACCTCCACGCGTTCCCGAGAAAAACGGCCTTGACAGACGGACGGACGGACGGACAACGAAGTGATCCTACAAGGGTTCCGGTTTTTCCTTTTGAGGTACGGAACCCTAAAAAAACCTACTACAATAACCGTAGCTATGATAATAATATACCCAGAACCAAAACCAAGAAGACTACAAATCAAGGCCATGGCTACGACGACGGCTACGATTGCCATATCTACTTAAATCGTAGTTCTACGTAGCCTACGACTAAAATCGACACGACGACCACATTCGGTTTTATTTTGTCTTTGTCTTGTGAGTATTATTTGGCAAGAGTCAAGACCGATGGCGCAAAGGCGCGAAGGCGGTGCGGTGCATTGTTCCTAGCTTCCTGTACGTAAGAGCAACAGGGTGTGATTATTTGTCGATTTTAAGTTTATGTAAGTCTAGATTTTTATTTACTAATATTTGTGTATATATTTATGGCAATTAATTTTAACAGCTTTGTGAAAAATTGTTCTTTAATAATTATCTTTTTCTAGTTTGCGGGACTTGTCATATGAGCATTGCTAAATTAACTAATGATGGTTGGCATCGGCATATTTGGCATCCTTTTGTCAAAAAAAATGTCCAGGGGTCAATTGAAAATCAGCGTCAGGCTCTTTGGGTCCGGCAAAATGCTGAATTGACTTCCGTTTTGGCTGCAGCCGTGAGACATCCACTTCAGACAATGAAACTGTCCACCTTTTGATTTAAGTTAGTTTTTTATTTTTTTGCTATAAAATTGTAATTGTCTCATGTATGTATCCAAATAAAGTCCTATTCATTCATTCATTCATTCATTCAAAGGTGATCTTACCTTCAGCCTGGGGTCGTCAGTTCGATCCCTACCAGGTGCACACATCCTACGAATATTATAAATGGAAAGTATGTCAGTTTGTTCTTCTTTCACGCAAAAACTACTGGACGGATTTGGATCAAATTTGGTATGTAAGAACTTCAAGTAGTGGATTAACACATAGACAACTTTTATCCCGATATTCCCACGGGAACCACGCCACATACACACCAGATAAATATTTTCGTTTGTTCTCTGTCTGGGTGTAAAGGCCTTTCTTTATCTATATATATTTGCAATACCTTCGCTGGTTCTGGTGGTGTTAAAGCTACTTTCAAATTCCTAAGTTGGCATTCAAACGAAATAACCGAACTCCACTTGAAATTCTTAAGTCATCGCCAAAATATGAAAGCCAGCAGGTCGAAGGAATGTGATGAACCGTTGCGCGCGCGGCGAGTTCATTCAAATGAGAAAACGATTATAGTGCTTCAATACTTTCCTTTTCAGGTGAAATACGCTGGCGGTACTATTGTTTGCCGAAGCTTCGCGAAGCGAGGATTCAAACTCTCATTTAGGATTTAAATATCTATAGAGAGGATGTTCTGAAAAAGCGAGGTGAGAAGTACCAAGAATAAGAGTTTTGAGGAAGCTAGGGAAGTATGCCAAGAACGTGATACGTAAAGGTGTAAGATTTGTGTGACATTATGTTAGTATTTATGTTTGTTTCGTTATGGACACACGACAGTTCGTCACGTATAATAGGAGCCTCACGTTTAATTACGTACATGATTAGGCGCGTGATTTAGTTTTCTTCAACGTTAAAATTTAAGCCGTATACGAATACCGCAGCTGTAAAGCCTTAGAAGTGTGAACGGAAGATTAAGTAGAACCACAACAGCATTCTTCAGAAAGTTCCTCCCCTGGACGGGGACCCTAAAGAAGTACGCGTAAAGCTTTAGGAGGAGAGAAATTCCATAGACTCATTTACTGAGCAGACTTAAGCGACTCCTCCCTGCTCATGATCTACCCTGGGCAACTTGGAAGTCCTTAAATAGGTTACGGACCTAAGTTGGCCGAAGTAGGGAAAATATGCGCAGGTGGGGTTACGTGGTGTATGTAGTATCTCTCCCCAGATCATGGCACATCTTTTATCCTGACCTGGGTGTCCTTACACCTGTATACGCGAGGACTTTTACAAGGCTACTGACAGTGCCGTTTCGGTGACAAAATTTTGGTCCTCACAGATAAGCCAGAGTTGACTCGATAAGAAGAAGTAAAACGACTAATAATAGCTGCCATTGCATAACTGACTTTTAAAAAGGTATTAGTTAGGGCCCTGTGGCAGTACTTAAGTAGTTAATAAATAATGTTTACAATGTCAAACATAAATAAATAGTTCAAAAGTTTTTTAATCTCTTGGTAGGGGCAACCGTCTGCTGGTCGCTTCCGACTACTCGAGGCACCGTTAAATCTCGCCTGAAAGTATTTCTTGAAAATTTCATGAACCCCTCGTCTTGAATATGAGATTCTTAAACGTTTTATTTTCATTGGAAATGCTGTAAGCTGTTTCTGAGATAGATGGATAAAGAATAAAAGAAGCTATGACTTTGTAGTGTAAATAAAAAATGATGACTTCTTCTTGGAAATGCATTGAAAAGGATGTTAATAGCTGCTGTTACTGCAATGTAGATGAAACTCTGTAAGCACAGTCATCTGGGTTTTCACCAGATGGTCCAAAATGGCTACCTACGCAATATTGTTAAGAAATCATAACGTGAATTATCTGACAATTTATTTATTTGTTTACTAGCTTCCTCCAGTGGCATCTCACGCGTGGTTCCCGTTCCCATACTCTCAGTTGTTTTAACTAACTCCATGCAAGAAATCAAGTCAATCCTAATCATAATCCTTAGTAATAAAAACGCAAAATTGTGTTTGTTTGTCCTTCTTTGACGCCGTAATAAAGCAACCAATCTACTTGATTTTTGGCATAAAGTTAGTCGAAAGGATGGATAGTAACATAGGCTTTTTATCCCGATATTCTCACGAGAACGGGAACGACGCGCGTGAAACCGCGGGCGGAAACAATTAGTGGATATATCAGCTAGGCGATTGCGTAAAGTCGATTGTATTCATTTGACAGTTTATCGTCATCAGCAGTTTTTAATGTCCCCACTGCTGGGGCACTGGCCTTCCTTGTGGATGAATAAGGATAACGGGCCCTGACCCACCACGCGGGCCCAATGCGGATTGGTGGGTTTTAACGACTGCAAATTCAGCCAGGACCAATGGCTTAACCTGCCTTCCAAAGCACGAAGGAGCTCGAGATAGTGAATTTTTGGTCACCCATCCCGTGACCGTCCATTGCGAAAGTTGCTTAACCTCAACAATCGCAGGCCGAGCGCGCGAACCACTGCGCCACCGGCATATTGTATCATATTAAATGTCATTCCATACAAATTGCAGCCGATTGAATACGATATAAACTGTCAAATGAATACGACCACCTTATACCTTATACCGATAGTAAATAGTGGCTCGAGATGACCATCAGACTTGTTAAAATAATGCACCATTTATTTTTGTTTCATTTGAAAGTAACCATGTAATCTTGTAAGTCTATATTATTTTGATCGTCATTATTAGTTCAAAAGATAACCAACGTCAACACAAATATTTCGCACAACCAAAGTACCAGCAAAAAATACTATGTACCAGGCAGCCATAAATGTGTCGGAGGTGTAAATCAGAGCGGTTGATATAGCGGCGCGTGATGTATGGCGTCGGAGGTGAAATACTGCCTCCGGCGTGACAGAGACAGATAGATAAGTATAATGCAGTGCCAAAAAAGTTTTTATGACGCTCCTATAAGGCTGCAGTAGCATAATTTATAAAGAAAACGAAGGTAACTTTACGCTGAGATTAATCTCGTTTTACAAGCTTCTCGTGTTACGTTTTTAGGGCTCCGTACCCAAAGGGTAAAACGGGACCCTATTACTTAGACTTCGCTGTCCGTCCGTCTGTCACCAGGCTCTGGAAGAAATTGCTCTTTAGCGATAAGGCCGCCATTTGTACCACTCTTGTGTTGTTGATTTTAATTAATGTACCTATGTTTAATGTATTTTTGGGTGTACAATAAAGAATATTTCATTCATTCATTCATTCATTCAGGCTGTATCTCATGAACCGTGAAAGTTAGACAGTTAAATTTTCACAGATGATGTATTTCTGTTGCCGCTATAACAACAAAAACCAGAATAAAATAAATATTTAAGGGGGCTCCATACAACAACCTGTTTTTTTTTTTCTTTTTTATTGATAATGGTACGGAACTCTGTGTGAGCGAGTCCGACTCGCACTTGGCCGGTTTTTGTACTTTACTTGAACTTTGAATTTCGTCCCTTGAATAGTTAAACTTTAACTATTCAAGGGACGAAATTCAAAGAATCGAAACGAAAAGTGCTATATGAGTTCCTTTAACTGTTAAAGGAACTCTTAAATCACTTTTTGTGGTGCCAGTAACAGTTCGTCAGTAAATAATTTATGAGAAAAGAGTGTCAGATGGGTATTTTCGAATAGCCATCGAAAACGCCAAAGTTGAATTCTTTGCAGTTTCTATAATTAAGACAGTAAAATTCACGAAATCGTTAAAGAACTTTATTTCTCATAAGAATTACATATAATTCACTTACTGAGAAACTTATTTATACAAAATTCATAATTTAGCATTGTCAATGAGCGTACTTAAACAGATACAACAAAAAGTCACCATGTCGTAGGTAGTTGCATTTAGTATGGTTGCGACTACCGCCGATCACAAAAACATTCATTCAACTAATGACTTCGGACGGACGGAACACAAATGTAAGTTGCGTCAAAACTAGTCTACGCTACTAGATGTGGCATTGAGTATCGGCACTTTAGAATGAATTGATTAGTTTCTGAAATTATTTTTATATGTCTTAATGTTGTTGTTTATGGTTATTTTTTTTATATTACATTATAGCTTTATTTTTACGTTAGATTTTATTTATTTACTTTTTTTTTGTTGAGAAAACGATAATGTTTATAATGACTTATTTTAAAAATAAAAAAGAACCTATTTCAAACTTCTTAGGAATCTATCAATAAGTATATTTTTACCACATTATTACCATAGATAGGTTTTATATCTAATAATAGTACTTTAATAGTTATATAAAGGGCATGCAAGTTTGGGTGTGTATATTTGCATGTGTGTGTGTGTGTGTGTGTGTGTGTGTGTGTGTGTGTGTGTGTGTGTGTGTGAGTGTGTGAGTGGTTGTGGTTGTGTGTGTGTGTGTGCGTGCGTGTGTGTGAGTATTATTTTATGAATGGTTTCGTATAACATTATCATCTAAAACCCCACTAAAGTGCTGATAAATTCCTCTGTGTCAGAGTACGACACGTTTTGGAGCCAATACATGGTTTTACAGTTTCTTAAAGTTAAGGGAAAAATATCTATGATTTTATTTACTTCATTGTACATAGGAGAGGAAATAAAATGAAAATGACGTCTAGCTAAAATAACGGGAAGTAACAAAGATTGCCTAGCAACTAAACCACAGTATCCTATCTCTTACTTATTCTTCTTTTTATCGTATGAGGATAATGGCTACCTCTGGTGTCAGAGTTTATCAAACCGCCTATAAGGCCTCTGACTTGGCTTAACGACTGCTATCCTATGAAAACAGCCGGGACCGACGGTTTAACGTGCCCTCGGCACTTTACGGTCACCCATCCGACACCTGACCGCACCGAACGTTTCTTAACAAACGTGATCGAATACGATCATTCGTCAAGCGCCGCCACGAGCGCTTCTTACTGAGGATAAGTTATTGGGAATCACCGTTAGAAAGAAAAGCTTGGATCTTAAATATTTTCATCTAATATAAATTATTATTGTCCTGTATGTACGTCACAACTTACAGTACAGTAATCTTGTAATGCGAAAAATGTTATAATGGTCCTTCCTTGCGAGTTGAAAATTGTTTACGGTTAGGATAACCAAAAAATATACTTTTATAATGTATTTTTTTTCTTTTGTGATTAAAATTGATCCTACGCCTGTTTATGGTAACTTTTCAATTTGACGATTCTGTATGAAATGAATCAGGAAAAAAAAATAGCCCTTGACGAGTTTCTTGCGTCTTCCGCTGTAGGGTTTGTGAAACGATGGCGTAGCTTCTATGATGTTCATAAGCTTTTTTGTACTACTTGCCCTCTCACCGCCGTAGGTCATGGAGGGCCATTTGTGATATTCATTTTATAGGATACACTTTGGAGAGTGTGCGAGAGAACTGCACGACCTTGTTCCTCCAGCCCCTTTCAACCATCGGGGTATCAGACGCAGGTTAGCTTATCACCCGTACGTCGTTGACATTCCAGCGATCCGCGCTCCTTCTTATCCTTGCTAGCTCCTGTGGGGCCAGTTTATCTCCCCTTTGCACTGCAGTGCGACGCTCCATATAGGCCTCCCTGAGTACCTGGGAGTACAAGTCCCAGGGATGTATTCCAGCCAGCACGCATGCCGCTGTGTGCGATACCGAACGCTACCCCCGTATGAACCGCACCGCAATGGCCCGTCTGATATTTCGCCTATTCGTCGCGTTTAGGCGATCTGCCCACACCGGTGCCCCATAAAGGGCCATGCTGCGCAGGACTCCCGCTTATAGTTTGCGGCAACTTGCTCCCGGACCGCCGAGATTCTATAACTTCTATAACTTTATTTCATGCTAAGAATATACAAAGTTTTCAAATAAAGGTAACTTATGAGTAATAGGTATAATATTTAGATTAAGGGGTTTGTCTAAAAATGGGTAAGTTACAGTTTTGGTGAACAAGGGTGATTTTTAGATTGTTCGAAGCTGACCCTAATAGGTTATTAGAAATAACCTGTGCTTAGGGATTCAGCTCCGAACCCCAAAATTTATAATAGTGCAGGTAGGTTTAACATTACAGCGAGTAGTCTAATGTTTAATATGGCTACTACATAATCATAAGTGATAATACAATTCCACACAATTTTGAAAACTTACTATAACTAACTTGAGTGTGTGTGTGTGTGTGCTTGTGTGTGTTTGTGTGTGTACGTGTGTGTGAAAGTGTGCTTGTGTGACAGTGCGTGAGTATGGGAGAGCGTACGTGAGATGATTAATTTGAGGTTATTTAAAATTATGATAATACTTCTAATAAACTTTCGGTTTCGTCATATGTTTTATTAAGGAGCCATTTGGCTAATATTTTTTTACATAATTGATATGGGTATTGGTAATGGTTGGTAAATTTATTGATTTTATTATACATATAGGTAGGGTCCAAGGAAAAATAAAAATCTTTTGGTAAAGGTAAAATTAGGTTTAGGAACGGAACAAACGTGGTGTCTCCTTCTCTTATTGGTGACAATGTAAGGTGTGCGACAATGTGTATAGAGAAGAGTATGCATTATAAATAACTGCCGGACAGTTAAGACCTTCCATGACGTGTAAAGTTCGACGGTGGGGAACGTAAGAGGTCTGAATGTACTTACTTTTAATACTGCTCTTTGAGCCCTTTCCAATTGCAACATGTACGTTTTTGAAGAGCCACCCCATGCTGCAATGCAATAACTAATGATGGATTGGCATAAGGCGAAGTATGTCGTCCTTATAATGGCATTGTTAGCAACGTAGCGTAATTTCCGGAATAAATAAATTAGTTTTCTGACCCGGGAGGACAGGGATTCAATATGCCAATTAAAGTTTAGGTTATGGTCAATGACGACACCGAGATATTTTGATTCGGGAGAAGACGCCCCAATGCCCTCGCCGCCTTTGTCAGTCTGGGCGCCAGCTGTCTTAAATGCGCCTCGAAGTTCCAGCGCCCATCTATAACCAGCCCAAGGTACCTGATGCTGGGCTTCAGAGGGACCCTTGCCCCGTCCACCGTGATTGCTGCCCCCGCCGGAGAGCCCCTTCGAGGACCATGAAGAGAATGGCCCCGGTCTTCTCTATAGCCACATTCAGACCCAGCATCCGAATCCTGTCAATCACCATAGACTCTCCAACACCCGCCAACCTCTTAGCGTCCTGGAACGTTTTGCCTCGGGCCGTGACCAACGTGTCATCGGCATAGCATAAAACGTCCATCCGGGGCAAAAGGATGCCACGCAGCACTCAGTCATACCCCATATTCCACAGGAGCGGCCCCAACACCGACCGAGGTGGAACGCCCCACACCATTTCCCTGGCTATCAGGTGCCCTTCTCTGGACGGGTACACGACTTCCCTGTCTTTCAGATACTCTTCGATTATGCAGACCAGGTACGGAGGCAGACCATGGTATCTGAGGGCCTCCTTTACTACATCAAAGGGAAGGGTGTTGAATGCATTACGGATGTCTAACGACACCGCAATCACCACCTCCCCTCGGTCCGTCGCCTGCTTTGACAGCTCCCTGAGAGCCAGGACTGCATCCACCGATGACCGCTGGCGTCGAAAACACTGATTCTCCGCCAGATTCGGCCCTACCATCTCTAAATACTGAACAACCCTATGCGCAATTATATTCTCGAACATCTTTGCGGGTTCGTCCAGCACCACCACGGGTCGATAAGCTGTCGGGGAATCAGCCGGTCTTCCCTGCTTCTGTATGAGAACTAAGCGCCCACGTTTCCAAGCTTTGGGAAATGTACCCATCTCCAAACAGTCACTATAGATTGCCCGGAGAAGTTCCGCTAGGTACTTCAAGGCTGCAGGCAGCGCCCTTCCAGGTATGCCATCCAGGTATGCCATCCGGGGGCCTTCTTCTTGGCTGCCAGCCGATCAACCACAGCCTCCATTTCCGCCTCTGTTACTGGCGTGAAGCCAGAATCCGCTGCCAAAGTCCCTTGAGGAGGCAGCAAAGGGGCTGTTAGGGGAGCTACGCTAAGGAACAGACCAGCGCCCAGATTATTAAAGAGTTCCTGTTCCATTGTTTCCATCGGGGGCGCCTGGTGACTGAGCTTGCTCCACACCATCCGGAAGGGATGCCCCCATGGGTCTTGATCCAGGCTAGCGAGGAACTCATCCCACGCTCGAGACTTTGCCGCCGAAATGCTGGACTCGAATTCCGCCTTCAATGTCAACTCTCCTCTTCGCTTCGTGCTCTTCTTCTGCGCCTTCTGCACCGCTGGAGCGCGCGCCTCGCTCGGAGATTGGTGGCACGGAGGGACTCCAACTCCTCCGACCACCAATAAACCTGCGACTTCTCCCACGGGCCGTATACCCTTGGCATGGCCGCATCGCAAACTATCGTAAGAGAGCGGCTTATCTGGCTAACCCGCCCTTCGATGACAAGTGTCTCTTCCCGAGCCTCGATGCAGCATGCTTGGACGATCGCCGCCTCCTCCGCTAGGTCCTTTTTGAACCTGGTGATCGCCCATCGCGGAAAGTGGTGACCCGTTAGACGCGCTAGACTGAATAAATTATATTAAATTTGATTTTCAGTTTGAATGGATATACGAACCCCTGTGCACGTTTCAGAATGACACTTGTCCACGTTCAATTGAATATTCGTGCCTACCCTGAAACAGAGTAAGTGAGCCATGGTCCAGCGATGGTGTAAATGTGTCGATTATTAAATCAGTGTAGTGTTCTGTCGGCGTGACAGACAAAAGTACAATAAAACCACCACCAAGCTTCCAGTTTCAATACAAAAATCACTCTTTTTATGAGCGCAGTAAGGGCGTTATAGGACATGTGTGCCAGACGTACTACCGACTGTTCGAGGGAACTCAGCCGGCACAAATATGCAGTTTTAATATAGGTACCGTATCAAGCAGAAAATATTTTTGAATGGATAACTGGTATCGGAATAATTCCGAAATTCATTGTTAAATAAAATTGTTCATATTCATATTCATCGGCCATTTTAGTCTTCAGATAAAAAAAGATAGACCTTTCTTACGGGTTGGATAATTAATATATGTCTATAAGAATTTAATTACTGTGCTAAGATTGCCTTTCAAACCTATTCTACGATCAATTTAGTAAAAAATACATAACTATGTACCGCTGCAATGGCACACTTGCATAGAAAATATTATAACCTTACATGAGATTCAAATGTCTCAATGTCAATCGTCTATTTGACCTTGAGAGCGCCCTAATGGAGAGCTTTTGTACCGTGTTTGCTTGCAAATAAATGATTTGAATTTGAATTTGAATCGTAATAGCGGCAGTGGTTTTTGTAGAAGTGTAATGCCTGTCTGCTGACTGTAAGAGGTACAGGGTACAAATAAAGGACGGTATTTGGAGGCAAAGTACCGTAAATAAATATTGATGTACCTTAGCAAATTTTACTCAAAGGAAACATTTCTTTACATTCAAAATTTGGTAAAACTGCATTCACAGATTTTTGATAGATCACTTACCTGCACCTGGAATCGAACCTGCTTAACTGAAAAAAATAACATCGTGTACTGTACTGAAATATACCTCAGTTAAATGCAAATAAAAGTAAGTATATTAGTGTAAAAAGTTTTCTATTCTACTTTTATGACACCAATGGATAGTCTTAAGTATAAATAAATTTAGAGTATTGTCTTGTTTTTCATAATATTCGTTTGCATTATTCTCATTTATACTAATAACGCATGATATAATCATTTACTAGCTATAACTCTCATTTGCCATAAAATGAGATGCCATATTAAAAAAATGCTATAATTATTAGAAACTATAAATATAATTCGACATAATCTTTATTTGACATAATAATACACGCCTTATAACGATTATTTTTAGCTAACTTTATGTAGATGACCAATTAGTAAAAAAACTAATAATATTCAAAACCGACTCAGTTGACCCCTACTGCCCGTAGTCTTGTATGCCCTACCCCTAGAGTGTAATTTGGAGTCGCAAAGGCGCGGAGCGGTGAGACGGCGAAGCCGGCCAGCAAGCCGAAGCTGCGGTGGTGAGCGAAAGCTATCTGTGATGAAAAGTACGCGTGGGACCGCCAGAACCCCGCAGCGCCGAAGCCGTGACAGAAGAATTGCATGTAGCATGCCTGCTTGCCTGCTGCATGCCTGCTTGCCTGCAGCATACCTGCTTGCATGCTGCATGCCTGTTTGCATGCTGCACATGCCTGGCTGCAAAATGCATGCTGCACATGCCTGACTGCATAATGCATGTCTGCCTGCATGGGGGTTTGCATACAATTTTAGTACTTAAAGTCACTAAATAAATAGTCAGTAAGGTTTTATGGTAAAATGGATATTAAATTTATTGAAAATGAAATGCATATAGCAAATAAAATTATGGAATAAAGTAGTTATGGCGTTTGATTGATTGTGAAGAATGAAATTATAGCAATACATTTTATGTAATTTGATAGTTATGGCAACAGAAACATTATTTCTAATGGAATAATGGCAAATGAAATTATGTAAACATATTATGAAATTCGGGCATACATTAGTAAACTTTTGTACCAACCTGTATATATTTCTGAAATGCTGTATTATTACCATCCAAAAGGCACTACATAGTCGCCAAACTGACAATCATAAAATCACTGTTACAAGGTCAACAGAAAACTAAGAATTATCGTATTCGTACAATACCTGCATGTAACGAGATTACAAGTTGAACGATCAAAATGACTGACTTCGGGCCTCTGCCTAGAATTGGATTCCGTTCCACTACAAAGTTCGTGCAAATAGCGGAATCTGATATTGATGTAGGCCAAACCCGACCAAATTGAGAATTTAAAATTAATGATTTCGTTTCGAAATTCTCACTCGGCAAAGTTTGTTTCGTGATTCTTGCCGAACTCACAATGAGTGAGACTAACAAGGGAGCGCGCGGTCGGAAACCACTTCGCGGCGCTTTTTGTTTGATTTTTATACTTTCGGCCCCTAAAATCAGATTTTGGTGTAATTATTTGTGTAAGCTTTTGGAATGACGCTGTAATTTAAAGGAGTTTGTTTGGTTCGTTTGAACAGATCGAGATCGAGTTTAAAGTATTTTTAGATTTTTATACATTAAGCAATCGCTATTAGTGATTTTAAAGTAATTAAGCCTTTGAAAATTGGTGTTGGTTAGACAAGGATGCTACTTCTGTTATCTTTAGATTAAAAGGATTCTGTGAATATCCCAATAGCTTATTTAAAATTTTTACAGATTTATTTTGTAATTAGTAAAATGGAAAAACGAAGGGATTTTGTCAATAATGAAAGAATCCTACTAATTAATGCGAAAACATGTCAGTATGTTTATTTGTTTGTTACTTACTGAACGGACTTGGGTGAAATTTTACACGGATATAGTAGATAGCCTGGATTAAAATATAAGATACTTTTTATCCTGATATCCCGACGGGAACGGAACCACGTGGGTGAAACCGCGGGCGACCGCTAGAACCGTTATAAAACCGATGCACACCAGCAACACATCACTTTATACGAATTATAAGTATTCACTATCAATAGTTATTTGTTATGCAAGGCTGGAAAGTTGGTTATTTAGCGGCGAGTTACTTCTATTGAAATCTGAGCAAGTGAAGGATTCTAGGATTCGCTCGCTACGCTCGTGGTACAAAGATTGAATCCTGAGCGAAGCGAGGATTTCAAAGGTACAAGACTCTAAAAACTTTTCTGCCGAGCGCAACACACAATTTTTCACCTCACAACAGCGAGGAACATTTTATGCTTGTTTCCGCGGTCAACTTCCGGTAAAAAATACTTTTTACTTAAAGTTTAATCTAAATATACCTTATTCTCGTTGTTTTAATGATATAAAAAACTAAAATAATAAAAAAGGGAGTATTATAGTTAATTCAAAGTTAATTAAAGTAGGAACATATTGATAAAAACGATTCCGTAAATGTTGACACTGACATGTGGTAAAAGACAATTTAAAAATAAAGATTTATGTCACAGTCCGAAATCCAATTATAGGTTGTGAAATCTCACACAGCCTAATATAAAATTCTTATAACAAATAGTTTAATCTTATTGTTATTGTTTTTATGATTCAATGAACTAAAATAATATAATTAAACAGAAACGGAGTATTATAATTAATTTAAAGCTATTCAAAATAAGAATCAAATATAACAAAAAAGTCTATAGTGCGATTCGGAACGCATTATGACATATTTTTAGGTATTAAATTAAAAAATTACTTTGCCGCGCTAGGCCGCAAAAAGCGTCTAAACGTCTAAACTGATTCACAAAACCTCCTGTTATGTACGGGATAAAGTGATTGCCTATTGGGGCTCACCTGTTTTCTCCTGCACGGTCTCGTGGTTTTCTGGAGTGAGGAGGGAGCAGTCGGCCGACTTTAGGTCCCATACATAAATATCCATAGGCAGGTCACAGGTTCACTGATGCACAAAGTCTATCCAGTGTCTTCTTACAAAAATGATAAAACTAGATGCTAATACGATGATACACGAAATGTAGAACTAGTATATAGCACCACGACGACGATTAATACAAAGCTCAAGAATAATAATACAAAATATATTTACATGACTATATTTATTTAACGCGAGCACGCCATTAATTAAGAAAGAAGAAGTACTTTAATATCATATAATATATACAAAATAAATGTCAAAGTTTAATTTTATTATTCCCATTACTACAAAAAATTGTGAATTCATTCATTTATCGCAAAAACAGATATGTCTCATACGAGCTCGAAATGTGATAATTGGGATGACCCTATATGAGGTCCGATTCAACTTGCTATCCCTTTTTATGAAAGTAACATTATAATAAAACATAATTTATACTTTTTATGATTATTTAATTTTTGCATTTAAAAAAATGCTATTTCTATATTTATGATAAATTAGCATTAACTTCTCGTATGCCGAGATTCTAGACACAATAGAAAATCAATTGTGTCTCGCGTGGATCTACGTTCCGGCATACAAAGGGTTAATAGAACATGGGACCGGATATCCAAAGGTAGTGGGTTCGAGTCCCATCTGAGAATTCACTTGTGGCAGAGTTGATTTTGTGCCGTGTGGTGACGGCCTAAGAATACAAGTGTCACCACTCCCTTACATGCCTGGGATGTCGTAAGAGTCGACTAAGAGGCTCGACGCATTAAAAACCTGTGCGAGAGAAGGAAAATTTCAAACAAACCCTCTACCAACCTGTCTGGCCAGCGTGGTAGCAGTATGCTAGTAGCCTCCTATCAAAGCCACAACAAGCGTGATCTAGGAGAGGCCTATGTCCAGCAGTGGACGTCCACAGGCTGATGATGGATGTTGGAGAGTTGATTTTTACCAATATTTTTCTATTTAAAATTTATCATAGACCCTAATTAATCAATACCGTGACTGACTGACAGACAACGCACAGTCCAAATGGCTTAAGCGATGAAGCTGAAATGTTTCATACGGGATCCTTTAACAATGCAGGCGAGCAATAAATAAATAAAGGATTTTTTGGTATTCTCACCGTTGGTGGCCGCAATACATCCATTCATCCATTGTTTTTTGTCACAAAGTTTCACTTCACACTAAAACGATCCTTAAAAATTGTTATGCGATGTGTATTACCATTTTAACTATATACCTAAAGACATAAAATGTTTGCCACAGAGAAAATTTAAAATAGTTTTGCGTCAGTGCTTACTCGAAAACACGTTTTACTCTGTAGATGATTTTTCTTAGTCAAAGCGGAAATAGAAATGTTGTTTGATGCATGGTCTTTCATATCACTAATTTCATTGTATCATAACTTTTTAGTCAATAACCAGTAAGATGATTTATAAGTGCATCCAGTATTTACGACTAAATGGGTATTTAAGCGACATTGTTTTATTACTATACTAGGGGATCCTCGCGGTTTTACCCGCGTGGTGCCCGTTCCCGTGGGAATATCGGGATAAAATATAGCCTGTGTCACTTGGGAAAAATTTAGCTTTCTAATGGTCTAAGTATTTTCTAAATCGGTCCAGTAGTTCCTGAGATTAGCGCGTTCAAACAAACAAACTCTTCAGCTTTATAATATTATTATATAGTATAGATTATTACCAATGTTGATGATAAAGATGATTATGATTATTATTATGATTATGATCGTGAAGAAACTTACAACATAAGTCTTCCCAGACAATCTTCCAATTCACATTTAATCTTTTCTCCAACAAATCTACCACCGACGTGATGTGATGTAAAGCACCTTTATCGCGAAATTACCCCGAACTGGCAAGTGTGGTATCGTGAACGAGCCCCATAAGCTGCCTCACAAATAGTGGCTAAATATTGTTATCGTACCTAATGCGTCTCGCTACGGCATTCGAGCTCTGATATTTCCACGTGGAGAATCGTTTAGTCTACTTGGGGAAAGGAGGGAAATAGTTCAGGCATGCATTATGTATGGTGCTTAAAGTCATTAGATATTTCGAACAAGAAATTATACTAGAAAAAATCAACTTGTTGAGTCTTGTGTAATGAAGCAGAGAGGTCTCAAAAGCTAAGTAGTTTCTTACTGATTATTTTTGTCAAAGTTATGCTTAACGTTGTCTGTTAAGTGACAATTTATGTTCATTATATGTGTTGTATGTTTATAGTTGTGTTTGAAATAATGATTATTGGAGGAACATTATAATCGTTGGTTCTGTTGAATTAATTTGAGTAGTGATTGAAAGATTTCTAAGTTTTATTTATTTACTCCTCGCAGAACAATAGTTTGACTACAAATTGAAGCTTCTAAACACTTCTAGTAGATTTTTATTTAATTATTCATTGATACTAATGATTTAAATTTAAACATGTCGCTCTGCCGGGACTCGAACCCGCAAATCCTTAGGAATCTGGCCCAATACACTAGCCAATTATGCTACAGAGGCTTAAGAGGACAGGTCGAAATTTTCGAGTATATTCCCCTTCCACTGTCGTTTTATTGCGTGAAATTGATAACATAAAAACTCAATGAACCAAAAAGTTAATATTATCGCAGATTGGTGGTAGGACTTGTTCTAAGTCCGCCTGGCTAGCTACCACCATCTTATCTAAGTCTGACGCCATAACAACAATGTTTTCAGCATTGTTGTGTTCCGGCAGTTAGAGATAAGATAGCCAGTTCCTCAGTGATTGAGGATTCCGGGAGAGGCTCGCTTGCATCATCAGCCTTATCAATACTTAACATCAGGTATGATAAAGGCTAAGAGCCTCCCCGTCGTTAAAAAAAAGGTAATACAACTTTTACCTGTTTGCAAAATAAAAATCTTTTTCGTTCTCGTTCTTTACTACCAGCATGTTATTTAAAAGTCTACTTGAATAAATCAAATCAAATTCATTTATTCAGTCTAGGATGTTACAAGCACTTATGAACGTCAAAGAAGCTACGCCATCGGTTCACAAACCCTACGGCGGGAGACCTTGTAACGAGAAGAACCGGCAAGAAACTCGTCAAGGGCTATTTTTTTCTCCCTGTTTTATTTCATACAGAGTCGTCAAATTGAAAAGTGAGCTTAACATACTGCCGCACAATTTATAAATGCAGTAAGGAACATCAGCACTGTTTTGAGAAAAAGGCGGGTAAAGTTAAAAAAAAGTTTTAAGGCGTCTCTATTCATCTGATATTCAAAAATGATGTATGTACTAAAAGAGCAAAACACGGCCAACACCTTGGTATACAAAAAAACTGTTCATATTATGATGTAATTAAATCACTTGACCGTCACTGGAAGCTTTATTGAGATAGCACATCCGTTTCCCGTCGGTTTTCTATAATTTGTCCTACTCTTTAACCTATATGACTTCCGGTTCAGTGGCGACACCTGGCGGAGCGCGCCAATTTTTTGCTCTTATCATTTTTATAAGCCAAAGCGCGCCATTTTGGTTCATTGGCGTTTTCTTTCCCGTCGTGATAACACGTGCAAGCGCATCGATCTGTCCAAATTTATGTGAGTCCTACTCTATTACGAAATAATTTAAATTTGTTTTAAAGCAAAGTGAAATTCGTTTCAAGTTAAGTGAAGGTGAAAAAACCTGTAAGTACGATATAATTTTTCCTTAATTTAACGGTTTTCCGTTCGTATGAAATGATAATTTTGTGAAAATGAAATTTTGATAGTAGTTTTACGTTTTAAGTAAATGGATTCATTTTGTGATCACAATTATGCATGATTAATTTCATGTTTTCACTTTTCCGTTTCTGTTAATGGAATAATCAATTGTTTTTTGTGAAAATAATTACACAGATAAATTCCATGTTTTTAATTTTTTTTGTGAAAAGGATTAATTGATTCCTTTGTGACTCATGCGATGTTTTGTGATTAATTTCATGTTTTTACTGTTGCTAAAAGGTAAGACAGTAAATGGTACAAACTTGATTTTTGTGAATTTTATAAAGGATGGGGTAACGAACGAGTTTATGATTTAAAGTGTTTTATGATTTATCTATTAAGAGCTTGTTCGTCAAAGTACTACATAGATTTTAATATGAATTCGTCTTTTGCTGAGAATATTCAATATTTTCATAAATAAATTAAGTGTTTAGCTTTTAAAAGTAACATTTTACTTTTTCCGATAAAAGGTTTAACGTCCTTTAAAATACTTAGAATAAAGTTAAACTAAGAATTAATCACTTTAATAACAATCTTCAGCTATAACAATGGACGTCTCTGAGCAACAAGAAACTGCTGGGCCCAGTGGAGAAAACCGCAAGCGGAAACGCGATCGAAGCAGCCGCAGCTCATCCAGTAGCAGCAGCAGTAGCAGATCAAGCTCGTCATCGTCCGAGAGCAACAAAAAGCGATCACGCCGGCATCGCAATAAACGAAGTAAGCGCAAAAATCATTCATCCCGTAAATTAAATCAATTATTCCAAGAAATGAGTGAACTTCGTAACCATATTATGAACAATGCTAATCCTTATCCTAATAATACTGATTTCGAGGAGCATTTATCCATTTTATCTGGAGTTAGTGATGAATTGTATGACCAAAAGGATGTCAACGAACAACCGCATTTAGGCGAAACATTACATAATAATGTCAACGAAACTTTAGATCAAGATTTTACTTTTGATATCGAAACTAAATTAAAAGAACCTACTATTCCAACTGATCAATTTTTAAAAATGTTTACTGAAGTGCAACGCTTCGGCACTGAGTTTTGGTCTGACGTTAGATATAATGATACCCAAAAATTATACAATCATAACCCAGGTTTCGTAGACCTGGAAACAAACGACGAGGTAAAAAATTATGATAATTCGCGACAATTACAACATACTGAAAAGGCATACGCAGCAATTACACATTGCATACTTAAGCAAAAAGAATCGTTGCAAGAAAATATACGAAAACTCATTTCTTGGTCTAAGAATACAACTGTTAATTCTGAAAATTTAACTGAGAAGGTTGATGAATTATTTTTAAAAGGTGATTTTCATAAAACATCTTCTGATCTGTTACAACTAACGTGTGGTCATAGAGCTGAAACGGTTGAAATGCGACGAGAAAATATTACTAAGCATGTTAAGGATCCTCTGATAAAAGCTGCCTTAAATAAAATACCACCATCAGAAAGTCACCTATTTAATACTGTACCTTTCACTTCAACACTTGAAAAAGCTGGAGGAGTTCGTAAAGTTTTTTGGCCTTTAAAAAATGATGTTTTTAAATCATACAGGCTCTCGCGGGGCCAAGGTACTAAAAAGGCAAGTGTGCCATCGCGTGGCACATATGGGAATTATGAGTCAGGCGTTCCTACTCATGCTTATGCCTTTAATAACACACCCTCGCGGGGTGCATACCAACAAAACCCTTATTCTTATAGAAACCAAGCCTTTAATAATAGTTCTTATGGAAATAATAAAAACATAAAAAGGGGTTCATTTCACAACAGAGGCTCGCGGCCCGAACGTGGAAATAGTCGAGGACGTTCCAACGCTACTCGAAGTGCCAGAGATAATACAAAAAGATACAAATGACTGCATGGAATTCCAAGCAGGGCAGTTAATAAATTATCAAAATCAATGGCAAATAATGGGGGCACCACATGTAATCTTAAAACTAATCCAAGGTTATCGCATACCTTTTTCTCAAAAACCCCCCTTGATTTATCCAGATGTAACAAAAAGTCCATTTCAGACCCCACTTTCAGGAGAAATGACCACCATAATAAATCAAATGAAAAGGCAAGGTATCCTGGTGAAAGCTCCGCTCTCGCCAAGCTATGTTTCTCCAATGTTTCTAGTACCGAAGCCAAACGGGTCAGTTCGACCCATATTCAACCTCAAAGCTCTAAACGAGTATGTCAAAGCGGAGCCATTCCATTTGATAAACATTTATCGCATCCCAGATTTCCTTCAACCGCAAGATTGGATGTGCAAACTGGATTTATCGCAGGCGTACTTCCATCTGAGAATAACAGAATCTCAAAGAAGGTTTCTACGCATTATTTACAACCAAGAGTTACTAGAAACCACTTGTCTTCCGTTTGGTCTGAGCACGGCTCCCAAAGTGTTTTCTGTACTCACAAATTGGATAGCCCAAATATTAAGAGAAAGGTGGAACATGAGAATAATAGTTTATCTCGACGACTATTTAATAGTACACCAGAATGCGGATTCACTACGAATTCACGTCAATATTGTAATAGAAACATTGGAGAAACTGGGTTGGCAAATAAATTTCAAGAAGTCAATTCTTTCCCCACAACCAAGAATAATTTATCTTGGTGTGGAGTGGCGACCGTGGGACAATCTAAAATCCCTTCCAAAAGACAAAATTGTGAGCATAAAAGAAAAGGTAAGTCAAGCATTGAAACAGGGAAAAATGTGCTTAAAAGACTTGCAGAGGTTAATAGGGCTACTAAATTTTGCCAGTTTTGTAGTACCGAGAGGTCGCCTGCATCATCGAGAACTGATAAAGTTGATGATTTCATTATTAAACCGGCCACAAAAAATGTGCATTCTACCGCCAGATGTTCAGCACGAACTGCAGTGGTGGATTCAAAATTATCACCTATCAACACCATTACATTACCCTCCTCCAACAAATTTCTTAGTAACGGATGCGTCCGACCTGGCTTGGGGTGCTCAATTAAACAACATAGAGCTATCGGGTCATTGGTCTCAAGAAGACCAAATTCGTCATGGCAACCAGAAAGAGTTGTTAGCAATATTGTATGCTCTCAAAAGTCATGCCCAACAATTGAGTCACAGCACGGTCCTCATTCAAAGCGACAGCAAAACAGCTGTCGCTTATTTGCGGAGGGAAGGCGGAACGAAGTCAATGAAACTAATGGAAATAACATATCGAATTTTGAATTTAGTAGACCACCATCAAATACACCTCGAAATGAATTATCTCCCAGGCAAATACAACAGTCAAGCCGATCACCTGTCTCGCTGTCGTCGAACACCGGAATGGCATTTGCTCCCACCTTGTCTAGAAATAGTGTTTGCAAAATGGGGGACACCAGTAATAGATCTTTTTGCATCTGCAACGGCTCATGTAGTTTACAACTATGTGTCTCGAGATCTAACAGACCACCAAGCCCTATTTCACGACGCGTTCAGTGTCCCGTGGCACTACCCTCTGGCGTGGGTATTTCCACCACCATTCATGGTTCCCAAAGTGTTAGCACACCTGATACAATCGACAGGAATATTTTTGATAGTGGTCCCACGGTGGGAGAAGGTCTTCTGGCGCGCAGATCTAAAAGCCCGAGCTCTTGCAGCCCCTCTGACTCTAAAAAATCTACAGAATCACCTAGTGGACACATCGACCGGCCTTCCACCTCCACAAGTCGAGAACATCATACTAGAGGTTTGGAAATGTGGGGGTGGACAAAGGCCACAAATACATGGAACCGTGAACAGCTCCTTCTATTAAAAGACTCATGGCGTAAATCTACTTTAAGAACCTATGAAGTGGCATGGAAACGTTGGCAATTATGGTCTAGTCGTAATAAAGTTGATATAACCAATCCCACGGGTTCTCAGTTAGCTCAGTTCCTATCTGACCTCTTTTTAATAGATACATTATCATATAATACCATCTTGTTACACAAATCGGTTGTATCTACATTATGTAATGCTGATATGTCATCTCATTTAAGTGGGCACGTTCTTGTGAAACATGTTTTAAAATCTATTGCCTTAAAAAATCCAAAATCTTCCAAACCTCCAGTTTGGAATGTCTGCGACTTAATTTCGTTTTTAGAGAAATATTCGTTGGATGAAAATAATCTTTTTCAAATATCACGACATACAGCTGTATTACTTTTACTTTGTTCCGGTCGCCGCGTACATGACTTAACATTACTTATGGTTGATGAAAATCATTACAAAAAATCCAGTGACACTATTACATTTTGGCCTAAGTTTGGGTCAAAAACTGATAGTAGCGACCACAGACAGTCCGGTTGGAAACTCTTGGCAAATAAAAACAACCAAAAACTTGATCCTATTTTTTGGGTGGAAAAAACAATAGATATGTTAAATGAAAGACGTATAGCTTCAAAAACGTATAATTTATTTCTTACAATACGAGGTATGTCCAAGGCCGCATCACGCACAGTAATCGCTGGTTGGATAAAATCTCTTTTTAAAGAGGCACAAATTGTAGCCTCTCCAGGCAGTTTCCGAGCAGCGGTAGCGTCAAAGAGTTGGATGGATAATCACGCTCTGGATGATATCCTGGCCCGAGGAAATTGGCGTTCGGCAAACACTTTTAAACGATTTTACCAACGAGAGGTAATGCAAAAGAATACCTCAAAAAATTTGAGCTGTCTCTTCAATCCAGTTGATTAAAATATATGTAAATTATTTCGATTAATGTGTGAATCACGATTGCAAGGTGATTGATGACAAAGAATGTGTTCCTGATTAAATTAATATTACAAATGTATAATTTCTTTTAAAAGCTTTTGTAATTGTTAAAATGAAAGAATGTAAAGTTAACAAACAATAAAGAATTATGATTTTCTAAAAAGGATTATTTTTATTTACAATTTACTCTTATGTCACATTGGCGTTTTAATTTGCATTTCTATACACCAACTTTTTATATCAATGTTCTATTAGTTACTGACTTACTGGTATAATAATGCAAATATTTGTAGAAATAATTTAAATTTATTTTAATTTTTTTTTATATATATTTTTTTTTGTATTCAGCAACAAAAAATAAGTATTAACAAATAGAGTAATTTTAGAATTCAGTAAATGTTGTAATTTTATAATCTGTTACTGTATCGTTGCATAAATAAACAAATGAAACAACATATCAAATAAAGTGTACCTGAATGATTTAATAAAAGTAACATTATCTGAGTTTACTAAATTGCTTTCAGAAATATTCAGTGGCATCACCAGGCGAAAACAAACAAGTCTCAATAAAGCTTCCAGTGACGGTCAAGTGATTTAATAGCAGCGTTTTACCTGAAATAAAACGCATATTAAAATACTTACCTCACTGGAAGCTTTCACTTTAATTCCTGCCTGGTGAAATTGAGCCAATGAACCAAAATGGCGCGCTTTGGCTTATAAAAATGATAAGAGCAAAAAATTGGCGCGCTCCGCCAGGTGTCGCCACTGAACCGGAAGTCATATAGGTTAAAGAGTAGGACAAATTATAGAAAACCGACGGGAAACGGATGTGCTATCTCAATAAAGCTTCCAGTGAGGTAAGTATTTTAATATGCGTTTTATTTCAGGTAAAACGCTGCTATTAAGTTTTCGCGTGATTCAAATGATGCATAAACGCCGTATAAGTGTTACTTATTGCATTTATTACTAGATTCTGCTACTTACTGCAAATATGTTAAGAGATGAAGATGAGTTTTTAATATTACACCATAATGTATGCACTGTATCCATTTGTTATACTGCATTTATAACTAGGAGACATATAAGAAATTTCCGAATCTAAATTTAAGTTATGAAGTAAATGGGTGTCATACTGCATTTATTGTGAGTTAATAACATTTAAATTTGGGACTTTGCCAAATAGTGAATAGAGAAAAAGAAATAAAATTAGTACGAATATACTTTTAGAGATCATTTATTAAAAAAATCTCATACATTTCAATTGACTTTAATCACGTTTAGGCACATATTACCCTGTCAATGTTGCATAGGCACTTAGTCAATCTGAATTTCTTAGAAATAATAAAGAAACAGTTATACTTATCACCAAAAAAAAATCTTTTGAAAAATCTTTTCACTCAGAACCACCAATCAGAAACACCGATAGCAACATTTTTTTGATGGAACTACCAGCTCTCTGTGCTTTGCTATTAGCATTAATCTGAATGCCGGCCGCCGTACTGAAATCGCTTTGAGGACTATACTACTCCCCATGGGCATTTCAAGATTTTAACAGTTCGGGGACTGTAGTCGCCATGGGCGTAATAGTAGATAAAAGTTAGAAGATACACTTGGTAAACATTTAAAAACCCTTTCATAAATCAAAGAATTTGAAATCCATGTCCATATTAAAATTAAACGTTGTTTTTGTATTATTTGTATCAATGAAATTCACAATTTGCAAAATGGAAAGCTAATACCTATTAGAAATCAGTCGCAAATTTTCTGCATCTATACTTATCGATATCTGTAGTCTATACGATAATCAGGCGCACCTGTGTGTACATACAACGAGAATCCCCGGGAATTAACTGGTACCGGTATCATTGTATCGGAGAATTGGTATATACTCTCGGTGCTCAATAATAGTAAAAAACCATTCAAATTAATGTGTTAAATTTATGATTTTTGAATTGTTGCATTTTTCAATGCTATTTTTATACTTATGATAAATTTCATATAGAAAAATATTGGAAAAAAACAACTCGGCCACAAGTGAATTCGCAGATGGGACTCTACCCACGACCTTTGGAAATCCGGTCCAATGCTCTAACCACTGAGCTACCGAGACTTGCGAACCACCGTCGAAATTCTCCAATAGTTTAAAATGGCAGTGGTGGCGACCCTGCCAATTTACAGTCACGCCTATTATTTGTA
Organism: Chrysoteuchia culmella; assembly: GCA_910589605.1. NCBI lineage: Eukaryota > Metazoa > Arthropoda > Insecta > Lepidoptera > Crambidae > Chrysoteuchia > Chrysoteuchia culmella. Next base: position 24,122,805 of record OU342647.1, read on the forward strand.
AGATAATGGAAAGTGTTCTGAATACCTTGTCGTAGGCTAGGTTTTACCCCGGCTCTAAAAGAAAACTATCTTCAAAATGGGTGAAATAATCGAGAGGTATGGTAAGGGGTAAGCCGTCTTTCATGTCTCGAAGGCTTTTTACATGGTTTGAAAATAACGCCTTATTGGCAAACTTTCATCATATCAACTTCCCGACTGGTTTGTGTGTCTGGATATCGAACTTCTTGAAGTTAGTCAATTTGAGTTCTCAATGCTATTCAGGTTCAATACTCGTTGTTGACTATTTCTGCTTCATACTCAAATTAACGATCTGCTAATTCATGTTATTTTCTTCTAATACAGAAATTTAGCTTGTAAGACTAAAAAAGCTTTGCATTACTGGCAAAGGTGAGAAAGTACTTCACGCTGGAACAGTTTGCTCAAACGCAAGCTCGATTAAGCATGGAGTACTTTTCTCACTTTTGAGGTGGTTTCCCAATACAACCTTTACACGCTTCAGTTCAAGAGGACGGTTCACAGTTCAGTCAGTGTGCAGCTGAAATGGTTAATCTCATCCCCATCACCTACTCTCAAAAAGTTATGGATATCTCAAAGACACGCGCTCCGCATTTGTTAGCTTGAGTGAAACTTATTTATAGCAGACTGTGTTTTGGTATATCCAGGCTAGTGCGATCATCGTAGATCGCATCATCGCTTACCTACATGGTATCAGTGCAGTAACCGCTGTTTGCGTCATATTATACTGAACTGAGATCAGTAATGGCATCAAATAGCATGTGGTGCTAATAACAAATATTATTCTATTTTATTCTTACCATCAGGCGAGGTAAAGGTCAAACGCTGACCTATCTATTACAAAATGATGCGACTTTGAACTTTGTAACGTGTAAAATCTAACTTTGTGATTCCTACTTATTTCTTGATAATACTTGTTTTCCTAAAGTTTTCATATAACCACTCATTTTAAATAGCTCAATATAACAAAAATAGATTATTGTTCTCAGTACCGAGTATCGGTTTTCCCGGGTCCATCACCCTTCAGTACCGGTACCGAAAAAAACTTGGAACCGACCGACCCCGGTTATGTATCAGCGATAAGGCGCATCACTAATTGAGTGGCGACCAAGTACGGCGCAAAGCATTATTATTATTATTATTATTTGGAAGGAGGGACGCCGGCGAAGCCGGACGGGCGATCAGTCACCATAATCGGAACCACTTCGCCCAGTTCCCCAAAGTCCCCTGAAAAACAGGGGGGAGGGCGGGTTATCGTTTACCCCACCGGCGTCGGGACCTCGAACCTACCTGTGCGCTTACAATACCTATTAAGTTGGCTTATCGTAAGCTGCTTTAAATCCTCTTCTTCCAGCTTGTCTGCTTCAAAGAGTTCCCAGCGCAGCGATGCGTACATCGGGCATTCTGCCATGAAGTGATAGCTTGTTTCTTCTTTTTCTCTACATTGTGGACAGATAGGGTCCTCTGGTCTATTGATCACTGACAGGTGTCTGTTTAGGGGACAGTGTCCTGTCAATACTCCTACAATGTTTCTTATGTCTCTCCTACCCAGTTTTAGTAGCTCCCTGGTTTTCTTTTTGTCCATTGATTTGATGAAGATCTTGGACTGTCTGCAGTCCTTTCTGTTCATCCATCGTTGGTTAGTTTCTTTGACGATTTGGCGCAAAGCATGCTTTCAGTACTTCGGATTATGCTTAGAAATTTCTAGAAACGGTAAACTGTAGGTACATTAAGAACATAGACGGAACATTGGATTCAGATTGTTTATTATTAAAAATATTACAATTTAACTTTTTTGTGAAAATAAGTGAAAATAACAGAAAATATGACTTACCGATGATATGTTATGCCTCCTTTAGACTAATTAGTCTCTCAGCTATAATTTTTCACATCAAAACTGCACAGTATGGCATTTTTCTAATTTTTCTCTATATTATTCCGCGTGGAGGTTACGATCGCGACTGAGTAAGCAAAACGACGATGTACTTGAACATAGGCAAACCTTTGCTCATATGGGGCTACGCGGGTACCGCCCACTTGCGACTTCTACTGTTTTTTCTGTTCTGTGGACTTGACTGAAGCGCGCGGCGCGGCTAGCTGCCGCCCGCCCCTCTCACACCCCTTTACTCGAGTAGTTATAAATGCAGTAAAATACTTGACAGCCTCATAAGTTTTGAAAACGTTTCATTTGTGTTCAAATTTTACCCTAATATTAACATAGTAAATAATCATGAAAGGTAAAATCGTAAAAAAATGGAGTAAAGGTTCTGCGGGACTTAACATTAACGCCGTAATTTACATTTACTGCGTTTATAATTTGTTACATTCATAAAGGATTATTGAGTAGCCTACTATTTACGCAGTATAATTGTAATTACTGCGTTTTTATTAAGTGAAATTCATCGGCTGTTATTAGCAAAACATAACAAAAATTTATTAAGTAAACTTACTGCATTTGTACTATGTGTACAATTTTATTGCCTATTATTAAGACACAACAATAATGCTTTAATTGACATTTAATGCATTTATGCTATGTTGTACCTTTATCAACATATAATATTTACATATTATTAAATCCGTAAGGAGTCTTACTGCTCTTAAATCATGAACAACAAATTAAAATTTACACTTTACTGCGTTTATGCTTTTTGCTATCTTGGCTTCTATAGGGAGAAAAAAAAACGGGTCTTTGATTTATATTAAGCTCAATTTTGCGATCTCGAATACATAGTCAACGCATAAACGCAGTAAGTGGTACTTACTGCGTTTATAAATTGTGCGGCAGCATATCAGTAAGGTCAATTTCCATCACAAAAGAAAATACTAATTATAATATTACATTTTATGGTTATCCTAACAGTAAACAATTTTCAACTTGTAAGGAAGGACTTACATTTAACATTTCTCGCATTACAAGGTTACTGTACTGCAAGTTGTGACGTACATACAGGTAGTTACATCCGTCGACTCTACCATCGCTCCGCGTCAGCATAACATTTTCTAGAATCAAGATGCTGAGTCGGCGGCTGGAAGCTCTGATACATTGTAAGCATTGTGTGAAGCTGCAATGAGTTAGTAAGTAAGTTAGTCGTAAGAATACTTTTGGAACGAATAGACGTTTAAAACTAATAAAATTGTATTTTTTAAAAGATCCTTCGTCTCGCCCACGTCTTGACTGGCGCAGCCGGTAGGATTTCCGCGTCGCGAAAAACACTCTACATTAGTGTCGCGCCGAACGTTTTCACGCGTTTTCCACGGAAATCCAACGAACCAAATAAATTTGTCGAGAACTTTAAAGTGAGCAACTCTACACGACGAGAATCCCGAAGGACCTTCAGAAGACTCAACGAGTGATATGGGCAGTCTGTGAGTAGACCAAAATTCGCTATTCCAGTCTATTTTCCTATCATTTTCACCTATAAAAGTTATAAGTTTCTAGGAAGTGTTTAAAGTTATTTCCAACAATCGAAGTACCTTTTATTGCTTCTATTAGATTAGTTCTAAGTAAAAGAAAGAAAAGAATTTTATAAAAAATATTTGATTGACTTTTTCCATTGTTTTTACTTAAGAAACGTTTAAATTTTACACATTTTTACGTAAACTATTTTATAATATTAAACAAAAATTTACTTTTATTAATTAAAATATTATTTTTTTTATTGCAAAATGGATAGTATTGTGCAAATACCTCGGGAAATGTCAAACATTATTCCTATATTTGACGGAGACGAAAAATTATTAAATTTATTTATAAGAAAGTGCGAATATGTTATAACTTGTTGTCGTATCGAAGAAAATGAAGCTCAGGATTTGTACGTTTTCCACGTAATTACATCGCGATTATCAGGTAGAGCGGCCAATCTGATAAGTGAACGTCAGGATTTAGATACATGGCCTGCGTTAAAAATAGCTTTAGAACAACATTTCGGTGATCCACGATCAGAAGAATGCATAGCAATAGAATTGGAAACAATGAAAATCAGTAGCGGTGAATCGTATCTTGATTTCTGTAATCGAATCCAATACGTGAAAAGCACTTTAATCGCTAAAGTGAATTTAATTAATGATTCAAGTTTACGCCGTAGTAAGACAACCATTTACGATAATATGTCAATGAATGTGTTCTTATTTAATTTACCTGAGGATCTCCTTCGTATTGTGCGATTAAAAGGATGTGACTCTCTTGAAAAGGCGCTAAGTATAGTACTTGAAGAAGTAAATTTCTTATACCAGTATAACTCCAAAAATAAAATGCTGAAATCACAAAATATTTTACAGTCTAAACCACAACCTATGAACCATAATCCGTTTATAGATAGATTTGGAATGAAACCATACTTTACTCCAACACATATTCAACCTCAACAGCAATTTAAGTTTGGAATTACACAAAATAGTAATCCTAATAATAATTTTAATCAGCAGCAAAATCAAACAAAATTTAAATTTGGTATTCCACCAAGTAAACAAATTAAATTGCCTGTGTCACAACCGCAGCTCAACCAGTTTGGCTACCGTCCCCAGCTGAACCCTAATCAACCTCAATTAGGTTATAAACCAAATTTTAATCAAGGTCAACAATTCGGATATCGACCAAACCTCAACCAAGGTCAACAGTTCGGTTATCGACCAAACTTCAACCAAGGTCAACAGTTCGGTTATCGACCAAACCTCAACCAAGGTCAACAGTTCGGTTACCGGCCAAACTTCAATCAAGGCCAACAATTCGGTTATCGACCTTTGCAAAGATCACCACCTCAATTAGCCACTGATGTTAGCATGCGTACAGCCCCACCTGCAAAGCCTCAAGGATTTCATATGAACGAACTCTATAACCTAAACGATTCTGAAGTAGAACCTAATTGCATTAATGATGAGCACGATGATAATTTCGGTAATAATGAGTACGACGAGTATTTGGAAAACGCCGAATTGAGCGAATGTGTCATTGAACCGGATAATCATGATGTCCCCGTCCAAAGTGTTGAAAATTTTCACATAAGTGCCTCGGATCAAAACCTGAAATAATAAATTTAAATTGTAATACATTAAAATTACCATATGTTAATATTCCTGAGATAAACGCAAAACTAATGATAGATACTGGTAGTTCGAGATCTTTCATTAGTCCTACAAAAGTACACGAATATTATAATAATTATAAACAATACGAACCTTTTGAAGTTATCAGCACACACGCCTCCAGCAAGCACGATGAAATTGTAATTATACCATTATTTCCCACGTTTAATAATCCTGGAACACACAAATTTTACATATATGAAGTAGACAGCCGTTATGATGGACTTATAGGAAGTGACCTCCTAAAACAATTAGATGCTAAAATTGATATGAAAAATGAAATACTTTTCATAAATTCTTCGGCTATACCTATTATATATAACCCTACTACAATTAAACTAGCCCCGCGTTGCGAACAAAGAGTTAAGTTGCCAACTAACTTGGAAAATGGTGAAGCCATAATGAATTATAAATTATTCTGTGAAGGTGTGCGAATGCCTGCCGCCTTAGTAACTTGTAAAAATGGTTTTACAACAACCATTATCCAAAATACTTTAGAAACAGAAATGACATTAACAGTTACAAGCCCTTTTGTAGTGACCAAATACAACAACGAAAAATGTGAATTAAATAAATTAGACCATAACAGTGACTTAGACGTTGACAAAATACTGACTGAAAATATAGAAAAACTTCGTTTAAACCACATGAATTCAGAAGAAAAGGAACTTATTTATAAACTTTGTCTAGAATATAAAGATATATTCCATTCTGAAAAATTACCTTTAACTTTTACCAACGAGGTTAAACACCATATTCGAACCCGTAACGAAGACCCTATATATATACGTCCATATAGACAGCCACAAGTTATTAACGACGAAATCAATAGACAAGTAAATAAGATGCTAGAAAACAATATAGTTACCCATTCTCATTCACCTTGGAGTGCCCCCGTACATCTAGTTCCGAAGAAAACCGATGCTAGTAACGAAAAGAAATACCGTTTAGTAGTAGACTATAGAAGACTTAACGAAATCACAATAGACGATAAGTACCCTCTCCCAAATATAACCGACTTATTTGACAAGTTAGGACGCAGTTGCTACTTCTCTACTCTTGATCTGGCTAGCGGATACCACCAATTAGAGGTAGCAGAGGAAGACAGACAAAAGACAGCATTCACGACAAACTCAGGACATTACGAATTCACCCGTATGCCGTTTGGGCTGAAAACAGCACCGGCTACATTTCAAAGAACAATCGATAATGTGTTACGTGGCCTACAGGGCATCCACTGCCTCGTATATTTAGACGATATAATTATATATTCTTCTAGTTTACAAGAGCATGTGACTAAATTAAGAACTGTATTTGACCGATTGAGACAAACCAACTTAAAAATCCAACTAGACAAGTCTGAATTCCTAAGGAAAGAAGTCTTATACCTCGGACATACCATCACTAATGACGGACTAAAACCTAACAATGACAAGATCAAAGCTGTTTTAGATTACCCTTTGCCTCGTACAACTACAGAAATAAAAAGCTTTTTAGGACTCATTGGTTATTACCGCCGTTTTATAAAAGACTTCGCTAAAATAACCCAACCGATGACAGCACGACTAAAGAAAAAAGGTGTAAAACCTATTAATGATGAAAAATACATAGCTGCTTTTCAAAAATGTAAGGAACTACTTGTAAACTCACCGATACTTCAATACCCCGACCCTAACAGACCCTATGTACTGACTACCGATGCTTCAGAGTTTGCTCTCGGTGCCGTTTTGTCTCAAGGCACAATCGGTAGCGACAAACCTGTCGCATATGCAAGTCGTACACTTAACGATGCTGAAACGCGCTACAGTGTAACTGAGAAAGAATTACTTGCCATAGTTTGGGCGGTAAAACACTTCCGTCCTTACCTCTACGGTAATAAATTTATAATAGTAACCGATCACAAACCCCTTGCTTGGCTCAACACCCTGAAAGAAACAAATAGTAGACTCACCCGTTGGCGTTTACGACTATCTGAATATAATTTTGACATTGTTCACAAGAGCGGCAAACAAAATAGTAACGCCGATGCTCTGTCGCGTATACGAACTAATGCACTAGGCAATGATGATAATAGATCTACAAAAGTTAACGTTGATAAAGATGAAGATAGAAATAAATATATAGAAGAGCTTACTAAAGAAATTGAAAATTTAGGTAAAGAACAAAATCAACCTACAGAAACAATGTCCATTGTAGATTCAGATTCGGATAAAACAATAGTAATTTCAGATTCAGATTCAGAAAGAACAAAGTCAGGCAATCGTAAATCTCCTTATTCAATGCCGTGCCCTTCAAGTTCAACTTTGACAGCTTCAAGTAAATCAAACACTAATAGTGATACAGTCCATTCAGGAAGGGATACCGAGTCTCAAGGTATACCAATTCTTAATGAAGCCATAGATACAAAACCCAATCAGATTTTAGTATACACTTGGCTTATTGATAAATTAGCAGTAAAATATTTACCCAGAGAAAGACAAAAGGTTCTAGAAGTGCATTTACCCGTAAACAGGCCAGAACTTGTAAAACAGTTTCTTAAAGAATATATTCGCAATAACGTAAAATATTTTATCTACTTTGAGGATGACAGACATAAGCGACAATTCACTGAGATGGTAATATTTCTATTTAAAAAGGAACAAGTAAAATTTTTCGAATGTACTAAACGACTAGTATTTGTAGATGACGAATTAGAGCAGAAAGACATAGTAGAAAAATATCACCTTGGTAAAACTTGCCACCGTGGTATTAGGGAAACTCTAACGCACATTAAACGTACTTACTTTTGGCATAATATGGAGCAAACCATATCCAGTTATATAAATTCATGTGAAGTCTGTAGAAGGATGAAATATGACCGTAAACCCTTAAAGCCCAAACTTCAAATGACACAAACACAGACCAAACCACTACAAGAAATTTTTATAGACATATTCTCCATAGAAGGACGTTATCACTTGACAATAATTGATGCATTTAGTAAGATGGGACAAGCATTCGAAATTCCAAACCGATCAACTCCAGAAGTAGTAAGAGCCCTCATCAAGTACTTTTCCTTTTACGGTGTTCCTCTAAAAATTAGTTCAGACCCGGGCTCAGAGTTTAACAATGCTCTCCTAAAAGAACTCCTTACCTTATATAAAGTAGACATTCACATTGGCACACCCAATAACCCCAATTCCATGGGACTCATAGAAAGATTCCACTCTACAATAATAGAAATTTATCGACTTGCAAAATACGAACAAAAATACACTGACGCTGCTTCTATAATGACTTACGCCGTTATGGCATACAACCACTCTATCCATTCTACCACCAACTTAACTCCATTTGAAGTACTATTAGGACATACTGACGCTAGGCATTCATTCGATATGGACTTCGAAAAGGAATACCTACAACAATTGGTTAGAGAACATATGAAAAGAACAAAATTTTTATATAAACACATAGTAAACCAGACGATTAAAAGAAAACAGAATATTATAGAGAAAAGAGGTGGCGAAACAGAATTTGATATTAACCCCGATGATACAATTTTTGCTAAAGATACTAATAAAAGAAGCAGTAAAGACAAAGCTCGCTATCATAAAGCTAAGGTAACGAGTGAAGCAACTAGAAATATAGTTCCCATACAAATAAGAAATCGTAATACAAATGTTCCAATAAAGAATGTTAAACGACCTCCACAGGTACGTTCGCGTCCTCCTGGTAGCGTCTATGACGATCCAACTCCAAGCACTTCAGCTGCAAGAGTTGAATAAAAATCCTGGAATCCTGCCACTAAGAAATGGCGTCGCTGTACTTAGTAAAGATAAATGGATTATCGCAAAGGTGTTGGACTTCACGCCTATTAGAGAAGACCTGAAATTCAACATCGATCGACTCTCCGAATTAGATAAGTTAATTAAGGATAAATTTGATACTAATTTTACATATAATTTTGTAGATATAAGAAAACAAGTAGATTATATAAAATTAGCAACAGTCAAGAAGTTAGAACAGATAACACCGTCAATTAGAGTTAGACGTGGTATAATTAATCCGCTTGGATCATTGATCAAAATTATTACTGGAAATCTTGACCATGATGATGCCATAAAATATAATAAATTGATAAAAGAAGTAAAAGACAAACAGAGTTCAATTAACAAAAAACTGACGTTGATCACTGAAACTGTACAAGTTTTAAGTAACTCTACATTGAAACTTTATAACAATTTGAATAAACTAAATAAGGAAATTATAGATGTTGTTAAGAATATAAGTATAGGCTTAAGAAGAGAACACTTTGAGATTCAGATTATAAATACATATAATTTACTTTTCCACAATTTTCAAGTAATATATACCAAACTGAATGAAATTGAAACTAGTTTCGCGTTAAGTAGGTTAGGTATTTTACATCAATCTATAATAGAATCCCACAAGCTTCTAAGTGCTTTAGATAATATTAATAAGATAGAAAAGTTAGTATATACACCTAATTTAGGAAATTTAGTTAAGATAGAGCAGAGCATTACTATAAAAGCATATTTTATGGAAAGTAAAATCACTTACCTGTTGGAAATACCTTTAATTGAAAAGGATACTTATATCTATTATAAACTGATTCCCTTACCTGTGTTATCCCGTGAATCCACCGTTGTCATTATACCTAAATATCCTTACCTACTAGTGAAAGGGTCGAAGATCAGACTGTTCAACCAGCCCTGTCAGGAAATCGACGAGCTCAGTTTTCTCTGCCCCAATGATGTAACGCACCAGTTCGTCCAGGACCCCTGCATTAATGACCTGATTACATATGTTGAAAACGTAACGTCATGCACACAGATTCCAGTAACCATAGAGAAAGTTAAGATGCAACTATTACAAACCAACAGATGGATACTCTACAGTAGAGATGAAGAAGTACTCACCAGCAACTGCAATGGAGAAATATACCGTCAGAAAATTCAAGGAACCTTCATTCTTACCCTGGATGACCCCTGCGAAGTAACGATCACAGATATAGTCCTGAAGATGCACCAGATCAATACAGAAAATATTACATATGCTAAACTACCAATCATGAACTTACCTACATTATACTTACCTGATGAAGCAGCAGCTCCGCAGCCTCTAGACCTGGAAGGTGTTGATTTTGAAGATCTGAAACTCCTATCATTCGCCCTTAAGAAGAGGATCGGTGAAAGTAGTGAATGTGAAAGGTCAATCATTGAAGTGAAATCTGTGAGCATTTGGACCCTGATAGTTTATATTCTTATTCTTATGCTGCTCTGTTTCTTAGTTCATAAGTATCGTTTGATATTGTTTAAACCGTGTATTCGAAGTTCTCTTCAAGAAGATAACTTCGAACTTAAGGAGGGAAGAGTTACATCCGTCGACTCTACCATCGCTCCGCGTCAGCATAACATTTTCTAGAATCAAGATGCTGAGTCGGCGGCTGGAAGCTCTGATACATTGTAAGCATTGTGTGAAGCTGCAATGAGTTAGTAAGTAAGTTAGTCGTAAGAATACTTTTGGAACGAATAGACGTTTAAAACTAATAAAATTGTATTTTTTAAAAGATCCTTCGTCTCGCCCACGTCTTGACTAGGTCGATAGCAATTTATTTTAGATAAACAGTAATGTTGATATTCATCTCAGTTATATCACCGTAAAACTATAGATAGCTGTACTAAAAGGAGGAATAGACGTTATAGATCATCAATCATTGAATACTTATTTTAACTTTTCTCATCCAGGATTTATTACAATGCCAACATTGAAAATAATGTTTGCTGCCGCCAAAATTGACAAGAGATTGATTATAAACCCACAATCTAGGATATTGCTTCCTTTGGTAATAATCAATCGCTTGTTAACACTTTACGTGCCCGATGAATTATACAAATTGCACACTGATAAAAATAATATATATAAATAAATTTTACAAAAATAAAATAAAAATTACCCTATAGTCACATTTAAAAATATTGGTTTATTAAATAAACTTTTTTTTTACAGATATAATCGCTTCTTATTTAAGGCGATACTCGAAAAAAATATGCTGAATCGAGATAGCAATGAGAAAACGACGCACGGGATCGAGACCGATTTTGCAGATTAGGAAAAAAAACACAAAATCACTTCGTACTAAAAAACGATAGCGATTTAAAAAATATGCTTCCACTTATTAAATCAATTTCCAATAGTGTAAGTAACCCCATTTAAGAATAATCTTGAATTTTCGTATTTTTTAGAGGTCTTTCCGGAAGAAAAAAAAATAGACAAAAAAAAACAAAATCATAAAATCGTGTTTTTGAAACTATACGGTATAAAGAAATATATATGTTATTACCAGATTTGTACGAACTGTAACAATGCTTTAGTTTTATATCAAAAAGTCCATACTTTTTCCGAGTAGCGCACTTCACACACTTCGGTTTTGAAAATAACGTGTTATTTTTTTTGGATTGACCGACGTTTCTTTGTAATCATATCTTAAGTTTCTTCGCGCACTCATAATTGAAAGAAAACAACTTTTGCGGATTATTTAGTACACTTTATTTACCCGAAACATATATTTGGTTTTATATTTTTTGGGGTTGGTGGTTACGGGTGAAATGGTGTCGAAACGTCGGGAAACCAAAAAATCAAAATATAGAACCAAATATAAATTTAGTAATATTTATTTTATTTACTAGAAACACATGTTGTTTTATTTGTTTCTTTTTATAATGTTTATTTAACTGTTAATTGTTTAATAAGATCTTTCTACTATCCACATCCATCGCCCCTGGCTCCATCATTCGAATGGATTTCATTTCATTCTTTATATATTAATTTTATTTCATTCTCCATCATTAGAATGGATTTCATATCACTCTGAATTATCTCCGTATTTATTCAAAATAATACCCGATGACGAATAGCATACTACCATTTAAAAAATCTGCTGCGTAAGTCTCGCACTCTCGCAGTGCGAGGGACGTACTCCCTCAGGGTCGCGGCCCGTATCCTTCCTGGCACTGAAACTCTATGGAATAGGGATGTTAGAGTGTGTTATGGGTTATTTATTACATAAATAACCGAAACTACAGTTCTGTTATACAAAAACTTTTCTCAAAACAGAAATCTGCTTTTCAATCAAACTCTCGACAATTCATCCAAAGGTTTTCCATCAATGTCATAGTGATAAGAATCTTACCTAACATCAGGCTTGATGAAGACGAAGCATTTTCCCAGAAAAGACAGAAAAAGCTTGCAATAACAATATCAGCTCCATAAAAGACGAAGCTGAACTCTGTATGTAACGCGATCTATAATATAACTCTGCTGTTACAATACAATGCATGGTCGTTTAAGCTTAAAACGACACAAGGTCACCTACGTGACGGTGACAAGTGGACTAGCGGAAACTTCAGCTATTTAATGAAATTAAAAAAAAACTAAGGTTTTATCAATATCTCTATCGACATCAGCAATCTCCACGTGAGGGCCGATCACGCCTCGGCAGCGGATCGCTTAACTATCGAATTATTATCAGCTTCGATTTTGCCTTCTAAGACAGATAGATATGGGTGCCGGAAGGAGCGGGCCCAGGTAAATGAGTCGTATGCTTGTAAATTATGGGATCCCATATTATGTAGAGAAAACGGTTTAATGTTTGATGTTAGCAAGCTCGAAGAATTTGGGTTTATTTCGAAATACTATTGACTGAAAGGCAAAGATTTTTCGGATCCAAAATATAATTACATACTTACTTGACTGGCTTAGCGAACTGAAGTAGTTTTCAGTGGCAAAGAAGACTAGACGGTTCATTCAAAAAAGGGATGCTGACCTTCAAAGTAAGGGTGTAATAGGCACCTTCTAGGTTAGCGCGCTCCATCGTGGATCCTGCATTAGCCCCGGGCTGGATTGGGGTAAAGAGCAAATCCATTTAAAGTAAAAAAAAAACCTTGATGTAAATACCCTCCAGACCCTTTTCACGTGCAAATTAATATATTTCACTAGCTTTCGCCCGTGGTTCAACACCTGTTTTTTTCTCTTTATATTTTTTAAGAACTTTGATTCTATGTTACCGGCCAAACACGATTTCCGGACAAACTAGTTTTGAGAAAACTAGTTTATCCTGAAATCGGGTTTGGCCGGTAACATCTATAAGGAAACATGTTAGTTCCATCGAACCCAAATACAATTTAACTTATCAACTATTGACGGTACTTATGAGCTATTTTATATAGCATGGCGGAGTCAGAAATCGGTTCCGACAGGATGCTTTGCGCTACACCGACATTCAACACATTAAGCTGGATCGCGTTCAACTGTATCTACGTTAAAACTCGCCGGCGCCGGCGCAGGGACTTACACACTCTCAAGCTCCTCTATTCTATCCATTTTCTACCTACTTCCCCACCATATCTCAAAGAGTGCTTTTCCTTTCGTTCTTCGTCTTCACACTGTACCTTGCGTTCTTCTTATAACCGCCTCTGTGGTCTAGTGGTACAACCACCGGTATCAGACCCAGGGGTCCCGGGTTCGATTCCCAGCGAATGAACAATGTTTTCAGCGTTGTTGTGTGCCGGCAGTTAGAGATAAGATAGCCAGTTCCTCAGTGATTGAGGATTCCGAGAGAGGCTCGCTTCCATCTTTAGCCTTATCAATACTTAACATCAGGTATGATGAAGGGTAAGAGCCTCGCCGTCGTTGATAAAAACTTTGTTTCCTACTCCTTTTCCGTGCATGCCGTTCGTTGGTGATCGAGTCAGAAAGCATTTCGTTTCACCTTCATCTACCTCATAATATTATCAAATTACTCTCTCTTAAGTATTTATCTTTCATTATAATACCTTTATTTGTCCATTCTTTTAATGCACCCACTCCCCTAATATTCTATCTATATATTTATTTCTCTCACCCATGGTTGCCTGGAAGAGATTGCTATGTAGCAATAAGGCCGCATATTGTGTGTTTTCACTGTTGTAATTTGTTCTGTATCATGTTTGTTTAATCGTGTGCAATAAAGTTTATTTTATTTATTTATTTAAAAATCAAGTCGATTGGTTGCTTAGTCAGGGCGTAGAAAGGACAAACAAACACACTTTCGCATTTATAATATTAGCTAGGATTCATTTCATTCAACCATAGTTCATACATTTTGTTACTTGTCAATAAAACATACATACAAATTCTCTCGTCATAAAGACCTTGCGGGGTTAGTAAAGCAACCAAGGGTGCAACTTGAGAGTTCACACTTCTAGTTCTCGTTTAGGTGGCTCTGTGTACAGACATCAGTCTCATAGCTCTCATAGCTAAGGAATTCTACTTTGCGGTCCTACTCTTTTACTTTCCTAGCCTTAGCTGGCACCGACTTCAAAAGGCTTATTTTTTGCTTTTTAGTTTTTTAAAGTCGGTTTTAATTTTTTTTATAAAAAGTTTTCTATTTTACAATTTCTAAAGGTAGAAGAGGTCCCGTGCCTACGCTGATAACCTTATGTCAATTGCTCATCACCTTTTACAAAATGCTGCTTTTCCCGGTGCAGGGACGTTACTTATCGAGGAGTTCTCCCGGTCCTTCATCATCAGCTCCACTTTATCAGTTGGATTGAGTCGAACATAAATTGCTTATGAACCACATTAAAGTAATCGTATCGCTTCCGTGAAATGCATTTAATAGTTCCGATGACCATTTGTGGTCTCCATCAGTGGTCTTCATCATCAGATCTACTTCACCATATGATGCTTTCCGAAAACATATTCATGAATCCAGTAACATACATAAAAAGATAAAAAGATTCCGTCGAATTGGGAACCTCCTGTTTTTGTAGTCGGTTTTAAATATAAATTCAAGATAATTGATCTACAACAATTCCCTGTTATAAATCCCTTGCAACAGAATTACAAATTCCCAACTTTACACAGGTTAGTTTGGAAATAACATAAAAGCTCACAGAAGGATTTCAGCAAATCGTGTTAGCAGCAGCGGCAGATTAAACATCTCACTCCTGAGTTGTGCTTACTGCGCACTAGAGTGGAGCCAATGCGGACAGAGACTAAGTTTGGTTGTAGGAACCCGTGGGGCAGTGGTTCGCGCGCTCGACTTGCGATTTTTGAGGGCATCTTTCGCAATGATCGGTCTTTACTATCTCGGGCTCCTCCGTGATTCGGAAGGCACGTTGAGCCGTTGGTCCCGGCTGCACTTGCAGTCGTTAAAACTCACCAATTTGCATTCGTCCCGCGTGATGAGTCACGGTCTTCACCTTATCTATGCATAATGAAGGCCAGTGCCCTAGAAGTGGGGACATTAAAATTTTTTTTTTTTTGAAAAACCCACGACGGCTAAAACGTAAAGGATAAAAGAATTTAAATCCCCAGACTTAATTACTATATTTCGGTGACGGGTTTATGGGTACTTTTAAATAAAACAAAGAAATTGAATTTATTAAAATTTTATTAAAGGAACAATTAATCAAAAATAATATTTATAAACATTCGTCATTAGACGATCTAAGGTCTCTAACTAATTAATTAGATGTTACAGCGAGGCAAATGCACTTGCGACGCTAACGATCGAACGACCTAGGGAAAGTACATAAAAGGTCAGCTTTCTATCTTTTTCAATTTCGACCATAGAAACAAATTCGTGTTTGGCGTGGTCTGTGAGACGAATGTTTATGAATTTAGGATTAATAACGATACGATCGCTGATTTTATTTTATACATTGCTTAGACAAAGAATACTGACTATTACTTTTAGATTAGGGCAACAAAGCATAAATCGGACCTTCATATATTGAGAGAGAGAGAGAGAGAGAGAAACATTTTATTGACCAAAGACGCAATTACAAACATAACAAAAATACAAAAAAAAAACACATTACATCAATGGTCAAATTAGGTCCTGCCTCAGCTTTGTGTTGCCATGACACTAAATGTGTCACAGCAACGCTGGTATTCTGACAGGACCTAGTGATGCGTGGTTGACGCGGACACACAAAAAAACGAAATATTGTGTTATGTTTCTGTAAATATTTTTTTTCTATCGCACGGTAAAGTGATTTCAAACTTAATCAAATTAAGTGCTTAAGAAATCCCTGCAAATTATTTTAGTCCTACATAATAGCATTATACACTACTGCTATCAGGAATCACCATAAAAACTTTTATTCTCCGATGACGTTTAGACTTTGTTCGTTTTGTTACTTCTGTACGTCGAACTTTGGAATTCTTCGCAGAATTAAAGCGTTACGCTGAGCTCTTCATCTACTTTCAACAGAAGGCAAAAAAAATCTGCAAGTAGGTAACGAATTTAGTCTACATTTTACAGTTAAGTAAAAAATGTCATTACTCGCACTCGCAAATCGACAATAGGTGCGTTTGAGGTACTATCGCAAAAAAAATACTGTGTAAACACTCAGTCGGATGTTAAAAAGGAACTGCGACACGTGTTCGCAATATGTCTCAAATAAAACCTACAGAACCTTTTTATGATTTTTGATTTTTTGCATTTTTCAATGCTATTTTTATACTTATGATAAATTTTAAATAGATAAATATTGAAAAAAATTAACTCGGCCACAAGTGAATTCCCGATGGGAATCGAACCCACGACCTTTGGAAATCCGGTCCAATGCTCTAACCGCTGAGCTACCAAGACTTAAGTCTTTTAATGCAAGAGTAAATTTTTTCTATTTAAAATTGATCATAACTACAGAACACTTTTTGATTTTGCATTTTACTAGAAAAAATAAATTAGAAAACACACTAGAAAAAAGCAACTTGTCTCATCCCGTCAGGGCGATCTGAGACAAGTTGCTTTTTTCTAGTATATTTTCCTGTTTAATATTAGTTATCTTTTGTTTTAACGTCATCACTTCCACTTTATTTCCTTTAAGATTTTATGCTGACTCATCATACCTAAATATTTACGCGGTAGTAAAACAATAACAAATAAATGAAACGGTGACATTATGACTCTTAATGTGTACAATAAAAACAACAGATTTCCCTCCCTATAAAATAGGAAAGCAATAAAATAATACCAAGATAGTACCTGAGCCCTATTGCATAATTTATTCAAGGGACCCCGTATCGGCGTCCAAGGGATTGTTTCCGAAGGGATTCCTCCTATAAATTTACCTCATTGGCTCTTTTGACAATATCGAAATTTGTTAACGCACCCAGTTCTAGGTTTGGTTCATCGGTTTATAAATAACTAAATAATCATCAGTTTAATTGCTGAGGTGGATTGTGAAACTGTATACAGCGAAATTTTTATGTCCTGTCTTAGTTTGTACTTGTAAGTTTAAACAAGTTAGCAGCGCCTAAAAAAAAAAAAAAAAAAAAGAAGTACATTTGACACATGTCCAAGGTGTCCTAAACTCATTCCCGTTTGTCTCTATCTGTTATGGTTTCTGAGATCTCGATGCGTACATACATACGTACGTACGGACGGACAGAGAGGGATTATAAGACTTTTCTAAACTTTAGAGTTTAGAAGTCTAAAACTGTGTGAAACTGACAGAGGGAGTGCCTACCACCATAACTTAAGCGAGGCGAGTAGCGAGTAAAGTTAAAATTAGTTATGTATTGTTTGGCTTGTAGTTGTACCACAGATCACATAGATTAAGGATAACTGACACATAACCAAGACCGTTCACGCAGACCAGAATACTTTCATAGTATATTCTATCATGTTGGTGCCCCTGTATGATCTGTCATAAAGGTTAATTATGTATTATGTTGATTTTAATTTTAATGCAGATAGTAAGTAAGTAAGTAAGTTTATATTTTTTAGCTAAATAATAATCATTGCTTTGCCGGTTAACATGGATCTCAGCCCCACCAAAACGGTACCGACGCGACGGAAGATCAGCGGTGGCCAAAAAACCTGTGCTTTTTCTTTGTTACTTTGATGTATTCTATTGTCGTGTTTGTCTCAAATAAATATAATTTTCTTTCTTTCTTTTCTTAAATCTAGAAACTAGAAACAGAAGGCAAGAGGCGAGCGACGAGTTCTCTCGCTCGGCTATGAGCGAGGGTTTTCGTGCGGCGGGCGAGAACTCGCTCCACTCGCCGCATGTCATCTGTTTTAGGGCGTTTACTCGCTCGGGGTTGCTAATTACTACCACTACTTTCATAATAATTATTATGTGCACTCAGATCATCACTCTAGGTAGAAATATTGGAGCGGCCGGCGTGAGCTCTGACCTAGTGTGACCAGATTAAATTTGACGGAAATACCGAGGAATCGCAAAAATTCTGAAGTATACAGACTTACAGAGATCCAAATATACCCATTATCGCAAAAAAAGAATTTATTCTAACAGCCAACACAACCTCTTAAATATCTAGTTTCTATTACATAACTTTACTAATTCTACAAATTTTACGAAAAAATAACCCTTAGCAATATACCTACAATAATACAGATTTTCGGAAAAATCTACATAATATATGAAAATATACTGAAAAAGTACCTATGAAAATACTGGTGGAATCTGGTCACACTGCTCTGGCCTCCAAGATTTACTCGCCCGCGCGCGGTGAGACAGGTGCCTTAGCGCAGTATTGTTTCAATCTTACCATGCTATTTCGTACTACGAATCGCCTAAAGTAAGCTTGGTTTTATGACGAAAGTTTTGTGACGTCTTCTGAAGTGTGTCAAAATGTGACAACTTCAATAAAAACAAATCGCAAACAAAACGTTCTTATGACATCTATCAGGTTTTTAATAGATGACTAGGGCGGTTACAACCCGATACTCGGGTTCGTCGATCGACGAAAAATTCCAAATTATGCGAAAATAAGGACACTTTTTAATTGCAGTTTGTGATCATCACGTTTAACATTTTGTATATTTTATAGTTTTCGGAACAAATAGAATCGAGTACCTTTAATTTGATACCTTACTCGGCCGCGTACTACGCGCCAAAGTCCCTATCGAGTCGTCACAAAATTTGCGAACCTGAATTAAGTATATAGTTAGTAGGTCCGCTGAACTTAGTAAGACTATTGAAATAAAACAACTACCCGTGACCACGGCAGCAGAAAAGGTGCCGAACGTCGGGAAAATAAAAAAACCCCTAATAAACCGTATAAAGTCCGTGAAATATAGCGCGTTTATTATCCGAAAAAGTTGTTTTATTTAAATGAACCGTAGTATCGAGTAAGTATCGAGCACGTTATGTCAAAAAATGTATAGGAAAATGTAGTTCCATTTACGTCCGGTCGGACGCTGCTCAATATCTCATAATTTTTTTTACTTTACTTCCTAGATACTTTTTCGAAGGTTATTCGTGCTAGGCCTACAGTGCGCGCCAAAACATAAGATGTACGTATGAGTTAGACTATGACTGGAAATGTGAATGATATTTCATTATAGTTAATAGATAATAAGTTAAGTTAGCTATGTGACCTGTTTGGCGCAGGGCTACTAACCCCGCCTTCTACGCCATAGGTCCCGGGTTCGATCCCCGGACAAGACAAATATTTGTGTGCATTAACATGTCTATTTGTCTTGGTCTGGGTGTTTAATATGTATATTATGTATATATTTACAAAAAAAAGTATATTAGTATGTTTATCCGTTATCTATTATGAATACTAATCCTTAACACAAGTTCTTCATGAAACCTAACGTGGGCTAGATAATTGGTGTCATTGTATGCAATTATTTATTTATTTAGCTTAAACGATATCTACTTAATATGCTTCTTCTCACAGATTATCGAAAGGGCAGGAGTCGTATTTTTGTAAGAATCGTATGAAAATGTGGTATTGTTCAAAAGCATTCCCATACTAATCTTGCGATTCCTGTGCGAAAATAATTCGAATGCCTCAAAATTATTACTCCTGCTTCTTTATTAATTTTCATTGATCGTCTCAATAAAATGGTCTTATTAGTAACTACAGTATAATACCAAAGAATAGTCAAAGTCAATGTCAAGTCAAAGTCAATATCATTTATTCAGTCTAGGCTGTTACAAGCACTTATGAACGTCAAAGAAGCTACGCCATCGGTTCACAAACCCTACGGCGGGAGACCTTGTAACGAGAAGAACCGGCAAGAAAGTCGTCAAGGGCTGTTTTTTTCTCCCTGTTTTATTTCATACAGAGTCGTCAAATTGAAAAGTGACCTTAACATATCAGTAAAGTCAATTTCCATCACAAAAAGAAAATACTAATTAAAATATTAGATTTTATGTTTATTGTAACCGTAAACAATTTTTAACTGGCAAAGAAAGACTTATCTATCATAAACTATAATACTAACTATAGCTAATACTCTGTAATATATTTACTTTCAGCCATTTCGTACCCAATTTATTTTAATTCCGTTTGATTAACACAGAAGATTAATCTTCTAACTTTCATTCATGAATTTTCATGAAACCGATTCGGCTTGATCCAAAAGTTAATTTCGGTAGTTGGATTTTAGCGTTATCGCTTATAAACGCGAGCCTGAGGCTTGTACACTTAAATTAAAGTTTTTGATTACAGTATCGAATATAGACTTTGTTAATAAAACACTAAAATTGTCTAAAATATACTTATTAATACGAAAGTAATTCTGTTCGTTACCTTTTTACGCGTTAGCCGCTGAACCGATTTTAATGAAATTTGATATGGTGATTACTTACATGAACCTTGGAGTTGGACAAGGGAAAACTATATATATTTTTATGACTATTTAATTTTTGCATTTTTTCAATGCTATTTTTATACTGCACTTATGGCATTTTTCTATTTAAAATTTGTCATAAGGTAAACTATATTTTCATTCCGATAGAGGGCGCATCACGCGACAACCTAATTCCAGACGTCTCTCGGGGGAAAGCTTGTAATGAGTATTAAGGCCGGTTTCAACACCGACTGGCAAGTTCTGGGCTTATCTGGTAGATTTGACATATTTTTTGCATATGAAGCCCCAGCAAGAAACTCGTCAAAGGTTGGTTTTTTTTCTACGTTCGATCACTGAGAGGGATGAGTCGCTTGCAGCCGCTTGTTATTTTTATAGGACTTTAAAACTTGGTATTCATCTCTTGCTCTAAAATATAAAGCCTTTTATCCAGTTAAACTTTAAACAAGAAAACAAGCTTGAACTTGCGAAGTAGTAAATAATAAACTTTCATAAAGGAACGCATCGCAGCGCTAAAGAAGGCGATGCAATCTTTCCAACTGTACTGTGATACCAACCGGTGGATATATGCACGGCTATTTTTAAACAGTACTTATCTAAAATTTTTAAGTTTGGCTCAGAATCGGTAAGTAAACAACTTTCTCGTAGAAACTTGACTTCCTATAGTTCCTTAAGTTTAAATGTTTTGTATTTGTGATCTGTCTGTAATGTTTTTAATTTGTATCTGTTAGTCTCGTTCTTGATGTCACCCATGTGTCCAGCAGAATACCAGTGCAGCAAGCTCTGCTTGCTGCTTACACTGAGCTGGACACAGTTTTGGCATCACGCGACGATGGTTTGTGTAAATTGTAATTTTGTAATGTTGTTTTGTGTAGTCGTTGTGTGATGCTAAAATAAATGTATTTTTCTTTCTTTCTTTTCTTTCTATACTAAATAGATCACGTGATCTGACTGATTGGTATGAAGAGACGAAAATTTTTTTTCATATTTCTAGAAGAGTTTCTAGGAGACAGTTTACTTACCGATTCATAGTCGAACTTACAATTTTTAGATACTGTTTAAAAATAACTCTGTATATAAGCGTGTAGCATTGAGAAAGATTATTATTATTATTATTAAAATTATTCCTAATAATACAGTCGTATCACTGGGCATCTCCCGATATGGCGAACCTGCCAGGATCCTGATACAACAAGCAAACAAGATAAAGGTACACTCAAAATAATTGGAAAAGTAGCAAGTTCATTCCTAAGCTGTAACCTTTAAAGTGTATTTTATGATTTTTTAATTTTTGTATTTAACAATGCTATTTTTATACTTATGGTAAATTTTAAATAGAAAAATATTGGAAAAAGTCAACTCGGATACAAGTGAATTCTCAGATGGGACTCGAACCCACGATCTTTGGAAATCCGGTCCAATGCTCTAACCACTGAGCTACTGAGACTTGCGGACCACCGTCGAAATTCTCCTATAGTACTGTTATATTTTTAATACGCTGTAGGCCAGCGTTGTCACATCGGATATCTAGGAATAGGCTGGTGGCCGAGTTGGCTATTTCGAATATTTTTCTTTTTAAAATTTATAATTTTACTTTAAATTGTAATTTTAGTTGTAGATGGCAACTTTGTTTCAGTTAAGTGAAACTCTGAAACAATTTATAGGACCCTTAGCTCTCGAAACTGAAAAGTCTTCGCTAGCGAAAGGGCTCAAAAGTATTTAATGATAACTTTCAATAGCTAATATTCTAGCTTCGATAAAACTCGTTGTCTGCCTCTCTTTAGTTTAACTACTCCTAGTTTATAATTAAACTTGAATGAAGTTTCAGTAAATGAGTTTAGTATCAATTTATAGTAGATTAAGAATTCACAGAACACAGACGACTTTCTTTGGTCTATGGAATTTACTAATTAAAATTTACAAATGCAGTCTATTGAACTTTTATTAAAATCAAATTAACTACACAAAGAAAATCAAGGTGGAAACTTGAAAACGTGCTATTTTCACCGGGCAAATTCTCTATAAACCGTATCTCTTTCACTACGGGACGTTGGCCGAATTTCTGTGAAAACTACAAAACTATTAAAAAAATCACTACAACGAAAAAGAAGATTATACTTATGTGTTAAATGCAAGTTGAAATCTACAAATGAATAAGGAATACTATTTTATCAACAAATTCAGATTTCACAAGATAATTCATGAATGAAACAGTTTTCCATCAATTAAAAACATTCTGTAATTTTTCACATTAAAAACAATAGGTATTCGATTTTGTTGTTATAATTTCAGAATAAAAAACATAGACTAAGAAATTAAATACGAAATATTATTTCCCTTGTTAATTCATTTTCTAACTCGTAATCTGTATTTTATACAGTATTTAACATCGAGCTACTTCGATTCAAGGCACACATTATATATTCTCATATTTAGTATACTCATGGTAGTTCACCTAGTATTTTAGTCTTTAATTTACTTTTCGGCTTACAGTCTCGAATTTATTTTCATCTCCAAATTTGTTCTATTGTTGTTCAACAAAGAATACTCAGAATCACGTTGTCTGATTGAATTTTGATGCTGGGTAAACACACAGCTGCCGCCTTCTGATTCTGTTCCAGTAAAAAGTTAGCTAACTTTTCGTTGGGAACGGTAATCTATTTTTTTAGAACAATAAACTGAATTTAATAGCCTGTGGCGCAAAGTAAAGTAAAGTAATTATCTGTGGCGTTTCTAGATTAAGACTTAATATTAGGGGATTTAAGACAAAAAAAACGTAGCAAAACTATTACCTATCTGAACAAATTGTGTTTGTTGATCTGATCATACATTAGATAACTTATAACGTGAAATGTTTATTATTATTTTTTACTACTATTTACCTTTATATTTTGTACATAGGCTGCATCGATCTGTGGGCTATAATGGCGCATGCTTGTATTCTCTGATTTCACTATAGTTTTGAAGATGCTCAGATTGTATGTAACGTTCTAGGAATACATCAGCATACAAAATGCATTCCACTCCACATATTATTACATAATATTGAAAATACTGATTCACTACACGATAACATCGATTTAAAGTCGTGCCATGTCACGCCATGCTTGCAGAACATTATTAATAGTTAGTATTCTTGGCTAGCAGGCTAACAGCAGGATAATAACTTGTGCCATCGTTAACAAAACATATATGATAAAACAAATGAAGGGTACTGGGAAAGAAAAATCATTGTCACTTGACTATAATTTTGAGAAAATTGATAAAACTTATTTAACTTTGTCAAAGTATTTATTTGAAAACATTGTGAAGTATCTTTAATACTAGAATATATGGGGTATAAACAACACACAACACAACACAATAATTTAATTTTTAAGATTCGTTGACTTCATATTGACAGCTGTCAAAGAAACGCGGTAAAAGGTTCATAGTCCATAGACAATGATCTTTTATGCATACAGCCATACTGACGTTTTTTGAGTCGCATGTGAACACTGATTCGTTTTAACGGTTTTGGGTTGCAGAACCAAATAGCTTTATGAATTTTGTACTAGATGGCATTGTTAACTCAAAATCGGAAAAAATGGACAATGATCTTTCTTTCCCTGCACCGTTCAAATATAATTTATTCGTTCAAAACATGTGTAACAAAGATGTTCATTTATAATAAAAGGTTTAATTAAACATGTTTTACCATAAACGGTGTTCAAATTAAAATAAATATAGTAATCAAAACATAATCCACACTAGTAGTAAGTAACTGTGTTTGTCTGTTAACTTTTTCACGCGTAAGCCGCTTAACCTTTATTGAAAGGTATAAAGACAACTTTAATTTAAAAATTTATAATGCGGAGGTGTTATGGATGATGCGTTTTTGTGTTCCCGATGAATACAGAGGGCGAAGGCGTCGACCGAATCTAATGGTGGTGCCTGGAGCTCGCACCAATTTACTACACGAGGCTCCACTGTCGGGCGCCTTTCGCTCTGTCAACCTTGGGGCCTACCGCCATCTCTTAGAGCAGTATTGTTTCAATCTTACCATGCTATTTCGTACTACGAATCTCTTAAAGTAAGCTTGTTTTTTTGACGGAAGTTTTGTGACGTCTTCGCTCAATTATCGACTCCAAGTGTGAAGTGTGTCAAAATGTGACAACTTCAATAAAAACAAAACGCAAACAAAACGTTCTTATGACATGATGGTTTCTAAAGATGACGGTAGACCCGCTTAAGGAAAAAGAAACGGGTTTGTTCATTTCTTCTCTGAGTGAATTTACAAAATTAGCTACTTGGATACTACCTTTGTTATTATAAGGTATAGGATGTAAATTATAATATGTAATTCAAAACATTGTAAATCATAACACGTAAGTAACAAGAATGCTGTAACTATCGCATTGGGTTACATAGTGCCTGTAATAGTAGTTATAAGTTTGGTGTAATTAAATAAATAAATAAACAATAAACTCTGGAGATGTTCATAGGATACTTTTTCATTTCGATTGAAGACGTCACCACGAGATAACCTAAGTCCGCGCAATAACCTTGCGCGTTGAATTACACGCGGAAGAAGTAGCTGGCCCCCCATATTCTAAGTCGTTCCTCTAAAACTTTTTACACTCCACTCAACCTCGTCGTGGGTAAAAATGGTAGTGTGCGCTAGGCCTAACACGGAGTGGCTACGTACTCTTTGGCTCCTCCAGGTCCTTATGGAGTTATGACTTAGAATACCGATTTCGAGGAGTATTTTGAAGAGGTTTTCAATGAGGTTTCGTTAAGTCGAGGACAAGTAAGTTTTGGAGGAACGACTAAGTATATGGGTGTCAGCCATATGACACCCACTGCTGGGTATAGGCCTCCCTCAAGAATTTCTATGATGATCGGTTCTGCGCTGCCCGCTTCCTGCGACCTTCACCAGATCGTTAGTCCACCTTTTCAGGAGCCTACACACGGAGCGTCGTCCGGTGCGCGCTCGCCATCCCAGAACCTTTTCGCCCCAACGGCCATCTGTTCTTCTCGCTATGTGCCACTTCAGCTGAGCAATCCTTCGAGCGGTGTGAGCGAGAACTTTTGTTCTCCCACGGATTGCCTCATTTCTGATTCGATTGCGTAGCGAAACGCCTAGCAAAGCCCTCTCCATTGCACGCTGGAGGACCTTGAGCCTTCTTATCAGACCCATAGTTAATAGAAGACCCGAAGTTAAGGGGTGTATATTGTGGAAGTATTTATACTGAGAGTTGATATTTATAGTGTAGCTAATTGATTAAAACTGGCCCGCTACAGCGCTCGCCGTTCGGCAGTCGTGCGGGCGCTGTCCGGGAATCGTCCGGGTCCAAGCCACAGCCTTTTATCAGGCCTTTGTTGATAGAGCGCCGCCATTGGACCTCATATGTGTTCCTACAAAGTGGAACCTCGGCACTGAATTATAGTTTGCTATTAAGATATAAATTACTGAATGCTTTTAGCGGTCTAAAAGGTGTGCTGTAGACGTGGATATTTTAAGTTACATTGGCGTTACAACGAACAAAATCTTAGGTACTTTTATGTGAAATTGTTTAGTTTTTTATAGATTGCGCATAATTAATAGTCATTTATAATATCAAGCGACTGATCAGGCAACGTCGTCGCACCAAATGGCAAAATAAAAAAAAATCGTTATTATTTGATAGAATCTTATCTTAGTAGAAACACAGTGACACACCTTGCACCTTAACCGACTACTTGGTGCTGGTATTGCACGGTCTAACAACTCCTGAGGATGCTATGTGTGTGGGCGAAACACGTGTAGAGTAGTCGGTGAAGGTGCAAGGTGTGTCACTGTGTGCATTCTTCATCTGCATTTATTTGCGGGCGGGCGGGCGGTGCATCTTGCATGTAAGTTTTTCTTGCGGAATTAAGCTACGTATTTTTCGTTTTCTACTAATTCGTTGTAACTTTATAGACTTCTCAAAATGGTATTAATTAAACACGATTTTGATATTGCTCATTTTTTACAACAACTATTTTGTTTTGCTATGACTCACTAGAGTTCTTATAACAATATCTCTATCCGATATATTCAGTGTAAATTAGTAGCTGCATAGTGGAATACTAATTACAGCATAGCTAATTTATTGGTGGTAATCGAAACGTTTCGAATTAATCAATACCTACAGTGAGAAGTGCTCGTGGTAAGGCTGCGAACACGGTGCTAGCATGGGTGTAGTACAAGTTATTAAATTAATAATGATAAAATTATAAGGAAAAATTACATTGGCCGTACGATTTTTACTCGTACGAAGGTACGTGCTGTATAAACACGCACGAACGATCCTAATTCCCAGCCTTCCAAGTCGGTACGTACGTACACGGACGTGTAGTAGTTCTGACGTCCGCAAACAGTCCGTACTTGTGGGGATTTAAAAAAAACATTCCTGCTTAAATCGCTATATCACCGGAACACTACATAACTATTTGACGGAGAAAAGCATATCAATGTGCGCACTCGATTCGTACAAACCACGATCAAAATGTTTTGGTACGAAACATTCGCGTCCAAAGTGAGCGCGGCCTGAGGGCCGATTCTTGCGGTTAGATTATGTCGAAGAGGTAAGTTTTTAGAGCCAGAGATCTTTATGTGATAAATGTAAAACAAGAAAATATACTAGAAAAAAGGAACTTGTCGCATGTTGCCCTGACATGATGAGACAAGTTGTTTTTTTCTAGTATATTTTCTTGTTTAATATTTATCACATAAAAATAGCATCTGCAAATGCATATGCAAAATTAAAAAATTATAACCAGAGATCTTTATAAAAAAAACTGAAAACAAGCTTCAACATTGTAGGACTTATAGAGGACTAAGAAACTAAAGGATGTTGACAGTAGTAATGGCTCCAGTTACATTTATAATAAAGAAATTTGTCAAATTCAACATTTCTCAGCGCGAGAATCGGCCCCATGAAAGAACATTGGGTGTCCAAACGAATGCATGCCCCGCCTCCGCCCCGCTGTCGCTTGTAACGTGGGGACAGCCTAAGGATTTGGTTGATTGGAATGTTCAAATTGGTGGAAAGGCTCTGTTATGTATTTTTGTTTATGTATCAACGGCTGAATTTAATACTAAAAGTAGTTACGAACTGTGCATAAATAAGATGCTTTTAGTCTATTTGTATATGCTATTTTTATGTGATAAATATTAAACAAGAAAATATACTAGAAAAAAACAACTAGTCTCATGTCTAGGGCGACATGAGACTCTTCTTTGCTTTATTGCACACGATACAAAAACAAACACATACAGAGAAAATTGCGAATAAGAGGAACACAAAATAGGCGGCCTTATTGCTACATAACAATCTCTTCCAGGCAACCTTGGGTGAGAGACGGAACCCTTCATGTGCGAGTTCGACTCGCACTTGGTCGATATTTTTTATCCCGATATTCCCACAAAAACGGAGAATAACGCGGGTGAAACCGAGGGCGGAAGCTTGTCAACTATAAAGAGCACTTACTTAGCAGAAACTTTTGCACGCGCGTTGTAATTAACTTTAATTGTTTTTAAATACCTTAAACCAAAATAACCAATAACCATTGAATAATACAATAAATGAATTTGTAATACAGCAATTCCAAAATAACGCAATATAAATTAATCAGCTAAATTGATGGTAATTCTCTATAATATTTCCAATTTAATAACACAAAGCCCGTCACAATTATTGAGGTTAAAATTTACTGGTTAAAATTATTTAGAAGCGCAGAACTGCCATGGACGGGTTGATAATGTTATTAGGACGGTAACTGCGGTCCGCCAAAAGGGTCATCATTAAATTTGGAAGTGATTAAATCAAAACTACCCACTTAATTAATTAGTTTTAGTCATTATAAATAAAAACTCAAATGTAGAAAATATACCAACCAAATTAGATAACCCTTCCTTTTTGGAAGTCGGTTAAAATCTGTCGAACAATGTCGAGTGAGTGAGACTGTTTGAACTTTTTTGTCTTCATGTACTTATGATGAACATCGCCGTGCAATAATTCGGTTAAGTGCCAATCTAGCCTTTTTGCTGTTATGTCTAGGTATTTCAACATTTAAAGACCAATAAGAATCAGCTTACATTAGTACTCAATCTCAATACACTGCGAGATCGATTTTGAGGTTTTGGTAATATAATTAAACCATGATTATTGTAGCAAAATACAAACTAATAAGTAAACGTTGTTTTCGAATCTGTACAAAGGCATTTATTATATTTTATTTTATATTTTACGTACTTATATCATATTTTAGAAACTAAATTTCCATTCCCCGAAGTATCACTTCAACCAAGAATAAAATATAAAAGTTGGAATTTCGCTCGCCTAAAATAGCGTACCTATCCAAAAGTGCTGCAAAACTTTCACGAAGCTTCCCCAACGAGAAATCGTAATAAAACCAAATAACAGTTCCACAATCAATATCACCGGAGAATACATTCGCTGGCAGTAAAATCTAATATTAAGAGGTGGTTCTAACACAGTATAAACACACGCAGTATTTTGTCTTCTTAAAAGTACCGGTCGTGAGTAATACCCGACGCAACCTATTTGGCAAGTCAAAAAAATACTGGGTTAATCAACCAGGATTAGTACACGTCAAATCGCTTAACGAAGGCTATTCGCAAAAGCAAACTGCTGAACTTCTAGAGCTCAGCATAGCAAACTTATGTGCAATAGTAAGAGCCTTAACTGGACACTGCAAATTGAGTGACACTGACGTTTGCCGTTACTGCGGATTATAGAGAGAAACACCCAAACATCTCCTATGTGACTGTCAGTATCCACCTGGGCCGGCATAATTCGGGCAGAGGAACTAAAATCTCTCAGATCTTGGAAGATTTTAGACTTCCTGGAGGCCGCCAGGCTAAAAAGAGATATTATAACAAGGCGGCGAGTTACAATAGATCTTATAGGTCGCAGAGACTACAGTTCCAACTCGAGCTGCATAGTCCATATATCCTACAATTAATTAATACCCGACGCGCCTCGGGTCGGGGAGAGCTCGGTAAGAGTCTCAGTGTCGAATGCCCCGCGTTGACGAACGCACGCCGCGCTGTGATAGTTTTGTACGCAGTAAGCGTGTGGTAATGGATAATCTATGTTTGGCGCAGCCCTATTGCGAAATGCGTACCGAGCGGCTTATTATTGCAATAATAATAAACTAATAGCAAGAAAAAGCTAGGACAACTTACTGTATGAACTTATCTATATACTGTGGTTCTAAAGGCCGTCCCGGTCGTCCGAGATCTGGGACCTTGTCCGAGTCCGAGTTCGTCCGTAAAACTTTACGATACGACCCCATTATACCGCTAATAGTATTGGCGGTATTCTGGCCGTCGGGAACCGTTTAGTTTGGACTACATTAATAATAATGCAGCCCTATTTTCTGAAAATGGTTTACCTTGGGCGGGGCATTTTTGCATAAAAATGCTGAGAACGAATTTGTTTCTCCTTTCAACTAAAAACTTTTAAAATTACAAAACGTTTCCCTTGAAACTGCAAAAAGCTACGTTCCAGCTAAAATGTTTCAAGAGAAATAATGATCAATAGGTATTATACGTAAACGAAACCCAATACATACTTTTCCCGCACACATTTTTCACATAGCCTCAAGCAAACATCTTTGATTATCGAAATATAACATCTGAGTTTTTCCTATTTCCCGCGCACAATCAGAAAACACTCAATGTACATAAATAATCTGGAGCTTTTGTCGTCGTATCTTGGGATATATCTCGAGATATATCCTCAGAATTATGGCCGCGCGTTAGGTTCAATCATAGACATGAGAAATAATATCAAAGTAGGTATCAAAATATATGTGGGGAAGAGACAGAATCATTCAGACTTGGAAAAGTTAATCTCACATATTGAAGATTGCCTGGTGTGCGTGAACTTTGGAATTTACTTTCCCGTGGACTTTAGGACTTGACTATAATAAAAATAATCCTAAGCCGGACTTTCGCCAACTGAAATTAAAAATGTTTAGCGCTAAATTTATTTAAAACAACGCTCTGCCACTTTTTATTTCAAACAAATGACTGAAATGCAATGTTATTCTAATTTTCAGTAGTAAGTTCACTTTTTTTTATAACTACATTTTTTTTCCTGTGTGTGTGCCAATAAATAGATTATTCTTGATAAATATTAAACAAGAAAATATACCAGAAAAAAGTCTCATGTCGCCCTGAGATTTTTCTTGCTTTTATTTTTTTTCAATGTCATTTTAAAAATGTTAAGCGCTAAATCCCTGTTACTAAAAATATTTCAATCCAAAATTAAGTTCAAATCCATTCAATATTTTTTGTGTAGAAAAAAAGCTATCTTCAATTAGCAGCATCATACACACCTGGAAGAAGTACTAATATAGTTAACGAGACACAACATAAAACATCAACGAATCGCATTCCGAGGTGACAGACAACTTTTCTTATGCTTTCTCATGCTGGGGGCTTACCGCCATCTCTTAGCGCAGTATTGTTTCAATCTTACCATGCTATTTCGCAGTACTAATCTTTTAACCCACTTGCTCCTACCGTGTCTTTAACGACACACCAACTTAAAAAAAATATTCTGTTGTACGAGGGTACTTTATTTTTTTATTTTATATTGCTACTAGCTGTTGATGCCTTAGTCAGTCATAGTAAAGTGGTAACCGTGATATGCAGTTTATTGTTTTTGTGCAAAATGAGGTTAAATTACGTGCTTATTAAAATGATAAATACAGGGTAATTTGAAATATTGTTTTATGCTGTTTTTAATTTATTTGTTATCTAATTATCAATAGGCGGTTCCTAATAATCTCGAAAAAAAAAAATACGGTATATTTATAAGATATTCATCAAGTAATTTCGTTTTACTTTGTCTGTTCCGTTAAAGACACAGTAGGAAAATGTACTACTATCAGTAGTACTTATATTTGTTACAGGGCTTTACGACAACCTGTCACTCTGAACGAGATTACTGAGAAATGAGAGCAAAATTATGAAAAAATAGTTCCAGACTCTATAACTATCATCATCACATTCATATCAGCGGCATGAGAACGACTGCTGGGTATGGGTAGCCATCGAACAATTGTTGTGAAGATCCTCTAGGGCCTAAGGATCTTCACGTTGATCGGTCGTTGGCGGGCTGCCCTCATCCAGGAGCTTTCCGCGATCTTCACCAGATCATTAGTCCACCTTGTTGGGGTCCTACTCACAGAGTCGCCATTCTAGAACCACCCCGCCCCATCCGCTAACGGTTCTTCTCGCTATGTGTCCCGCTTACTGCCACTTCACCTGAACAATTCTTCGAGGGATGAAGGTTTACTTTTGTGTTCCTGCGGAACTCCTCATTTCTGATTTGATCAAGCAGGGAAACGGCAAGCATGTCTTTCTACATTGCACGCTGGGTGAGGTTACCTTACATCATGCCTCCGCAAAATTGTAAGTAACGGATCAAGACTCTGGAGACGACATTTTGTTTTTCTTCAAAATGTCCCTGGGCCTTTACTCAGAGCACTTGCTGAATTTGTAACATGAATGACTTCTTTGATGAATGTAAGTTGAGTCATTTTATTATTTCCCATGCTGGACTGAGCTTGATAGAAAGTATAAAATGCGTCTAATGCGGGTACATAGAGTAAAAGTCTTCCAACTGTCAGGGCTGATGAATGAAGGATATTCGAAAACTATTGTAAACGTTGAGCTGGCAACCTGTCGCTATTGCCTAACGTCTAACCGCCTTCGTGATCTAGTGGTACAACCACCAGTATCAGACCCAGGGGTCCCGGGTTCGATTCCCAGCGGGAATACATATTGTATTCGGTTTGGTTGGTGGTAGGTCTTGTTCTAAGACCGTCTGGCTAGCTACCACCTTCTTATCTAAATCTGACGCCATAACAACAATGTTTTTAGCAATGTTGTGTTCCGGTAGTAAGAGATAAGATAGCCGTTCCTCAGTGATTGAGGATTCCGAGAGAGGAACGCTTCCATCTTCAGCCTTATCACTACATAACATTAGGTATGATGGAGGCTAAGAGTCTTCCCGCCGTTCATAAACAAAAAGGCCTTAATACCTGCGACCCAACTAATGCCAAATATGGCGTCGTCGTGGTGTGGATATAAGAGTGATTCTTTGGATGTTTTACTTTATTTCTCCTATTTATGTCGAAGCCTACTGAAATCGACGTAGTGAAAGATCATAGTAGTAGATTCTCCTACTGTGTCGTTTACGACACGGCATTTTCCAGCTTTTCCTGAACTGAAATATTTTTTTAATTATTTTTTATCAGTTTTATGTTTACGTTCTGTGAAGTATATGAAATTTCAAATCAATTGTGCAAAAAAAGTTAATTCAGGAACAAGTGGGTTAAAGTAAACATGTTTTTGACGGAAGGTCTGTGACGTCTTCGCTCAATCATCGCCTCCAAAGTGTTTAGTGTGTTAAAATGTGACACTTCAATAAAAACAAAACGTGACAAAACGTTCTTGTGTCATGATAGTTTCTAATAGATGTTGGTAGCCCGCTGGACTGGAGCTCTATTTTTGATCAAATATACTCTGCTCTCACTCACACCATAAATGGTGTGAATGTATTCATGCTTGTATGTTTCTTATGTTCTTGGAGCGTAGTCTTAAAGTGGTGATCTATTGTATTTGTTGCAAAAACAAACGTAAATCAGTTTTGAAGCGAAGAATAGATTGCAACGTCGTCGTTGCATAAAATGGAGGCAAAGAAAGTAAGTTGAATGTTAATTTGTTGAATAGAGTTAGATAATGTTGGGAATGGTTGGTTGGTTATCGATAGTTTTGTGACTAAAATGCCAAACTTTTAAACTGATATAATAGTTACCTATTTCTTACCTACATTGGTTTCGTTTAATATACCGCGGTTTTACCAGCAGGGTTCCCGTTCTCTTAGAAATATCGAGAAAAAAAATAATTATCCTATTCCGGATCATGCTCTATCTGTAAGCGCATTTCATCGAAATCCATTGAAACATTTACACGTAATTGAGTAGGTAATAAACAGTATATATAGGATTAGTAACTCGTCGAATGTTCGAGTGATTATGCTATTAAATTTTTGAGTGCTGTCACTAACCGTTGCTTTTTTTATGAATTACGGGTAGACTCTTAGCCTTCACCAATTCATACCTGATGTTAAGTATTGATATGGCTGAAGATAGAAGCGAGCCTCCCTCGGAATCCTCAATCACTGAGGAACAGCTATCCTATCTTTAACTGTCAGAACACGATCATGTTTTCAGCATTGTTGTTGTGGCGGCGATTTAGATAAGATTATTGCTAGCTAGGTGGACCTACAACAAGCTCCCACCAAACTAAATCGAAAAACGAATCGAATATGTAACCCCGCTGGGAATTGAACCCACTAGACCACAGATATGGTTATTTGGTTAACATTTTCAAGTTGTGTATTACATATAAAATATATTATGGGTGTTTCTCTCACCTGTTTGCAGGAACGGCACATTCTATCGATACTTAATCACAAAGGCGTTGGAGCATCACTACCCGTAGGGTTAAAGCAACAATTATGAGCGATCCAGCGCCAGAGCCCGAGGAGGTGTTCAAAAGTTTGGTCGGGAGTAAACGTAGGCAATTCCCGACTTTTAATCCGCTTTCAGCAGCTCCGATGTTGTTCCTGGGTGTTCAGTTTGTTTGCATTACCCTACGGTGCTTTTCACTTCGACTTTAAGATATTTTTTTCCATTACTTCTAAAGTTTGTTCTTAAACTTTCATAACTAATAAATGTAATTGTTTAAATCTTCTTCTATGCACACTGTTGTTAATTTAGTTTTTACCTATATTAGGAATTTTATTGAAGATAGATAATCGGTATTTTAACGTAGTGCAGTGATGATAATGACGGTATTTTAATGTCTTATGACTTAAGTTAAGTCCATCATTTGAGCTAAGTATCAGATATGAAACACAAGAGCGTTTTTCGATCCGGATAATAAAGTTGAATGGTTGAATGCCAATTATCATAACAAGTAGGTTAGGTAACAACGATCTAGCTATACCTAGCTCAATTAAACTTAGTAATTTCCTGACCGGTTTGCTAACAAATTAAGCTGGAGTTCCTCTGGCACCTCACGCGATGCGCCAGCGGCGTGATTGACAGACTAAAACGCTTTCAAACAACACAGATTTGCACCAACAGTGCCGTAGCACAAACTATAATAGGCACTATTGAAAAATGAAATGAAAAATGATTTATTATTAGACATAAAGGTTTTACAATAAATGGAGGTTGATTCCTCCTTTTAAGTGTGAAAACACTTGTGCCAGAAGAAATCGCTCTCGCGTATCAATATCAGTAATTTTTTTATACTTATAATATGTTTTCAAATATCCTATTTTCTAGGTATATATAATTAATAATAATAACATTAAGTTTCACTGTTGATTCTACAGGTCCTCGTATGTGTGTGTGTTTTGTACTATTTCTTTGTTGTATATATTATTCTAGGTAATTATCTAATTTTCTACTTCTCAATATGTAGAATCAATTTTTCTATTTCCTCGTAGTCCATTTTTTTAACCATTTAATCAACAAACGATTACATGTAATACTTAGAAATTTATTTGCAATATTATATAAGTGATATGATTGGTGTATATATTGATGCTTAGCAAAATACGTTTTACATTTATTTGTTTTGGCAACAGTGTTTTTACGTCTTTTTGCGAGAATAGTGGGATCAATAGGGAGTGATTTGTTTTTCTTTAGAATTGTGAGTAAGCCATACAGTTGTCGCAAAACTATTACTACTTATAAACATTAGTAACTTTAAAAATTGTTTATCAAAATTAATATCTGCTTTATTTAGATCAACTGTTATTGTCAATTATTTTCATTTCATTTTAAAAGTTCTTTCAAATGCAAGGATTTTCTTCTCATTGATGAAGCAACGTTGGTCTACAGCGTAGAAAAGAAAAATGTACAGACAGTTTCGACGAGTCCTCGTAAGTCTCGGTAGCTCAAGCTCAATGCTATACTTGTAGATAGACAATTAGATAGAGTTAAGTTCTCCTATAGTGCTTTCACAGATAGATCTGATACCATAGATGGTACCAGATATAAAAGTGTTATTCACCAACTGGTAAAAGTGTCACAAGTGCCACGGTCATAATTTTACGACCTAAGTGAGTCCGCTTGAGATTATTGTCATGAAAAGCTTGCTCGTGACGTCATCTTAAGTACGAAAAATTCGACACGCTAGGTTCTCATACAGTTTGAAGTACTTTGAAGCGCTCTTTTCGTCCATCTCGTTATAGCTCTGTGGATGCTTTTCATTATAAAAGTATCAATTACAGTAATAACGTTCGAATACTGAAACGAAACTAAAGAGGTTAGAATAATATGGCTGTCATACATGTTGTCATCTTTTTGCGCTAAACAAGAAGCAGTCCATTATACATGTCTCATTATTTTCAATTTCTTCAAGTTGTCATAAAAACGTCTGGTTTTTACTTCTATATTAGCCATACTTATATAGTATAAAGCCATACATACTTCTATATTTCCTCAACCTCTATCTTGAGTTCTGTAATTTGGAAAATGTTGTTCTATTTCGATGTTGTTCTCTTAAATTACTTTGTATAAAATGGCTCGAGGATGTGGAAGCCTCATGACCTGTAACACAGGTATATACCTAGCTCAGGCATCAGTCTCACACAAACTATTATTTTGACATCATGTTCCTATGTAATTTGATTTTGTAAGTTTGTGATGAGTAAATACAAACTTTATATATTTATTTACTTCTAAACCTGACCTTTCACATATTTGAATAGCTTGCTTCAAATTTAGAAGTCAGAAATATAGGAGTGGTTGGAACCATCACGATATTAGTTGTGAAACTAACATCTCCGAACATATTTACGGAGCCGCGCCGGCACACGAGCTCACCAACAGCTCCATTCTGCGATTACAGGGGCCACAGTTGGAGAAATAGCGATTTCGATCCAAATAATGTAATAGGTTCTGTTAGGTACAGTCCCGAGGAAATGTCCCGAGGGCTAATTATGTAGCGATACTCGGTTCAATTTCAGTTTCATCCTGTCATTAAAAATAAAATAAAAAGTAGATTTATTTTTCCATCACAAATAACATTATATACAATTGACAATTGCTTAATGTAGAGGACAGTTCCTATATTTGTGAGGAACTGGTGCCTGAAATAGGTATTTGCAATAGATACCTGAGCTACAGGTCACCAGGCCCACCCACAGACATTAGGTACTCCTAATTTAGCATGTGAGATGACGTACTGGGTAATAAAGTAAAAACCAGAACATAAAAGGATGAAAATAAACCTTAATCCAATTCAATTCATTTATTAAAATATTATTTACAAATTAGTAGAAAAACAAGAAACCGTTAAATATAAAATCTTATACTATAACTATACTATAACAAAAAAACGCCGTCCAACTCACAGCCGCGTGGCATAGTACCGAGAACACTGGCGCTGTTGCCCCGCTGAATGCAAAGACTCAGCCGCTGGGCAAGATAGGCACCAGCTCTCAGGTCGCCTGAGGCGTGGACCAGTTTTATGGAAAGATCTTTAATAAACTTTTTGGTGTCAGACGACCAAGGGCCCATTGTCTCTACGGCAAGCGCCGCAAATTCATGGCTTACTGAGAGCGACGAATATTTGCGGCGCTTGAGGAACTGTGCTTGCTCCGCAGCGGCTCCAGCTCTTGAGGATGTACCACGTATATGGGAAGGACCTAAGGTGTCTACACAGGTTGCATCCCACATAAGGGTACGCCCCAAGCACCAGGGCACTAAGGTCGCACCATCGGGTCTTTTACCATCATCCCTGAATAAACCACAAGGTTCCAGAGATGATGGGATCGAAGCAGTGCCGAGAGCTCGCTTAATTAAATCATTAATAGCACCATGCCGATATGCGCGACCGGCGCTCTTGACGCAAGTCAGCCCATGGCGTCCGAACTGATCCACATCTTTGCCACACGGACAGTGATGAGGTTCGCACAACTTGGCACCCAAGCGTAGACAAATCGAAATGCGAAGGGTAGCGGGATCAAGGATGGTACCTAGGTTGTGGGAGGGAAGAGCGTGAAGCCAATGTCCGGATTCTTTTTCCGAGACTGCTAAGAATCGGGCTCGGTCAGTTTCATCCGGACATGTAGCCAGAAGCTCTGCGTGAGTTTTAGTGAGAGCTGGTGACTCCCAAGCGCTCTGGTGTCCCAGTTCCAAGGGACAATCCTCTTCCGGGAATGTAGCACTCCAGGCAGATCTGGCCTCCGACAAGCATGACACCTCTCCGTCAACGAGTGTAGGGCAGTTTAATAACTCGCTGATGAGTGAGAAGGTGCTGTAAGCCGAGGACAGGAAAGCAGGGAGTGCGACACTAGAGGTTGTGCGTAGGCCCAGCCCGCCATATCTAATTGGAAGAGTGGCTTGTTCCCACTGGCGATCTTCAAATTGTAAATTTAGTATTTTGCAAATTGTAATTTTTAATACCTCATCAATAGATTTTGTGATCAAGGGGAATTTCCAAAGAGGGGAACAGCGTAAGATATACAAAAATTTTGGAGTGAAAAGACAAAGCCGAAGAATGTAAAAAGCTATGTCTGGCTTCAACCCATGGAGCCGAGATGCAAATTTGCTGAAATTGTCTAATTTTGAATTTACTAATGAGGGGATTGCCTCCACAAACAAAGGAGCCCCCAATAGCGTTAGAGACACCTTTGTTTGTACTGATATATTAGGAGCTATGGATTCAAACTGTTTTATTACTTGTGGGATTATATTAGGAGACATACCGTCAGATACGAAGAGTTCACATTTACTGAAATTTAGACATAATCCAATATTTAAAAAATGCTGTTTTATGAAGTCCATGTCATGCAGTACGGAAGACAAATCCCCTCCCAAAGTGCCGTCATCTAAGTACCAAAGGTTGAACTTTGATTTTAGAGTGGAAATGATGGGTTGCGGATCACC
Organism: Chrysoteuchia culmella; assembly: GCA_910589605.1. Classification (NCBI taxonomy): domain Eukaryota; kingdom Metazoa; phylum Arthropoda; class Insecta; order Lepidoptera; family Crambidae; genus Chrysoteuchia; species Chrysoteuchia culmella. Next base: position 24,161,548 of record OU342647.1, read on the forward strand.
CTGTTGGCAGCCCACATGAATCAATTTCATTTTGACCAAACATCAATTTTGAAGGGGAGCCATAACATTGCCACATATATTGGTAGATAGAGGGCACTTCTTTTTCTATTTGCCTAAGAAGGGCGCCTCTGTCCACCGAGTTAAAAGCATTTTTTACATCAATTTTAACGAAAACATCATAATTTTTTGTATGAAGAAAAGTGCGGGCTGCATGAACCGCTGCCTCACAACCTCCTCTAACCCCGAAACCCAGTTGATGAGGACGGAACCTCTTTTGGAATTCTTCGTGCAACTCACGGCAGCAAAGTTTCGATGCTAATCGCCTAACGGTAATACCGACGGCGATCGGGCGGATCCCACCATCCTTCTTAGTCAATGCTACCAGATTAGCGCCATAAACCACGGGCGTAATGTCTGCGGGCACTTTACCTGAAAGCATTAAATTAATTAGGGCGGTGAGATTGCTTACTAGTCTATTCCCCTCAGCACCAACAAAGGGGCCCGTAAGGTCTTTGAGTTGTTGTGGTGTGAGACCATCTAGCCCGCCGGCAGAACCGTTCGGGAAGGAGTTAATACCGTCCAAAGTAGTCTCCTCATCAACTGCTAGTGCTGGCTGTGTGCAAGGGCCAGGAAGTTGCGAAGTTGTTAAGGGTAACGGGTGTTTGTCTTTTAGGGCAGCCAGCGTATCGGGGGAGTCTGTAGCCAAAGTGTCACTAGTAAATAGCATTTTTGCTGCACTCTTGATATTGCCATCTGACACTTTCCTTTCAATCAGGTTAAAGTTAAAGGCTGATTCTTGAATCCGTGGATGGGGAATTGGGTAAAAAATTGGGGAACTGTTGTCAACGGTATTTTGTTTAAGTTTTGCTGTTAAAGATTTGTTTGAACTGTTGTCTACATGGAGAGTTGAATAGGAAAATGTCAGAAGTTTTTCCCAACTATCGGCAGTGTTTTCAGCGACTACTCTGGCTATACACTCAGAGAGGCTGTGAGCTACAGAAGCACGCGCACCTCTTGGGATCCTACGAACAATTTTGACAGTGTGCTTAAGATGTGCTAGCCTCTTACAGAGATTTGTGCAATGTGCTCCATCCGTGCCTATGGCCAACTGCTGAGAGAGTGTCGGCGGCTGCGATGGAGACAGCGGTATCGCAAGGGTCGTACGAGGGACGTGGCGGCGGCTGGAGTGAATTGCCAAACCACGTTCACCTTTATAAAGTTTATGATCGGCGCAGATGGGGCACACGAGCAACGGCACACTACTGGACGACGTACTTTGACTCAACATGTACTTACACTTAATACTAAATATTTAAATGAAAATAGAGTTATAAAGAAAGTAAAAAAGACACATAAAAATTCGTTGGCACTTGACAGATTGTTTGTTTGTTGACTTGATGATTGGAATCTGTGCGCGCAGCAGAGCAGATGAAATAAATGGTGAAATGGTGAAGCAGGCCGAGCTCGCCGTTGCTAGGCAACGGTATCCAGGGATACGGTGTCTTGGCGTCCTGTAAATGCTTTGCACGAAATATGTGGTAGGTTGATGGAAATAACCCTGCCACTCAGCACCAAATCACAACACGCACGCCGCCACCAACACAAGATCGGACGGGCACTTGGGCGCCCCAGAACAATATAAAAAATAATAAAATATCTCAGCGATAGTGACACATAGCTTGACCTTTTTTTTTTTTTTTTTTTTTTTTTTAAACAAACAAACTATAAATTGCTTAGAACGAATGAGTCACCAATGATAATAAATGTGTTGTGTGTGATGTAAATAATGTGAGCTGTACGTGTATATGATGTATGTGTGTGTGTGCGTGTGTGTGAGTATATGTTTAATGATAAGTCGTATGCGTGATCAGCTGACAGGGTGGAGTAGGTTTTCAGTAGCGTTGTAGTCGAGAGATTTTAAGTATTTGGATACAGTACATTTACAGGTAGCTTTAAGACAAGGATAGATATGAGCTATAGAGTTGATCTTGTTATGTAGAAATGGTCCAAGGAACTGGATGAAGTATTGTGCAAAAGTAGTATTTTGGGCAGGCACAGTACAGACTTTCGTCTTCCGTCTCTTTTCAGTGTTCCAGTAGAGAGTGGCAAAGCGCATAGTAAACAGTCTTTATTATTTTGCGACTAGCGACATGTCTTAAGTTGCTGAAAATGTAGATCATCTTACGTAGTTTTGAGGCTAGGAGGTCGAGGTGGCCCTTGAAGGTGAGAGTTTGGTCGAGTAGGATACCAAGATATTTAAACTGGTCAGTGCGCTCAACAGGTAGACAAGAGCAAGAGTCTCCATGGAAAAAAGAGCGGTGTCATCAGCGAAGGTAAATATTCTACCACCACGGAGCTGAAGCTGGCAGAGTTTCGTTGATGTAGATAAGGAATAGTGTTGGCCCCAGGATACTGCCCTGGGGCACATCATAGGTAGTGTGTGCTACATCGCTCATCCACTGCTCAATCTTAAATTTGTTAGTTCTATTTGACAGATAGTCAGCAAACAAGTTGAGAGGAAGGCCTCTGATGCCATATTCCTCCATTCGGGAAAGTAGACGGGGAATGGAGATTGTGTCGAAGGCCTTTGCTAAGTCGAGAAAAAGGACTACACATTTCTTCTTTACATCTAAAGAGGAGAAAACAGACTGTATAAGGTCGTTTACAGCGTCATTAGTGGATTTTCCCTTTCGAAATCCGTACTGTGAGGACGAGAGAATGTCGTTGGCCTCAAGGAATTTGGTGAGTCGTATATTCATAATGCGCTCGAGTATTTTAGAGAGAGTGGGCAATATTGTGATTGGTCGATAATTGTCTATTCTATCTTTATCTCCTCCTTTATAGATGGGCTTGATTTGGCCTGTTTTGAAAGCCGAGGGGAACACTTCGTGCGATATGGCTAGATTATTTTTATTATGTTATATACGGTACCAGTAACTAAGCATATCGTTTGATAACAGCGGTGGGTATGAGATCTGCTCCCACAGCACAACTTTTAAATAAATTGTCATTACAGCCGCCATGTTGGGTTTTTTATTTTTATATACCCAGTGTTACTCTCACAGTTAATACGAATCATACGACACCTCTCAAGCTAAAATTCATCGAGCCGTTCAGGCCACAGAGCGTGCCAAGCGATTCGCGATCTTAGAGCGTTCCACGGGTTCAGGCGCTATACGGCTCAATGAGAAAACGTCGCGCGCGGGACCGATCATTTGTAGTAAATAACTATAACAATTAAAGATAAATGAACTACACGATGATAAGTAACTAGCCTAATAAGAAAACACTTAACTTGCCGTGATAAAATTAATTTTGTTTTTCGACATAGTCTCCGTGAACCTCTACGCACTTATTCCATCTACGTACTAAAGCAGTAGTGCCTTCCATAAAATGATTTCTTTCAAGGCAAATCAATAACATTTTCACGCCACCAAATTCCAATTTAGAACACAGATGGCCAGAGATACGAATTTAATTCGGCATGCAAAATTTTCCTTTGAAAATTTTGCATGCCGAATGGCGAATATGGCGTTCTTATGACTTGTAAGACCTTAATTATGTACCTACCCATATTTTGCAAATAAATAAATTTGATTGATTGATTGATTGATTTAACATCTTTAAATAATACTATATTTTTTAATTTTAACTTTTTAAATAGCAGTGGCTAGTTACTTATCATCCCGCCCTCTTAAATACTACTGGCGTTCACTAATTAAACCAATTTCCAATAGTATAATGTAACCATTATGAGAATAATCTAGAATTTTCGTATTTTTAGGGGTTTTTTCGAAAAGAAAAAGTGTCGAGTCACAACCTTAAAATCGTGTTTCTGAAACTTTACAAATCTAGATAAAGGTATGAAGAAATATAACATCTTATAATAAACATACGCATTTTTTATTATTACTGATATTTTGCATTTTTCAATGCTATTTTTATACTTGTGATAAATTTTAAATAGAATAATATTGGAATAAATTATCTCGGCCACAAATGAATTTACTTGTGGCCGAGTAATTGTGCCGAAAAGTACGTACTTTTCCGTATAGCGTCCTAAAGAATTTTGCGTGGCAAGTGGACTGCCGGAACCTCCGCAATTGTACCTCATTGTTAACCGTCAAAAATTAAGATTTTGCGAAGGACCGTGGACCGGGACCGCCGTCGAAACGCGAGACAATTGAAAAAGTTATATCTATCACGTATATACGATTACAATGCAGATTGGAGAATGTTTAAATCTACCAACTCAACCGAGAAGCCAGGGCAGCCTGTAGATGCTCCAGCTTTAAGCACCACAACCGCCCATACCTCGATTGTTAAAATTTAAATTGATTGTTATGGCTATTGACCTCAGGTGGAGTTGGAGTCATTTGTTCCGACTAAAATCACTACATCTTATCACTCAGCCCTCCTCCGATGCGGTCAAGTGGTCGGCAGCGACTGTGGGTGCATTACTAGTCGCAACTGCCCGGAACTAAACTTCGGAGAGTTTTCAACTTTACCCGACTGTCAGACGAATATAATGACGCTGCAAGATTCACAGTTTCGAGACTGAATGATATATCTGAAACATTTCTCATGCTGAAGTATTCTGAAGAAATAAATGAAAATTTAGTTTTAAGTTTGATTAAACGATATTTTTTAAATTTTCCAATGAACTCAAATCATTGCAAATGTTGAGAGGGTATGTTACATAGATAGATTAATCATCTAAGTACTTTATAAGATAAATATGTGAACGATAACAAAAAATTAAGTCCATACCTATCATAATTAGAGACAACAAAAGACTGGACTTTCTAAAAGTAAAAAAAAAACGTATTTTATTACTACTTTATCTTGAAAATGATATTGGAAACTTATCAAACTTACCCAATTATTTGAAGGATCCAGTAATAAATATAAGAAGAAAAAAAATACAAACTTTACAATATTTTTACGACGAAGCCATCGAAACTTCGAACCCTTTGAGAAATTGAGCAAAATTTATCGGCCCTATAAACTTTGTCGACTCGAATTATACGTTAATATAATTTGAGGCTTTAAAAATAAATATTATGATATCTTTTACAGCTCTCACAATCGCATTGGCGTAAATAAAAATCCAACACTCGTAAAAGTGTTGAATCGAGGCGTCGGCCATTTTGAAACCCATTCGGATCTGAGAGAGTGACTTTTATTACCGGATCCCGGTTTTCTTAGATCGGTTTGACGTGGGTGAAATAAGGTGAGGTGGGATGTTCCAAATAGTTCTAGAATTTTCCCTTTAATCTCTCAGGCTATGAGACAATTATATATAACGGCGAAGGTAATTCTTATATATTCTTAATAACACAGTAAAGGACGCACTACAGTTTTTAGGCATGTGTTGACGGTTAGGCCGACGCAATATATATATGTATATATATATAATTGGATAGGATTTTATATATATATATATATAGGATCAGGGGTATCAGGGCCTTGCTCAGACATCGTCGGGGCGTGTACGATCGGAAAAGGAAGAACAAATAGTTTAAACGTGGTATATCAACTAGACAATGACAAACAAATAATTATGAACACTCAATATGAAAAGGAATCGCGGTGCAGTTCCTTGGAAGTGCCAAAGCCAAAGTGTGTTCCCACCGCGCCACTCCTAGACTCTGTACAGCGCCGCCAGGCGGCGCTTGCGTTCCGGTGCAACTTCAGTTGGGTCATTAGTACGGACTCATGACGAAAGTCGTAAAACATCGGTACTCATGACCTGATGCGACATATATATATATATATATATATATATATATATATATATATATATATATATATATATAAATACCATTGATCTCTAGACACTCAAACATCAAACTGGGATAGTAATCAGATTTCATCAGTTTTTTGTAGGTACAGCATTAAATAATCATCTTGGATAACCGACTGATTGACATGCAAACGTAAGATAAAAGAAGGGATTACAAGATAATTTAAATCATTCAAATTTCGTTTTATGATGTTAGTCACTACTGCAAAAAGCTTGTGTTTACTTTTGTAAAGATCACAACTTAAACACTTACAAAGGCATTTTTTTTTGCCTGAAACAAAGTCCAGGTGAGAAAGCAAGCGGCCATCAACATTTGCACAAACTCGAACAAAATTAACGTAACTTACTATAAATAGAATTTTAAATTTAAACGCCTTTATACTAACACACTGATGGTCTTACTACAAAACAGTGTTTATCGTGTGTCTAAGTTAGACAGTGTTTAAATGTGATGTTGTCACTTTTTTGACAATATTATTTGAAAGAGACAGCATCACATTTAAACAATGTCTAAATTAAACAGTGTTTTAATTTTATTTGTGATAAGGCTGTGAGAATCCAGATTTTCCTCTCCTATGTTCTAGCAGTAGATAGGGATTCATTATATTATCCTACGTGACTGCGGTGAAGACTTACGCTCCGGAATAAAACCATGGTCGCACATGATCGATTTTATAGACACGTTATTCGGAGCACAGACAATTTTTGGAGAGGAGTCAAGTCTGTGGATTGTGGTCGAAAAATACTTTTTCACCTCACACGCTCTGAAAAGGAGGTTTTGTCAATCAGTTTAGGCGTAGAAAATCGCTTTTTGCGGCCTAGCGCGGCAAAGTACTTTTTTAAATTAATACCTAAAAATATGTCATAATGCGTTCCGAATCGCACTATTGACTTTTTTGTTATATTATTTGATTATTATTTTAAATAGCTTTAAATTAATTATAATACTCCGTTTTGGTTTTATTATATTATTTTAGTTCATTGAATCATAAAAACAATAACAATAAGATTAAACTATTTGTTATAAGAATTTTATATTAGGCTGGGTGAGATTTTGGACTGTGACATGCACGGGTGCATTATGTCGAGCCGTGACCTTAACTTCCTTCCAAATACCTACTAGTTGAGCCGGTGTCGTATTAGTTATTGAATGTACCGAGTTGCGATAGTCAAACATGTATTTAAGTAGGTTTAATTTACTGTCACGCAAATTTTTTGAACTTACTATACTAGATTTGATGCCTTTCGTTACAACTTTTACATAGATTTCGGCTTGACCGTTACTAGCTGGGTGATATGGGGGCGAGCTAATATGGGTAATACCGTTTATTATACAGAAGTTTTTAAAATCTTAAGAACAAAACGCTGTGCCATTATCAGTCAGTAACGTTTTCGGTAATCCAAACCTTGACATAAAGTCGTACATTTTTTCAATTATTGTCGCCGAAGTACAACTTTTCATTTCATAAACTTCAACCCATTTACTGTAAGCATCTACAATAATTAAAAACATTCGCCCATTCAGAGGGCCTAAAAAGTCCAAGTGAAGTCTATGAAAGGGGTGCGCAGGATGTGGCCACGGTGACAACGACGCCCGTGGTGGCGAAGGCCGCAGTTGTATACACGTCTCGCATGACTTTATCATCTCTTCCAACGCTTCATCTATTCCCGGGAACCATAAACGGGATCGCGCTTCCGCTTTAGTTTTAACAATGCCCATGTGTGACGTATGAAGTTCACTAAGAACACGTTGACGCAAGGACTCCGGTATAACTGCTTTATGGCCTCTCATTAAGCATCCATTTTCATACGCTAATTCGGATTTACACAAACTAAAAGGTCTAAGTTCGACATCTTTAATTTTCGGAGGCCACCCGTTTAACACAAAATTAATTACTCTATTCAGTACAGGATCTCTAAGCTTCGCATCACTTAACTTTTGCGCTGTAATTGGTAACGCTCCCTGTGTAACAAGTGGCTCGGTCGAATGACGTCGCATCGTAGCCTGCGCGTTCGATTCCCGTCGGCGGCGGCGCCGGCAACCTGGCCCGCGATAGGTAGTCTGCACAGTTATCTTTGCTTTTTACGTATTCTATCACATAATTATATGCGCTCAAAAATATAGCATATCTTTGTAGGCGATTCGCCGATATTTCTGGTATCCCTTTATTCGGCCCAAAAATAGAAAGTAAAGGTTTGTGGTCTGTACGTAGAATGAACGGCGAAGATCTACCATATAAATATTGGTGAAACCGGCGTACCCCAAATATTATTGCAGTTACCTCCTTTTGGATTTGCGAATATCTTTTTTCGGCGCTATTTAACGTCCTCGACGCGAACGCGATCGGTTTCTCTCGCTGATCGATATCTATTTGAGACAAAATTGCCCCAAGTCCGCTAGGGGAAGCGTCTACAGTTAAAATTATTTTCGCGTTCGGATTGAAATGCGTCAAATTTTGGTCCGATGTTAGTTTACTTTTAATCTCTAGGAATGTATCATTGTGGACCTTTGACCAATGTCATTCCGTACCCTTTTTTAACAATTCATACAAAGGAGAAAGAATGGACGACGCACCCGGTACAAAACATCTATAATAATTAATCAGACCCAAAAAGGATTGTAACTGAATAACATTTGTAGGTACCGGCGCTTTTAAAATTGCTTTTATTTATTCTGGAGATTTTTTAAATCCTTCTTTATTTATGACATACCCGAGATAACTTATTTCCTCTTTAAAATAATCACATTTATCTTTTTGCAATACAAGTCCCGCATTTTGCAATCGTTGTAACACCTGATGGAGCCTGTCGAGGTGCTCGGCACGGTCCCGGCCGGTGATGAGCACGTCATTGAGCAAACACAGCACGCCGCTGATGTTGGCTAGCAGACCCTCCATAACTCGTTGAAATATCGCTGGCGCGGAAGATAAACCAAACACTAATCTAGTATATGTACACTTTATTTGATACACTTGGATAATTAAAAAAAAACATTAGACCATTAGACATCAGAAAAACGTTTCTTTCGAATGTAAGAATATCCCTAGTATTGATGTAACGACGCTGGCCTAGCGTATCTAACTATTTCCAAAGATCGTGGGTTCGAGTCCCATCTGAGAATTCACTTGTGGTCGAGTTGATTTTTTTCGATTTGATTCCAACTTAACACAATTTGAAAAGGTTGTTTCCCTAAGGTTTTCAAAGTGTCAAGCGTTACTTTATTAGCATAACCATGAAAACACACTTTATTGAAGTTTGAAGAGGTCTCATCTTACATGAAACGATATGAATGTAAAATAAACATGAAATAGCACACAAAAAAGTTTAACTCATAGGTTTAGTGTTTTATTTCAATGAGTCAGCATAAACTTTAATACAAGTTTTGAGGCTCCAGGGCAAGTAAATTGTTAATTTATTCGTCGGGACGTGTCTGGTGTTATCCCTCGGGCTGCAGTTCGGTTTCGGGCAAACAAAACGCCCAAATTAATTCAGGGCTTGTTAAACACCGAACTAATGTTAGGGGAGACATTTTCATTTTCGCTCGGGTAAATGTTTACTAGTTCACTGAGTTATGGAGCTATGAAGGTACGCCTGTTTGATATTACGGGGAAATCTATGATAGGAGAATGTTTGTAGATTTGTAAGTATCGGGAATGACTGAGGGAACGACGGGGCTGTCTGAGCCCGTGACCACGGCCATGGGTAAATCTACAGGCGGTTTGAACGCCGTCATTGTCCTCAACATATTTTCATAGTTTTAGAGTAATAAAATTCTGTCCTCGTGTCCAGTTACGAATATAGGTTCCAGACGAGTAGCGTTTAGCAGCATAACCCGTATTATTTTCGCACTTATGCATGACACTTTATATGTCGAGGACAATGACGGCGTTCAAACCGCCCGTAGATTTACCCATGCAACTTAGCCGAAACGTCGGGAATTTAAGGTAGTTGAAATACCTTTTAATGTAACCATAATAATGCAACGTGAAAGTTTATAGTAGTAAGGGGATAAAGCAGTGTCTTATGTCATGGGCAGCATATTAATTCCTGAATAAAGCGAAGGATTCAAGTCTGCCCAAGGCTAAGACACTTTTATCCCCGAGGAGCATACTCTACTATATACACTACTGTGCCTACTGTGATGTTAAATAAAAAATAAATTATAAATTATAAAACTAATAAATGACAACAATTCGCGTAATAAAATGTCGAAAAGATCGAAAATCACCGTTTTTTTTTCTTTAGATATTTAGTTCCGTAGGCAATGCAATAATAATTTTCATTATATCTGTGACCAAAAGTCAAGATTAAACACATTCACAATTTGATGATTTTGACATTTTGACAATGGAAGAGATAGCTATTACATTATTTTTTTAATGAGTGCATAATATCACATACTTTTAACTTCAAATGTCTTCTTGGTGCTGGGGCCCCGATACATATACAGCCATGTTTATATTTTCCATAGGAGTAAAGTCTCTGTGAAGTGTCAATATTATAGTTAAAAACTCCTTGGACCAGGAAGTTATGCCTTGAACAGGCTTGTTTTTTTTTCAAAACTATTTTTGATAGAATTTTTTGTTGACATTTTGGCGTTCCAAATTTAAATGTCATAATCATAATCACCCAAAGGAAGTTCCATCACGTTACGTTCGGAAATTAACTACAGAATCCTTCATTTCACCTAGGATTCAAGACATAAGACACTGCTTTATGCCCTTAGTGCATAATCTACTATTTCGTACCACTTGCTCAAAAAAGTGACATTCTATGCCACAAAAAGCGAACATAACAATAGTCATTTTTAATCTGTTACAAACAGGGAAAGAAAAAGTTATGATTATTAAATAAAATTACGAAACCCGACGAGGCCGTAAGAGCTTGATGCCTTTGCTTTTCCGACAAAAAAATGTTAGTCTAGGAATTTGCCGCGTTTTTGTTTTCTTCAAATACATCTCATCTTATTATTGTGTTAATTTTTTCGCAAATTGAACGAAAAGTAGAGTATTTTCCTAGGTGATAAAGCTGTCTTAGTCTTGGGTGAACTTAAATCCCTCGCTACATTCAGGACTCGTTACGCTCGCGATTTAAATCGTCACCCGCGACAGAAGACACTGCTTTATCCCCTTGGTTAATAATCTACTATTAAAGCATCGGGAATAGTCATACGAATGAGTATTATGTCGTTTTTTTATTGGAGTGAGGGGCATGCACTCTTTAATCATACCAACCTTATGCTGGCATCACCTATGGTTTATATATTCAAAACAATGCGTTTTGGTTACGGACAGTCACCTTCTGACATATTTCCGATAGAATATTATTTCAAAATGCAACTGTCCGTAGCAAAACGATCCGTTCGAAAGTTATAGGAACCGTGTCTGGACCCTTAGGCCTATGCATGAAATACACAGCCAAGGCCCAGTACCCTATTCCTCGCCACTCCCTGGTCGCCCGCCCAGCTTTCGACTTTCTTTCTTTTTTTGTTTCTTTCTTAGGAGACGCGAGTAGCTCCATTTTACATACCTACCTACTTCAATTTCGCTTAGAAAGTTATTACAAATAATGCTTACAAACAGAAAGTTCCCGCTTTTATGGAATTCTGTTTTTTGCCACCGATCCTAATATAGCATTGACCCAAACCGGTCTAATCTTATCTAGGGACCACACATTTATTTACATTATCCTCTAATTAACACGGCACTGTTTTAGAACACCCAGCTATTTGTATAAGTAAAACATTTGTGTCAGCAGATCTCCATGTCGTAATTTGTATAAATTAATTTAGCGTTACCAAGTCCAGGCGGCATATTTACTGAACCACTACAGTATGCAAAGTGTCCGGACAATAGTTCACATTAATTCACTAAGTTATGAAGATCTTGATGTTTCACAAACACAGTCGTTTTTATGAAGACAACATAAAGTTTGTATTGTATAAGTTGGACCGATTGAGTGGGTGGGTGTATGATCCCGGTTGTATCTTTGATTAATTGATTTTCAAATAGATAAGTAATGTGTCTGAAATTTACATTTACAGAAACTGTTACTAACATTACTTTAACCCCCTCTGTGGTCTAGTGGTAACAACCACCGGTATCAGACACAGGGGTCCCGGGGTCGATTCCCAGAGGTACATATTGTATTCGGTTTGGTTGGTGGTAGGACTTGTTGTAAGTCCGCCTGGCTAGCTACTAAGTCTGACGCCATAACAACAATGTTTTCAGCTTTGTTGTGTTCCGGCAGTTAGAGATAAGATAGCCAGTCCCTCAGTGGTTGAGAGTTCCGGGAGGGGGTCGCTTCCATTTTCAGCCTTATCAATACTTAACATCAGGTATGATGAAGGCTAAGAGTCTCCCCGTCGTGAATAAAAAAAAACAATAAAATTATTACAAAACTTAGTTTAGTAAATAGGATTATTTATTGAATTAAAACAACTTTTACGGATATCAAACGCGCTTTATTTCCACGAACTAAGTTGTAATTGTCCGTATTTTTAGGTTTTTTAGGGGTTTTTTGATTTTCCCGACGTTTCGGCACCTTTACAGCTGCCGTGGTCACGGGATGACCACGTCATGTTATTATTATGTCCGCATTGTTATGTTCGTGGACATATATAGCGCCTTTGATATCCGTAAAAGTTGTTTTATTTCAATGAACAGTGCGCGCCAAAACATAAGATGTACGTATAGGATTATTTATTTCAAATTTTCTTGATTTGGAACTACAACCCCATGGGATCATGCTTAACACTAACTTATTCCTACAGCAACTTATTCAATTTAACTAACCACCTTGATCTGGGTGTGACAATCCTTCGAAAAATGTCTTTGTAAAATAACCTGCAGGTATTTCCTGGAATATATCAGGCTGAATTGTGGCGTAAAGTTTGGAGGCCAATTAAATGTGACAGCGGGGACCCTGGGCCCGGCCCTCCCGGACACCTGTGCCGAGGCCCTATTGAAACTATTAATGCGGCACAGTAATATATGCTTACCAAATTGCGTAATGTATTATTGTCATATTCTCTTCTATATTTTATTCGGAACAACAAACAATTACATAATAAAGCTTACTAATACAAAATATATCAAAGTCTTAACTAATTATGTACTAACTACATCGTCCGCAAAGTAATTATTAAAAGACTTAATTTAACAAAAGCATGACTTCGAGAGAGAAAGAGATTCTACCGTAATAAAATATTAATAATAGATCAGGTAAGTATTTTTAAGGTTTCAATATAATACAATACGTTCACTTATACTTGCATTAAATTTAAGTTACAGTGATTTAGTTATCATTTATTTGTAATTTTGACAGTATATTATTTTATATGTATTGTATGTTATAAGTACTACAGCTTGTGGCTTCACCAATGTGTACCCCAAATGAACCAGCCTGTGGTCAAGTGGTAACACGGTACACCACCATCTTATCTAAGCCTGTCGCTATTATTTATTTATAAACATTTATTTCAGATAAATAATTAATCCGTACATTTAATATTATTAAAATTATTACTAAAATTTTTTTTATTTTTATTAAATTATAGTGTTAGTAATAACTTAAGAACTATGTTAGTGAGACTAGATTTTAAAAATATTTTAAAAAGATCGTACGTTTTGTGGCACTGGCATGTGTAGTGACTGCCAGTGCCTCAAAAAAGGACCATCCTCACGACCTGCGACCACTGCCAAGAGACTGTTTCGGCTGGCCCGTATCCGCTGCGCCATCGAGGCAGCTCTTTTGCGCATGATAGCGTGGAAGCCGTCAACCCCGGCCTCCGCAAACATCCCAGATGCGCTGCAGAAGCGGGGCAGCCGCAACAGTACCCTGAACGCATCGTTATATTGAACACGTAGGGAGTCAAATGTTTGCAGCGTGTGTCTAACCCACAGGCTGCACGTGTAGAAGGATGTACAGTAGGCCCTAAAAAGTGTCACCTTTACTGGTTTTGAGCAACGAGCAAACCTGCGAGCTATCATGTGGGACCTCACTGCCAACGCTCTCCGTTCGCATTCGGCTATAACGGCATTGTTTACTGCATTGTTGGGTTCCGCAGGCAGCCACCTAATTGGTTAATTTAAAGTTAATTTCCTAATTAAACTCCAATGTTTCTAACACATTGACAGGCCTCCGTCACTCGCCTATACCTACCGCAATAAGCACTTACAGCGCGCAACAACTTGGAGTTGTAAATCAGTCAGGGCCACCCCGCACTTGTGAGTACACGCGTGCGCGGCGTGCGGTTCGAAACATGAAGTTTACAAAACATTAATACTTACAGGAAATATTACGAAACATTAATCTTAAACATTAACTGCAGCATGTTTATGTTTTAGATACTTTAGAGATGGTTAGAAATACATACAACATTACATTAAAGTTAAACAATAATTGTAAATACAAAAAAAATGCTTCACTAAATTATGTTGTTATTTATTTTACTTTGCTTGTACAACCCTGACGCTTGAGCTGGGGCGTAGGTTAATTCCGAACACAAAGGAATTGTGCTCTTGTGAGCGTTATAGTAAGGTGCAATTTTGAATGTACCAGATGCGTTGGACATTTTGTAGGCTATTATAATGTCGGCTTTCTTCGAGATCAAATGAGCGCGACTTCTGTTACTATTAAATATTCTGTGACATTGCGTTTTTCCTTTTATTTTATTTGATATTCAACGTAACTTTGCATAAATTAAAAATATATGTTAAAAAGTCACTCTTAAGCTAAGGTACTAACCTTATGCTGGCATCACTAATACAAGGTAGATGATTATTTAAAAGACCAAAATGCATGGATGTGATACTAACATAAAACATTACTATTATAAATTGGATAAAAGGAAAATATTCTAATAATTTAATATGGGAAAATTTTTGGGAAAATTAAATATATTTCAAAATTGTAAATTTGTGTTTGGCAACAACATGTTCCATTGTAAATGTTGTTTCTATTAAAGCTGATAAGTTTCTTGCGGCCGTTCTTCTTATCAGTTAAAAGATGTCCTGATTGGCTGGTAGGGAAAAAAAATGTTGGACTATTCGAAAGTACTTATCTATAAGTCTATTTGAATGAAAATCTGTGAATTTGACTTTGACTTTAACTCAGCTGAATTGTGTTTAAATCATGATAGCAGTGTGATTATTTTAATGTTACATTCTCTTTGCTAAATCCTTACGCTTAGGTACCTTGCAATCAAAAATAATATTGACATCACGTACAATTGTGTTGGCCGAGACGATAGCTGTTATCTTGAACATTGTGTTTGTGACAAACATGTCAATTATGATATTTTTATAGCCAGCGTAACGCAATAACGTAATACGTTAGTACGTCTGTACGTGTCATCGCCACTGAATATCCCCGACGTTCATTTTCCATGTAAAATTTTTAAACACCGTGAATTTTAAGCCGGAACGTGATTCTGACTCCGGAAATGACAATGGCGTAGTAAAACTCTGGAGTGTCGTTGTCCAGTTGTCGTCAGGCTATTAAAATCGTCGTTAGTCCCATTAAAACCCTGCGCCACTCGGCCGAATGTTAATGGACCCATGAAATTAAACACTTATCCTGATGTGAACAAGGCATTATAGGAGAGGTTAATAGTCTGAAGTATTATCTTGATTGCGGGAAGGATACTCTTGCATAGGTAGATGATATGTTTTATGCATAAATAAATATATGACTTTTTTCAGGTTGCCGTACCCAAAGGGTAAAACGGACCCTATTACCTTCCGCTAAAGACCTAAGACCTCGCTGTCCGTCCGTTTGTCCGTATGTCACCAGCCTAGCTAGCATGAACGGCTTTTATCGCCTCGATAATTCGATAACGTGCCGTTGTCCTACTCACATCGTAGCGGAGTAAGCAAGACAGCATGATGCGCTACATCATGTCACGTGATATACACGCGGTGTTCATGCTAGGGGGGCAGGCTGCATCTCATAACCTTTATAGTTAGTTAGTCATAAATAAATATTTAAGGGGGCTCGGCAAAAAAATCACGTTTGTTGTATAAACAAACGTGATTTTTTTGCCCTTTTTATAGATAATTTCTTAATTTATATATTTAGATGGAACGAAACCCTTCGTGTCCAAAGTATGGATTTTTATGGACGAAAGTTAACACACAGTTTCATAACCAATTTAAACATACGTCAGTGATAAACTAACATAGATATTATGATGACAAATAATTTTCTATGTATATGTTTAATAATGATAACAGGGAATAACTTATATTTTATCAGATTATAAAATTGAACAATCTGCTCCTTTTTATACTTTAAAGAAGAAACTAAGAGGAGTAGGTATAGGTACCTATTTCAATAGTTTTTTCTTTTTTTTGAAGAACGGGGAGGCTCTTAGTTTATTCAATATTTGCAATTTGCATTCGATTGAATCAGTTAACTACCAAACCGACGTCATTACAAAGTCCAGTATAAAGCTAAAAAATATTTACAATAGATGTAAAAATGAGTTTTGCTGGCCTACCGTCATCTCTTAGCGCAATATTGTTATCTGTCAAAAATTATCGGCGCAATATTTTTAAATGTCACTTCGTACAGCGAACCTCATAAAACAAAAAAAAAATTTTGACTGATGTTTTGAGTGAAGTGTGTCAAAATATGACAACTTCAATTCGTTCGTTTGCAGGAATAATGAATAAAGATGGACATGGATCTGAGATAGTTGTTTATAGAAACTTACATTATTCAAATATATCATGAGTATTTGGATGTCGATATTTTTCTTGCGAAAGTTCAGGAGCTGCCTAGTCAAGTCCGTCATTACAAAATACCATCAAGTGCAGGTAGGCACGTTCTTTTGTAATATTTCATCTCCATAAATATATCTCAATGGTTGTGTCATTGGGCACTGGCAGGAATGAAAAAAAATACGTAATGAAGTTCGCGGTACGAATTCAAACAATATTGAAACAAAAGGAAAACAAAAAGAAAACAAAACTTTCTTAGGGCATGATGGTCTCCAAAAAATGGCGATAGGCCCCCTGGTCCTCACCCATATAAAAGCCCGAGTCAACACGTTAAGAAGAAACATGTTAAAATAGATATTTGTAATTCGGCCTTAGTTACGCAGATTCAGCAAACAAGATCGTACATACAGTTCTCAGAAATTACACCAAAGCCTTCCCAATCGAAAAAATATATTTGGATCTAGTCACATCATTACGCGTATTCTCTCCAAAAAATATTTCTTATAGCTGTGTTTCTGCTTTTCCAGCAAATGCCAATTACTTTTTCACTTAGCAACTTATAAACAGTTTTGATAATGCCTGTACAACGAAAACTGTGGGGAAATATAAGTTTAACAAATATTTCCCTTTTTTTATTATTATTATAAAAACAACTTTTTTTACTTGACAGCTACTAAAGATAGTCTGAATTTGAATTATGTTTAAGTCACTGTTGTAGCATTGAAAGTCTTGTCTAGAACAACCCTAAATCCTCTCCTCAAGTGACTATTGTAGAAGAATACCTAAATGAAAGCATTTTCTTAAATAAGATAGCCAGCAGACTACTTGATGACTATATGCTATGGTAGCCACAGCACCTACCTAGCATGACAACCATGACAAGAAACTACCTACTCTTAAGCCAACCAGTGCCAGATATCAATACTAATATAATAAAAAGGAAAGATGAATGTTTGTTTTTTGCATTGAATAGGCTCCGAAACTACTGAACGGATTTGGATGAAATTTGGTACACAGGTAGTCAATAGCCTGGTTATGAACTTAAGATACTTTTAAATCCGATATTCCCACGGGAACGGGAACGACGCGGGTGAAACCGCGAGCGGCCGCTAGTAGGTTATTATTATTATTTGGAAGGAGGGACGCCGACAAAGCCGGACGGGCGATCAGTCACCATAGTCAGAACCATTTCGCCCAGTTCCCCAAAGTCCCCTGAAAAAAATACAGGGGAGAGGGCGGGTTATCATTCACTCCGCCGGCGTCGGGACCTCGAACCTACCTGTGCGCTTGCAATACCTATTGAGTTGGCTTATAGGTTTGAAGGCCGCTAGTAGGTTTGAAGGCCGCTAGTAGGTTTGAAAAGGGCCATTCCAACCCAACCTACTAAACATGAATTAGCCATACGATATTCAGTATCTTTACTGTTATTTGCCACAACCTAAAGTTAAATGAAACAGCGCGCCGGCCCGTTCCCTAATTTCGGTATGTAAATTGAATTCGCCTCTCACATATGGATAAGCTAATGTTCGGATGCGACACATCTTGAATGAATAACATTATTCCGAATTCCTTACGACATTCCTACGGCTCTGATCCAACTTTCACTAGATTAAACTTGGGGCCTCCATCTCCTAAGGTCGGGAGGAGTACATTAATTACGACTGTTCCTTAGGAATGGTACAAATTGGTGATTGGAGCGACAACAAGTAATGTTTTAAAATTATAAAGAGTGACTTGTTGTAGTAGTCAAATATATTCAAAATAACTTTTAGATATATATGAGTACATAATGGCGTCCTAAACCAAAACAAAATATAAACTTAACAAATACAACCATTCAAAACACTTGGTTCTGCTTTTTTTATGAACGACGGGGAGACTCTTAGCCTTCATCATACTTAAGTATTGATAAGGCTGAAGATGGAAGCGAACATCTCCCGGAATCCTCAGAGGAATCTTATCTCTAACAGCCGGAACATAATAATGCTGAAAACATTGTTGTTATGGCGTCAGACTTAGGTAAGATGGTGGTAGCTAGCCAGGCTGACTCATAACAAGTCCAACCACCAACCAAACCGAATACAATATCCCCGCTGGGACTCGAACCCGGGACCCCTGGGTCCGATACTAGTGGTTGTACCATTAGACCGCAGAGGCGGTTAAATGCTTATTTTTAAACACCTATGAGGACGGTAAAGGACTATTATGACGATAAAAATTGTATTGTGTGTCATTCACTGTATTGATAAAAAAAAAGTATATAAGTATGTTTATCCGTTATCTAGTACCATAACACAAGTTCTTCGTGAAACTTAACGTGGGCTAGATCATTGGTGTGATTGTACTCACTTATTTATTTATTATTTATTTATTTATTCACTGTCCACGAAATAAAATTTTGTGTGAAGGTGGAAAGTAGTGCTAATGTCCTAGGTAATGCCTAGGTAATTTGCTAATGACCAAAATATACAACAAACATCATACATATATTTGTTCTGAATTAAGCAGCTTAAGTACGTTTGTTTGAAGCCAGAACTTATTAACCAATAAATAAATAAATATAGACGAATATTACTTACACTCACACATTCGTCCAAGACTCACACCAATTAACCTAGCCCTAGGGTAACGGATATAAATACATATAATTATACATAAGATAAGTATTTAAGTACATAAATATTTTGTAAATGTCCATGACTAAGGTACAAATGCTCGTAGGTATTCATCATACAAACATTTGCCCCTACTGGGAATCGAACCCAGGACCTCAGAGTAGGCGACACCTTGAAACCGGTTTATATACCACTCTACCACGGAGGTAAACTGACACCATTTACCATTACTGGCAAATTTTCATTCACTTAGATTCTACCAACCATTAGATAACTATTTTCCACTTGTTGTGATCCATAAATATCTCCCTTGCTTCTTGTACTCTCATGATAATCCTCATAGTGTTTTCCTAGTTTACTTCTTCTTCTTCTTATAGAGTGAGGATTAGTGGCCACCTCTGATGTCAGAGTTTATCAAGCCGTCTATAAGGCCTAAGGTAATCAAATGACAACAGCCGGGACCGACGGTTTAACGTGCCCTCCGAAGCACGGAAGCTCTCATTTATTTTGCCACTTTACGGTCACCCATCCGACACCTGACCGGGCCGAACTTTGCTTAACGAACGTGATTGAATACGATCAGTCTGTCAAGCGCCGCCATGAGCGCTTCAAATGTTTAGCTTATGTTTTGTTTACTTACACACTTGGACCACTAAAGGTCCACGAGAAACCCGCCTATCGAACAGCGATCGCTCGCAGGCCGCGAGGCTTCATAATTAGTTTGTACCTCTAGATCGGTTCATTTATCACGCCCGGCCTTATTGTATAAATAAGACTTCGGGAAACCGCTGTACTATTGTTTTGGTGATCACGTTTTTGTCCTTACCCAGATTTGAATGTCTGCTGGAGCGTTATAGATTCCCAAGTAGCACACGAGGCTGTTTTACAGCCGAATAACGGATTTTCATCACGCTTAAAGCTGAATAAGAAAGCTGCATAAAAGCTGTATACGACCGTATGCATCTCTTATAACTCTTAAATGGGCACAAATTATTCAGCCTTAAGATCACATAACTGCTTAAGAGCTGTGTAGCAGCAACTTAAGAGTGTAATAAAGGGTAACATCACAAATTATTCTGCCTTAAGTTCACGTAGCTGCTAAAGAGCGGTGTAGCAGAAATTTAAGAGTGTTATAAAGGGTAACGACAGTACTATGCGCTGAAATTCGACTGACTATGAGATCACAAGTTACTCTTTATTCAGAAAATATGTCACATGTATGCTTTAATACATATTTTAAACCGCGAAAGGTTGCTTACTGCCTGTGTAAAATTAAGTAAACTAATATTTGAAGTATACAATTGAACACTTTATGTTATTTCACTTGAAGTGAATTATAGTAATTGGTGGATAATATTCATATTCTCTGGGAATAAAGGAAAAATGATTGGGAATGTAATTTTACTGACATTATACATATATATTATTTAAGAAAATTTTAATGCGCCACAAAAATATTCTGTTTTGAATTAGTTTTGTGATATAAATAAGCTGTGATGTAAACTTGACTAAAAAGTTTTTAATGCTTTAAAAAGAATTATGACATAAAAAGTAATTATTAAGATATTACGAATTAAAAACGAATGCAATACATTCCTATTTCTTGCACAAAACATCGTAAAGGTTGAAAAATCAATCGGATTTTTTATAGGTTATACAATGAAATGGTGGATTTATGTTCAACAGTGACGTAAATAGTTAAAACTCTTAAATTCTTTTAAAGGCTATCTAATAGTTCACTAGTGTACTGTTAATCTACAAAAAACTGAATAAAATTACACATGTGAACTGTATACAGCTATAAGCTGTTTTCTTTACTTTTAATTAATCACAAGCTCTACCTTTAGCCATGATGTGAACAATTAAACAGTTCTTATACCGATTCTTTAGGGATCCGTGTGTTATATATCTAAAACCCCCGCAGGATAACTTCTACTACAAAATTGTCAAAGCGATATTACCTATTTATATACGATTTTAAACTTTCGCGTTCCATTGTAATTATAAACAAGAGTAACGGGGCTCAACGCGACATTTATTATGTAGTAGGTACGTATGTACTTACAGCTTGACGTCAAGCTACTAGATGTCGCGTTGAGTCCCGTCCCGTTACTCTTGTCGATATTATTTAAGTAGTAGGTAGGTACTTACCTACACCATATTACGCGCGCGCGAACTTTTCTAATTGGGTAGTAAATAAATACAAATATATACCTATATTATTTTTATTGTAAAATTAATTGTACGACAACATAAACATAAACTAAATATTTCACCCTCATAATAAGTTCCTTGTTTTTTTCGTACTCTAAGTAGGCTGTTACCTACTCAAACGTGACGTCACGCTTGATTTTTATTTAGTAAAACGATAACTGCCCTCGCGTTTGATTGTAATTGAATTTTCTCGTAGGACTTTGACGCTTTTGTATTGTATCAATGAAATTGGCCCATATTTGATATTTAATCCTCAAAATGTATGTAATCCTGGTTGCCTGGAAGAAATTGCTCTTTAGCGATAAGGCCGCCATTTGTACCACTCTTGTGCTGTCCATTTAAATTACTTAATGTAATTCTGAGCTATTGCGATTAATATTTTTTACGGAACCAACCTGTTTAAAACTATTTGCCACGCTTTGGGTTACTTCCTGACTTGAAGGTTTTATGTCTTCTGTCTTTATAATTCTTTGGTACTCTTTCGATAATTTTGTTCTAATGCTCCCTGTCCTCGCTTTTATTTTCTACGATTTACGCGTATTCATAGTTATAAAACAATAAAATATATACTTTGGTAATGGCCCACAACACAACTAGTAACATTGACTGATTACAGTACCACATATGTTCTTTTATTCAGATAACGTCTGATTTAAGGTACTTATGTGAACCATTCTAAAGTAGAAGCCCGTTAATTCGATACACTAGCGAGTCTCTTAGCAGCTGCGAGGCATCTAGTGAATGTTTAAACAGCTGCTATGCAGATACAATCAATGGCAGTATAAAGGCTGATTAGCAGTAGACATATTCAGATATATGCTGAAATATGGGCCATATATCATCCATGACACAGCTATTCACTTCATAATAGTTCACATGTGCCCCTTTAATAAGTCAGTGTGATAGGAGTTCACATATACCTTTTTATACGTATTTAGCGAAATTTTGTCCACTAAACAGCCCTTACTACGGTTTAGACTATAGAAAGTGTTAAAAGCTGAATAGCGTCGTTAAAAATTTACCTTTATAGCACTCTTGGTGTATTAATGGTGGCTATGTCGATCTTAATTAGCCTCAATGCAGCTCTTAATTAGCCTAAGCTGTTTAAATATCACTGACCGATATTATGCAGCTGTAGGATCACCAGTGTACTCTTAGAAGAGTCTTAATAAGCACAGAGTTTCAAATAAGTCTAAAAGTGAGTAGTTATATAGCTATCTGTGCTACTTGGGTTTGCTGTTTGAGGTTTGTGGTGACTAGTTATACATGAAGCATAACACATAGGTTTAATGACCTGACCCCGATAAATACGTCACTAGGTAAATGTAACATCGTATTTATATAAGTTATTTTGTAATAATAAATGAGTATCTGATTGGCATTCGGAGTTGATTATTTATCATCCCTAAGTAAAGTACATTAGATGACGCAATAGCCATAGTGGTGACCCCGACGAAAAAAAAATTTAAACACGCTCAAAGCTATTTTTATAAATAATTTTATTGTATTTGTGATTTTGAGTTTTGATTAGGAAAGTTTAGTGTCGCACATTCCAATCGGCTTCCCACCAGCGGGTCTCACCGGTTGGAATTTCAAGAGGCCCATACACTAAACTTTTTATTTTAATTTTTATATAGGTAGTTCGTTTCGGTGTCTTATTAAAATATAAATAATGCCAGTGATGCCAGATGCCCCGGCTGCGCAGGGAGGATACCAATACCAAAACATACCACAGCAAGTAGCTAACACTGGACAACAAGTTACCTTTCCCCACGCATCGACTTCTACATCGATAAATCCCAGCGCTGCTGTTCCTGAAGTCTCATCCATCAGTGTAACTTCAAAAATTCCCGAATTTTGGATTGAGATGCCCCGATTATGGTTTGCGCAGTTCGAATCCGTAATGTTACCTCAAAAACAAGGCGATGATTGCAAATTTCATTTGGTCATATCCAAATTAGGCCGTGACACCGTTCAACAAGTAGGCGATTTGTTGTTAAACCCGCCAAAACAGGACAAATATAACATCTTGAAACTGAGGCTTTTGTCTATATATGAAGAATCTGCAGAACGTCAATTTCAAAAGTTGATAAGTGAGATGGAATTAGGAGACCAGAAACCATCTCAACTGCTACGCAAGATGTCGGAATTGGCACGGAATGCTAACGTTGCCGAATCCACTCTGCATAGTTTGTGGTTACAACGTCTACCTGGTAACGTGAGGGCTGTTTTGACGGTTAGTCAAGACCAGAAGCTGGATAACTTAGCGGCCATTGCTGACAAAATTGTAGAAAACATAAGATTTCAAGAAGTTTCTGAAGTTGCCGCCGCAAGCAGTTTTCCAATAAACGAGTTGCTCAATAAGATGAATTCGCTATGCCTCGAGGTCGCTGAAATAAAAAGTTGGCGTCACAGCGGGCGAGGACACCCTCACCGCAGCCGTGGATACCCACAGAGGTACAGAAGTCGCTCTAGATCCAGGCAAGGTAGGACAAGATCGGGACCACCGAACAATTCCAATCCTAACTGGCTGTGTTACTATCACCACCGATTCCGGAGTCACGCGCAAAAGTGCGAGCAGCCGTGCGCTTGGAAAACAAAGTCGGAAAACTCTCAATAGTGTTGACGGGGGCGGACGTGAGCGCTATATATCCATCTAGCCGCCTTTGCGTTACCGACCGCAAAAGTCGGTATCGTTTCTTAATAGATACTGGAGCAAACATATCCATAATTCCAAGAATAAAGAAAACAACAAAGTCGAGCGATTTCAAATTGTATGCAGCGAACGGTAGCGAAATTAATACCTACGGCGAAACAACACTTGAATTGGATCTCGGGTTACGTCGGCCATACAGATGGACATTCGTCATAGCTGACGTCAGACAACCGATACTAGGCGCCGATTTCTTATCAAAACATAATTTGCTAGTGGATATACGTCAGAAAAAGTTGGTGGATGGGGTAACAGGACTTATAACACCTGGAAGGATGACTAATTCAGATATACCGACAGTAAAAACCATCAATGCCCAAATGCCTTATGCTGATTTGATAGAAAAATATCCTGACATCACCAAGCCTTTTTGCGCGAAAGAAACACCAAAGCACAATGTGGTTCATCAGATAATCACCGAAGGTCATCCCGTTTTCTCTAAATGTCGCCCATTATCAGCTGAAAAATATAAATTAGTCAAGAAAGAAATCGAACATATGCTGAGCGCGGGAATTTGCCGACCGTCGAAAAGTGCGTGGGCAAGCCCGATTCATGTTACGAAGAAAAAAGACGGGGGAATTCGACTATGTGGCGACTATCGAAAATTAAATGCTATTACAAAACCAGATCGGTACCCCATACCAAGGTTATTGGATTTTACATATCTTTTGCCAAAAAAGACTGTATTCTCCAGAATCGACCTTAAAAGAGCGTACAATCAAGTGCCGGTAGAAGAAATTGAGAAAACCGCCGTAATAACCCCCTTCGGACTGTTCGAGTTTCCTCGCATGCCATTCGGACTTCGTAATGCTGGTCAAACCTTTATGAGATTCATGAATGACGTCATGAAAGGGTTAGACTTTGTTTTTTCGTTCGTCGACGATATTTTGGTTGCATCAGAGTCGGAAAGTATTCATCGAAAACATATTCAAGAAGTTTTTAAGAGATTGAACGATCATGGAATAACTATCAACTCAGATAAATGTATTTTTAATCAATCAGAGATAGATTTTTTGGGATACAGAATAACGCCGCAAGGAATATCGCCGTTACCGGATAGAGTTAAAGTTATCGAGGAGTATCCGTTACCGAGTACGATCCGTGACCTTAAACGGTTTTTGGGAATGCTCAATTTTTATAGAACGAGCATACCGAACGCAGCATCCCATCAAGCACCGCTGAATAAGTATATGTGTGGAGTTAGCAAACGGGAAAGCGATAAAATCGAGTGGACAGAAGAAACAAGGGAAGCGTTTCATCAGTGCAAGGATGGTTTGAAGAAAGCTATTGTGCTGACCCCACCCTCTTCCGACGCACCGCTATCGATTATGACAGATGCATCTCAAACATGTGTCGGAGCAGTACTACAACAAATGATTAACAACGAGTGGAAGCCTATCGCATTTTTCTCCAAAGCTCTATCGCAAACTCAGCAAGGATACAGTACTTACGACCGAGAGTTACTGGCGATATATATGGCTATATGTCATTTTCAAAATTACTGCGAAGGTCATGAGATAATTGTTTATACAGACCACAAACCATTAGCTTTCGCATTCAAGCCGCGCCAAACAGTTTGTAAGGAAAAGATTTCACCGAGACGGTTACGGCAATTAGATTATATCGCTCAGTTTACATCTGACATTCGACACCTATCCGGATCACAAAATGCAGTAGCCGACGCATTATCACGAATTTCACAGATAAGTTTTCCAAGCAAAGTCGACTGGACCGAAATCGCTAAGCAACAAATGTCTGACCCCGATCTACCAAAATTATTGCGAAATGACAAGTTAAAATGGAAAATAATTAAGATGCCTACTAACGAAGAATTGTATTGCGAAATGTCGACGACCGACTTGCGACCTTATGTACCGAGCATATTTAGAAAACAAATATTCGGTATTTTACATGACGTCACGCACCCGGGTGTCCGAACAACAAGAAAGTTATTGCAAAAACATTACTTTTGGCCGAGTATAAATCGAGATGCTTCCACATGGGCAAGAGAATGTATATCCTGCCAAAAATCGAAAATACTACGTCATAACAACACTCCTTTAATGAAGTTTCCCGAGTCCGAACGGTTCGATCACGTGCACATTGATATTGTTGGACCGCTACCGATATCTAACAACAACAGATACGTCATTACATTCATCGACCGATTTACGCGGTGGCCCGAGGCAGTACCTGTACCGGAAGTCACAGCTGAGATAGTTGCCAACACTTTTTACATCACTTGGATCTCAAGATTTGGATGTCCTGTCAGGATAACGACAGATCAAGGACGTCAATTTGAGTCAAGCTTATTTACATCTTTAGCAAAATTAATGGGAATTAAGAAGATAAGAACCACGAGTTACCATCCACAGTCAAATGGTATGGTAGAACGATGGCACAGGACCATGAAAACAGCGATCATAGCACGTGGTAAATCCAGGGAATGGTCACAGGAATTACCGACTGTGCTGTTAGGACTACGTACTACCATTCGACAAGACAGCAACGTAAGCGCAGCTCAAATGGTATACGGCTGTAACGTGAGAATTCCTGGGATATTTTTTGAAAACAAGGAAAACAATTTAACGCCCGAGTCCTTTGTTGAACAACTACAACACTCATTCCATAATTTAAAACCGATCCCGATTAGTGAAAAATGTAAACAAAACACTTTCGTGTTCAAGGAGATGAAAACATGTGACTACGTTTTCATCAGAACGGATGCTGTAAAAAAACCATTAGTAGCACCATACGAAGGGCCGTACAAAGTTTTAGAAAAACATGAAAAATATTTTAAGATACAATTGCCTAACAGAATAACTGTCGTGTCAGTTGACCGATTGAAACCAGCGTTCATTGTACGCGAAGTCGATGAACCTGGAAATGCATCGTCCGCAGAAAAGCAATCTGGCACAAATGAGCAGGCGACTGACGACGAACAAACGACACCAAAACACGTCACAAGATATGGCCGAACTAGTCGACCTGTAGTACGGTTTTGCAACTAATTATTTTCACTTTACGCACCAAGAGGTGAAGACACTTCTTTCTTTCTGATTTAATTTTCAAAGAAAAAATCTTAATTAGCATGGGAGGATACAATTCTAAGGACGAGATCATTGTATCTCAGGCTCAAACTGCAGCAGGAGTCGGGACAGCTGCCACTACCAGCGAGGTCACCCGGACGGAGATGATGATGGGGGCAGTGTGCATCATTTTCATCATCATCGCCGGGTTTTTCATAATCAAGAGATGCCTGAAACGAGGAAGAAAAGCGATGGCCAAGGAGCTCGGACGGATAGCGGAAGCAGCAGTCTACAACATCCCCATGACGTCGATGACGCCGGCGCCCCCGCCGGCCACCAGACCAATGCCAACCCAGGGGCAAGCCAATCCCGCATTTATGAACAATGTGTGAAGTGCTATTACATTTAGTGTGAAGTGTTTGGTTATTTTTAGTACTTACATCTAAGAATTTTATTTTAATACTTTTCTATATATTATTTTTTTTTTTTTTATGTTTACATTTGCCGATTTTACCTGTAATTTATATTTTTTTTTTTTTTATATACAAAACTTTAAATCTTTTATTTACAATTTTTTATATTAATGGCCATTTTTGGAAGTTTATTGTTTTTATTATCGTATTGCATAGAGTGTCTGCATGTTTGTTTACTATTTATACACCTAGTTTTGTAATAAATTATAATGTTTTATTTTTCAAAGGGGGAGAGTACTGTGGTGACTAGTTATACATGAAGCATAACACATAGGTTTAATGACCTGACCCCGATAAATACGTCACTAGGTAAATGTAACATCGTATTTATATAAGTTATTTTGTAATAATAAATGAGTATCTGATTGGCATTCGGAGTTGATTATTTATCATCCCTAAGTAAAGTACATTAGATGACGCAATAGCCATAGGTTTGAATAAAAAAAAGATAGATTATAGAGTTTAGATGTTTTGTAAAGGATTCTAATTAGTTACTAAATTTTCAGATAATTAAAAAAATACTTACTTTTCAAACAATAATTATTTATTGCCGTAAAATAAAAATAAAAATCTCCGAACTTGTACTCGATAGAAAATAATTAATACAATAAGTCCAACTATATGACATGACAATTAATTTAATCAAGCTCATTACAGAACCATTTGTCTGTACCAGGATTTGATCTTGGGACTTTGAACAATATATTGGCTTTAAACCTATTTTTTTTTTATCTCGTATCGTATAAATAATTAAGAATAATTCAAAGAGCCTAAAAAGGTTAAAAGCTTAAATAAAATATACACAAACTTTACAGCTTAAGACATACGACAGCAACAAAACTTCGAGTTGTGACATTTTTCTAATTGCAACTTTGTAATTGAGTTCCGTTAAGAAGCGGGAAGGCATCAGGACAATACTCCAGCCACTCGCAAACTAATTAAAGGGAGAAACGTAAGAGAGCAATAAAGTACAAAAACAAATTAAAAGAAATATATATTTGTATATATATACTAGCTGTGCCCCGGGGCTTCGCTCCCGTGGAATTTCGGGATAAAAAATAGATAGTAGCCGATTCTCAGACCTACTCAATACGCTCACAAAATTTCAAGAGAATCGGTCAAGCCGTTTCGGAGCAGTATGGGAAGGAAAACTGTGACACGAGAATTTTATATATAAGAAGATATAACCAGGCAGAACCGCACTTGGTAAGTAACTTTTACAAGCCCTTAAACGTGTTTCTGTTTGCCCAATTAGATCCCGTAGGATAACATTGTTTGTATTCCACAAAGACAAATCTGAACAGACAAACAATTTTGTAACTTTTAGCAATTAATGCGGGGAATAGGGGCCATTATGACAATTGAATCTGGGACTTCGAGAGCGAGTGACGCGGAAAGCTGCGCTAGCGGTGCCCCAAATTTTCCAGAAACTGCTTTAAGTGCATTAAATAAGTTCCGTTTGGTGCCTACATTGTTTCTGCGTTAATTACCGCTTCTTTATGCGCTAACTTTCCGTTTTACAATAAGCTTTTTCATTGTCTTTGTTTTGAATCCCTCAGTGAGTCATTATTTATCTCCCTCTTTCTGTTTCTTATCGTATGGGGATTAGTGGCATGATATGATGATAGCTGAAAAGAGCCCAAAACGTCGTTAAAATTAAATAGCCAATACACGAACTCGTGAAATTCAATGCGCTTCAAATTCTTCAAAAAGAAGTTGTTTTATTCCGCCTATAAGCCCTCTGACTCGACTTAACGACTGTTCAGTGACAACAGCCGGGCCCGACGGTTTAACGTGCCCTCCGAAGCACGAAAGCGCTCATTTGTAATGCCACTTTACGGTCACCCATCCGACGCCTGGCCGGTTTATTTCTATATATTTCAAATTATCGTCATCGCCATCGTCGTCGTCATCGGCCATTTTTATTGTCCCCACTGCTGGGGCACTGGCCTTCCTTATGGATGGATAAGGAGAACGGGTCATGACCACGGATTGGTGGGTTTGAACGACTGCAAACGCAGCCGGTACCAACGGCTTAACCAGCCTTCTGAAGCATGGAGGAGCTGGAGATAGTAAATTTTTGGTCACCCATCTCGTGACCGACTATTGCGAAAGCTGCTTAACCTAACCAATCGCAGGCCGAGCGCGTGAACCACTGCGCCACGGGCTCCTCGATTTCAATTTATATAAAGACTCATTAGCTATAGTCAAACATAACTGTTTTAAATAACCTATTGACATGATAGTAAATTTTTAAATAGAAATTTGACATGACTACGTACATCTTATGTTTTGCGCGCACTGTTCATTGAACTAAAGCAACTTTTACGGATGAGAGATTGATGAGAGATTTGACGAAATGATGTCATCCCGTGACCACCAGCTGAAAAGGTGCCGAAAAAATACACAGCTACACAGAACCACCATATAGTTAATAGAATTTTAGGAAAAAAATGGTCCGGCTTGTCTCGCCATATTTCGACACGTCGCGTCGCCACTGTAACGCATACAATAATAACTAGATTCAAACAAATACAAGTCATATTATTATATAACATGTAATAACATTGGGCATTCCTATTACATCTAACTATTGGTTTTCATCCAATCAACATTTCATCGAACCCTCGATATTTTTGCTGTCAAAATATCCGAAATCGGGTTTTAATTAACAAACTAATCTCCTGCGTACCAACAGTCGACCGCCATTCTAATTTGTAATAGAGCTGAGTATGAAATTGCTACTACAAAGACTAATCGCTGTGAAGACTTCGAATTTGATTTGTGGCTACAGTGCTTTGTGCATGCGACGACAAACGCGTTTCAATAACTCAATTTCGTTTCGGGATTGGACGCAATTAAAGCACAATTTGAAGTTGATTCATGTGAAAAACATTAAGCTGAGCTATTTAGCGATTATTAAGCAAGATATTATGAGTGACTGAATATATTGAAATCGCAGGTAGAGCGTGCCAATGCCAACCCCAAACGACTTGATCTTGACCTTTAACAAATCTGACATCTGTCACTTTCGTATTGTTAGAGCTACCTTAAGGGCGCGCTCTAGGCCAAAAGCAAAAGTAATAACTGCAACGGCGAACTGCAAAGGAAATTTACTATATAATTCTCCGGCCCCATTCGGCCGGTCCGGAATGAAGAAATGAAGGAAATTCTTTTTTTAAAGGAAATATAAAGGTTATTTACAAAAAATATATAACATAAGCCCTGCCTTATCTATAGTGTAATTATACTAAAAAGTTCCAAGCTTTATTTTAATGTATTACTTGAATAGTAGCAGTTTATCGTGTTAATTATAGTGATTTTGAGGCAACTTCGCAATTTTTTTCTATCGAGAAAATTTTATTCAATCGTGTTTTTGAGTAACATAGTCACTAGTGTTAGTCCTGTAGTTTGCTGCATCTTAATTTGAAATTAAGTTTTTCATTAATATTGATATTACAGACGATCATGTAAAGCAATCTGATTTTCGTTGGCCTATAGCGGGCCCTTAAATTGAAACTCTGATAATTAAATCGCACCGTAAAATATGAGCCATTTACAAATCACAGTATTTACCAAACAATCAAAATTAATTTACTGTTTTAAAGTAATTGTTTTCCGTTCCACCGTTGTAAACTCGTACAATAAACAAATAGCTGGTGAATAAATTGAAATAAAACACTCAGTTGAGGGGAAAAAGCTTTTTATCCTAATGAATATTGGGCGGTTTTAGCGTAAAACTCTTGCAACAGGAAAATGGCTTAATTTGCGAGACAATTCTTCTTGCAACATCTGTCGGAGCGATTCGGCCCCTTTCCCTTCGATTCTATTCCATTCGTTAACGGCATTTTTTTTTGATAAATTGTTTTTAATTCGTACAAAACGAGATTATCCTAATTTGAATTAACGAGGAGGTTCGTGAAGGAGTGTTCACACACCAAAATCTTTACGATATTTTTATATGTTTTGGTATATGTATGTTGTGGTCTATGTTTTGGCTGCAACTTCGTGAGTCAAGTGAATGAAAAGTCAAACCGCACTAACCTGCTTCATACTTCGGTCCTTTTGAAAGTATTTGAGATTATACCTCTTAAGGAATGGCAGGTAATTCTAATAAAGTAGGTACATTTTTTTTTATATATAATTAAATATTTCCATACAATCACACCAATTATATAGCCCACGTTAAGTATCATAAGAACTTGTGTTATGGATACTAGATAACGATTAAACATACTTATATTTTTTTTTTGTAAATACACATAATTTATATATTAAACACACAGACCAAGAAAAATAGACATGTTCATGCATACAAATATTTGTCTTGTCCGGGATCGAACCCGGGACCTTTGGCGCAGAAGGCGGGGTTAGTACAGCTGCGCCACACAGGTCGTCCATATTAATTACATGTACTCAATTCAAAAAATCCATTAGCCATAAAACAATACTTTGCCTCGTTACACTTCTAGTATATTATCCATCTACATATTTTTTAATCATATGCGTTTACAGAGTCTAGACTGAGAACAAGTATTTAAGAACAGCGTAACCTAAAAATACAAATATTATTTTATTACTTGAATCAATACGAAAATAAATTTATTGGTTAAAACATAAGACGTTTCGAATATACAGATAATATACAGACACATGTCTCGAAAATAATGAAATCAATCTATAGTACCTATTGTACTGAAAACAGCTCTACGAAATTAGTATGACGAGATTTCCTGGCATTCAAATTGGACATTGGAAATCTCTCAACTCGAACATTCGTTAGGACTCTAGAATATTCTATCACGATTCAACACCGCCGGGACGTTTTAGTATGCTTTCTGATGTAAATTGAATTGATTCGGTATCAGGACTAATGGTTTATTTAAAATGAATCACAATGTCAATGGAAAGCTTTTAGATTTCGAACATTATTGTCAAATTCGCGCTAAGCTCTTTGGTATTGTGAAGGCGACTTAACAAAACCCTTTCTGAATGTTGATCACTTTTACAAAGGTCGGAAAGCAAATTAATCCTGAGTGATTACTATTGTGACAAAGAAAACACTTTTAACTTTAGTTTATCACTGAAATTACAGTTTTATGAGCATACTTGCAATATTTTTACTGTTTACTGTATCCAAATACCTAAAATTTCTCGACTACTACGCAATTGAAAACCTACTGCACCCTGTCAGCTGATCACGCACATAACTTATCATTTAAGATATCCTCACACACACACACACACATACATTATATACACGTACAGATTACATTATTTACATCACACACACAACATATTTACTATTATTGGTGCCTCATTAGTTCTAAGGAATTTTTAGTTTGTAATTAAGATTAATTCCTTTTTTTTTATGTACTCTGTTTTTTTATTTTATTACCCAGTATGCCGTATGGTGACGGCCTAAGAATATAAGTGTCACCACTCCCTTACATGCCTGGGATGTCGTAAGAGTCGACTAAGAGGCTCGACGCATTGAATACCTGTGCGAGAGAAGGAAAAAACAAACCCTCTACCAACCCGTCTGGCCAGCGTGGTAGCAGTAGGCTAATAACCTCCTATGAACGCCACAATAGGCGTGAGCTAGGAGAGGCTTATGTCCAGCTGTGGACGTCCACAGGCTGGTGATGATGATGATGGCATGTAACATGCTAAATTAGGAGTACCTAATATCTGTGGGTGGGCCTGGCGACCTGTAGCTCAGGTATCTATTGCAGATACCTATTTCAGGCACCAGTTCCTCACAAATATAGGATCTGTCCTTTACATCAAGCACTTATATAAGTAATGTTTATTTGTGATGGAAGAATAAATCAATTCTTATTTTTTTATTTATTTTTGAAGTGAAAACTTCTTTACTAAACCCGCT
Organism: Chrysoteuchia culmella; assembly: GCA_910589605.1. Lineage (NCBI taxonomy): Eukaryota > Metazoa > Arthropoda > Insecta > Lepidoptera > Crambidae > Chrysoteuchia > Chrysoteuchia culmella. The sequence continues at coordinate 24,195,009 of OU342647.1, forward strand.
GTCTACGCCAGAGGTCCCGTGTTCGATCCCCGGACAAGACAATTATTTGTGTGCATGAACATGTCTATTTGTCTTGGTCTGGGTGTTTAATATGTATATTATGAATGTGTTTACAAAAAAAAAGTATATTAGTATGTTTATTTTATCTGTTATCTATCCAGGACACATGTTCTTCATGAACCTTAACGTGGGCTAGACAATAGGTGTGATCGTATGAAGTTTATTTATTTATTTATTTAACTTTAATATATAATAATTACACACTAGATGTAATAACGTCAATAACTGCAATACTATTTACTGTAATGAAAATAAAGATAAAAAAAAACTTCACTTCATCTGTACACGTATAATTTATTTAACTAAAATTTGCCGAAAATGTTACACAAAATATATTTAAAATAAGTAAAATTAATAACGCAAACGTTGAAATTAAAATAAAAAATTTAAGGGGAAAAAAATATCCGAATTACCCCAAAAAAATATTCAACTTAAAAAAAGGGAAATTGCATTATTATAAAAAACGGTGTGGTCGGGGGGTGTTGATGGGCATGGGTGTGATGGGATGAGAGCCGACGGTTTGTAAAAATGCAACTAAAACTTGGTAGCCCGACGGTGGGGTTATTGGAATTTGGAAAATATTTCACTGGTGATTCAATCGATCACCAGTGAAATCGGAATTAGATGGGAGGATAACACTTCTTAATAAAGGTTAAAACATAAACTAGAATTAAATAAACACCAAAAATATCGAAACTTACAAGCTAAAACCGGATATATATAAAAAAAAGACAATAGCTACAATGTAGTCCCGTGTACCGATCCGGCCACAAGCACGGGCAACCCGGGCACCGACGGCCCGTCCGGAACCGCTATACGCACAAATGGTCGTGCAGGAGCACCGGCGAGACGACCGTCCGCCCCCAGCCCTCCGTAAGCCGGACAGGAAGGTTCCCAGGCGGAGACCACCACGTGAACGACGGGAGACAGAGGGCAACGAGGTCCTCGGTTAGCCCGTACGGTTTAGCTAAAAAACAAACACACCCTATCACTACTACATCCACACGAAAGTAACTAGCAAACTCAAAACCCACCCCTAATGCACCGGAAATACCCTCGACTTACCCAGTAAACCTGGCTTCCAAATTAAATTACACGGTTATAGCGGCTGAATTACACAGCCGCCTCAAAACACAGGACAGCAATGGCTTATTTGCCAATTCCACCGATTATAATTATGTTGATGGTTTGATAAAAATAACACGCCACGACGAATTCAAGAAAATATCTGACGAAAAAATCCAAACAGATCGCCTTGACAACGCAAGCAGAAAAAAAACTCATTTGAAAATTCAAAAGTGACACAAGAAAAACTGCCAGCAAATAAACATGGAGGTTTTACATATTTAAAGATAGGACCACACACAATTGAAAGATAATTAATTCGGCGGCGCCGAAGGTCGACAACTAGTAGCGGTTATTTAACGCTACAATACCTATATTACTTATATATGTTTCTCTAATCACTCCACCAGGAATTAATAATTTGTATAATGATATTCCCTTTACTTGTTATTATTTTAATTAAATACAGATATCCTCTAGTTAATATGTTATAACACACCGCAAAGGGATACATTGAATTGTCTGTATATTAATTTACACTATACATAATACTGTTCAGTCGAATTAATCAAAGGAAGACACAAATTACTCGAGCTATCTATTGTTAGCTAACAATACGCACATATAAACTTTAACGAATTTTGGTACCTGTTGGTTTGGTTTGTTTGGTTAAACAATGTGGTTAGTTTAATGTTACAACAAAAACTATGAGTGTTAAATGGGTGGTAAGGTAAAATTGACAATAATTCAAAAATACGTATAATATTAATTGCTCGTTTGAATAAATAATATTTTTTTTGAAAATTTGATTTGAATAAATTGTTTTAGTCTGACGCCATAACAACAATGTTATCAGCATTGTTGTGTTCCGGCAGTTAAAGATAAGATAGCCAGTTCCTCAGTGTTTGGGGATTCCAGGAGAGCCTCGCTTCCATCTTCAGCCTTACCAATATTTAACATGAGGGGCCCAATTCTCCTAATGCTTACCATATTTTAGCTATAATTTATGAAGTTCAGCCGTTTGAAGATCATCAGCTCATTTCCTACATTCACTATCATTTTATTTACCTTAATGGACTAATGGCCTTCGAACGGCTAAGCAGATCTTCATAACTTATAGCTAAGAACCATCTCGACTATGTTAGCTTTCAAATAAATAAAAAAAGTATCAAAATTGATCAATTCGTATATTTCGGAGCTACGTTACCTCAAACAGACGTAGTCACACTAACCACCGGTGGCAATAAAAAATAATTTTACCAATTCGTATAAAGTAGGTAACTGAAATTTGCTAGTCAAATCTGTCAAATCGTATACATTTTTAAAGCATGAACCCTGTATAAGTAAAATAATAACGTAAAAATAACTTGGTGCAACGGGCGATAAGAGTTACAAATTTATCACAAGACCTGGAGCCCAATTCTGTCAATGCTTAGTCACAATCGTATTCCAATGGTGTTCTAATGGTAGTGCTGTTTTACACAGTTCTTGTTACAACAGTATAAATAAACACTACTATTGAAACTTCATTAAGAGACGATTATGACATAAATTTAGCAGAATTGATCCCCTGTTGTATACTTCCGCTTGACAGATCGAGTTGAAATTTGAAAACTGTAAGCAAATCTGATGCCATGATTTAAACATGGTAGCCTTGACCTTATGAAGGGACCAGGACGGTCTGCAGAGTACTCAACTCTTCGATGAGTTACAGCACACATACTTATCGTGTGTAGGCGCGTTGAAACGGTCTTGGTAAGGGGATAGCCATACACTTAGTGACATGAGTTACAGTAAAATATTATCTTAATTAAAAAAAAAAAGTATAAAACAAAACTAAATTTGAAAATTTTAAAACCCCACAAAAAACCTCTTCTAAAGTTAAAAATAATATTAATCTATCTAAATTAGGTTCTGATATATTACGATTATTATAGACGTCAGGGACCGATATGTATTGCTAGGCTGACGTCACAATACTATGTCGCGTCTTAAATAACAAACCGAAATATTTAAAAAATCATGTTTGTTGGGAAATCACGTTTAAAGTTGTGAAAATGCCTCAAAATGCGACACAGATTATAACGGTGTAAATTTAGGCGATAATTGACGCAGTACGTTAGGTCAAGTATACTGTATAAGATAATCTATCAAATAGATATAAAAAAAGCCTACTTATAGTGATTTAATTATTGTTATAAATAATTTTCAAGTTAATGATAGTGACATATTCATACTTGTTTACAAATACATCAAATGACTAAATATTATAAAACCAAAACGAAATAAGTTTAGAAAGCGCATTTTAAAATCAAGCTCGTAGTAGTATAAGCTCTGACTCTGACCTGTATATAATATAGCAAACTATTTAGTCATACAAGATGCCAGTACCTTGTTCCTTTTGGCGCAAGACTGGAAGTTGTCATTTCATGAATATTCTTCGGCTCGTCGCGGCACTCAAAAAGAGACACAGTAAACGTTTCTTTCACATTTTGATACATCTGTGAGAATGTACCTCTTCTTTACGTTTATTTATTTCAGTTTTTGATTGAATGTCAAAAAGTAGATTTTTGGGTTATTTCGGTTTGTTACTAAATGCCTGATGTATTTCGCTCATAGTGGTCCTCGATGTTAGGAAAATAAATATTATTTTAAACTTTTTAAGAATGTTTATTCCATGTCAATTGACTAGATTACTTTTATATTTATGATAAATTTTAAATAGATAAATATTGGAAAAGTTAACTCGGCCACAAGTGAATTCTCAGATGGGACCCATGGTATATAAACAGCATTGAAAAATGCAAAAAATAAAAAATCATAGTGTTGGAGAGCTAAGTGGACTGTATGTGATTTTAATGGGAGGATGATGGAAACACTCAGTTTATGACTAAAAACTAATTTAATCACAAGAATATCAACTGATACAAAAACACAAGGCAAGGAGACACTGACAAGTAAAAGCAAAACAAAACGTCATTACAAAAATATAAATTGATCGTATCAAAAAAGGTGGCATCTCAGCCAGTCGCCAACATACCGGACCCCCAGTGGAACACTAACAACCAGCGGTGGCTACTGGCTGGGAAGCAGCTTCCATTAAGACTAGCTTACGGGCCGGTCGGCGCAGTATGCCGCCTTTAGTGCGGACGTCTGCCACGCGGACCGCTCCGTCTAGCCCTGGGTAGGTTGACACTATCCTTCCTAACGGCCATAGGCCACGAGGAAGGGTAGGGTCGACGATCAGCACCACGTCTCCCTCACTGAAATTTATTGTGTTGGTGGAGGGTCCTCTTGCTCGGAGCGTGGGCAGGTACTCGCGCAGCCATCGTGCCCAAAACTGATCTGCCAGACGTAAGCTTCGACGCCAGTCGCACCTTCTGTCTAAGTCTGCATCTGTGAGCGTGCTGGTCCAAGGTGCGACTGAAGAGGAGCCCAGGATGAAGTGGAAAGGTGTGATCGCTTCTGGTGAGTCGGGTGAAGATGGCACATATGTGAGAGGTCTCGAATTTATTATGGCCTCTGCCTCGAGGAGTAGTGTGGAAAGTACATCTTCTTTTAATACTTTTTCGGCGAGGCAGGCTCTCAGGGCTGTCTTCACGGTTCTCACCAATCTTTCCCACGCTCCGCCCATGAACGGTGATGCCGGTGGGATGAAACGCCATTCGATTTTGTGGTTTGTGGCGTATGCTTGCACTGCGTCGTCTTGTAACGAGCGTAGCTCTCGGGAGGCTCCGACAAAGTTGGTACCATTATCGGTAAATATTGTTGAAGGCGAACCTCGGCGAGCAATAAAACGTCTCAGGCTCATAATGGCAGCATCTGATGAAAGTGAGGTGACAAGTTCTAAGTGGATGGCTCTCGTTACTAGGCAGGTGTACAGCGCGACGTAGCGTTTTTCTCGGCGTCGGAATATTGTGACAGTGATCGGACCAAAATAATCTAGGCCAACGTGCGTGAACGGCCTCTTGTGATGGTCGAGTCGCTCTTCGGGTAGATTGCCAATTCTAGGTTGAGCAGGTTGGCCCTTCCACCTTCTGCATTGGAGACAGGCTTTGGCTACGCTACGGATGCTGTCTCTTGCTTTGAGTATCCAAAACTTCTGCCTGACCTCATTAAGGACGAGTTCGTTAAAACAATGAGCGGCGTGAACATGCTCGTGAAGGATGAGAAGCCGTGTGACGTGATGGCGACCGTCCAGAATTGCAGGCGATATGGCTCTCTCACTCACTCCTGGCGCATACTTTATCCGTGAGTCCAGTCGCAGCAAGCCATCATGGTCAAGAGTCGGCGCGAGTTTTGCTATTCGGCTGTTTTTGGGCACGGGCTGTGAAGATTCGACTGCTTTCAGCTCATCTGGGAAGCTATCTTTCTGAGCTCGTTGGAGTATCATCTTCTCAGCTGTTATAATGTCCGCCGCGTGAAGTTGTGAAGGAGATGTGGTGCCGTCGACGTATAATTTAGAATTTCGATCTAATGGCCGAGATAGTTTAAACCGGAACATTCGCGCACCGTGGAGAACACGGGCGGTGGCGCGCAAAAGGCGCAGCCAAGAGCTAAAACGCGTCGCGTCAGGTACTGGACTCGAGAACGGGACGTCGAGGAGCAGCCCCACCAGCTCCGACTTTAACTCGAGATCTGGTAGAGTCTCCTCGATGTCAGCAACTCGCTCGGTCGGCCAAGCGTATGGCGGCTGTAACAGAAACGGGGGACCTGTAAACCATCGATGAGACTGTGTGAGGTTTAATTTTTTTGGTTTTGTGGCATCGTCGGCGACGTTGAGAGAGGTAGGGATCCACCTCCAGTTGGACGGGTTGGTGGTTTCCAATATCTCTCCCAACCTGTGAGCCACGAATGGTTTAAACGCCCGAGCATCACTCCGAATCCACTTGAGGACGGTGGTTGAGTCTGTCCAAAAAGTGGTTTCGGAGGGCTTGATTCGATGAGCTTTCAAAATTGTTTGCGCGAAACGAGAGGCTATAAGCGCAGCTTGTAACTCAATGCGTGGAATCGAAACCGGTCTTAAGGGTGAAACGCGTGCTTTACTGCCGATTAGAGTTGTAGATACAGAGCCGTCATCGTAAGTAAAACGCCAATAGGCAACGCATGTGTTAGAAATTATGACCATAAGTACATTTATCAATGGATATGTAATTAAAATTCTACTGAAATGTTATATAGCTTCAATTGTAGTTAAATTGAAGTATTGTTATACGGGGAATAAAGAAATAAAACCTTAGAAATCTTTCAACAATTACTGGAATTTATTAAATAAAAGCGACAATTTAAAAATGTTCTTTCAAATAATGATTATTTAAAACACAACTTTAAACACATAACACATTTAATTAACATAATCTTTACCCTTAAGGAGAACATCAAGTATCACCTCAAATAAAATTAATCGAGAATAACACAGTATTAGAAAAGAATAAAACAGTGACTATTACGGGAGAATAAAACAGTAATAATTAGGGTAGAATAAAACAGTATGGAAACACTTAGCTAGACCTCTAAATAAAAGTGAATCAAGTTCAAACAGTATTAAATTAAAATAGAATAAAACAATATTTAAGTAGAATTAGACAGTATTAAAGTACTTAGCTTTTAGACCGCTCTGCTCGACTCACCACACAAGACTGTCCACAAAATGTGTCCTCCATGCTCAGAGGGAGCCAAAAGAGGAGGGGATTCTCCCGCCATTTTAACAACTCATCCGTGAAAATAATAAATTTGCTACAGTGGCGCCAACAAGTCAAATTAATTATTTTATGAAAATAACATACTTTAATTAAACTATTTGTACTAACTTATAATATAAATATTATTAACATTATTTATAACTTAATTTAACAAGATACAATACATGTTCAATATTTGTATTACAAAAATGATTAAGGAAAATAACAGGAAGTAAACGGAAACCTGACTATTTGTCAATCGTCTGACCAAAACATCTTTTTAGTAATTTACTGTTATTAATTATCGATATTAATATTTTGATAAACCAATATCGATAAGCTTCAATAATATAATGAATTTAATGTTAAATTTACATAATAATTATTAATTTATTATCTGCTAAACAGGAAATAACCAACTTAAGAATAGTCGTCTTTGTCAGATAATCAAATCACATTTTTTTAACAGAATTTGGTTAAATGAAGGAGAAAGGTGAAGAAGAATGTTAATGAGTATGTATTCTAATATTAATTTCATGACTTTATAAGCAGTAATTGACAAATAAATTTAAATTCAAAATTGAATATTCTTACACATGCGTAGGCTTGTTCGCCACCATCGGCTACTACATGCAATTGTGTATCTACTAAATCTGTCCTAGTCATATACCAACGAGGTATTTTTATGTTGGACGCGACCTGCAATTGTGAAAACCAGTCTTCAGATTCGCTTACGTACGTATCGGGGAGCGGTGAGTCCCAGCCGACCCCTGCCCTCCATAGTTTCTGTATCAAAATGCGGCCCCAGATGATGACAGGCATTAAAAAGCCGAGGGGGTCATAGACCTTCATGACGTTAGACAATAGACTTCGTTTGGTTAACGTGTCGGCCGGTAACTGCGAAACTGCGCGGAAACCCAGTGAATCCTGACTTGGGTTCCACTTAACACCCAATACGCCGACCTCGCTACTAGGCGGTAAATAGACGTCGGAGGTCGCGTCGCTTCGAAGTTCCTTTGGGATAAGTGAAAGTGCTTCCGGATCGTTTGACGTCCACGCGCGCATCTCGAAACCACAGCCTTTATGAACGGTGACTACATCGGCGGCCAGCTGCGCCGCGTCGGCGACACTGGAGTGGCTACCTAGATAGTCGTCCATATAATGGTCGTCAATTATTGCCTTACAGGCGGCGGGGTACTCGGCTTGGAATGTTTTAGCATTTTTGTTTTTAATGTAGAGTGCGATGAACGGACTTGAAACCGCGCCGAAAATCATGGAGGACATGCGGTACTCTTTCAGCACGCCGTCTTTGTTACGCCAGAGAAAGCGTTGGGCGTCTCTGTCTCTTGGAGCAATTTTTATTTGAGGAAACATCTCTTTGATGTCACCGTTTAGAGCCACGGCGCCTTCTCTGAAGCGGAACAGGATGTCCAGAAGAGAACAAAGCAAGTCCGGGCCTTGTAGGAGCAAACAGTTTAAACTGACACCCTTCGTCATCGCTGCGGCGTCGTGGACTGCTCTGAGCTTCTTCTTTTGGGGGTGAAATACGCCGAAAATAGGCAGGTACCAGCGAATGCCAGTGTCTGTATCAATGCAGGAACCATTTGGAGGTTTTCTTTGATGATAGGTGATGGGTTCGCACTCTTCAGCGTAGCCTTTTGCGATAACATCACCTATGAATTTGTGAAAGGCTGTGGCAAACGATTCATCTTTCGACATCTGGCGTTCAAGGGCCTTGAAGCGGGACAAAGCCTGCGGGTAACTGTCAGGTATAGTCTTCGGCAGTTCTTTCTTCCAGGGTAGGCCAACCTCAAAATGTCTGTCATCAAGTTGGCGCGCCGACGATTCGACGATGTCTACGGCTCGTTTATCGTCATCGTTTGGGCGAGGGGCGCTTTTCGTTATGCCTAAGGCATCGATGTCGTATTGACTTTTGATGAGAATGTCTAAATCGTCCGATACGTGGTTCACGAATTCGAGTGGCTTAGACGAAACGGAAAGCGCGCCGTGAATTACCCAACCTAACAAAGTCCTTGAGGCGACAGGATCGCTCTTCTTGCCGCACCGCACTTCGCGACTCAAAGACAGGTGCCAATCGGGCGCACCAATGAGGACAGTAGGGGTGACGTCAGTGTCAGTGTACGAAAGTTCGTCGCATAAGTCAACCAAATGATCGTAATCTGAGAAGTTAATTTTGCCTGGGTGTTGCGCGCGCAACCCCAGAGGTTTGATCGCCCGCGCGTGTTTCACTAAATATCGGTCAGACAGGTTTCGACCTCGAATGTAAAAGTCTACGTAACTTACGTCGACTTCTTTCATCATACCACTGACGCCTTCGATACGCAGCCGCTCCTGACAGGTGGGTTTCGCGCCGATGCGCGCAGCAACCTCTCCGTCAACGAGCGTCGCGGTACTGCCCTCATCGAGTAACGCCGTCGTGTGGAACTCGCCGTCAGGACCCTCGAGTACGATCGGGACTACCTTCAGCAGCCCGCGAGGACGGTCGGTTGACCGCGAAGTCCCTGTGGCATCAATCAAAGTATCAGACGTATTTCCAATTTTGACAGATGGTTCAAATTCGTTGGTTAGATTGTCAACGTTGACAGCAGTGGTCGATTCGGCAAACAAAGTTTGAATGTTGTTGCATTGGCTGTTAGATACGCTAGGTTTGGAGTTTGCTGTCACTGTGCCGTGAAGGAGCGCGTTGTGACGTCTCGGACATCCGTCTACTCCACAACGTTTGGCGCGACAAAAATTCCAAGTGTGTGGACTGGACTTCAAACACCGGTAGCATATCTTTGTCTCACGGACCCATCGCCATCTATCGTCTATTGAAAGCGCTAAAAAGACTTTACAGGTTTTAATGTTGTGAGGTCCTTGTTTACAATAGGTACAACGCTCGGGCCCTTTGCTGCTAGATACGGTGGTGTGAATTGTTTCCTTCTTCAATTGAAATTTATTAGTAGGATACGGTGTGTTCTGTGCCTTAACCGTACTGTCAGCAACAAAGTTATATTTCAACTGTTTATCAGCCTCTACTAAAAGAAAGCGTGACAAAATTTCTAATTTTGTGAAATTTGGTTGATCGGATGCATAAATGGAAGCAAAGTCTGTGAAACGAGCGCGCGTGTGCTCGCTCAACTTTACCAATATGCACCGAAAGAGCTCTGGTGACGATAAATACTCGCTCTGTTTAAGCAGTTTAAGCGTTGTCACGAAATTGCGTAATTTATTTGCTAAGCGGTTTAAGTCTTCGGGAGAACTTAGCTTAGGACTGTTGCGTAGCTCGGCGACCTCGCGGGCGACGAGAAGTTCCGGGCGCGCGTACGTCTGCTCCAGGGCCCTCACGATGTCGTCCGGTTCCCCAGAAGTCCACAGGAGAGACGCCACGGACTGGTACGCCGGACCGCGCACAGCGTTGTTTAAACGATCTAAGTTATCTGACGGAGAGAAATTAGTTTTAGTTCGTTCGTAACTACTCTTGAACGCCATCCATTGACTAACTTCGCCCGAGAACGTGACGAGTTCGGGTCTCTTTGGTCTGTTAGAAAAAGCGTTTATAGCTCTGGTAAGCTGCGTGACAGGGCATTCAGACGTATTTAATTGTTGTGTCACGTCGTTGTTGTAATTGTTACCGGCGGCGCGTGTAACTATCGACGGGGCTGCAGGGGTGACATTCGGTACGTAGAACGATACCGTGTTGGTAGGAGCGGCCGGCTGTGAATGTTGTCCTTGGGGTTTACCCAAGGTGACAGTCGGTGCCTCACCAGGCATGTTCGCGGTAGTTACCGTAGCCATGTTCTGCTCGAAAACCCACGTAGCAGTGCGTTTTGCTGAATCACAATGAGAACGTGAACAACGGGATTTAGATGACTTATCTGATGCTTCCAAAGCGGCTAGTCTGGCTTGTAGCTCCGTCGCTTCCACCTCAGCCTCGAGACGGGCAAGCTCGCGCTCGCGCTCCGCCTGCTGTCGCACAAGCTCGCGCTCGCGCTCTACTCGGCGCCGCATTGCGTCGGCTTCGATGGCCAGTTTCTGAGCGCGGACGGTCGCCGAAGACCTCGAGGAGTGAGTGCCGCTACGAGAAGGTGCTTTGGCATTTGCGTCTAAATCCGAAATAGATCGAACACTTGGGCGATTTGCGAGGCTAAGTTGCGCCTGGTCGCAAGAGTCGGTGCCCACGGGCTGTGTGGACGAACTAGTTGGCAATGCCGAAGCACCCTCCGTGGCTGTGGCCGAAACCGGCCGGTCGCCACCCGGCGAGTGTGCGGGTTGCGTCCGCTCGACTTCCATGGCCGAAGCCGGCCGGTCGCCGCCCCGTGAATGTTCACGACATTCGGGCTGCGGCCGATCGACTTCCGTAGCCGTGTCCGCGTTTGCCTTGCTTTGACTGCGTGTTTCCACCATGGTGAATGAATACAAATGACGAAATTACTGTTTACTAGGCGAAATGAAAAACTTACGTCAAAATGAAAATTTTGAAAATGGTTTGTTTTTATGGCGAGAATGGACCAAAATGTTGGAGAGCTAAGTGGACTGTATGTGATTTTAATGGGAGGATGATGGAAACACTCAGTTTATGACTAAAAACTAATTTAATCACAAGAATATCAACTGATACAAAAACACAAGGCAAGGAGACACTGACAAGTAAAAGCAAAACAAAACGTCATTACAAAAATATAAATTGATCGTATCAAAAAAGGTGGCATCTCAGCCAGTCGCCAACACATAGATTACTTTTCATTATATTTTATTATTTCCCTCGCCTTTGAGATTTCCTCTCAAGCAGACCTTTTTACACCTGAAAAATATGCTTGCTAAGGAAGATTATTTAATCTAACCATTATCTCCTTACTGCAAAAGCTCACAGTGAAAGTTGTGAATATGAGCGCCGTGATGCCATTACTCTAAAGAAGGAGACACCCGTTTTGAATGTTGAAATGTGAATTCTCACGTGATAAATGCATTTAGTTAGCGCGTTGCAGCATCCTGGGACTCCTGAGTGATCTAAGTTTTTCGGGTAAGTTCTCAACTGGCTATGACATTACGATTTTTTATTTTCTTTCGCTTTAAATACATTATTATTATAATGTAGCCTATACTTTAACATTTTTGCTAAATTATTATTAAAGTATACGCTGCATTAAATACCACATCATCATCGTCATCAGCCTGTGGACGTCCACTGCTGGACATGACATGATAAACTTCTATAATAAATTTAATGTCTTGACTCCGGAACAATTTGGCTTTCAGAAGGGTAGGTCGACTACTCTTACATGCTTTAACCTAATTCATAATGTTATTTTAGGCCTTGATAAAAAACAGCATACTACTGTACTCTTTTCGATATGTCCAAGGCGTTCGATTTTGTAGTACACGAAGTATTACTAGACAAATTGGAAAAATATGGAATTCGTGGAAGTTGTCATTCTTGGATATATACCTACTTAAACAATAGGCAGCAATGCGTGGAGGTTCGTAGCATCGTATTCGTAACGACGCTAATGTAGATGTAGCAGATCGCTCGAACTATAGAACCAAATAAATTTGGCGTACCTCAGGGTAGCGTGTTGGGCCCTATATTATTTCTAATATACATTAACGACTTGCCAAAAGTAACTAAAAATCAATGTATAATGTTTGCTGATGATATTTCTATTACTGTTTAATCAAATAATTCTGACGACTTAGAGAGCTACGAAAATGACATAAATACGACAGTTAATAATATAATTATGTACCTTAATGCAAATAATTTGAAATTTTGTTAATTTTAATCTAAGAGGACGCTCGGTAAAAGATATAAATGTATGTCATAACGACAAAATCATTGCAAGAAAGGACAATGTCACATTTTAAGGAATTGAATTAAATATAAGATTAAACTTTGCTACTCACGTGCATAAGGTCTAGAATAAAATCAATAGGTTCGTCTATGTCATAAGGCGATTAACAAAGAAAACCTCTCTCAATGTGACCTTGTCGGCTTATCATGGTAATGTCGCTTCAAATATAGCTTATGGTTTAATATTGTGGGAAAATGGAACTGACGTTCATAAAGTATCGTCGTCGTCGTCTCAGCCACATGATACCCACTGCTGGGTATAGGCCTCCCCCAAGGATCTCCACGACGATCGGTCCTGTGCTGCCCGCATCCAGGCTTCCCGCGACCTTCACCAGATCGTCGGTCCACCTTGTGGGGGGCCTACCCACGGAGTGTCGTCCGGTACGCGGTCGCCATTCCAGAACCTTTCCGCCCCAACGGCCATCGGTTCTTCTCGCTATGTGTCCCGCCCACTGCCACTTCAGCTGAGCAATCCTTCGAGCGATGTCAGTAACTGTAGTTCTCCTGCGGATCTCCTCATTTCTGATTACCTTGAGCCTCCTTATCAGACCCATAGTTAGCGACCACGTTTCACTGCCGTAAGTCATCACTGGCAACACACACTGGTCGTAGTTGTCGTCTTGAGAAACTGAGGTAAGTTGGACGCGAAGATTTTATGGAGCTTCCCGAACGTTGCCCATCCGAGTTGGATTCGACGAGAGATCCCTTTCTCAAAGTTGGACTTACCTAACTGGATTGTCTGTCCAAGGTAAACGTAATGGTCAACAACTTCGAGTGTAGTGTTCCCAACGTGAACTGTAGTGGGAATGACATGGGAATTCGACATGATTTTCGTTTTATCCATGTTCATCCTAAGACCCACTCTTTAGGAAGCACTTCGTAGATCTTCGAGCATTGTGTTCAGGCCCTCCAGGGTCTCAGCCATAAGGACTAAATCATCGGCAAAACAAAGGTGTGTCAGATACTGGCCATTTATGTTGATGCCGCGTCCTTTCCAGTCCAAAAGCTTAAAGATGTCCTCCAACGCAGCTGTAAAGAGTTTCGGAGAAATGACGTCTCCCTGTCTCACACCTCGCTGCAGTTGGATGGAATTTGTGCTCTGGTTCTGTAATCGGACCGACATGGTGGCATGTTCGTATAAGTACCTTAACGCCTCTACATACCTTTAATCCACTTGGCACCTGCAGACCTTAGACTGCAGCACCGCCCAGGTCTCAATCGAATCAAAGGCTTTTTCATAGTCCACGAACGCCAAGCAAAGTGGCAGATTATACTCTTCGGTCTTGTGTATAACCTGCCGCAGCGTATGGATGTGGTCTATGGTACTGAAGCCTTTTCGGATCCAGCTTGTTCGGGAGGTTGGAAGTCGTCGAGCTTGCGAGCAAGACGATTCGTGATGACTCTCGAAAACAACTTTTAAACATGGCTTAAAAGTGAGATGGGTCTGAAGTTCTTTAACCGGGTCTTGTCACCCTTTTTAAAGAATAAAATTACCTCACTTATATTCCATGCTCTTGGCGTTTTGCCTTCGACGATAACGGAATTGAATAGCTTCTGGAGGACTTTGAGCTTACCGCCCGCTCTCAGAAGTTCCGCAGTAATTCCATCATCGCTCGCCGCCTTGTTGTTTTTCAGTTGCTTGAGAGCCATACTAATCTCGTACAGGCTGACGTCCGGGTTATCTTCGGTGAAGTGTCGGGTAAGCTTGGCTCTGGGGTCTTTAGCCTTGCTTTCAACAGGTGTCTGCGTGGAATATAACTGCCCATAGAAACTCTCGATCTCCCTCAGGATTTCAGGTTTCGTAGAAATGATGCGACCGTCGTCAGTTTTCAGCTTCGTCATCTGGCTTTGCCCAATAGACAGATCTCTCGCGAACACTTTGGAGCTTTTCTTACGCTCGATAGCCTCTTTAATACAGTTCGTATTAAATTGGCGAAGGTCGCCTGTCAAAGACTTAGATCTGCCTATTTAGTTGCCGATAGCGATAAGCATCCGCTGAGCTGATTTCACGTCTCTGATCCATGAGTAGGAGTGTGTGGTCGGAGAGTTTCTTTAACTTGGTACGGTGGGTCTTAAATAACCTAGACCCTACCGTACGGACAGTGTCCACCACCATGTTGTGTAGATCGTCCACATCTATGCTGTTCTCAAGGGCTTCGAAGCGATTTTGGAGTTCGAGTTGAAAACTCTCGGGGTTTTGGATATGGGCCGGTAATGGTCGGAGCGTAGATTTTATCAGTCTCGATCTTTCCAGCTTTACGTTGATATTCAATATGCCACGTACTAGTCGGTGATCGCTCCCCGTCTTGACTGTGTTGATCACGGTGACATCATTGAATATCTGCTTCCTCGTCGACATCATAAAATCTATCTCATTTTTTACTGTACCGTCCGGACTGATCCAGGTCCACTTTAGGCTTTCAGGCTTTTTGAAAAATGAGTTCATCATAAAGAGCTCCTCCCTCTCCATAAAGTCTGCCATCATCTGGCCTCTGGCATTCCGTTTCCCAACTTCATATTGCCCCACTCTCAACTCATCACCGCAACGTTTCCCCAACTTCGCATTGAAGTCCCCCATCACAAGGGTGTAGTGGGTTTTGTAGCTATGCATGGCTCTACAGATGTCCTCATACATAGCCTCCACTTCGTCATCTTGGTGCGTCGAGGTCGGAGCTTAGACCTGTATGACATTCAACGAATACCGTTTGGATATTCTGAATATCAGGTACGCTACCTTGGTCGACACACTTCCGATGGTGATCACGTTGTTGACAAGGGACTTGTGGACGATAAAACCGACACCACCTATGGACTGTTGGTCGCCCTCCCGGTAGTATAGCAGGTTACTGGAGTCAAGAATTATCGAGTCCTCACCCTCTCTTCGAACTTCAGACAACAATATAATGTCCCAGTGTAACCTGCTGATAACTTCTTCCAACTCGATTAGCTTCGCGTCAGTCCTCAGTGTGCGCGTGATGTACGTTGCCAAGTGCAGAGGTCGTCGTTGTTGATAGCCTTCCGTAGCCCGGGGATTCTTAGCACCCCCTGCCCTGCCGTTACCATAGCCGCTATCGTAGCTAGGAACAGCAGGGCTGCCGGGAACTGGGGGCCGATGTTTTTTTTGCCTGTCCATTTTAATTGGGGGGGTTTGCCATAATCGCCACGCTTGGCAGGCGGGTTGGCGATCGCAGTATGGCTAAGTTTGTAGGTGACGCTGCTTCCCGTCTCCTGAAGGCTGAGTCCCTTAGTAGCCACTTACGACACCCACGGGATGAGAGGGGGTAGTGCTATTCTAGGCCGACACTACACGGTCCGTAAGTAGGGGGTAGTGCTATTCTAGGCCGTCATAAAGTATTCGTTGCACAAAAAAAGTGCATATGTGACAAAGGCCCCTTTGAATCTTGCAGACCGTTGTTTGTTAAACTAGGATTGCTAACAGTTCCATGTATGTACATTTTAGAAGCCTTTAAATTTGTTAACCAGCATTCCGAATTATTTAAGCGTGCTAAGGATAAATATCCTCGAAATACAAGAGATAAGGATCGACTTGTATTGGAATTTCGCCCACACACGTCACTATTCCAAAATGGTTGCTATGCAATGTGTATTAAAATATATAATAAAATCCCAAAGCAGTTTAAATGTGGGCCTTCTAAATTAATGACAAGAAAACTGCGCACAGAAAAGTGTTTTTATAGTGTTAGAGAATTTTTGACTAATTAATGATATTAATAATAATGATAATGACATGACATGATAGTAGTAAGAAAATGCTAAGATAGTATTAATGACATGATATGATAATGATGAAAGTATATGATATGATATAAATTTAAAATATAAAGAATATTTTTGCATGTTAATTTATTGTTAACTGAATAGAGAACTGTAATGTATCCTGTTTAACACCATGCGTGCCTATTCTTAGCAAATAAAATGATTTGATTTGATTTGATTTGATTAGGCCTCTCCTAGCTCACGCCTATTGTGGCGTTCATAGGCTATTAGCCTACTGCTACCACGCTGGCCAGACGGGTTGGTAGAGGGTTTCTTTCAAGTTTTCCTTCTCTCGCACAGTTGATCAATGTGTCGAGCCTCTTAGTCGACTCTTACGACATCCCAGGCATGTGAGGGAGTGGTGACACGTGTATTCTTAGGCCGTCACCACACGGCACAAATACCACAGTGTCCAATATGAATTAGTTAACATTTTAAGATTGTAGCAACAGCTTCTACGGGAAAGGCTACAGACTACATGTTATCCGTAGCCGCAGACAGAAACAGTTGAAATTTACTTGTTATTAGCTGTTTCAAAAATTGGGAAATAATAGTAACATATTTATAAATGATTGGAAAAAAATATTCGTACCTGTTTATTTTATATTTGTAAAAAAGTAAGCAAAAATCCTTTATTATGTGTTTGGATAAGCAACGATAACTTTTCAATTTTCTATTTAACTTCTTATTTATTTTTGTGAAGTCTTTTGAATTTCAGAAATAGAATCAGGTGAATTCCTTTGTTATTTCTCTTCACTCACATAATCAACATGTTAAAATACAAAAAAAAATCGGCCAAGTGCAAGTCGAACTCGCACATGAAGTCAAAGTCAAAGATTTTTATTCAAATAGACTTATAGATAAGTACTTTCGAATAGTCCTAGAATAAAATTTTAACGGTTTCGTCTCTCACCCAAGGTTGCCTGGAAGAGATTGCTATGCAACAATAAGACCGCCTATTATGTGTTCCTCTTTTTTGTAATTTTCCCTGTATGTGTTTGTTTTTGTATCGTGTGCAATAAAGTTTCTATTATTATCATTGACTTATATATTACTAGCGTAAGGACCCGGCCAACGGTGCTAAAAAGCGTGCCAAATCGTTGGCCCTAAAATATCAGTTTAGGGCCAACGATGATTCAGTTGTCAACGGGAGACTGAAGTTGAAAGACGTTGGCTGTCATTTCATAAAAATTACGAATTTGTGTAGTAAAATGGTGCAAAAATTATGACCCAATAGTTAAAAAGGTCCGTGGAATATCGTATCATCCGTAAACAGCTTTACATTATTTTTTTTGCATGTCTAACAATTTTATTTAAACGATATTATCTGGCTTATGAATTGTTCGACGACAGTCTTAACCCTAGAGTGGTCGAGTACAAAACTACCTGATTGGTCGCGTGGAATACAGGTGTAAATATGCCAAATATAATTGAAAATAGAGAAAAATATCTTATTCTTCCGAAGTTAATATTGTCATAATATTGACTGTCATACTAAAAACCTAAGTTCAAAATATCTATGTACTGAATTCAGAAAGTATTAAAGTTTGAATAACGTGACCCCCGTTTCCACTGGCGAAACATTTTCAAGAAAACATGATGTGAACATATAAAGCGGCCACTGAGAGAATGCATTATTTGACAGCTCCTATCGAGAGCCATTGCTTGGTTATCCCATTAGCAGCCGCATTTTATTTTACATATAATATAAGGTGGCATACTCACTGTTTGATTAATGTTAATAACAACTTTTATATAGATTTTATGTTATGGTTTAGGAAAAATGTTGATAATATGTTTTTGATTTCTTCTTTTATTATAATTACGGGTAACGCAATTTTACGGTTGAGTTGGCGACATACTGGTATTCTAAAAAGATATTTAAATAATTGCAAGTACGTACAAATATCGAGTGCATTTGTTTTGGAGTTTTTAAAACTCAAAAGGTTGAAACTGGGACTTTTCAATCCAGGCTCATTGGGTAACCGTCACGACGAGTTTCTGGTTGCTATGGAGCGGCACGGAGCAGATTTAGTGGCCATTAATGAGACCTGGTTACGAGCGGGCGAAGAGGCTCGAGCTCCCGCACCTCCTGGCTACAGGCTGCGTCACATACCGCGTCCACCCGGTGCTCGCTCGCGTGGCGGTGGAGTTGGTTTTTTTATCAAGCGTGGTATTAATGTGCGATTTCTTGAACACGCGTCTTCAACCCCCGTAGAACAGATGTGGTTAGGCCTTAATCTGAATGGTTATAAGCTGGCCATAGGAACAGCATATCGACCCCATTGGGTGAGTGTTGATACATTTCTGGATGTGTTATCGGATACTGTGAGCGGTTTGTCAGCGTATAATCATATTGTTCTAATGGGTGATTTTAATATTAATCTTCTAAAGCCCGAAGAATCCAACTCAATTAAACTATTACATTTTTGTCATTCTATGAATTTCAACCAATATGTGACGCAACCAACTCACTTTACTGACCACTCCGAAACATTGCTTGATCTTGTTTTTAGCACTACAAAAGTTGATACGGTTACTGTTGATCATATGCCAGACCTAGGCTCTCACGCATTTGTATCATTTGAATTAAATGTGAAAAAACCTAAACTACCCCCTCAATGGATAACATACAGGCCGCTAAAAGACATCGATTTGGGACTTTTTAATGAAACTGTTAATGCCGTAAACTGGGAGAACCTGTTATGTGAAAATGTAAACAACGCACTGGATATTTTTAATATGCACATTAAAGAACTCTTTGACATGTATGCTCCTATGAAAACATCATTAGTCAAAGAACAAAGTTATCCTTGGATAACTGGCACTGTCAAAGACATGATGAAGCTAAGAGATGATGCACATGTCAGGTATCGTAGCACTAAAGTTGATAGTCACAAGAAGTACTATAAAGACCTGAAGAACATAGTCCAAGCAGCCTTACATAGTGAGAAAGCCGCATACTTTAAACATTGTATAAATAATCAATATCAAAATCCTCGTACGCTATGGAAGAATATTAAGCGTCATGTCGATTTCAAAAGAAAAGTTGTTGAGCTGCCCGATAATATCTCAGATCCTGATAAAATAAATAACCACTTTCTTAAACTCCCAGCTCATAATGATACAGATCGCAGGGAAACATTGGACTATTTCGAATCGAATAGATTTGGTAGTAGTGTTTTCACTTTGAAGCCTGTAACTGAAACTACAGTTTCTAATATTATTAAAAATATTGAATCGAATGCCCAAGGCGTTGATGGAATCTCTTTGAGCATGATATTGCTAACATTACCGCGAACATTGGCTATAATTACAGCAATTATCAATAAGTCTATTATAGATGGTATCTTCCCTGACCTATGGAAACAATCTGTTATAAAGCCTATTCCTAAAATTAACAACCCGACTGAACTGAAAGACCTTCGACCGATAAGCATTTTACCATTCATGTCAAAAATACTGGAAAAAGTTGTCTGCATTCAATTAACAGCATATTTACATCAGTGTGACATATTGCCAGAAAAACAGTCAGGCTTTAGAGCAGGTATGAGCACGTCAACTGCACTTATGGACGTCGTTGATGACATCTTAGCAGGTCGAGACGTTGGTGAGAGTGCAGTTCTGGTCTTGCTTGATTACTCCCGTGCATTCGATACTGTCGACAGTGAACTACTTTTGGCAAAGCTAAAGTATTATGGCTTTGATAACTCTGCAATCAAGTGGTTCTCAAGCTACCTCACCGGTCGCTGTCAAAAGGTAGAAGTAACGCAACGCGATGGCTCAAAACAATATTCCGCTACTTTACCTGTTAGTCGTGGGGTGCCTCAGGGATCGATCCTTGGGCCTATCATTTTTATTTTGTACACTGCTGACCTTCCCAAATGTATAAAAAACTGTAAATTTCACTTGTACGCAGATGACTTACAAATTTATAAAACATTCAAACCACACGATGTCACAGCAGCGACTGAATTGGTGAATCAAGATCTGGAACGTATAGTAGTTTGGTCTGAGAGGAATGGTTTATTGTTAAACTCGACGAAAACTAAGCTCGTTGTTAATGGTACCAAGTCGCAGATAGAACGGATGAACGTCCAAGCACTTGACGTCAGAATTGGATCAGACACAATTGAACATGTTACCGAAGCTCGAAACCTAGGGGTTCTGCTTGATAGTGGTTTGAGGTTTGAGAAGTATGTATCAGATACAGTCAGACAGTGTTTTTACAGGTTGAAGGTATTATACCAAATCCAAAAGTATCTAAGTGTCGAATTGCGAATACATCTCTGTGAAACTTTAATCTTGTCGAAACTAAATTACGCTGACACGGTCATCGGAGGGTGTCTTCTAGTTCGCACTAAAAGGCTTATACAGCGGGTACAAAATGCTTGTGCGAGGTATTGTTTCTCTATCCCGCGGCGAGCTCATGTCACTCCATATCTTAATGAGAATGCCCTATTAAATATGGCGAATCGACGAGAAATTCACTTTGCTTGTTTGCTGTTTGGAGTTATCAAAAACAAAAGTCCTTCATATTTGTACAGAAAACTAAATTTCTCTGAGCGTCCAGAACGTATTGCTTTGCGATTGAGGGGCTACCCACATCGCACTAGTGCGTTTCGAGGTAGCTTTCGGTATATGGCTACAAAGTGCTGGAATAACATCCCTCCACCTCTTAAAGACTCCAAAACAATTAGCACTTTTAGAACTAATTATAAAAGACATTTATTGGAAGCTCAAAAGGATACCGTAGTATATACGTTTAAAAAATGCCGTTCTGCTTAAAACGCCTAGTATTTAGTGGTTTTTGTTTTTTGTTTAATGTCTGTTACTGTCTGTTGTTCTGTCTGTTTTTTTTATTATTATTATATAATTCTATAAGTAGATGCATATATATTTATTTCTTACTGTAATTGTTTGTTTGCTCAATGTCACGCGCCCTTTTCTCAGCAGGTATCTGCAGAATATCAGTGCCACGGTGACACACGTTCACGTTGTCTCGCGGCTTATACTGAGCAGAGGCCTATTGGGTACCTAGCTCTAAGTATTTTTAATTTTGGATTTTTTGTTTACGGTTTTTTTTAATTATTTTTCTATTTGTTTCGTTTCTATGTTTTTGGTACCCAATAAACTATTTCATTCATTCATTCATTCATACATGTTTTTCTTGTAAAATTAAATGTTCTCGCTACTGGGCTCGTGTTGACACTTCATACAACCCAGTCCAGTCCAGCACGGACTTGCTGTCTATTTTCGGGCAGTCAATATAATTTGTGCGGGCAGTCTGACTTACTGCCCAATCTTGTCTACACATACCCAACCGGGTATGTGTAGACAAGATTGGGCAGTGGATTGAATTTCGGACCCAGTAACCACTGGGTCCGAAATTCCGAAAAACTAAGTTCAGTCTCTGGCATCGTGTCAATCACGCACTAATTTGAAGGAGTATTGAAGGGGTCGCGCGCATTATATACGTCAGTGTAGATTGACTTCGAGGAATAAATATCTTTAGAATATTATAAACATCATAGAGTAGCACCATAAAATGTTTTCGATTGATATTATTTGAAGCTATTGTAGATAAAGCATTTTCAAGAAGTAAATTTTCCCGTATAGTGAGCAAAAATGCGAAAATTGTGATATTGTGATGTTATTCTACGGGGATGAGCAAATGTGTAATCCATGCGACCACTGGCAGGGTTAATGGCAGTAGATGAAGGCACTAGAGATGGGCCATTATTATAAACGATGCAAAAGAACTGAATGAATGAATCATTTTAGTCTAGAATGAAAGGAGTCGGTTCAAAATTCCCCTGACAAGCAGCTGGCATAATGCGAGATGTAATCAGTAAAGCTTAAAAATCCAAATGTCCTCGCATAATTATAGAATTTGTAATGCTAGCCAATATTTTATATTAATTTTTAAAATAATATTTTACTATGAAACGAACGTATTATTGACATAACGCCAGTGCAAAAACTTGTAGGCTGTCAATGGAACTAAAACTAAGAAACTAAGACCAAAATGTAACTAAAGTATGAAAACTCTGTCGCTTCCACCGATTACCGCTAGTGGCGGTAGTATTTGTAGAAATATTCACATTTTAACAGCTGCATTTTAGTGAAGTCTTTTTATGGAAAGCTGGCTGGATAGTCGCCTTTAGTTCCATAGTTAATTAACTCAAAAAACGATAGTGAAGCGAAAATATAGGTAGGCTACGAACGCCGCGTATCAATAGCAAGATAATTGCACGGGTTACGGTGCTATTACCTACGTCTAATATTGCATTAAAGTTTGTTGTTATTCATTAAAATGCACTTAAATGGAAAATATTGAGAAAATACCCTAAAGCCCGTCTATAAGATGATTATATTCTTTATAAAAATATTTTTCGTTTATTTCTATATAAAAAAAAAATGCAGTGATGACAGATTGGACAAAAAATTTAATTTTAATTTGAAACAAGCCTTTTTTATTTTAAATTAATCAAACAATATTTAAAAATAGTACTAGGTCCCTAAATAAACTGGATGAGTGATAGATAAAATAGCTCCAATTGAACGAAATCGTTCACTTCTGTAATCTTTTTTGCCCACCTCTAATACACCTATGCGATGGAAGAAGTTCGAGTGAGTTGTTCACAGATGGCTCTGATTTTACTGGTATGAAACAGTTTTATGTCAGATGTTCATATGGGCGCATCCTTCCTTTTGAAATCATTGATTATTATATTAAATACACTTACCCAAAATGCCACTATAATTTTTCGCCTGCAAAAATAACTTTGTTTTTCATAGTGTCTGGATGAATGACAAAGTTATATTTGTGGTTTTGGAAAAAGTGCTATAGCTCTATAAAAAGCTGTATACTACAATAATATAATAAGAAACTTTATTGCACACGATACAAAAACAGACACATACAGAGAAAATTTCACAAAAGAGGAACACACAATAGGCGGCCTTAGAAATAGAAATCTCTTCCAGGCAACCTTGGGTGAGAGACGGAACCCTTCATGTACACTTCGCTGATTTTTTATATTTTCATCAACAAATGGATTAAGTTTTAATGATGTGTGTATGGATTTAGTTTTTGCACCTAGAAACTTATTTTCAGTTACATGCAAGGAACTGTAAGAACTCGTACAAACACTGGCTGAGTAAATTTGTTAAGTAACGGTATGAGAGGCCGAAGCGAGCTCTAATGCAAATGGACCGGAACTAAAACAACCTAGAATGAAATGGAATTAGACTGACTTTTTGTACTGTTGTTTTGTTCTGTTTTTGAACTCTGTTTTAAAGAGCATTTGGGATTAAAGTTTATTTTAAAATACATGGAATTTACTGGCGTAAAGGCTAAGATAGTTCAGCTAATTATTCTTATTAGTCCCGTGAGTGTATTAGAACTCCAGTAAGGAAACATTGTCTTTGGGAAATGGGTAGTCAAACTGGTTTTACTGTGATGTCATAAAAAAATAGTAATCAAACATACTCTTACTAATATCGTCAACGTTTTTTTTTGTAATATTTTTGTATTTCTATAATTATTTGATTTGTTTGTGTTTTTTTTTATTACTTACTTTTATTTTATTGTTTTCGTTGTTTTTGTGTGTCCGCGTCACCCACGCATCACCAGGTCCTGTCAAAATACCAGCTTTGCTGTGACACATTTAGTGTCATGGCAACACAAAGCTGAGGCAGGACCTAATTTGCGCATCCCGACATCAAGGCTGGAACTCTTCATGAAGGAGGACTTCTGGCCGCAGGGCGTGGTGTACAGGCGCTTCAGAGGGACGCTGCCGGGTGCCACCAATTCGACAAAGAAACTGTCAAATTGACTCTTAATATAATAATATTTTGATTATATTAAAATGTGTGTATGCTAGTCTATAAGGTATTTATTGTATGGGCCATTGCCTGAAATAAATAGTTAATAATAATAATAATTTGACCATTGATGTAATGTGTTTTATTTCATTTTCGTATTTTTGTTGTTTGTAATTGTGTTGTGTCTTTGGTTAATAAAATGTTTCTCTCTCTCTATCTCAACTAGCACAGCTTTCGTCCCCGGTTTTACCCGCGTGGCTCCCGTTCCCGTGGGAATATCGGGATAAAAAATAGCCTGTGTTACTTTCTGTCCCTTCAACTAACTCGATGCCAAAATTAAAGTCTGGTTGGTTTCTAAGTTAGGGCGTGAAGGAAGGACATACAAACACACGTTCGCTTTTATAATATTATTGAGGAGTATTTAGGATTAGGATGTGCAAGTTTGGATATTTAGTTATTTTGGAAGTTTGTCACTCAATCCCGCAAAAAATGATAAAAGTATTTAGATGAAATTAGGCACACATATTTGAGTCCAGGTTATACGCCTAGATTAAAACATAGAATGTTAATAAAATTCAAAATACTTAATAATTTCAGTCTAGGCTGTTACAAGCACTTATGAACGTCAAAGTGCATAGCTACGCCAACGGTTCACAAACCCTACGGCTGGCGGGAAACCTCGTAACGAGAAGAATAATAATAATAATAATAATAATAAATTCTTTATTGTTTCCAAACATAAGTAATTTGACAATTCATATTTTAACATAAGCTAGGACTTACAAGGTAATATGAATATGTATCTGCTGCCGAGCTAGGCATAAGCCTGTATTACGGCAAACAGCGCCGGTCCCCTTGGAGCAAGATCATGTGAGTCCAATTTAGATAAAAATTACTTTTAGTGTAACAAAAAAAGAAAAATCTTGTAAATTCCTTTCATAAACGAAAAAATAGGTATTTAAAGTTACGGATAGTGTTTGTGTAAGCAATGTGAATGATTGCGCATGTGTGTTTGTGTGTGTGTGTGTGTGTGTGTGTGTGTGTGTGTGTGTTTGTGTGTGCGTGTGTGTTTGTGTGTGAGAGAGTGTGTGTGGGCATGGGTTTGTCCGGGTATAGTACATAACACTGCAGATTTATTTACTTGATGATAATTTTTAATGTAAAAATGTATAGCATTGAAAAATGCAAAAAAAAAAAAAAAAAATCTAAGATCATAATTTCTTTAGTTGTTGTTCTGTTACCTACTTATTTGCTGATCTCTAATAATGTTTCAGTTTCCTCATACGTGAGGGTTTTCAACCATATAGTTGTTTTAATTTTCACCTCTGAAGTAGTCATAGGATAAATGTTGAGAGCTTTATTTACTTTATTGTATACTATTGGACCGAGAAATTTTAGAAACCTATTGCTAAAAGCAGTATAAAACCTGTCATTTAGTTTACTTAGATAACCCTTACGAGTTTTCAATATTATAGGATCATATTTGGTTTTAGTATGTTGTCTTATTACAAGATTTAGAATAAAAAGCTGACGGACCGTGAGAACGTCACAAAGGTTGTACAATGCAGTTGTTGGAAATAGAAAAGGTTTAAAAGTACAGATTTTAAGTATCGCTCTTTGTGCAATTTCTAGCCTCTTGAGTACTGTTTTAGCGGCACCACCCCAGCTCACTATACAATAATTTATTAGCGATTGACACAGCGCATAATAAATTTGTTTCAAGCGGTAGGGTTCCATGATATGCCTAATGTTTTTAAAGATATATATTAACCTGCGTACCCTGGAACTAACCAGATCTATGTGTTCCCGAAAGTCCAAACGAGCGTCAATAATTACTCCAAGGTATTTAATACTCTCTACTTTTTTGAGTGTCTTACAACTACACTCTGGATTTAGTAAGTTGCAATCATGAGCAACAATTGAACTCTCTTCGGTTATGGAGAACAAGAAACTCGTCAAGGGCTGTTTTTCTCCCTATTTTATTTCATACAGAGTCAACAAATTAAAATGTGACCACAAACACACTGGTAAGGTCATTACAAAACAATACTAAAATCAAAGTACATTGTATGGTTATCCTAACCTTAACAGTTTTCAACACGCAAAGAAAGATTTATCATACAACATTTCATGCATAACAAGTTTACTGTTCTGTGACGTACCGTACCCACAGGTCAGTATCAATTTATTAAAGATGAAAAGGTTAAAGCTCTAAGCACAACAAGCAACCTTGAAAACATGGAAAATTTCTTATAGGAGAGTATTTACATGAAAAGGGTTTACACACTTTGTCTTTACGTCTGGTGGTGATTCTCCTATATGGTGTTATTACTCGTATATGTTGTCGGAGCACAATGCTCAGCACGAATAATAGTCTAACCGTGAGGCTTTTACAGTTCTTGTATAATTCTTCTGTAGGAAAGAGGATAGGCCGAAAAGTACTGACTTTTAAAACGGCTCGTTGAACAATTTCTTGTTTCAGCAGTTCCGTTTTGGAAGTACCGGCGTTATAAAGTTCCAAAACAATTGTAAATTCAGCACATAAATTGTAAAAGCAGAAATTCAAAAGTGATACTTCATATCTAAAAAGAAAGATTAAATGTGGATCCTCAGTAGGAAAAGAAACGTCGAATAAGTGAATAATAGTAGTAAATTGATAAAACCAAACGCATTGCAGTGAAAATTTGTTTTGTACTGATTTAAAAAAAAGGAATTTATCAGTAATGTTACGTCAGGTTTTTTCACATAAAAGTAAAATTTTTTGAAATTTTGAACTTATACATTTGGCACCGACTCCAAAAGGCTTATACAGGGTGGACAAAATCTATTGGCCCTGGAAGGGAATTACATTAAATCCTTTAGTTAACCCATTTTACTGAAAGGAAACATTCCTTTATTTTTTTAAAAGAAAGAAAACTGCATTTAAAGATTTTTGTAATTTTTTTCAAAGAGTCTTGAATAAAAGTGCTTTATCCGTCCCATTGAGTTTATAAGTTGAGTTTCCATGTGTCCAAGACTACTATTTTGGTGAGCATTAAATCGTAGCAATGATTATTAAAAAAATTACGTACTTCTTTAATAAAAAAGTTAATAGTTACATACTTTACTACTACCTACTCTAGATGTTTGGATATTTTGTTAATCAATCACACAAAACTAGGTCAACAGATTTGGATAAAAATTTGCACGCGGATAATTTGTAGCCTAAATTAAAACATGATACATTTTATTCCGATACCGCGCTAGAACGCGAACCAAGCGGATGAAACTTATGTAGCATACAATACACACTAACACTGTCTAACATTTCCAGTTGTAATTTACATTGGCATTCGCGAACCAACAACAAGTTTGATGATACAGTATCGGTAAACTGTAACCGATGGAGCCCCCGGCGGTAACCACTATCACAGTATAAATATTTGTACGAACTTCGTACATTTTAGTCGAATCAGCATTTTACGTTTGACCTCATTTACACATAATTCATAATTTACTCGACCAAATCAGTTCGCAATTAGCCATCAATAGCGCCGCGCGTAACTCATTTAACATTAGTTATTTTTGTATCAAGTTTTAGTGTGCAAATATAATTCCGTTTTTATCATAACCAAGTTTTATCATTTATCAATCATTTCGGTTCGGCTCACCCCGAACATTGGTCCTTCGACATTTACGTAAAAGGCGGGTTTTATTCGCGATTTTCGTACTACCAGTGACGTGGATTCGTGTCATAACTTCCGCTGAACTATCGTAAGGAAAAGTTTACGTGTCAACGTGTAATGACTGTGTTCCTGTGCAATCAAGGATTGTGACACCTTATTGAACCAGTAGGTGTGCTATCAAGAGGCACGCCTAGACCTAAAACACCAAGGTTTTGGGTCATCAGCAGCCAGCAGGTGCCGTGCGCCACCTGGCTCACCAGCGCTTCAGCAATCAGCAGCATCGTCAGTGGAGTATCAAGACCTCCACCGCAGCACCAGCCGCGTTAGCATCGGCAAACCAGTTTCAAGTAAGATCGTTCCATTTTCTTTTCCATAATAATGTCTGCCGTTGATGATATTATGGCTAACCAACAACAACTGGCTACGGCTATGGAGCAGCTGTATGCCAACTTCAGGAAAGATAGTGCTGAGAGGAAGACTCCAGATTATCTACAACGTCGCATTAAGATGCTTGATAAATACTGGGTCGAATATGAACACAATCATAGGTTATCAGAGTACGGTCAGGATTCTCCTTATTTCGAAAATAACGATTTCGAGAGAGTAAGGGAGAAATACGGTTCAATCAGGGCAATTATATTAGATTATAAGCAACCGTCAACCAGTGCTCCGGTGCTGAAAGCGGCATTGTTCAAGCCGCCGAAGATAGGTAAGGCAACCGATTTCCAGCAATCACCAACAGGGCCAGGGTTGACTGAACAATATCAACCATCGCCGGCGTCAAGAGGTACGGCTAGCAAAACTGACGACATGCTCAAAAAGCAACAAAGCAACTTTAAGGCTTTATTATCGTACGATGACAAACATAGACGTCGATTCCTTAACAGAAAAATGGGAATTCGACGATGTATTACGTACACTCCAGGCTCGGTGGGCAACCATCGACACCCTTCACTGGGAGTTAGACAGCGAGCTCGATGAGTCTAACAAAAACTATGAGGAAGCTTTTTCAAAATATGAAAGGGAGTATACCCGAATTAAGAAAGAGATAAACAAGAAAATGTGGTCACTAGCACACAGGGAGAAATAAACCCCACAGATGGAAATACCTCCCTTTAGTGGCAATTACAACGGCTGGATTTCATTTAAGGACTTGTTTACGGAGATTATCCATAACAACCCATCGATGTCAAATGCTCAAAAGATGCAGTATCTTAAAACTAAAGTAAGAGGCGAGGCGGAAAGATTAATTCACCATCTGTCAGTGAGCTCCGATAACTACATGACTTGTTGGGAAATTTTAAACCAAAGATATAACAACAAGAAACTTTTATTTACTTCTCAAATTAATCTGATGCTTAATCTTCCAGCCGTTCAGCAACAATCTTTAAATCACATCAAGCGCATGCATGACACGACCGTGGAATGTCTCAATGCCATTAAGAGCCTGGGAGTCAATATTAGTTCTTGGGATCCTTTGATTGTGCTAATTGATTGTGATTTTGATTGTTACTAATTGGATTGTAATTGTTACTAACAGCCCCACTTTCTCGCCCCCGGGAATATGTACGAACTTCGTACATTTTAGTAGAATCAGCATTTTACGTTTGACCTCATTTACACATAATTCATAATTTACTCGACCAAATCAGTTCGCAATTAGCCATCAATAGCGCCGCGCGTAACTCATTTAACATTAGTTATTTTTGTATCAAGTTTTAGTGTGCAAATATAATTCCGTTTTTATCATTTATCAATTATTTCGGTTCGGCTCACCCCGAACAATATTTATACTTTACAGTAGTTGTCTTAGCCATTTTCTTGATAAAAGTTATTATTGCAGATGCGCGGTATGCAATGCGCGATAGGGCTGCCCGCCAACATAGATTAGCTATTACCACACGCTTACTGCCTACAAAACTTTCACAGTGTGCGACGGTATGCAATGCGCGATAGGGCTGCCCGCCAACATAGATTAGCCATTACCGTATGCTTACTCCCTACAAAACGTTCACAGTGGTGCGTCGGTATGCAATGCGCGATAGGGCTGCCCGCCAACATAGATTTGCTATTACCACACGCTTACTGCCTACAAAACGTTCACAGTGTGCGTCGGTATGCAATGCGCGATAGGGCTGCCCGCCAACATAGATTAGCCATTACCACACGCATACTGCCTACAAAACGTTCACAGTGTGCGACTGTATGCAATGCGCGATAGGGCTGCAAACCAACATAGATTAGCCATTACCACACGCTTACTGCCTACAAAACTTTCATAGTCTGCTGCGGTATGCAATGCGCGATATGACTGCCCGCCAAAATAGATTAGCGATTACTTCACGCTTACTGCCTACAAAACTTTCACAGTACGAGTTCGTCACCGCAGCGCACTCGAGACTGATGGCCATACTCAAACGCTACTTAACTTTAAAAAGCTCTATAAGATCATGGCGTCTTTTTCTTACCTAAGACATTTAAAGCGACAGGTTGATGTTTAAGAAGCTCTCAAGGTTGAGAAACGTTTGATATTGGGGCGTGATACTCTCGCCGAGCTCTTACAGAACCGAGGCGCGTCGGGTACATAGGTGTTACTCGCAAACGGATTTTTAGTAGTAAGACAAAATACTGTGTATTTTTATACTGTGCCACTATCTATTCGACGAACGTCGATTAATCCGTCACGGCAATCAGCCTGATTTGCTGCTTGTTAATACACTGAGCAGCCATGTTTCTAATTCAAATGGTAAATTATTGTTAGGTTGTTAGAGTAATGAGCATAGTTTGTGGGTGTTAGGGTAGTTTTATTATGGCCTAGTAACGCCCTCATTCGAAAACCAATAATGTATAATAATGTTATAAATACGAAAGTAACTCTTTGAGGCATAAACCGTTGAATAGATTTTGAAGAAATTTGGTATGGAGATAACTTGAACTCTGGAGATGGACATCAATCATACTATTTATTCCAGTAAATATTTATTTTAAACTACCCGTCCGTACGAACTCAAGGAGAAATCATCTTAAGTTCTATGTAGATGCAGGTATTGCCAACTACAGATCAAATTGTTATTTTTATAGGGTATTTACTATTTTTAACCACAACCACGCTGAAGATACAGATTTGTTTATAGTGAGACCCAATTATTTCAAAAATAAAATAAATTTAGGTTTCTTTGACAGTTAGTCTATTATTTCTTCTGCTTTTATTGATTATTGATTTGGCTTCTTACAGATTAAGTACTCATTTGTTATTTTAAATAAATTTTATATTTTTTTGTATGCATTCTGCTAGAAAATTAGTTAACTTTGTTATTGCACATTATCCTTTTTTTTAAATACCTTTTTTCTGTATGTATATGTTTCTATTTGTGAAAACTGATAAAGGCATGTTTGTGCTATTCTTTATTTATCTATATTTTAGTATTATATGCTGTTTGTTTTCCATGTAAAAATAAATAAATAAATAAATAAATAAATGGTGGCACTACGCGATAACCCAGCTAAGTCAGAGCGGTAATAACCTTAATCGACGCGGGCGAAGTCGCAGGCGGTAGGCTAGTCATTTGTAAAATCTTTTATGTATTAATTTTATCTATGGAATTGGTAAATGTTTGCAGTGTGTGTGAATTAAATTTATCTATGGAATTGGTAAATGTATGCAGTGTGTGTGAATTAAATGTATCTATAGAATTGGCAAATGTTTGCAAGATGAATAATTTTAGTATATAAAATTCATAGATTTTTTTCTCAAGAATTTGCTTTAAATATTCGTTCCTCTTTAGTTTGTCTACCGCCACTTAATATTATAACAATTACTTATTTAAAATTAAACAATGATCTCATGTTTAAACTCATTTATTACGGTATTTATCTAACTGTAACTCAAAAAAATAAGTAACGTTATCCTAGTAATAATAATTTAGAATGCGAAAGTATGTCAGTTTGTTAGTTTCTTTATTACTCTTTCACGCAAAACCTACTGTACCGATTTGGCTGAAATTTTGCACAAAGGTAGATTATAGCCTGGATTAAAACATAGGCTATTTTTTATCCCGATATTTCTACGAGAACGGGAAAGAGAAAAACCGCAGGCGGCCGTTAGTATTTCATAAGAAAACGTTCAGCACATGTATGTGTTAATGGATCGTCAAACCACTTTCAATAATGGCCTATATCCTCGTTATCATATCAGAACAATATAAAAAATACAATGGCATTTACAGGCGCGGCTCGTAAACGCGATACGAGTATAGCCAATCGGGGGGTCTACTACAGTTAAAAGTAGAATGAGGCTTTATTCGACTAAAATTATGGCAAAGTATTTTTGAATATAATGCAATGGTGGTAGGGAAAATGCTTAAGATGAAAAATAGCTGTGTAGTGTCGGCTTAGAATAGCACTACCCCCTCTCATCCCGTGGGTGTCGTAAAAGGCGACTAAGGGACTCAGCCTTCAGGAGATGGGTAGCAGCGTCTCCTACATACTTGGCCATACTGCGATCGCCAACACGCCTGCCATGCGTGGCGATTATGGCAAACCCCCCTTTTGGGGGAGGCCTGTACCCAGCAGTGGGTGTTATAATTACGGCTGAGTAATAAATAGTACTATTTATTGTTCCCTATCACCCTGCATTAGAGTCATATTTTAACAGACAAGAAGAACAGTCACGAAATTTTTTATCAGAAGTTACGGCAATTACAAAAATCGTGATAACTATGTACTCATAGCAATGTTGATGTCCATGACAGATCACGAAAAATTTTAGATACCACTTTATTTGCACACACAGAACAGAAACATACATGGAAACAATAATACTTTAAGTTGTACAAAGGGGCGGCCTTACCGTTTAGCAGCGATCTCTTCCAGACAACAAATTTAATGTATACCCTCAACCTTAAAACTATTTGTAGAACTAATCAAGAAAAAAAATCAGCTGTTCCATAGAAATAGTACTACTGCAGCGGCCAGCAAAAGAGGCATTGATGGACGAATGTGCAAATGTGGGCCGTGGCGAAGCCGAGGCACACATACGTAAGGCCATCAATGCTTAGTTATGGCCAAGGCTTGTATAGAACTTTCTCAAAAAATGCGCGGAAATTAAGACTGCTTTTCGAAATCAGACGACCAACGGACAATCATATATTTTCCCGCGTAAAGTGTTCATTTGTTGTTTCTTTAACACAGCATTCAATTTTTAAAATTTTTTAATTAAAACTAAGAACTTAGTAGGTACTTCGACAGAATTTTTTATTTGAACACTACTTTCCCGCGTTAAAGTGTTCATTAAGTTTTTTTTTTTCAATAAACCGCTTTCTATATCCAAGCCTGTTCTAAATTTAATAAAACCTTTGATAAGTTAACTCCTTGGTTGCCATCGAAGTAAAAGATTGTTCCATTTTTAAATTACGCGACAGATATGAGTTTACTATGTATTTTATTTGGCCGCTAAACCACGACAGATATGGATTTTCATACAACTTTTGCCGGTCGCTGCTCGCATGTATGTGGCCAGTACAGCAATTTCGATTTATCTCGAAGAAGGTTGTAAAAGTTATGCACAAATTTCCAACCATGTTTGAGAAAAGTTTATTTGAACGCTAAAATGTATGAAACAGCTGACATTTTTTTCGCGATTTCAGGGTTGCTTCCATACAAATAGTTGTTTGTAATGATGAGTTCTACAAATGGTTTTGGGTAAAAATAAAATATCAATGTATACTAGAAAATATAGGCACTAAAAATAATAATTAATCTCGATAACGCTTAGACGGGAGTTGAGGCATTATTTATTTATTTAAAATTTTACCGTGATTAATATAAATAAGGCCTTCGTTCGACCGATTGTCGTATTCGATCTTCGTAGTACGCCCCACCTACCGCGTAGGTGCGTCTCGTCTCGTGGTTAGTGACAAGTATATTGTCGCCAATAAAAATTTATTCGCAGTAAAAAAATATGGAGATATGCCGTAAATTGTGCTGAGGGGCGGAATTTATCGGGCGCTATAGGTTTGACGAAAGGCTGTTGTGTATTGTTTTATGAGTCTGTGAACTAAATTTCGGGTTTGTCTATATTTCAAGGGTTTCGTCAAGTCAAAAAACATCATCGTTTTTTAATAGAATCGCTTCCGTTTCGCGACTAAAGCAAACTTAGAGCCCACCAACTATTGCGGTCCACTGTTCATATAGGCAATAAAAAATATGCGCCCTCAAATTTTATCTACTAAATGGCTTAAATAAAGACTATAATGAAATTTGAAATACGATTTTACTCAGTAGTCAATATCAACTTTTATGAATTACTAGCGGCAGCTCGCAGTTTCACCCGCGTGGGAATATCGGGATTAAAATTATCCTATGTTCATAGCCAGGCTATCTACTATGGTTGAGGAAAAAAACCATAATACTTTCCGAAATATCGTTTCTCAAAAAAACTCTACTGATCAACCGGGAAGAGCCCTGACTGTACACCTACAAGATGGCAAAAAGTTAACGAACAAAATGGCACCTACATACTTTAGTTAAATATATTAAAAAATGTTTTAACTTTTTCCCCAACCTATTATTATTTGTATGTATTTACGCTTGGCAGGCGGGTTGGCGATCGCAGTATGGCCAAGTCTGTAGGAGACGCTGCTGCCCGTCTCCTGAAGGCTGAGTCCCTTAGTCGTCTTTTACGACACCCACGGGATGAGAGGGGGCAGTGCTATTCTAAGCCGACACTACGAAGCTCAGGATATGATGATGATTCTAAGACGTGGGCTAATTAGCAATCAATTGCCATCTAAAACTTCTGCTTATTTTGTTTCGCCTAACGTACATAGGCACTTGTCAATCTAAAATACTTTCTCCTACCATATCCTTCACTTTACCTGACAGGCAGGTGAGTTACCGGCAGCGAATCGTTTTATTGCCTATAAAATATGCAATATAAGACAACGTAGAGGCAGAATGTTTTAACGAGAGCCTCGCAGGTGATATTTTCCGTATCCAACCCATGTTTCCAACCCACTTTAATTTTATTCCGCTTTCTACCCAAAGACTATTCCGTTTTCTACCCACAATATGAAATATTTCGCATTCTACTTTTGATTTTCGAAAAGTATTGCTAGCACCAAAGTATCAGAAACAACCGACAATGGCATGCACACCTTACAACTATAACTTTTTAATTTTGCATTTTACAATGCTATTTTTATGTGATAAATATTAAACAAGAAAATATACTAGAAAAAAGCAACTAGTCTCATGTCGCCCTGACGTTTAATATTTATCACCTTACAACTCCTGGTTGGTTATTAACCATTGTCATAACAACGTTTTGTTTGCGTTTTGTTTTATTGAAGTGTAAAGTGTAAAAAAAAGTGTAAAGTGTGTCAAAATGTCACATTTTACACTTTGGAAAACTTACGTCAAAAAACAAGCTTACTTTAAGAGATTCTTAGTATGAAATAGCATGGTAAAATTGTATTTATGGTATTGGTTCTGGTATTTTAGGTTCGAAATAAATTATTTTTTAGGTGTGGTTGTTATTTCTGTTTACTTCTGCCGTTACACCCTACTCAACTGTGACTTTCTTGTTTGTGGGTTGAAAACGGAATTAATTTAGAAGTTAGGTTTAAAACGGAATTGTTACTATTACTAGCTTCCGCCCGCGATTTCACCTGCGTAGTTCCTGTTCCCGTGGGAATATCGGGATAAAAAGTAGCCTATGTCACTCTCTGTCATTTTAGTTAACTTTATGCCAAATATTAAGTCGATTGGTTTCTTAGTAAGGACGTCAAGAAAGGAGAAACAAACACACCTTCGTATTTATAATATTACCTATTATATATGCAAAAAATCCTTACTAGGGTAAAATAAGTGGGTTGAATGAGGAATAAATCTCGCAGGTGGCGGCGAATGAGCTGAGTGTTCCTGAGGTAATCTGGCGCAGACTGCCTCTGGTAGTAATATTTTAATGGAGACTGGATTGTGAAGACTTGATAACATTAAGTAACTTTGAAAGTTATTGCTTCATTGACGTCAAATTGACGTCAACGACATGTCAAGAATTTTATCTTTCAATCAATCTTCAATTTGATGCATTAACTGCAAAGTAAATATTAACCGACTACAAAAAAAGAAGGTTCACAGTTTGACCTGTATGTATGTATGTATGTATATATGTTTGTTTGTCCGCGACTATCTCGTGTTTGGCTGAACCGATTTTTATGCAGTTTTCAGAAAAATATTTGTTGCATTTAGGAGAGAGTTTTAGTGTATTAGTTACGAAGATATGTATGATTGTTTTTTCATAATCCTAAAAATATAAATTACGTTTTGGCAAATAGTCGTTTACCTAGATGATATTGTTGTGACTGATTTATAACCGACTTCAAAAAAGGAGGTTCTTAGTTTGACAGGTATGTATGTACCTATCTACCCTTTAAAAAAAAGTGAAATAAAAAGGATTTAAAAAAAAATTAAAAACAGACTTCATGAACCAAACATTTGCCTGGAAGAGATTTCTATGTAGCATAAGGCCGCCTATTGTGTGTTCCTCTATTTTGTCTTTTCTCTGTATGTGTTTGTTTTTGTATCGTGTGCAATAAAGTTTCTATTGTTATTATTGTTATATTAAATACATCTACCCAAAATGCCACTATAATTTTTCGTCTGCAAAAATCTTTGTTTTTCATAGTGTCTGTATGAATGACAAAGTTATATTTACGGTTTTGGATATATTTGGAAAATGTGATATAGCTCGGAAACTGCTAAATATATATCGTTCAAACCAACTTTCGTTAAAAGTTTTTATTAAATTCTACAGCATATATTCTTTTTTAGATTTTTCACTTACTTATTTTAAAAGTTAGAGGGGGAGGGACACACATTTTACCACTTTGAAAGTGTATATCATTCAAACGGTTGACTTTGAGAAAAAACTGTTTTAAGAATCTCAATGAAATTTTCAAAGACCTATCTATGGTCGTACACGTACACTATAGGTTTAATGAAAAAAAATATTTTCAGTCCCCTTTATATATTTATTTTTATTTTTGTGTAAAACCCGTAAAGAGGTTTACAGAATACATCTACCTACCAAGTTTCAACTGTGTAATCCTCATAGTTTTGGAATAAAGTGGCTGTGAAATACATCGGACATGACGAATCTATAAGGGTTCCGTTTTTGCCATTAGGCTACGGAACCCTAAAAAGCAAAAAATAAGTAGAATCGACCATCCACCACCATCGAAACCACCACAGACCACCGAACTAGCACCGACTCCAAAAGGCTTAGTTTTTGCTTTTGGTTTTTATTTTTTATAAAATGTTTTTTACCTTTAGGCTTCATTTGGCGTAAAGCAAAATAGCTACCGCGTCTTTTTGTATTCGGATTCACACTGAGAAGCTCAGAGTTTTTGGATATGATACGAGTTAAGGCTATTTCGAGCTAAAGATTTTTTGAGTAGATGTATACAGTATAACCAGCAAATGACATTTAAATAAATAATTAATACATAAATTTACTTAAATTAAACTTGTGTTATGGATACTAGATAACGGATAAACATACTTATATACTTTTTTTTGTAAATATATACATATCAAACACCCAGACTAAGACAAATAGACATGTTCATGCACACAAATATTTGGGACCGGGACCTCTGGCGTAGAAGGTGGGATTAGGACCCCTGCGCCAAACAGGTAGACAAAATTAGATGTATTTTAGTAATTTTATGAAAAAAAACGTAACATTAAACATGTCTATTGCACAATAAATGATTACTTACTTGAATTTTATAAAAATAAACTTTGTTTAATGGACATTAATTACTCCAGTCAAATAATTTAGAGAACAAATTAAGTAATACTGTTACCATTATAATTCAATTGCTATTCCGACAACAGAATGTATTAAGATCAAAATAAGTACCTACCTTGCTTAAATGTTTGATTGTATTTGCATCTCATTTATGAAGGGGTGATTCGAGGCAGCCATGCGCCGTCGTTGGAATTTGTTTGTAGCAATTTAATTCAAAAAGGCCTAAACGGTTTTATGTATAACAACTTTCACACTCTTCGATATTCAAGTTATTATTTCCTAGCATTCAGCCTGTGACTTCGTCTTCGTGCATTTTTTTATGAAAAATGGGAACACTATTAGCCTTCACCATACCTGATGTTAAGTATTGATAAGGCAAGATGGAAGCGAGCCTCTCCCGGAATCCTCAATCACTGGAATTAGCTATATAATCTCTAACTGACTTAGATAAGATGGTGGTAGTTAGTCAGGCGGATTTACAACAAGTCCTACCACCGACCAAACCGAATACAATATGTATCCCCGCTGGGAATCAAACCCGGAACCCCTGGCTCTGATACAAGTGGTTGTACCACTTGACCACAAAGGCGGTCAAAAACCTTAAATTTAATAGTAGATTATTATACAAGAGGCTAAAATGACCTATTGTAACGAGGTCTTTAAACTCCCGAGCTTAAGCGAGGGAAATTGATTATGTACGGTCACCTATTCAATTGGTGATTTAGAAAATAATTCTAAACAGAAAGATGGCGAACCAATCTTTTGTTGTTTTTTTTGTAACCATAACGGAACGCAATGCACGCATCCTAAAGTGCGTTTCCTCCTACTGCTCTGTTGGTACCCTTGTTTTTCAAAAAGGCGCGAACGCGTTATATAACCATTAATTCTTAACCATATTGTAATTTTTTAAATCTTATATAAAATCTTATCCTAATCCTTTGCAACTTTTTAATGATTACAACACATATTACAAAACTTAACAAATGCAGGGAATTCTTATTACAATATACTTACATAATGTAACCTTCTTGGTAGGAAAAATAGAGGTATCAACATAGCAGTAAGAGGAAACGGACTTTAGGATGCATTACGTTCCATTAAGGTTACAGAAAAAAATATAGGTTCGCCATCTTTTCTTTGCGGTCGCGGTTAGATCCATTTTCAAATCACTTTTTTGCCCTAGGGATTAATTTTTTTTTGCGTTCTCTCTGGTACGCTATGATGATCAACTTTCTGAGCAAGAGGCGTGAAAAAACTTTTGTGTACGATTTAGATAAAATTTAAATTAACTGTTATTAAAACCTTGTCCAAACAATAACAAACAAAAATAAACAATAATTATCCGATTTTGTGCAGTACATTTTGGCAGATATGTAAATTAAGCTAAAAAGCATACAATCTTACAGTAGTTTAATAATGTTTAGAAAGAATTGTTTGTAATTTTAAATAATGACAGTGGTTTAACATCAATATACATAGAATTTTTGTCAGAAATGTATCACTTTGTTTGATTTATTCCAACACTCCTGTGTTGGTGGCGCCCTCTTTAGAAGTAAGAATTAGAACCTTTTAGTGAACTAATCTCAATATTTTCTTTCCGAGTGTAACAGCCATCAAGGTAGAACCCACGCACACTCCCATGAGTCTCGTGCCCATCTGAGCTAGCTGAGCAGACCGCATCTTGGAGGCAGTGGGTGTTGAATAAACACGGCTGTCCCCAAGTGCGTAACAGTATATTATGTACGGTAAGCGTTATAAACCGTTTGTTTTAAGTATTTCAGTAAAAAGCATGCCCTAACAAGTGACTATTTTCTAATAAGCTATCATGCGAAAACGATCTATGAACTATCCCAAATGTGATAATGGAAATAATGTTAGACATCGTCTGTAAGTCTTCGCCGGCCATCACTGGCTCTTTCACTGGTTTAATGCTGAAAATTAAAACGTCTGGAAATTTTCTAACGCCTCCTTTTTCAGCTTTTCTTTAAAGGTTAACTCTCAATTTAAAATCAAGGTTGTTACAAGCCCTAGAGAAGTACGTATGGTAAAGTGGAAGACCTTGTAAGAAACTTTTCAATTGCAGTTATTTCTTTGAACTACACTTACGTTTAGGATAAATTTTAAATAGAAAAATATTGGATAAAATCAACTCGGCCACAAGTATAATATTCTCAGATGGTCCCATCTAATATATCATAAACATAAAAATAGCATTGAAAAATGCAAACATTCAAATATCATAAAATACACTTATGTTACTTAATACAGAGTCATCGAATTAAAAACTATCTTCACAACCAGTATAGTCATTAAAATACTCATCAAAATCAAACAATGCGTCATTACACTCATTAAAAGTTG
Organism: Chrysoteuchia culmella; assembly: GCA_910589605.1. Classification (NCBI taxonomy): domain Eukaryota; kingdom Metazoa; phylum Arthropoda; class Insecta; order Lepidoptera; family Crambidae; genus Chrysoteuchia; species Chrysoteuchia culmella. The sequence goes on from OU342647.1 coordinate 24,235,113, forward strand.
GAAGTAAGTACTTTAATATCTTTAATCTAAAAAAGGCATTAAATATAAGATCAATATCAATTATAAAATTCTAGAACAAGGCGTTAACTTTTTTTACTAAACCTATGTAAAATATGCACGAATACAAATTCTGCTCCAATGTCAAGCAGTATTTGACACTCTTTACGGGGCAATGAATATTGAAGTAAATGCAAATTTATATACTGCCACAAATAGTGGCTGCTCTAAATATTTTGAAATTCATGACATGCGGAAAAGTAATCACGTGACTCACAATTAAAGATGATGGAGTTGTATAAATAAGAAGCGGAGTGATCAATAAGGATGTGATAAAAAATTACAGGTAAATATAAAACGATACCAAATAACTGGAATAGTCATTGGATATCCTGCTGGCCTACCGCCATCTCTTAGCGCAATATTGTTTTCTGTTAAACATTATCAGCGCATTATTTTTATATGTCACTTCGTACCACGAACCTCATAAAACAAAATAATTTTTTGACGGAGGTTTTGTGTTAAGTGTGTCAAAATATGACAACTTCAATTCGTTCGTTGGCAGGACCAATTCATAAAGATGGACATGGATCTGAGATAGTTGTTTATAGAAACTTACATTATTCAAATATATCATGAGTATTTGGATGTTGATATTTTTCTTGCGAATGTTCAGAAGCTGCCAGTCAAGTCCGTCATTACAAAGTACCATCAACTTTCTTTTTTGTAATATTTCATCTCCATAGATGTATCTCAATGGTTGTGTCATTGGGCAGGAATGAAAAAAAAATACTTTATGAAGTTCGAGGTGTGAATATAAACACTATTGAAACAAAAGGAAAACAAAACGTTCTTAAGACATGATGGTCTCTTAAAAATAGGCAGTAGGCCCCCTGGTCGCTTAAAATAACAGTTCCAATATTTTCAACCAATTAAAAGTTACATAGTTTCAATTTTCACGACTACATCACACATCCGTAAAATGAAAAAATACTATGGAAAATAGTTTGTCGAATAACAAAGGAATTATTTTACAAGCTGCGAGAATACTTTCGCTATGCTTCGTGGAATTCCACATTAAAATACATTAAACGTCACAGGTAAAAAATCCAATTTAAAGAGTCACCCAAAGAACTGTGCTAAATTACTCTTCAAAATTTAAAAGAAGCACAGAGAAGCAGAATTTCTCATAGCAAATCCAATAAAGTAACAAATTTGTAACTCCGAGTTAATTAAGAAAATGACTAGTACCAGAGTTTCACTGAGAGTTTTCAGTACTTGCGTCTAGAAAAAAACAAAGACAAGACTATCCCAACTAATGGCAAAGTTGTGTCCGCACCTCCAGCTGGATGCCAATTTTTCTGAACCACTTTAAAAGCAAAGTTTGACTACAGGACTATTTCTTTGTAGACTACTAGATAAGAAATGGAAAATAATTCTTTCTTCAAGCGACGTTTAAAGAACTCTACCGTTTCATAAATTAACGCTTAAGCTCATTCATATTTTAAAATCACTCGACTGACGCTTCTAGGGCGTCGAGGGAGCTTAAATCACTCGATCTTGATATTATATCGTTAAATAAAATAATTAATATAATGTTTATTGACCAAAAAAAGTTATATATTGTTACAAAGAATAACCAACTTAGAACTAGGACATGTCGTGTACAAATATTAATATTTATAAGCCTCTGCTGCCGAACTAGGCTAAGCCTGTATTTCAGCATACAGCGCCATAAACCTAAACGGACGTTACCAGTGAACTAGTCAAAGCAAGTCATGGGAATTTGAACATAAATCAAATATAACAAAAAAAGAAAAATCAAAAGAAAGTAATTAATAAAAATTACAATTTGTGTATAGCATCTAGTGTGAGCAAATATTGTATGTGAATGCGTGTGTGTGTGTGTGTGTGTGTATGTAGGTGTGTGTGTGTGTGTGACTAGTGTGAGTGCACATATATATTTTATCTGGGTTAGTTAAATATATTAAGTACATATCTTTAAAAGATTTTCAGTGTCAAGGTAATTAAGTGTTTGTAGCCATTTATGTTTACAAGACGATTAAGGCAGTGAATAAATATTTAGATGTTTGTTAAATCGAATATATAAGAAGGGAGCTAAAAATGGGAAGAAGCGATGACTGAATTTAGTGCGAGTCTTACTTGTTTGACATACAGCGTGTTTTCTCCGACGTGATTGGGTGGAATGCTCAAATGACAGCTGACAGTGTTGTCGAATAACGATCTCAAGCAAGAATAGTTGGCGAACTGTAAGCACATCGCAAAATTGTTACAAGTCAGATGTGGGATACCTAAAAGGTTTAAATGTGCAAATTTTAAGAATAGCTCTCTGAGCTACTTCTTAATATGTTTTTAAATTTGTTTTATTAGCACCCCCCATAGTTGCATATACAGTAACAGAGCAGAGATTGACAGAGTGCATAGTATACTTGTTTAAGTCGATGCGGTTCCAAGACATGTCGTAAATTTCTAAAAATAGGCATGAGCTTTCGAATTTTTGACGTTAGCTGTTTAATGTGATCCCGAAAATTAAGGTTTTTGTCTATTATCACACCTAGATATTTAATAGATTCGACACCTTCGATGGGTGAACAAGAACAGACGTTAGTTACAAGGTTACTCTGACAATTGTGTGGTACTATTTTGAAATTTGTTTCGTCAGCTTGCCGGTTTGTTATCGAGAATTTAATAAATTTAGATTTTTCCACATTTAGGGATAATTTATTTTGAATAAGCCAATTTTGCACATCGTTCATTCCAGCCTGCGCGTGACCAAATACGCTCTCCCAGTGATCAGCGCTAAACAGGAGAACTGTGTCATCTGCGTATGAGATTATCTTGCCGTGGGGAAAAGCTAGCTTCAGCAGGTCGTTAACGTAAATGAGAAAGAGTGTTGGTCCCAAAATGCTGCCTTGCGGGACACCGTATTATAGTTTTAATTTATCACTGATATAGGAATTAATTTTGACCACTGATATTTGTTTGACATATAGCTTTCGAACATTTTGAGCTATTGGTCACGTATTCCTATGTTTTCTAATTTGGCCAATACGAGAGCTTTAGAAATCCGGTCCAATGCTCTAACCGCTGAGCTACCGAGACTTGCGGACCAGCATCGAAATTCTCCAATACTTTTATATTTTTAATACGCTGTAGGCCAGCGTTGTCACATCAATGCTAGGAATATCCTTGCATTCGAGATGGTTTGTGTCTCATCTGAGAATTCACTTGTGGCCGTTGATTTTTCCAATATATATTTTTTTACAATTTATCATAAGTATAAAAATAGCATTGAAAAATGTAAAAATAAAAAAATCATAAAAAAGGCTTACTTCAAGTTAGGAAAAGCCTTTAATTCTGTGCTTTTACCTACCACAATAATATGGCTTTCACAAATTGGTTTCCCCAATGCCTCACGCTATTTGTGCAAAAGCATCATAAATCATTAACAAAAATAAGTTAACCAATTAAATTTAAATAGTTTCCGAAACAATATCAGGCATTACTATGGAAATAATTAAATATAAATTACGCTAAATCGCCAATCGAAACGGAATCACGGCCCATTTCGAGCACGCAAATTGGTAATAACGAAATTATAGTTTGAATTTTACGTTAGAAATGTCTTTTATGTAAAGTTTGTTGTGTGGTTATTGTGTATGCGATTGTGGGTCTTACGGATGTGTGTTAGAGTTGATAATTGGTGTCTGTGGTTGTGCAGGCTTTGAATGGTGGCAAGGTAATCGAATCATCAGGTAAGTTGTCTTAGGTCACTAGGATAAACTTGAACGCCAAGCTAGGTTCAAGTTTATTCTAGTGTTAGTCCATACAAAACTAGCACTAACTCTGGGTTAAATGTGTTAACCCAGCTTGGCGCAAGTGGGCCTAAGAGTCTTTCTTGATAAATTTAATTATTATTTTGGCAGCCGCGCGGTACGCAACACGCGATAGGGCTGCCCGCCAACATAGATTAGCCTTGCCACACGCTTGGGTACATACAAAACTTTGACAGAGTGCGTTCGATGACGCGGCGCATTCGAGATTGACACCAATGGGTGTCTTAAGTAGCCTTGTGCGATTCTTAGGTTTAGGCTATTCTTAACTCGTCGTCTCAGCCGCATGACACCCACTGCTGGGTATAGGCCTCCCCCAAGGATCTCCACGACGATCGGTCCTGCGCTGCCCGCATCCAGCGGCTTCCCGCGACGTCGGTCCACCTTGTGGGGGGCCTACCCACGGAGCGTCGTCCTGTGCGCGGTCGCCATTCCAGAACCTTTCCGCCCCAACGGGCATCGGTTCTTCTCGCTATGTGTCCCGCCCACTGCCACTTCAGCTGAGCAATCCTTCGAGCGATGTCAGTTACTTTAGATTTAAGAACGCAGCGCAATTATTTGTTAAGATTACAATAAAGTCAAAGTCAAAGATTTTTATTCTAATATACTTATAGAGTGAGTGCTTTCGAATCGTCCAATTTTTTTTCCTACCAGCCATTCAGGACATCTTTTAACTGATAAGAAGAACGGCCGCAAGAAACTTATCAGCTTTTACAGAAGCAACAACATTTACAAAGGAACATATCGTTGCCAAACACAAATTTACAATCTTGAAACATATTTAATTTAAGAGGAAAATTTTCTCATACTCATATTAGAATATTTCCCTTTTATACAATTACAATACTCATGTTTTATGTTAGTGCACTTCCTCACTTTTTGGTGTTTTAAATAGTTGTAATATTATTATGTTGTTTAATGAAACAAAAAACTAAAGTTGTTGCTCTGTAAAGAGAAATTTTATTTTCATGAAACATTACAAATTATCTTTGCAAACACATTTTTCTACTTAAATAGATACAAAACCAGTTATTTACTAACCTGTAAAGAGAAACAACATTAAAAGCTATTGTTTCAAATGATCTTTTCAAATTAACAAATATTTCTTTATAATATCTACCTTCTAATAACCTTTATGTACGACATACACTGGGCAGGGCGCAGCGCAGCGCATTTTACAATTGCTGGAGGAAATTGAAACATCCGTAAAGAAGTTTCATTTTTGCATGTAATTTACGTAGGTGACCGGCGTATGGACGCCACGGCAGCCGGTTGACTTGAAGAAATTAACTTCCATATTTGCATGGGCGTATGCAAATATAGAAGTTAACTTCTTGTGTATCGTACTAGGAAGGCAGAATACTGTGTATATCTATACTGTGATGGTGGTATCCTTCTAATGAGGTACTCACGTTAGGTCGCAGAGGGCCCTTACCGCTTTATGCCGTAATACGCTTTTTGTTGACGTTTTTTATGAGGGCGGAGCTGTAAGTTTCTCTAATTTCGTGCTTCAGAATAAAATACGGGAAGGGAGCTGTGATGTCTCAAGTATTGAGAAGAAAAGAAAAGAATTTATGTTTGAGTGTGTCAGAGTTTTGAGTTTTTCACTTAATGATTGGAGAGATGTTATTTCTTTTTAAATCAAAGTCAATAGAAGCGTTATACGACAGAAATTTTAACTAAATATGTTGGGACAGTTGTAGATATTAATTATTGTTAAATTAAATTATTTTCTAATTTGCTTCGGTGAATAAGCTTTAAATCTAATAGTCTTAATTTTAATTAAAAGAGATATGTCTGCAGCTGGCTTATAATAAACTTTCAGTATTTTAATTAAGAAAAATTAGGGTTTTCGTTGAAATTCTCTTTTCATAATTATTATTCCATGTTTTGTATATCTTCATATTAAGTCTCAGAAATTTTATAAAATTTGTCTAATGCTTAAAGAATATCTCATTGCAATACAAGAAAGTAATGTCGTCTGTATTAATTATAATGTTTAGAGCTACCTTTAATTATGTAGTCCCAAGGCTACCGTTTTGTCATAATTATGTGGTAATTAATGTAGAAACGGTACTCGCATAAAGATGATTTAAGCATAAATATTTTCGAAAATTAAAGCGCAAGTTAGTTAGATTTTGGTCATTAGAAAGCACTCAAAGTGCTAGGTGTCTTAATAAGTAACCTAAAAATACGGACAATTACAACTTAGTTCGTGAAATATAGCGCGTTTGGTATCCGTAAAAGTTGTTTTATTTCAATGAACAGTGCGCGCCAAAATTTAAGTTGTAGTACGTCATTTACACATTTTTATATAAGTATTCTTGGAGTTTCACCCGAGTTCTTTTCGTAATAACAGGTATTGTGAGGCTCCATTTTTACCTCAATCTACCGTACAATTTCTATAAATACAAAAAATAGAGTTGACGTTGGCAAAATTCGCGAATATTTATCGTGAGCAAGCCATTAATTAAGAAAGAAGAAGAAGATAAGTATTATAAATTTTTAATTTGCATTTTACAATGCTATTTTTATGGGATAAATATTATATATCCCGTCAGGGCGACAAGAGACTAGTTGCATTTTTCTAGTATATTTTCCTTGTTTTTTATCTTGTTATTTATCACATAAAAATAGCATTGTAAAATGCAAAATTAAAAAGTTATAATTAGATGGCTGTTTCATTTTAATCGATAGTCAAATATCTGTAAAGATGTTTCTTTCGAATGCGAGGATATTTCTCTCATTGATGAAGCGACGGTGGCCAATACCGTAGAACGGTGAATATACTAGAAGAATTCGACGTGTCCTCATAGGTCTCTGTAGCATAATTGGTTAGTACATTGGGCCGGACTCCCAAGGATGCGGGTTCGTATCCCATCAGGGCGACATGAGACTAGTTGCTTTTTTCTAGTATATTTTCTGTTTTAATATTTATCACAAGATAAGTATTCTTTTTAATTATAAGTATTGTGTAATTTTTACTTTTCCTACATCCTACCATGAATCCAGGCAAGAAAAGACAAGCATCTTACTCATCTAGTAGTCACTTATTGAAAGTGGCCTCAAAAACAGGAAACACTTGGTTGTTGGCAGTATTTGTCGTGAGTCTGCCTGGCTAGCTACCACTGCCTCATCTAAGTCTAACGCCATAACAACAATGTTTTCAGCAGTTAGAGATAAGATAGCCAGTTCCTTAGTGGTTACGGATTCCTGGAAAGATTCGCTTCCATCTAGTTCCATCTAGTTCCGTCGAGTTCCGTCGAGTTCCGTCGAGTTCCGTCGAGTTCCCTCGAGTTCTGTGGAGTTCCGTCGAGTTCCGTCGAGTTCCGTCGAGTTCCGTCGAGTTCCGTCGAGTTCCATCAAGTTCCGTCCAGTTCCGTCCATTTCCGTCCAGTTCCGTCCAGTTCCGTCCAGTTCCGTCCAGTTCCGTCCAGTTCCGTCCAGTTCCGTCCAGTTCCGTCCAGTTCCGTCCAGTTCCGTCCAGTTCCGTCCAGTTCCGTCCAGTTCCGTCCAGTTCCGTCCAGTTCCGTCCAGTTCCGTCCAGTTCCGTCCAGTTCCGTCCAGTTCCGTCCAGTTCCGTCCAGTTCCGTCCAGTTCCGTCCAGTTCCGTCCAGTTCCGTCCAGTTCCGTCCAGTTCCGTCCAGTTCCGTCCAGTTCCATCCAGCTCCGTCCAGCTCCGTCCAGTTCCGTCCAGTTCCGTCCAATTCCGTCCAGTCCCGTCGAGTTCCGTCCAGTTCCATCCAGTTCCGTCGAGTTCCGTCGAATGCCGTCGAGTTCCGTCCAATTTCGTCCAGTTCCGTCGAATTCCGTCGAGATCCGTCGAGTTCCGTCGAGATGTCGAGTTCCGTCGAGTTCCGTCCAGTTTCGTAGAGTTCCGTCCGTCCGTCCATCCGTCCGTCCGTGCTTCCGTCCGTCCGTCCGTCCGTCCCTTCCCATCCATCCAGAATCGCGCACGCGCACAGCTCGCCACACAAAAGTGTCGTTTCAACTTTTAGTCTTAATTTTTTCCGTCTAGCCCTCTTTCGCAACGCGTGATAAGAAACTTCGTTCCAAAAACGGGTTGCACTCCGGGAGTGCCGGCAGAAGTGAAAACTGCTTAAACGAAACAGTAGGAGCAGGCATACATTTTCGCCGCGCGGTAGAAAGAGAACGCCGGCGGTCTACTCTCCCTCCGTCTTACGAATTTTCGATCAGGTCACGCGACTTTAACATTTTTTATTAATTCCAAAAATTTTAAACTGATGTGCACAACGCCGCTAAAGAAGTTTTCACTTCAAAAAACGGCAGCAACATTGTTATAGAATCCTAAAAAATTCAAAAACGCATATTTAAAGGGAAATGTTTGGATTTGGACTGCTTCTGTGTTTCGCGCAAAAGGAATCCGATAAGTGATAGCCAGCTTACTACTTCAACCTTTTTCATACCTATGTGTACCTATATAATTTGCAGTAAAGTCCATGAAACATGGAAGTTTTACATTATATAGTTTCTGTAAACGAGTGGTTCTGCGGCTGTAATAACGGCCGCAAACTGCCGCCGTGATAAAGTAAAGAATCATTAGTTTTATTACGGTACGGCCATTCTGGCCGCTTAATTACGAAGGACCTATGCTTCATCGCGTACTGACCTACTGTAAGGTCGTACTAATAAAAAGGGGATCGTAAAATGTTTTATCAGTCAAAACATGTTTAATGTTAGTAGTACCTAGTAGCTGGAAGTCTACTATGAAACCTTCGTCCGTAATTTCGGGCCCCATCCGTAACTCGACCAAACGTGACCGGTAGTGGAAGAAAGTCATAGAGAGTGCGACCTGCTGGCATTCCTCTAATAACTGGGCAGGCATTTGACCACCATCGTGTTTAATAAACAGGTTGTGGTCTAAGGTGTTGCATGCTTGCCCAGGAAATGCCTATTCACTTTCGCCTTGGAGAGGCCAAGGTTGTAGGAATCGGGGAACACATGAGCAGGCAGCGCATTCCATTCTTTAGCGGTTCGCATAAGAACTTGGTACGGATTGTTGGAATGTCAACGACATACGGGTGGTAAGCTAACCTGCGTCTGGTACCCCGATGGTGGATAGGGGCTGGAGGAACAAGGTCGTGTAGTTCTCTCGCGCAGTACAAAAAGTAAAAGCTTATCAATTTAGAGGGCATATTATTCGAAAGCGCTCAAGGCTGCGCTTGACAGACTAATCGTAATCGATCACGTTTATTAAGCAACGTTCGGACCGGTCAGGTGTCGGATGGGTGACTGTAAAGTGGCATTAAAACTGAGCGCTTCCTTGCTTCGGTGGGTACGTTAAACCGTCGGTCCCGGCTGTTGTCATCTGATAACAGTCGTTTAGCCAAGTCAGAGGCCTTTTAGGCGGCTTGATAAACTCTGACACCAGAGGTGGCCACTAATCCTCATACAATAAGAAGAAGATTATTCGAAAACTATTGTAAGCAATGGGCTTGCAACCTGGCACTTTTATATAAATAATAATAACTTTATCGACAAAAAGTAGTTACAATCATATCATGAAGTCTCTGATTCCTGAACTAGGTATTAAAATACCTGTATCTTAGAAAATCAGCGCCCTCTTCCAGAGTTATAAGTGCAAAGAAAAACTGAAAAAAATATAGGTTATGATTTAAAAAAAATGTTTCCGGACGTCAATTCCAAAAGTGACGTCATTGAGGTGTAGTATATCTTGAACTCTCAATCTTCAACTTTGATGCTTTGTCAAAATGCTACGGTTTAATGGCGGTATTTATAAAGATTGTTAATTTTGCTGTGGTCTTTTGTAGGTGTGTACTTAAAACAAACTTTTTCTCAAACATGCTTGGAAATATGAGAGATTCCTGGTATCTTATAATACAGGCTTTGGCTTAGCTTAGGTGCCAGTCTCCTAACAAATAGATGCTTACTTAATTTGTTAAAATAAATCAATAAAAATTAAATTAAATTAAATCAACAAAAATTTAATAAACAAAAATAAGATTAACAAAAATTTAATTATTAAAAACATATAAATAAATAATTAGGCAGGTAATTGACACAATGAAAGACAAGAAAGATAAAAAAATACTTAAAACAGATAAAAAACAATTAAAGGCAGCAGATAAATATTAAACGGATCCCGTCAGGGCAACATGAGACTAGTTGCTTTTTTCTAGTATATTTTCTTGTTTAATATTTATCACATAAAAATAGCATTGTAAAATGCAAAATTAAAAAGTTATAATAAAGGCAGCAGCTTTTGAAGTAAGTAGAATATCGCTTAGTTGTACTTTTTGTTCAATATTTTGATATTTTACTAATAATGTAGTGTAAAACGGGCAGTAGGTTTGTCTATGCAAAAAAGCTTTAACTAGAAAAGTGGCCTAAACGTCATCAACTCGTAATTTTGCAATTTCTAATAAAATAAATAGGTACTTAATAACCGTTAATTTCAGTTAGTATAACTATTCAAAATTTGAACTTAGGTGCGCTCCGAAGAATAAATGTATAATATTTTAATTATATTATTTTAAAAGGTGCGCTTGAAAATCGGTGTGCTTCGAGTATTTATCGCGTACTGACCTACGGTAGTACTAATGAAAAGGGGGTCGTAAAATGTTGTTATCATCAGTTTGAGCTTGTTTGTGTATGATATCCATGGTCTACCTAAATACCGATCATTGATATAATAGAAGTAATAGGTTATTTATTTCTTATTTGTTCTGCTTTTATTTTCAGTTTATATGACCTTTTTAACAGTTCTACAGCAACTTTTGGTTAATTAAAGAGAACCACAATTGAAAAATATATAAATCTTTGCTTTTACAAATATTAGTTAGGTACACTATCAATCGTTCAACCAATTTTATAAATTTTGGTTTTGTCAGTTATATTAGATTGGATATTTAAAAGGCAGGTTATCTTTTGTCGTCAAGATATGTCTAGAAAATTCGAATAAAGCTTTAATTTAACGTATCACTTCGCCATAAGATGACAAACCATATAACCAGCTATATTAAGAAAAGGAAAGTTCAAAAAAGAAAAGGTCTACGTTGAAATTGCTATTTATTCTAGTGTTCTGACATTTGACAAATATAGATTATCATAAAAACAAAAGTTTATCCGATGACATTTTCAAAGCTATGGTCTAACCTTCAATCATAGCAGTTCTCGTTTAGTAGTAAAAGATAAATAAAAAAATAGGTTGGTGGCAAAAATATCGGCGTTTGAATTATGGCAACACCCGCCGTGGGCTATAAATAATGTTACCAGCGCCGATGACAAACGGGGGCTTCGTCAAAAGGTCGGTTATTGCATTAACCTCACATAAAAGTGGACTATGTGGTTTGACTATTTAGTAAAAAAAGCTAAGAGCCTCCCCGTAGTTCATAAAAAAATGAAAAAATTCAAATAATAGTGAACTGTCGGTAGTAAGAGAAACTTGATGACGAGCAGTGGTTCGCGCTCGCAGCTTGCAATCGTGGAAAACCCAAAAGCAACTTTCGTAGTGGTCGTTCATTGGATGGGTAGGTGAATATTTTCTATTTCGAGCTGTTTAATGCTTCGGAAGATTTGTTACTCTATAGATCCTTGCTGTATTTTCACCCGCGAAAATCCACCAATCCGCATGTTTTTATGATAAAAATAAATATTTCTTACACTCCAATTAACGTAGCCCCAAAGTAAGCACTGTAAGGCTTGTGTTATGGGGTGCTAGGGTAACGGATATAAATACATATATATTATAAGTATTTGTGTGTAGAAATATGTAAACGTCCACGACTCAGGTACAAACGGTCGTATTCATCATACAAACATTTGCCCCTACCGGGATTCAAACCCAGGACGGCAGAGTAGGCGACACCTTGAAACCGATGTACGTTCCACTCTACCACGGAGGTCGTCGATATACTTGTGAGTAGTTGGTTTAGGTTACATGATATAGTAATGAAATTTGAAAATCGTCCAAAGAAAAATGCCCTGCTTCTATTTTTCGCCCAAAAGGGTGGCGATTCAACCAACTTAATATTTCTAATCTCTTTCTTGTTCGAAGTATCCGAGCAAGTTTGCAAATAACAAAGATTCAAAAGCCAAGTGAAATATCGCGCAAAGGGCAATAGTTTCCCCCTATTTCGCTCTATGGATTCCTCAAACCGATAAAGGATCCAAATAAACTAACTACGACCCTTGTCCCGCAAATAACACGTCAATAGAACCCGGAATATTTTCGCCGAAACAATTCCGTTTCTTTTGCGAGAATTTCTCTGTCCTAATATTGTGATGACGTGTGCTTTTGCAACGAACACGTGAATAATTGAACTCTGTTGGGTGTGTGCCTTTTTGGAAAGGAATTACAAACAAATATCGTTGCTTGGAGCATTTTGACAACTTTTATGAATATACCGGCGTCGTTTGAGTTCCCGAGTGAAATTGTCCCTTCCCGGGAAAAAAAAATTTAATATCGTAAGTTTTACGTAATCCAGACAACAAGGTATTCATCTAAGGACACCTAATGGCCTGCGCAGACGACGGACATTGAAGGACTTTTTGTCCGCGACACGAACTTATTACTAAGAACATAAAGTTGAATAAATAACAAGGACTATCGCGTACTTTTCGCGGATATACGCGGTCTAAGTTGAATCTTATTTGGTTAACAATAAAGACGTGTCGCGGACAAAAAGTCCTCCGTTATCCGTCGTCGGCGCTAGCTCTAACGAAGAGAGGTATTCGAAGCGAAGGATTCAGATTAAAATATTACAATTTTATTCCTCGAAGCGCAATGTTCAAATTTTGAATATTGATACTGCCCTGGTAATTTAAGTTCCTTAGAGAGTTTCCTTAGTTCCTTTGAGAGCAATTGAGTTCCCTAAAGCCAAGCTCCGTAAGACAATACAAGCCTGTAAATTATAACAAGCAATCACTATATCTTAGGTGTAGACTTATTAACAAGCTTACCAGTTAACCTAACGCATGTTCTAACCCGCTAATGACGTCATTAACATACTATAACTAACTACTATCATTATATAGACGTATCCGTCTTGATGTTTATTGCCGCCATCGATTCGCTTTGAATTGTTAATTAGCGCTAAATTAGTCGGTGTTTGAATTATGCTAATAATGGCGACAATAAATTGATAATGGTCATATTTTGCACGTCCGACATCCGCTTGTTGATATCTGAATATCCGTTCCAAAATTGGATACGTCATAGTCATGATATGATGAAAAAGTGTATAGCGCATGGTCGGAAAAGTTTTGCTGACTCCTCTGTCAGCAAAACTTTCCCGAACATCACAACTAAAATTGGCTGGAAGGTTGAAAAAATTCTTCACATTTAGTCATCTGACGTTAGTAAGATACACTTAGCTCGTGGCGGCATTTGGCTCTTTTTAACCGACTTCAAAAAGGAGGAGATTCTCAATTCGGTTGGTATTTTTTTTATTTTTTTTATGTATGTACACCGATTACGCCGAGATTTTTGAACCGATTTCCGTGATTCTTTTTTTGTTCGATGCAGAATAGTTGCCAATTGGTCCCATAAAAATTTGGCTTAGTTTGACCCAGTACTTTTTATGTTTTGAGCATTTTTATATATTTCATTTCATATTTATTACTTGGATGACTTGATATTATCTTCCTTTAATAACTGTGAAATAAAAACCTTTTATAAAAAAAAATAAAACGACTTCAAAACACTAAAAAGCAAAAAATAAACCTTTTGCAGTCGGTGCCAGCCAAAGCATTCTACTTTGCGGTCCTACTATTTTATTTTTCTGGCCTTGGCTTGCACCGACTGCAAAAGGTTTATTTTTATTTATTTTATTATTTTTTATTATTTTTATTCTTTTTTATAAAAAGTTTTTATTAACCCTAGATAGCTAACGTAGCTGAACTACTCTGATAAGCTAACCATTCGACTTTTTGACGATTTTGATTTTTAAATGTTTATTTTTAATATTTTCTTTACATACTTTTATTATGTTTATAGAAAATAGGGAATATAAATTAAAGGCTATTTTGTAATATCTCAAAAAAAAATAAAACAAAAAAAAGAAACTCTTTTTTTTGTTTTCATACAATTTTTTTTTTTGAGCTGAGACCACCACTCTATGTGGTCAACTGTTAATAAAACAATAAAAGAGAAATTAAGCAATGTACATAGGATGCTCGTCATTTTGACGAACGTTAGCTATCTAGGGTTAACGTCACTTTCGATAATATAACGATCAAACTAAAAAAACTATAGGCAACCCTTTAGCTTTTAGATGAGTGTTCTCGCACCCACATCAATATTTTCCTTCATCTCAATCACATCAATGTTTTAACCGCCTTTGTGGTCTAGTGGTACAACCGCCGGTATCAGACCCAGGGGTCCCGGGTTCGATTCCCAGCGGGGGTACATATTGTATTCGGTTTGGTTGGTGGTAGGACTTGACGAGTTTCTTGCCGGTTCTTCTCGTTACAAGGTCTCCCGCCGCCGCCGTAGGGTTTGTGGACCGATGGCGTAGTTTCTTTGACGTTCATAAGTGCTTGTAACAGCCTAGACTGAATAAATGATATTGAATTTTGAATTTGGAAACGTAGGTATAGGATCTAAAATTACAATGACTAACGTCAAAACGACTAAGTTTTTAGATGTTTAAACATTTTTTTATTTTTTATTTGCATTTTCATTGCTATTTTTATATACCGAATTTTGAGAATTTTTTAATAAAAAATAATGGAAAAAAATCAACTCGGCCACAAGTGAATTCTCACGTTCCAGCGTTGTCACATCAATGCTATACCTACAGTGTATTAGAAATGTAGGTTTTGGAGAATTTCATCGGTGGTCCGCAAGTCTCGGTAGCTCAGTAGTTAGAGCATTGGACCGGATTTCCAAATGTCGTGGGTTCGAGTCCCATCTGAGAATTCACTTGTGGCCGAGTTGTTTTTTTCCAATATTTTTCTATTTAAAATTTATCATAAGTTTATTTAAACGTTAATTTTTTTTTAACTTCTATTACATACATACCTCGAAAATTTCGAATATTGCTCACGTCAGTCCAAAGGTTGCAGGTTTTTGAGTCCTATCTGAGAAAAAATATAGAGAGTCGCGTTAATTTTTTTCCATTATGTACCTATTTTCCTTTTATCCTATTAATTATAGAATAGAATAGAAATCATTTATAGAATACTAGCAGCTGCCCGCGGTTTCAACCGCGTGGTTCACGTTCCCGTGGGAATGTCTGGATAATAAGTATCTGTTCATAACCTGGCTACCAAATTTCATCCAAATCCGTTCAGTAGTTTCGGAGCCTATTCAATGCAAACAAACAAACAATCAAATCCTTCCTCTTTATAATATTATTACTACTATTATAAAAAAAAAAGTTTTCATTTCAAGTTTTTGTTTTCATAAAAAAAAATTTTTTTGAGATGTGACCACCACTCTATGTGGTCAACTGGGTACTGAGTTGGCACGAAACCGCGGGTGTGTTAATAAAACAATAAAAGAGAAATTAAGCAATGTATATCGGATGCTCGTCATTTTGACGAACGTTAGCTACCACATCAATATTTTCTTTCATCACAATCACATCAATGTTTTAACCGCCTTTGTGGTCTAGTGGTACATCCGGTATCAGACCCAGGGGTCCCGGGTTCGATTCCCAGCGGGGGTACATATTGTATTCGGTTTGGTTGGTGGTAGGACTTGTTGTTAGTCTGCCTGGCTAGCTACCACCATCTTATCTAAGCCTGGCGCCATAACAACAATGTTTTCAGCATTGTTGTGTTCCGGCAGTTCGAGATAAGATAGCCAGTTCCTCAGTGGCTGAGGATTCCGAGAAAGACTCGATTCCATCTTCGGCCTTATCAATACTTAACATCAGGTATGATGAAGGCTAAGAGTGTCCCCGTCGTTCATAAAAAAGAAAATCTCTGATCCTTTCATTGAAATCAAGATTTAGTTTATCAGTAATTTAGGATGTAGCAATATTCTGGCTATCGTAAATTAATTTTGTCAGAAAACTGCAATTTCAGTAATTTACTTCTTGTATTTTAGTAACATTGATCAAACTTCGAATTAAATGTAACTAATACATCGAATATATTGAGCATCGACCACTTGATTGACTTCAGCTCTCATTTTCCAAATTCAATCATACAATTTTAATAACGATGTTGATGTCTAATTAACGATGATAGTTTGGGGCGAACTGATAAAAACTATCAGACAGAGTGGTGTGCAAGTTTTAATTAAATTTTAGGGATCCGTTGATACAACATTGTTTCTGCTCGCAAAACACACCGCGGGTGCACCCAAACTGGGAAAACTCCCAACTCCATTGTTGAACATGTTGCTGAACACACAGTGAGTTCTAACGATGTGCTGGAAATGTTGAATGGTTGGAAAAGAATTATCATGGTACTAGCGTCCGCCTGCGGTTTAACCCGCGTGGTTCCTGTTCCCGTGGGAATACAAAAAAACCCTTTCTTAGTGGATGCCTACACTACATAAGGTATAAAGTCTCTATGTCCAGCGGTTTGGGCTGTGCATTGATATATCATCCAGTCAGTCAGTCAGTCAGTTTACGATTTTATATAACAAGATTAAAAGAAATAGGTACATAATTACTAAATCAGCGTACTTTCTATCCTACTAATATTATGAATGCGCAAGTGTGTCAGTTTGTTTTTTATTTGTTTGTTTGTTACTCTTTCACGCTAAAACTACTGAACAGATTTGGATGAAATTTGGTACAGAGATAGTAAATAGCCTGGTTTAAAACATAGGATACTTTTTATTTCGAAATTCCCACGGGAACGGGAACCACGCGGGTGAAACCGCGGGCGGCCGCTAGTAATAATATTATAAAGAGGAAGGATTTGATTGTTTGTTTGTTTGCATTGAATAGGCTCCGAAACTACTGAACGGATTTGGATGAAATTTGGTACACAGACAGCCAGGTTATGAACAGATACTTATTATCCAGACATTCCCACGGGAACGTAAACCACGCGGTTGAAACCGAGGGCACCTGCTAGTATTCTATAAATGATTTCTATTCTATTCTATAATTAATAGGATAAAAGGAAAATAGGTACATAATGGAAAAAAATAAACGCGACTCTTTATATTTTTTCTCAGATAGGACTTAAAAACCTGCAACCTTTGGACTGACGTGAGCAATATTCGAAATTTTCGAGGTATGTATGTAATAGAAGTTAAAAAAAAATTAACGTTTAAATAAACTTATGATAATTTTTAAATAGAAAAATATTGGAAAAAAACAACTCGGCCACAAGTGAATTCTCAGATGGGACTCGAACCCACGACATTTGGAAATCCGGTCCAATGCTCTAACTACTGAGCTACCGAGACTTGCGTACCACCGATGAAATTCTCCAAAACCTACATTTCTAATACACTGTAGGTATAGCATTGATGTGACAACGCTGGAATGTGAGAATTAACTTGTGGCCGAGTTGACTTTTTTCCAATATTTTTCTATTTAAAATTTCTCAAAATTCGGTATATAAAAATAGCATTGAAAATGCAAATATTAAAAAAAAGAATAAAAAAATGTTTAAACATCTAAAAACTTAGTCGTTTTACGTTAGTCATTGTAATTTTAGATCCTTTACCTACGTTTCCAAATTCAAACTCAATATCATTTATTCAGTCTAGGCTGTTACAAGCACTTATGAACGTCAAAGAAACTACGCCATCGGTCCACAAACCCTACGGCGGCGGCGGGAGACCTTGTAACGAGAAGAACCGGCAAGAAACTCGTCAAGGGCTATTTTTTTCTCCCTGTTTTATTTTATACAGAGTCGTCAAATTGAAAAGTGACCTTAACATATCAGTAAGGTCAATTTCCATCACAAAAAGAAGAGTTTCATCACAAAAAGAGAAGTTAAGCGTTAAATTACATTAAGCGTCAATTCTATTCTAAAAGAACTGTCGACGATCTCCTTTGTTACATATCAAGTTCCTCAGCGAAGACTTCGTGTAAAATTCGTGGCGTAACTTTCTTCTTCATTCGACCTTCACTAACATCAGTTGAAATGAAAACCAAGTAATTACAGTACGAAAAAAAGTAATTAC
This sequence comes from Chrysoteuchia culmella, assembly GCA_910589605.1. Taxonomy (NCBI): domain Eukaryota; kingdom Metazoa; phylum Arthropoda; class Insecta; order Lepidoptera; family Crambidae; genus Chrysoteuchia; species Chrysoteuchia culmella. The sequence continues at coordinate 24,253,047 of OU342647.1, forward strand.
CAACAACATCAAAATGAAGCAAACAACAATAAAACTACCATCAGACATTACAACAAGGCTTGTAAACCAAATGGCGTATGAGGGTGTAATGTTGAAAACGTTCGCCCTCGGTCTTTTGTGTCGTTAATTAAAAGTATCATTAGTATGCCCGAGGCGTATAATGTGCCTGCGTCGTCAAAGTCAAAATATGTTTATTCATTTGATTCATTTACATTTTGACGACCTGTTTGGTGCAGGGGTACTAAGCCCGCCTTCTGCGCCAGAGTTCCCGGGTTCAATCCCCGGACAAGACAAATATTTTGTTCATCATCAATTGTGTGCATGAACATGTCTATTTGTCTTGGTCTGGGTGTTTAATATGTATAATAAGTATGTATTTACAAAACAAAAGTATATAATTATGTTTATCCGTTATCTAGTATCCATAACACAGTTGTTTATGAAACTTAACGTGGGTGTTATCTAAATTGGTGTGTTGCATGCAATTATTTATTTATTTATTTATTACATAAGATTGCGGTAACATAAGGTATATTTTTTTTTACCTCGGGATTAAGGTGTTTGTACTTTCGTGATGTGGTTCTGATTTTTTAACAGTTTTTGAATATAGTTTACTTTAACGTGGTTACAATAACCATAAAATGTAATATTATAATTAGTATTTTTTTTTGTGATGGAAATTAACCTTACTGATATGTTAAGGTCACTTTTCAATTTGACGACTGTATGAAATAAAACAGGGAGAAAAAAACAGCCCTTGACGAGTTTCTTGCCGGTTCTTCTCGTTACAAGGTCTCCCGCCGTAGGGTTTGTGAACCGATGTCATAGCTTCTTTGACGTTCATAAGTGCTTTTAACAGCCTAGACTGAATAAATGATATTGACTTTGACTTTGACTTTAAAGATGGATGAAGTAAAGAAGACATACCTATGTTGCAGCAACTAAATAATAAATATAGATAGATACACCAATTATCTAGCCCACGTTAAGTTTCATGAAGAACTCGTGTTATGGATACTAAATAACAGAAAACATACTTATATACTTTTTTATAATACATACATAATAATATACATATTAAACACCCAGACCAAGACATATAGACATGTTCATGCACACAAATATTTATCTTGTCAGAGGATCGAACCCGGGCCCTCTGGTGCAGAAGGCGGGTTTAGACTACTGCGCCAAACAGGTCGTCAAAGTAAAGCTAAAGCCAAGTAATGTTTTAAATTATTCAGATTAAAGTTTTTCAAACTAACTTTATCTTAAAATTACAATTTTAGCCATTACACAGTGGTGCAACATACTTACACATTTTGAATAGAATAGAAAATTCATCAGTCATCCCGTGACCATGGCAGCTGAAAAGGTGCCGAAAATCAAAAAACCCCTAAATACCAAAAAATACAGACAATTACAACTTAGTTCGTGAAATATAGCGCGCTTGATATCCGTAAAAGTTGTTTTGTTTCATAGAATAGAAAAGATCTTTATCTTCAAGTACACACTTACAATTTCATTGATTGCCATATGTTATCATCTTTTCCAAAACGTCTGAATTAGTGAAAGGAAACTCAGTGTAAAAATAAACTTTTTTTTTATTTGCTTTGCTTTAAAACACAATGATGTAAACCTTCGTATTTTAAGAATGAAAAAGTTCTAGAATCTATAAATTGGAAACTAATCCCTCTTTCACAGAGTAAGGGCAACATCCCTCGATGTCAAAGGCCCAAGCATTCCTCAGACTCAGATTATGCCTTAATCTGGTCTGGAACCACTCCACTTATTCATCGTAATGGTCCACTAAGACTTAGCATTAAGCCTTAATATGGGTAAGGCCCATTATAGATTAGGACTTTGAGCGTTATTCGACTCCTTTGAAAATTGATGAATTACAAACTATTATGGAATATTGATACTTCTCTTAGAAATTAATTTGTGGCGAACCATGGGATTAGTTTAAACGATCACTCTGCAATCAGAGAAAATTTATCTTTGAGAAAATTGCAACTCTGCCTTTAAGCTTTGAAGCATGCCAAGAGGCAAAATAAAAGCTGTACTATGTACAGTCAACGGTAACCACGGCTTATTTTCTTATATTTTCATCACAAAGTTACATGCACATAAACAAAATAAAAAAAAAGAAAACTAAACAAACTACTTAAGGACTAACAAAAATAAGCAAGCACTTAAGTTCCTACAGAGACCTACCCATGAAATCAAACTATTTGTTTAATTTCATAAGTATACTAGCTGTGCCCCGGGGCTTCGCTCCCGTGGAATTTCGGGATAAAAAATAGATAGTAGCCGATTCTCAGACCTACTCAATATGCTCACAAAATTTCATGAGAATCGGTCAAGCCGTTTCGGAGGAGTATGGGAACGAAAACTGTGACACGAGAATTTTATATATTAGATTTGTGCATGTTTGTCATAGCAATGTAAAGAGGCAAAAACTCTGCGTATATTTTTGCCCCGAGAAGGACCAAAACACTGGTTTTCAGCTTTCACCCGTAGAAAAACGCGAGAGGCGCGTTAACAAAATCGGACGCCCTGTTATTAATTTAAAATAGATTTAACAAATAATTCATAAATAATAACAAATCAAATAACGATGAGCCATTAGTATAATATAAATAAAATATATTAACATGCCTTGAATAAATTAATTAAAATTAGTCTCAAATCTAATAAATCCTAAAATTAATATCAGTTCAATATTATAAAATTTTATTAAATTAATAAAATGTAAAAATTCAATCCAATTAAAATTAAATTAAAAATTAACTTCCATCATCATTATAAGTATGTTTCAAGTATACCTATGGGAGTCTGCATAGACGCTCTAAGCCTCACTCATCGCCCCGCTCTAGGCGCACAGCGGGGAAGTCGTGGTCAGGCGGAAGGTGACCTATGGCAGACCGCACGCCCCAACGGTCACAAACGGTCACAAATGAATTCGTAATGCTTTCAAAAGGCAAATCAAATACTCCCTCATTTGGGGTAAGTACTGCGAATTAAGCAATTGTATCCTAATGGATATCGGGGAATTGCGTGACGGCTTCTATTTGAATGGACGTAATGGCGATGGCGGTTTCAAACGTTTTTGTTTGCGTTTTAAATCAGTAAATACTGGTAGTTAACCTCATTAGGGAAAAGAAAAGTTGCAACCATTTATTTACGTTGAAAATAACAATTGCAGTAATTATTTGCTTTGGTTTCGTTACAACAACATTGGTTTGAACTTTGTTATAGTTGCAACTGGAAAAATACCTAATTTGACGACTCTGTATGAAATAGAACAGGGAGAAAACAGGGAGAAAAAACAGCCCTTGACGAGCGATTTTTACTCAAAGTCAACCGTTTCGAAGATGTACACTTCCAAAGTGATAAAACTGAAAATCAGCGCTTTACTTTCTGAGTAAAGGTATCGCTGAGTTTTCACCCATTTGCATCGCTGCGGCACACGTCGTTCGAATTTTTGTGTGTCATGTGTAATTTTAAGTTAATTTGTAATGTTGTGTAAAATGTCTGTAATTTTTTTTTTTTACTTTTTTTATCTATTTCAATTTCGTTTGTGTCAATTTAAATTTCGTTTGTGTATTGTTATGAGTGCATGCTGATGCAAATAAATGATTTATCTATCTATCTATCTAAAATGTGATAAAATAAAACTCTCTAATTTTAAAATAAGAAGTGATAATTAAAAAAATATATATGCTGCAGATCTTATTAAAAACTTTCAACGAAAATTGGTTTAAACGAAATATGGTTAGCAGTTTTAGAGGTAAAAAAAATTTTTCGTAACCGCAAATATATTTTTTCCATTTACTCAATACTCAATTATTGAGTATTGACTAAATACAAACACTATGAAAAACAAAGTTATTTTTACAGACGAAAAATGTTTTTGGTATTTTGTCTACGGAACCCTATACTGTGTTTAGCCCGACAGCGTATATGGCTTTCCGTTATCACCTCGTCCCATTGATGTGTGACGACGTCGATACGCTTTTTCTGGGCGAAAACGTCTGGAAACCCGTATTCACCTGGTCGCTCGAGAGGTCGTGCTAGATACGGCTTTTTAGCTATTTCGAACGGTCACGCCTCTAGAAACCCGTGTCCATTACGGGGCCTTATAGTAGACCAGTTGAATACGATTTTATACCAATATAAAACCGTATTTACTACGTCTCTCATTTAGCGACAGGGCATTTAAGCATAATCTAGAATAATATTGATTAAATGTGTTATATGATATTATGATTACTTATAAGTCTACCTACCTACACTCGTACCTACAAAATACGTAGTGTATTACATAAAAGCAGCTTTCTGCTTTTTTATATTTTTCAGTCAATCTTAGTAATCATGCACTAAGTTATAGTAGTTGAGTAATACATGTATATTCAAAAGGAATATAATAAACCTGTCGACTGAAAATTACTAAATTGACTGACTAAAAATCTAGGTTGAGTTGCGGTAAACTTGGTTTAGATAAGTTAGATTGGCGGCTAAGTCGCTCACCTAGTATTTTCATCGCACAAAAAGTTTTTAGTTGATCGTTTAATTACAACCCTCTTCAAAACTCATTGTTAGGGAATCTTAATCCTATACTTAAATTAGTCTCTATCCATTGGGTAACACTTTTTTAAATTTTACTACGCAAAGCCGTTTAATAAATATGCACACTGCAAAAAAGACAGATAACGCCATCACTCTCAGTAAGTATGTAGACAAGCCAATTTCACCGCTTACACAATGCAATAAAGTGTAAGCAAATGAAAAATAGAAAGGCCAATAGAGATCGCTGGTAACAACTGATTCGCGAGCAAATTTCACCGTTTATATGCAATAGAGCTGTAGATAAGTATATCCAATTCATCACTTCATAGTGACGAGCTGATTCGGGATTTGACAGTAATACGTGCATATTACTTAAAAAACGCGTATCTATCTCGTCGCTCTTTAGTTGACGTGGTGAACACGGTTTCTAGAGAATTTGTATTTGATGAGGCGCTGTAATCCCGTCTCTAATTCGTCCAATCTAATGCCCACATGGATACGGGTTTTCCGAGGTTTAGAGTTAAAAAAGGCGTATCGACGTCGTCGCACTTCGTGGGGACGAGGTGATAATGGAAAGCCATATACGCTGCCCGACACGTACTTGGCCGATTTTTTTTTAAAGGCTGCCGCTAAAATGGGACGGTATCTACATTTACATTTTAACTGTCATTAATTGTTCACACAATGAACAACAGCACAGCCTGCCATCTATATTTCGTCATACATTTTTCATAAAGCGATCCGGATGAATATTTGAAACCGATACGAACGCTACACGAATGAAAAAATAAAGCGATAGAGGGTAGTAGTCTATCTTTTGAGCGAACGGATTCGCAAATGCTTTCTTCAAGGCCTTTTAGGGTCGGCCTTTGTTCTATTTATCTTCACTTGTTAATAAATGTTTTGTTACTTGGGATAGAGACGTTTAGTTTATTAAAACGTTTTTTTTATTTTCAACATATGTGTAGTTCTATTAACTAACGATCTTCAATCAAATTCACGTTTGTCTGTGTAAACTTTTGGCCACCTATACCGTGGGTGACCACTGTGAAAGTCGGTTAACCACTACAATCGCAGGTCGGATGCATTATCACTGCGCCACTTTTACTTAAGTAAACGAGATGGTTAAAGTTTGTATGGAATTTTTGGCGTTCTTCAGATTTTTCTTTACTAGCTCGTTTGTGACATTCCAAAACTATTAGTTTCAATCATCCCGTCTTTTTCTATTTTTATCATAAATATTTGTTTTTGATTTTTTTTATATACGAACCTGTTAATCTGGCTTGCAGTCCCACCAAAACGGTACCGACCGAAGATCAGCGCTGGCCAAGAGCCATGCATTATGCTGAGTCGGGGCCGTTTTGGGACAAACGGTTTTAAGTCTTTTATGTGTTTTTATTTTTATTCGGATGTACCTACTTTTATTTGTTAGTCCCAAATAAACGTACTTTTCTTTCTTTCTTTCTTTCAATAAACGAACTCCGCCAATATTCCTCGATATTTATTCATGGACTTTCCTTAATCAAGACAAGATGAATATAATTATCCTTAACAAAAAAGCTACAGTTTATTCCCAAGTTTGCTAAAAGCATGTCTCCTTTAGTAACTCCTGCGGTATTTCTCTTCAACATAGTTTCCGGTCAGATTTTCCACTTTTTAGTTTTCAGCGGGTCTACCATCATTTATTAGAAACCACCATGCCATTAGAACGTTTTGTTTTTATTGATGTCGCAATTTGACACACTTTACACTTTGGAGGCAATGATTGAGCGAAGACGTCACAAAACCTCCGTCAAAAAACAAGCTTAGTTTAACAGATTCTTAGTACGAAATAGCACGGTAAGGTTATAACAATACTGCGCTAAGGGTTGGCAGTAGGCCCCCTGAACTGACCGGACGGTAGCTGAACATGTTTCAAGCTGTTCAAGGCTTTCCTTTGATAACTTCCTGTGTTATTAGATGCAAAATATCTCAAATTCTGCAACTACGGCTTCAAGAGATCTTTCTGCTTGTTAGTAAAGTTTATGAGAAGGATTCGCCATTGTTATATTTAAGTATTTACGGCTGCGGAATGAGGTTATTAGGGTTCCGTAGCCTAATGGCAAAAACGGAACTCTTATAGATTCCTCATGTCTGTCTATCTGTCTGTCTGTTTGTCCGTATGTCACAGCCACTTCATTCCAAAACTATGAGGATTACACAGTTGAAACTTAGTAGGTAGACGTATTCTGTAAACCGTTTTACTGTTTTTACACAAAAATCAAAACCTATTCGTGTCTATAGATAGGTCTTTAAAAGTTATATTGAGGTTCCTTAAACTATTTTTATCAAAGTCAATCGTTTGAAAGATGTACGCTTCCAAAATGGTAAAATGTGTTTTTTAGCATACTCGTCTGAATCCACACGCCACGACAATACCAAAATAGATTTAGATATTCGTTCAAAACAGAATGAGAAACTTGTCTTAGAAGGGAAATAGAAATCATTCCCTTCCGGAAGTGTCCACTGCAGCGCTGTCGTTAAGTTCAAAACTCGAAGGTTTACAGAAAAGGAAAGCATGGAGAATAGGGAAGCGTCCGTTTCTGGGACCTACTGACCCGGCGATAACGTCGAATAATGGAAGGGACGGCTTTTGAATATGCAGTAATTGCTCATTTCACGAGCAGCCTCGAGAAAAGCAATTTACATGTTATTATTATTGGAATATTTGCATATTGTAAAATATTGGAAGACGCCTGCGAATGCCTCACTAACCACCGAGTCAATGCTTAAACCAGAACATAAATTCTTATAAAATCTAATTAATGCTGTCTCCAAATAAAAATCAATTGCCACATACCTACATTAAGTTATGCACAAAACACATCCCTAAATCAGATTTGGCGGATTTCTTTTCGGAAACTTCGACCATTGGAAAAACTTTAGTTTTTCCCTCCGGCGAACAGATCGGATGAGCAGCATTCGGGAAGCTCCGTAAAATCTTCGCGTCCAACTTACCCCAGTGTCTCAAGACGAAAGTCTATGACCAGTGTGTGTTGCCAGTGATGACTTAGGTAGTGAAACGTGGTCGCTAAATATGGGTCTGATAAGAAAGCACCCAGCGTGCAATGGACACGAGAAGAACCGATGGCCGTTGGGGCGGAAAGGTTCTGGAATGGCGACCTCGCACAGGACGTCGCTCCGTTGCCGTGGGTAGGCCCCCGACAAGGTGGACCGACGATCTGGTGAAGGTCGCGAGAAGCGGCTGAATGCGGGCATCGCAGGACCGATTGTTGTGGAGATCCTTGGGGGATCCTTGACCTCCCGGTCTATACCCAGCAGTGGGTGTCATGTGGCTGAGACGACGAGGTATTTGATAAGACTCTAATACAACCTCTTAGCCGTTAGATTTTACCTACACAAAGTACTCTATATTTCACTTTTCTCAACCTCAAACTTAATGAGATTCCGAGTCAGCTGAACCTGAATAGATTACGTTACGTTTCTTTTCAAAATCAAATTCAAATAGCGACCTTATTTCAAAGGAGCTCGCTTGCAGCAATTCTATAACGCTCGGATCCTAAATAAAGGAGGAGAAACACGTTTCCTTAATAAGAAATCAAAGAAACAAGAAGCACGCAACTCGAGCTTTGAATGATTACGGTCTTACAAATCTCTTCGTAATTTATACGCACTCATATCGCAAGATGCGAGATTCCCAGGTATTATTTATGAACTAACTTTCTCAAGCGCTTTTTCCTTCGCGCGCTTGTAAAGAAACGAATTAGGAAGCAATTTCGTACGGAGCGAGAGAAATATGGGAACGTTGGTGTTTGGTACTGGCTATTATTACTTACTTTCTGAAATCGATTTTACTATTATTTTTGTTTGTTTCGTAGATGAGATAGATTTGTAATAGCAACTACGCTTGACATTACATATTAAAAATAACATCGTGACTTTTTAGCTCTGCCATTTTGCCAGACATTGGAATTCTTGTACTTCTTTGACGTTTTTCTTAGTAAATATTTTCCCGTAATTAGTAGGTTTTCCCGAACCAATTAGCCTTCGACCTTCACATGTCTTCATATACAACTTGAACTGGACTATAATCATTTATAAAATTTCTAAATCTGGTGCTGCTAGTGACTAGATTAATGACTTATAACAAGTCATAAAAAATGTATGCATAAAAATACTCTCTTTCTACAGAAATGCATTTGAACCCTGAAATAGCCTTTGGATTCCAGGAAAACCGGTTTTTTAAAAGACCAACCCCGTGTTCCAGTTTACAGACTAATTTACATATCGGCAAGTGTAACTTAGCGAGTAATAGCTTCCAGGGAGTAGCTGAATTAAAACCCAGTAAAGAAAGTTAGGCCGTTAAAGGCTAGTTTAAATTCATCGAGCTACCTTCGTGCGGCCGAAGGTATCAGCGGATCTAAGTGGGTTCTACTACGAAATATAGATCGACAGGCATACGAGTTACTCAATAATTTGGAGGAATGGAAACGGTCTCAAAACTAAACGAACAATCGTCCGATTATGGTGTTTGGTTTTGAATTCTAGATATATATTTTTTATAAAAACTGATGTCCAGAAATGATAAATCTAAAGGAAGCACGCCTCTGGGATCCAAGTACGACAAGTCCTATCACTAACCAAACCGAATAATGTGTACTCCGGGATAGGCCGGAATAGGCCCGCGATCTCTTGATCTAATAGCAGTGGTGTTACCACTAGACCTTAGATACGGTTATAAATCTTGAAAATAAATGAACGTTCGTCCGATTATCGTGTTTGGTTTTCGGAGTGTACCCCTGGAATATTCTAGATTATTCCACGGTGAGCTACCCTCACCATACACGAGATGAACAAATTAGTGCAGTGAAGAGGGATAATAACGGCCGTGTATGCAACGCTTTGTGTTCCTCGACCCAATTTGATTGGGGCACTGTTTCTCGTAATGTCGACGCGGATACTCTCTTGAGAGAATCGACGAGAGTACTCCAATGTAGTTCTGTTCAGCTCTTGATGAGAACGTTGTTTGTTGTTTATATCAACGAAAGTTTTTGAACTTATAATAGATTTTTTATTTAATCTTCCATGATGTCATCACATTGGGGATAGGGCAATTAGGGTTCTACAATTCTGAAATTACACTTTCTTTAACAATAAACGCCTAGCCGTTATAAAAACAAAAAATCTATTCTACTACTACTAATATATCGACTGGTTCACTGTTACAAGAAAACAATTCATGACTGTTTTCACGTTTTTTATCCGTCTCATCACCATTTCTATCGTATAGATAAAAAGCACTGTATATGCCATCTAACTCTAAATAACTTTCAGGTCCGACACTGTTTTCGCTAGCATGTTTTTTTCCGGCTACTTTTTTTAGTATACATTTCCAGGGTTGATTGTTAAAAATATAGCCGCCAGTAGTGGTAGCAGTTAATTGAATTAATAACTACCGCTCCGGTGATGAGAGTCACTGAATAAGAGTCCACCGGCTGCCGAGGGTTAACATCATTGCCATTTGGAGTGATTTTTATTTCCATTTAAGTATAATTTTGGATTGTTAAAGTACAGATTGTTATAATATCTGACATCATCCATCAGACACATTAATATAATTATTCAGAGAGAAAGAGGTCAAGTCATATTAAGGTAATTAATAAAGTCTCTCGATCAATTTATCTTAAATCAAACTGAAAAAAGCCTTTGAATCGTCAATCGAATTTCAGCCACGCATATTGGTATCAAATTGATATTGACATCCACAACGATCTTTTGAATTTTGGAAAAATGACAATTCCAAATTAATCTATCATACGATCCGGTCCGATAGGTTCTATCTAATTTTCAACTTAAATTTAACATATATTTTACACGAAATCATCGTATTACTGAGTTGTATAAGTTGTAGTTTACTAACATAAATTCATCAAACCCAAACGGACACCGGTGTTCAGAGAACGATAGAATATCTATTGTGTCTTATAGTCCGGGGTCTGAAAGGTTAAAACAAATAAATGATGCCATTAGTTTCAATTAACACTAATTACAGCAGTCACGCACTACTGAGACCTTAAACTAAACTTTCTAAGCCAATACACCCTTAATAATTCCAAAGGTACTAAAATTTATGATCATTAAACTCCTATAAAAGACAGCCAGAGGTGACGCCGTTAAATCACCGCGGCTTTCGGCGCCCGATTCATGAGCAAAGTTCGGCCATTTTGCCGCATCCATCGGTGGAGCGTCTGTGCATTTACATTCAGATTGAAAAAGTACCGCTGGCATAATGAACGGACGGCGGCACGCGACGCTCCAGGGGGTCAATTCTACTTACGTTTGAGGTATGATTGCGAGCTCCGCAGCAAGCAACCAGTCTATCTACCCTCTCCTTCATGCAGTCATCTGACGGACATGTTTTGACAGAGCATTAGGGCGGGATTCGCGGGGCGACAGGGGGTGCTAGCGAGCCCTAACTGCCATATATAACGCTCGTTGGGGACAATGACAATGTCCTGTCAAACTAAGACGTCTTGTCAAAAGCGGCATTGCGCGATGTTTCAAGAGCGTTCTCTCATTGTTAGTTACGCTGTGAACAATAACAGTGCTGACGCAGCAGAGCTGTACTGCATTGCTTGCTGCGGAGCATGGAATCAGTCCTTTCGTTATAATCGTATCTCAGTCTATTTATCCTCCTCTGTAGTCTAGTCTTCAGGTGTAGTAGTAACACCACCGGTATCAGACCAAGAGGTCCCGGGTTCGATTCTCAGTAGACGTTACCTGTAGTTTGGTTGGTGGTAAGACTAGTTATAAGTGGGCCTGGCTAGCTTGGCCTACCTATTGTTATCCAAGTCTGACGCCATAACAACAATGTCTTCAACATTTTTGTGTTCTGGCAATTAAAGACTTATCTCTAATTGCCAGAACATAAAAATGTTATACCTAGCCAGTTCCTCATAGATTGATGATTCCGGGAGAGTCGCGTTTCCACCTTCAGTCTTATCATTAGCATTAATTAACATCATATTCATATATTCATCAGGTATGATGCAGATAGTTATTATAATTTAATAAATAAAATTATTAAGTATGCGTGATTCATTGACCTCAATAAGTAGGTGAACAAATGTATGTCAATGTACGAGTAAACCGTACATGAAGCGTATCCCTGATTTAAAAATAGTCGTTTTTAATTTTATTGCAGTGTTTTTAGGGTTCCGACAAAATGGTAAAGAGGAACCCTTATGGTACAGTCTGTCTGTCACAACTGGCAAATCAAGAACTGACAATGATATCAACTTGAAATTTGGAATAGCTTTAGATGACGTTTGCCCAACTATTTTGCAGAGAAGAGAGAAATAAAAATAAACATATTTTTTTGCAACAGGGACTGAAAAGGGGTCTTAAAATTCAAAGTGGGGCTACTAGGGCATGTGGAGTATCATATGAAAGAGCACTGCTTGCACATTCTCAATATTTTTTTCTATTTTTTAGGCCGCATAGTTTTCTACTTATGATCAAAATTGTAAAAAAGTACCGTTCCCCCCATATCTCTGAAGTTTACATAGAAAAAAAACTGAAACTACGCTATGTGACAGAAGATTATGTAAAGATTACAGGATTTTTTTTAAAATAAATATTTGGTTTTGGTAAACTGACCTCGACCTATTTCGATCTACGGGGGACAATATATGATAATACAGAACCCCCGACTCCCCTCGCACTTGACCCGTTTTTTTACAATGTAGTATCTGAACTGGGTAAAAGAGCACTACAAATTGAAACACGATCAAAATACGATTATGGTTAAATGTTTTTTTTACAAGTGACTCGGCAAGCATTTCACCACCGTCGTGCTTAGTAAACAGGATGTGGTCTAAGGTGTAAGGCTTGCTCAGGAAATGCCCCTTCTCTCTCGCCTCGAAAAGACCAAGGTTGTAGGAATCAGGGAACACATGAGCAGGCAGCGCATTCCATTCTTTAGCGGTTCACATTAGAAATGTGTCAGCAAAGCGCTTGGTGCGAATCGCTGGAATGTCAACGACGTACAGGTGATAAGCTAACCTGCGTCTGGTACCCCGATAGTGGAAAGGGGCTGGAGGAACAAGGTCGTGCAGTTCTCTCGCACACTCTTCAAAGTGTATCCTATAAAAAACTGATAAACATGCAACTTTGCGGCGGTGACTGAGGCTCTGAAGTTCAACCGTGGCCAATGCTAAGTTTCCAATGGTTTCCTGGCACGGTTTTTTATCGATTCCAGAAGCTCTAGCTGATACTTAGCAGAACCATTCCACAGGTGACAACAGTACTCCATGCACGGGTATCATCTGCATACCCAATGGTATCAGACACCAGCAAGTCGTTGTCGTTGGTCGTTGTTATCAGAATTGACCCCTGCAATCCATGATAAATAATGCCCCGCAATGCGATATGGAATAGATGGTAGTTTATTGTATGGTGAGATTCGTGAGGATTGAGAGCTCGAGAGCGCAGTGGCTTAACGGCTTGCTTTTGTGGTCAAGCAACTTTCATTTTGGCTGGGCACGAGATGGGTGACAAAAAATTTACTATATTAAGCACGTCTGTACTTTTGCTAAGTACATTAACTCTTCCCTCGTCTATCCTTGACCCCTTAGCCTAACTCTAATAGGTTAACAACTTAGGTAACATTTTATTCATCCAAAAATAGAATTAATTAAGGACATTTAAATTGAATACCTACTCTGGTTTAGATCTTGTGAAAGGAGTCAGTCCTTTTTGTCTGTCTAAAGTACTAGGTAAATGTACTGTTTTTGAAATAAATAGCTTTTAGGACAAAAACGCGCTATATACAAACTCATTTATTTAGTTTTGATTAAAACTAAATGAGTTTTTATATAGGTATGTATAAGAAATAATATCTTAAAAATGTCGATTTCTCTTCTCTTCATGGCTCCTCTTGTCCACCTTCAGTTAAAATTTAATAAAGGTATAAGTAAGTAGAAATCCATTTTTTATGAAAGTGGTCTTTTTCGTCACTTTCGTTACCTCATTTTTGAGATTTTTTAAAGTACCAAAAATAAGCATTATCGATCTCTGAAACTACCATAACTGTGATCAATATTCATGTTCACGCCCATAAAACAAATGTAATATTTTCTTTTTTTTTACCTTTTGATGTCACTTCAAATAATGACCCTTATTTTTTCTTTCACGAATAATAAAATTGACAGCTATTCCTCTAAGGGCCGTGGTGGTCACGAGATGACTGTTCAACCAGAATAAATTAATAAGTTTCTGTTCATTTGTATGGTTAAGTTATAAAAAATAGTAACTTAAATATCTTTGAACTTACTCCTACTTGTTGACCTTGGATGCTATTCCGGGCAATGTCAATCAAAACTTCCAAACCGATAAACATGCTTTGAAAACATGAGCACAATAACAGCTGTGATTATTGTCCAAAGCAACTACGTAGCGTTAGCAAAAACAAGTGGCTTAATGAAGCTGGGTGTACCCCCTGGCCACGACTTAGGTTTTAATGGCAAGCGGCGCGGCGAGCGGAGCGGCGAGCGGCGCCACGGCAAAGATTATTTTTATTATTGTGAGGGGAATTAGGAGAATATATTAATGCTGCAGCCGCACCTGCGCCTTTTTTTAAAGAACATACCCCCGTATGTTCTTAGAAAAACAGAGGCGGTTAAAAAGTCGTCCCGCTTGATCTATCGTGCAATGACACTATATACTAAAAATGCAGTCACATGGACGGACACTATATACTAAAAATGCAGCCACATAACGGAGGATCTACGATACGATCTGTCGGCCAATACTTCGGGTGGACATGTCGTCCCGAAGAATCCTCGCAAGCCTCGAAGGATCCTCGCAAGTGCGGCCGCAGCATGAGCGCGCTAATAGCGTCTATCGTACGAACATAGGCCGCGATAGATCGGGACGATAGGCGCAGGTGCGGTCGTAGCATTACGCACACCAAACGGTTATGCTAAGGTCACCTAGCACCTCCTGGCCCCCCAGTACAGCCTTGAAAGGGTCAGTGGGAGGGCCGGTAAGGGAGGGTACTACCATCTTAACCCCTCTACTACAGCTCACTACTTGCCTCCTCGCCACCATATTATTATGTCAAGACAGAGGGACGCTTGTGCTAATGACCCTTATAACTGGCGGCCTACTCCTCCTCCTCTACGCATCCCGGTTCCCTCTTCTTTTGCGAGGGGTGGGGAGCATAGTCGGTCAGCTACTGTAGTGATGATATGTTTAACTACTGGGACATCCCCCATATCGGGCTCGGGCCTAGCCCGTGCTGTTCTGTCGGCCTCTTCGTCTGGCCATGTAATAAGGGCCAGTGGAGGCAGCGGCAGCCCGCCTGTGCCCGATTTGCCGCTTTTCGTGCTAGTCTGTGTGTGGCGTTACTCCTATTCGTCCGTACCTTTGTACCCGCAGCACCTCGCGCCGCGGATCATTCTGAAAAAAAGCGCTACGCTGTTCGCCTGATGGCATGCATCTATAGTCTCCGTACATATTTTTTTACCGCTCGCCGCCCCGCACTTACATTCCGCTTATAGTGGCAGTATCGTGGCGTGGCCGGGGCGTTAAGGGGGGCTCATCAAGCAGAGTCATCGCCTTAATGCGCCGTAATGGTGACGCAACGACAGACAAAATGTAGTCGTTCCCTGTAAAGACTTTAAACAAATCGCCCGGATTGAGATTTAGACGGCTTGATCTAAGCCAAGAGGTTTAGCGCGGTGCCCGATTTCAACATATTTATTTAGATGAGTTATATTTCCACTGCATCGCGTTATATTTGTATTTAAGTAAGTACAGTCAACAGCAGCTACTAAAAACTTTAACTTTAAACTTTAACATTGAGAACTTTTGACCTTTGACGTAAACGGGTTGTTGGGGCAGGAACGGAGGATATCTCTTCAATTAATTATTTATTTCAACGGTTTATAAAACGTATATTAATTTGAAAATACAGATACAATAATAAGATGTTAACGTAAGGAGGATTTGAACGCGAGTGCGTCGCTGAATGAGTAGGTGAACGGAAGACCGAAGAACGAATAGAGTGACCGTAGAATGAAGGGGACTGAATGACGAATGTACTGTCGCCTTTCGCTGTTAGATGGCGCCACCAGTCCTCAAAATCCCGAACAGGGTTAATCTATTTATTTCTGATAATATTTGTCTATGCTTCGGCGATTCCTGGGTTTGATGCGTTTTTATCATTTTTGTTATAGGTACTTTAAAACTGAACAGAAAATAAATGAGAGCCAAAATGACCCATTGATTTGGGTAGCGATAAATCAGCCTTAATATTACATTTATATTTAGTTGTGTACTACTAACCCCAGCAGACCGCAAATTACTAAATACTTAGTTAATTTTGCTAAATTAGTTCTCGGTACATAATCAACTATTTCATATTTTATGGTAAAAAATTATACTTTTGATAATTTTAGTTTAAAAATAAAATATTTATCACACATTTCCGACCTTATGATACACGCAAGCATTTAGTATCACACACATACACTTTTGTATTAGCTTTTCGGAGGTTTAAATACCGCCCGCCGCTGCTGGCGAAATTATCCATCCAACAAGCAATACATTTACCAAATAACAACATCTGTGGTCTAAAATGAACACCAGTTGCCACGTTTATGATTTTTTAATGTTGTATTTACGAGAAAAAAGCTATTCTAATGGCGTGTATCGACATTGTGAGATTGGTTCTTGAGGTAATTGTAAAAAGTGCGAAAAAAAAAGCACCGCGCTCGCTTTCATGTGACGGTGCTGAAAGGATGCTCGAGGTCTACTACCATCTACTATGTCATAAGAGCGTTTTGTTTTCAATACTGACCCTGCACGTAGTAAAATTTTATTATACCTTTCCATTCAGGTTATCTATGGTTATGAAATATCTACAAAAAACGTACTAATCTATACATCTGAATTAACTACGCAGCTTCTGAACATTCGCAAGAAAATGTTGGTACAGAAATACATAAGATATTATTTGTATAATGCAAGTTTCTAAAGACAACTATTTCAGTTCCATATAGGTACTTCTATTGAAGTTGTAAAATTTTGACATACTTCACACTATGAAGGCACAAAACTTCTGTCGGAAGATAAGCTTATTTTAAGAGGGTTGTGGTACTAAATACCATTGGTATGATTGAAACAATACTGCGCTAAGAAATGGCGGTAAGCCACCAGGGGAATAAATAAAAAAATAAATAAATTTATTCATAAACTCTTAACATAGTGTACAGTTATGTTCTTCTTAAATTAGGACTAATACTATTATAAACAGGTAAGCATCTGCTGCCGAGCTAGGCATACGCCTGTGTTACGGCATTCAGCGCCTATCATGTGTAATGTGGGAAGCATGTGTATTGCCTCGTGCATTCGCGGCATGGAAAACTAAGAAGAACTTTGTAATCTCCTGAGATTTGATAATGCCTCGCGACACCGCCAAGCAATGTCGATACACGCCATTAGATTGTAATTTAAATCTTACTAATTATAAATGCGAAAGTATGTCAGTTTGTTTGCTCTTTCACGCAAAAACTACTGTACGGATTTGGATGAAATTTGGTATGTAGGGACTTCAAATAGTAAACTAACACATAGGCTACTTTTTATCACAATATTCCCTCGGAAATGGGAACCACACCGGTGAAACCGCGGGCAGCCGCTAGTACTAGAATAAACAATTCGTTTCACAAGTTGACCAGACGGTTTCAAAATTTGAATGCTCTTCCAATTGAGCTACCGAGTCTTGTAAGAAGAGTCGTTTATTTCAAATTTTTTTCTAGCAAAAATCATTACTTTTATCTTTGCTTTCCCGTACTTTACGGCGTTCCGGTTACGAAGTAACTATTTACTAATCTGTGGTTATGATAAACTTTAAATAGAAAAATGTTGGAAACAATTCAACTCGGCCACAAATGAATTCTCAGATGGGAATCGAACCGACGACCTTTGGGAATCCGGCCCACTGCTTTAACCACTGAGCTACCGCAACTTTGGTGCCGGTGACAATGGCTAGTACTTTGTAAAAAAAATCTAAAGGCACTTTGTGGAGAGTTACAAGGAGGATGTGTAGCGGTATGCATCCCCTCTGAAGGAAAAGTAGGGATCCGCAGGAAGGCTTTTGTGCAGCGGACGTCTAGGATTATTGTGCAAAGTTATTAATTTGACTTTTCCTTTGGACGGAGATTATTTTGCAAATTACACTTGTTCGTCTTTTCACGCCACGTAGTGGGTTTCCTATCTTAAGGTCGAATTTGGTTTTCACCGAATTTCATTTTACCGACAACTTTTCGACTATTTTCGTTTCGCCTTTTTGTACCTCGTCAAAATCACGTTTTCCACTGTATCAGTTTTTTCGTTACTCCAACGTCTCATTTGGTCGAAAATCTTTTAACCGAGGTTATGCTCGGTCGAATAGATCATCTGCACTCATCAGCCATCAGTGTCAGTCAAAAAATATATTGCAGCTGCATTTTGTATGTACGACGCTACGCTATCCTCATTCAGCCAGTCCAGTAATCTCAGTACAGTACTGATCGGCATTGATAGGTTCGTGTTCTTGAGAACCTCCTCCTTTTTTTGAAGTCGGTTAAAAAACACTCTCATTTCTTTAACAAAGAGAACGAGATCGTATGAGCTTTTTGAAAACATATCAACAAAAGCCTCTCAAGATAATTGAAGGTCTTCCTCCCTTCTCTAAAAAAGCCAAAGTAACTTCGTTTATTTCGAAAACGCAATTCCATAAATAAAGGAAATTAACTAGTCTGTGATTTGGATAAAAGTTTATTTTGTGTTTCCTCATAAAATGCTTACTTTGCGAGTAAATGTTAAATAATTGTACGCTATTTGCAATGCTAAATTGCAGCATAATGCAGTTATTGCTTTCCGACCGCATCTATTAAAATCCCGACGTTATTAATGTGGTTCAGTCTGTGTAAATTATTTGCAGTACCTTGTATTCGTGAACTGCATCAAATAGCTTAAAAACGAACAATACTTTTCCAAGTAATTATGCTAATATAAAGAACTTAATTATTCTGCTCACAATGGCGAAAAGTTCCAAAAGGATTTTTGGAATAAAGAAAATTCTTGTGGAAATCTGGAAATCACCCTCCAATCTCGGCTAATCCCATCGTCTTAAGAACAGAAAATAACGTTATTCTTACAAATGGTAGGTCCATGAAAACTTTGATAAGGAGCCTTCTTAGCTGTCTTTATGTTTCGGTTTGAAAAAATTCATTCTTATCGGAGATTTAGTTATTTCAAGGAAAATCGTGAAAAAAGAAAGTTTTCAGCCATTAGGATAATATTGGACTTATGCTATTTTGACGGACGATCGATATACTTTTAAGTATGTTATATGTACATACCAAACACATGGGGTGGACTAATAAAAAAGCGAATGATAATATAAGAAAATTTTCCTCCTATATTAAATATGTTTCAAGAATGTAGATTTGTGTTTGGCAACGACATGTTCCTTTGTAAATGTTGTTGCTTCTGTTAGAGCTGATAAGTTTCTTGCGGCCGTTCTTCTTACCAGTTAAAAGATGTCCTGAATGGCTGGTAGGAAAAAAATATCGGACGATTCGAAAGCACTTATCTATAAGTCTATTTGAATAAAAATCTTTGACTTTTATTGATTTATTTTACATGTTTGCTATCGTTATCATAAAAATATATTTTGTCTTTAATTGATAAATATATACTAGGTCTTGCCCAGTAAATTTTAGTATATTCGAAAATCGATGTATTCCGCACTCAACCCATTATTTTACAAAATATATATTTTTTATTCGCATAAACACAGTTATAACAGATCTTATATGACATACATGTACATGTATTTAGTCTGCTCGCAGGTATGCAAAATTTTAACATTGGAAGATTGTGTATGTCCGCGAGCAAATTGCAATGGGCTGTCACTTTTTTGAGTGTGGGGAATGCATTTACGCATACCAAAAGGTTATGCCCGCCCCCCATCCGGCCTAAAAATCTCAAAGGAAGGTACTACCAGCGAAACCCTTCACCGCCCAACTAGCAAAATCAGTTCTTATAACTATCTTCAAGACTAGTTCTATACTCTCTTTAAAGATACTGGTAGCATGTTATAACCCTGGATTTTGGCGCAGATATTATTTCTATAATTATCTTATAACCGACTTAAAGAATGTTACTAAGCCTTATAACATACTTGGAGAAGTACAATTGCTTCTATAATGTTCTTAGACTACACATTTTTAAACACAGACAGTCTTATTAGTAACTAACATAAGTATCCTACTAAAGCAATCATGTTTATAACGCACTTGTAATGAACTTAGTTATAAGTACGTTTTTGATGTTTCGGGAGGTTGATGCAGTAGTTTTGTAATAAAAAAATAATATTTAAAAAAAGGCTAGCATGATTCCTATTAAATAAACATTATAATAGTTTGGTATTTGTAGAACATTATTATGACAAAATATTGTGAATGTAGTGTATGAAATCGCCGGGGAAGTCATTTTTATTGTAAATGTCTACCAAAAGTTGGTTCATTTTACAACGCCCTTTCAAAAATAGCTCATGGTATATTTATGATTAGACAAAAGGTTTGACAATTCTTAGGAACCGTCGCCATGTTTTGTCACTAACCTAAAAATGTCAACTAATCTATAAACTAGCTTTGATATGATTTAATGACGAAATTGATAAATGAGTAGCTTACAACTTCTTCCTAACATCTATGACAAAGAAAACTCATATTAAACAATTTTCTCACGTCGAATTAGGCCAATTGAATCAGAAAAAAATGGCTGAGATTAACATACTAATAAAGTGATAGATCTAGTAGCTTATACGGTTGTTTGATCTAATATCGCTCTTATTATGAAGAATTGCATTTATAAGAATCTCAAACGAGACTAATCCTATGCAAACTTATAATAATCTCAGCTATAGTGTATTATAATACCTTGTTCTCTTACAAAATACTAATATAGGATCAAAAGATTATTCAAGAATATTTAATCTTTCTGTAAACAATTATAGGATATTTATTCTTATAATTATCTTATAAGATAATATTGTAGCTAACGAGACGACTGTGAAATAAATACAAATGCCCTTGAGAGTGTATAAGCTTGTGAAATGGTACTATGAGTAAAAGTATCCTATAACTGTTCTGTTTGTTAGTTTTGTAGAAAACTATAAGACTGATATATGAAAACTAATGCTCTTGAGCATGTTACCGCTTGTAGAATGCTATTATAAGTAAAAAAGTCTATTACAATGCCTGTAAAAGAACGTTATTAGTAGAGATATGCTTATAACATTTCTTTATAGGATTACTTTGCTTGTTGGGCGCCGTAGGGTCCTGGGGGACCGTGGTGTCAATTTGAACCTGTCAGTATTGCAGCAATGTTTATGTACCTACTCCACTTACAAGCTGCACCTAAGATGCTGCCAACCCCGCAAGGTACTTATGGCATGGTTGTATGTAGGTATGCTTAACACGGGACAAAATAAGTATAATCAAAAACAGCAGTTTAAAAACAATCGCTGGTACTGGGAGTGTGCGATTGAAGCGTGTTTGATGAAATAACAAATACGCGCGGCGCTGCAGTTTTCCAGGGTTGGAGAATGGGTGTTCAAACACCGGATTCAATGTTGACTGCCTTCAAATATTTGTTAAGAACTGGCGTCGAATGCTTTTGAAAGTGTTGGGGCTGAATTGGACAACGGGGAAAACATTAGTAAACTAAGCCCAGTGTTAGGGGGCTAATCACGCTTATTTTGATTGTAAATGATCAAAAAAAGAGAACACTTGAACTCTTTAATTTAAAAAAAATCTTTGAAGCTAAGTACTGAAAAGTTCAGGATTTATATCGCTATAATTTCCAATGAAGTAAGTTTAATTACATTATCAGAGAATTTGACACAAAAATCTATGAGAACGATTCGACAAATCTTTCATCTTCAAAGTTAGCGCCACAGACCTATACCGAGAGAGCGATTCAAACTGTATGATAACCTAGCGTGTCGAAATTTTCGTACCTACCTACGGTGACGTCAAGAGCGAGATTAAGTGATGTGTAAATGTTATTGAAGAGCTTTTGCAAGAAAGCACTGCACAATTAACCATTTTCGCGTCTGAGTGACGCGTGTTTTCATGGCAATCGTCTCAAGTGGATTGACTAATGTCGTAAAACTTTGAACGTGGATCATACTTTTGGCACGAAACACTTTTTATAGCTCTGTGGTTAGCGCGAGCAAAGAAAGTGTTAGGTACCATTTCTCAATCCGATTGATTGATAATTTACATAATTTCTAGCCGTCTAAAAAGTGTAATAAGTACGTGGTTGGAAGTTTCATTAAGTAGAAACCATTATTTAGTATAGAGACTATTTATTTCCATGTTTAGGTTTAACCGCCTCTGTGGACTAGTGGTACAACCACCGGTATCAGACCCAGGGGTCCCGGGTTCGATTCCCAGCGGGAGTACATATTGTATTCTAGCTACCACCGTCATATGTAAGCCTGACGCCATAACAACAATGTTTTCAGCATTGTTGTGTTCCGTCAATTCAATATAAGATAGCCAGTTCCTCAGTGGCTGAGGATTCCGGGTGAGGCTCGCTTCCATCTTCAGCCTTACCATTACTTAACATCAGGTATGATGAAGGCTAAGTCTCCCTGTCGTTCACAAAAAAAAAACCTAAGAATTCCGTTTTGACACAACGCGTCCCCAAATGATGGACCACGAAACTTCTTACTTAACTACGAGTAGTTCGGTGTCGACCTTCCTAAATAATTCCTGTGACATCCGTCGCCGGACGTACAGGATTCAACTTACACATTTCTTTGTTTCCACTCCTTCAACTCCAGGGGACCTACCGCCATCTCTTAACGCAGTATTGTTTCAATCTTACCATGATATTTAATTCTACGAATCTCTTAAAGTAAGCTCGTTTTTTGACGGCAGTTTTGTGACGTCTTCGCTCAATCATCGCCTTCAAAGTGTGAAGTGTGTTAAAATGTGACAACTTCAATAAAAACAAAAGGAAAACAAAACGTTCTTACGACATGACGGTTTTTAAGAGATGGCGGTAGGCCTGCAGGTCTCGTTTACAATTCTAATTTATTCGCGATATTGTAAGTGTATTCTCGCGACTTGTTTTCGACTTTATTGAATAGTAAGTCGAGAACTCGAGACGTGACTTCCATAAAGGATTGGGGATTACGCCTTTAATATTTTAAGGTTAAAACAATCGACGGCTTCATTTAACTGGAGCGCCAGTACGAACTTATAAATTTATTGAGTCCGGAAAAGTTACAAAGCAGAATTGGAACGTTATCGAAATATCGTCAAAGGACCATCTTTTGGAATTTAAAGTTTTCGTGGCTTAATTCGCCATTTTTTATGTCCTCACTGCTGGGGCACTGGACTTCCTTATGGATGGATTAGGAGAATGGGCCATGACCCACCACACGGGCCCAATGCGGATTGGTGGGTTATAACGACTGCGAATGCAGCCGGGTCCAACGGCTTAACGTGCCTTCCGAAGCACGGAGGTAGAGATAGTAAAATTTTGGTCACCCATCCCGTGACCGACCATTGCGAAAGTTGCTTAACCTCAACAATCGCAGGCCGAGCGCGCGAACCACTGCGCCACGGGCTCTTGATGCGCTCTGGCTTAATTGCATGTAGGTATCATTATAACGATTTTAATTACTGTAATGCGTGTTCACTTTAAAGCGTTATTGCCAGTTATAATTTTTCGATTAACGACAGTTTCAATAATGAATTTCGCCTTAAAACAGGAAAAAGCTACTGCGGCCGTGTAATTTTACTTATTAAAGCAAGCCTATGTAAGAAATATATTAATGGCTTTAATTCATATTTATGGAACAATAATGATTTAGTAGGATTTTAGAGCTAAGAGTTGTTATCTCCACATAAATCTACAATTCCACTCTTCCTGTTGACGACAGGGTTGATCACCGGAAATTTCGGTGATCGCCCAAATTTCGGCGGAACACTTTCGCAGCATCATTGTACAGTCAACCACACATCAGGCTTCACTTTAAACTTGAGAAGGCTCTTATGTCGCTCTTATAGAGGCGTTTTTCCAAGTAGTAAGAGCGAACGCGCGGGGTAATGTTATGCCTGTGTCATGCACATTAGTGACCTTTGGGATACTCCATTTTTCATTTGTTGTATGACATTATTGCTCTGACTTTGGGCTCGCTACTTTTAATTTGACAGTTATTGAACTAGGGATTTGAGTTTTATTTACAAAGGTTTTACATAGGATTAAAAGCTCAAGAATGAGCTTGAAGGAGCTACGTCACGGGATGGGTACTCAAAAATTGGTATTTCAACCAACTCCTACTCCATACCATGGAAAGACACGTTAAACCATTGTTGCTAAAACCCACTAATCCACATTAGATCCGCGTGGTCAGGCTCTTAGAATTGATCTACCGTTAAGTACCAATAAGATAAGCCAGTGCCCCAGTTGTGGGCATATTGATATTATGGCTAGTGATAATGATGATGATAAATAATAATAAATAAATATTTCCATACAATCACACCAATTATCTAGCCCACGTTAAGTATCATGAAGAACTTGTGTTATGGATACTAGATAACGGATAAACATACTTATATACTTTTTTTGTAAATACATACATAATATACATATTAAACACCCAGACCAAGACAAATAGACATGTTCATGCTTCGCAGCGGAAGGTCCAAAAAAAATCAATTTATTTAATAAAAACTTATAATTAAAATTACAATATAAAAGAAATGATGCTCGACCGATGGTAGGTACAAGAATGCATATTAAAATTATCCACGATGCGGTGAACGACGTCAGCGGCGCTGTCACGTTACGCGGCGTCAGCAACACGTGCATTCGGTTGTTGCCTTGTGGAATCGGGGCGATGCCTACTCGGCGAATTGCATATACTAGGGCTGCGTAACATGCACACAAATATTTGTCTTGTACGGGGATCGAACCCGGGACCTCTGACGCAGAAGGTGGGGTTAGTACCCCTGCGCCAAACAGGTCGTCAATGATGGAAGGATCACTAGTGTTAAAGCATTGCAACAGGTCCAGAAACTAACTAATAACTGCAAAATAATGAGCAAATAAACTTGAAAAAAATCGTGAGATTGGCCGAATTCCTTGTCACCGGGCCCCACTTTATCTCGTTCTTAAAGGCCATTCAATTCTTTTCTCCCGAATTCTTATGCCATTTTCCTTACCCTCGACGATCTATTCAAAGCACACTTCGGTTGTCTCCCGATTTGTTCTTGAAAAGTCGCCAAACTTCGGCCGAAGTAATAAAATCGTGGAATCAAGGAAGCGAACCCGGACCCCTTGTTGGCAGAAGCGCCAGCTATGAATAGATTATTATCAACATTCTTCGCCTCCCTTTCGATTTTTAATTTATTGTTTTCTGTATTGGATCAGAGAATGCTTTTAAGATGCTTCGGAGTTCTGTTGTGAAATTGCAGCCGGATGGAGCGTACTCAGGTACTTATTGGAATTTAAAGGATGGTTTTCAGTTTGATAAGTCTTATGAAAATAATAAGTCAGTCAACGAGTAATGAGTTTTGAATAGTATATTAATTACTTATGCTTATTAATGTGTAATGGGACAACAAGACGTGTGTGTGTAAGTATGAGGAAATTACATGTGGCACAATATTTGGTTTAAGCTGTGTCAATTGTAATTTTGTAATATTGTGTAGTCGTTGTGTGGTTCTAAAATAAATCTAGTTTTCTTTTCTTTATTTCTTTTTCTTTCTTTATATTCCACATCATTATCATTCGTTAAATAAAATCTACACATTTATAAATCTATATCAACGATTTTTTTAAAACACACAATAATTCACATAATTAACTTTTAAAATACAATTAAAGATATAATCAGGGACAGCAATAATGATACCTACTTATACGTCAGTTGAAAACTTACTGGAAATATATATTTCTTAAAATTCTAATAACATTTCATAGTGCTTTTCTATGTAGCAATTATTTCAGAAACGTATAAAAGTACCGAGGAATGCAGTAAGGTGGCAGTAAGAAAATCCTTGTGTAATAAATATTGCGGAATTGTGAATAGTTGGAACTTTTGTACAACTTTAATGAAATACATATTTCTTTGTCCCGTGAAAATACCGCAACAGTTCATAATTCAAACATGTAAAGGAAATAGCAATTTTTGTATATTTTTAAATTTCCTTCCATTCATTTTCTTCTCTTCTTTTCCGCTATTTTTATTAAACAATAAACTTTGATGCATATTCTGTGTGTCTTGGAAATCATATTATTCAAGCTGTACTCGCCTTCTACGGCGATACAAAAATGACCATCGAGGTAAAAACAAGATAATCAACTAAAATTGGACTATGATTTTTATTTTAACACTTAAAATCCCAGTAGTAAAATTTTGTGCTAGAAAAAACCGTTAGGTAGGTAGATAATTTTTATTATAGTTTTTTCATTTCTTGTTACATCATAATTATCTTATGGCAATACTTTACTTTAAAGAAATTACTGCACATTGTAAAAAAATATACTTATGTTATGACTTTTTAATTTTGCATTTTACAATGCTATTTTTATGTGATAAATATTAAACAAGGAAATATACTAGAAAAAAGCAACCTGTCTCATATCGCCCTGACGGGATTAGAACCCGTATTCTTGGGAATCGGGCCCAATGCACTAACCAATTATTATGCTACAGAGACCTATGAGAACATGTCCAATTTTTCTGGTAGGTATATTCACCTTTCCACGGTTTTGGCCACCGTCGTTTCATCAATGAGAGAAATATCCTCGCATTCGAAAGAAACATCTTTACAGATGTTTAACTATCGATCAAGATAAAACAGCCATCTAATTATAACTTATTAATTTTGCATTTTAAAATGCTATTCATATTTGATAAATATTAAACAAAAAATATACTAGAAAAAATTAAACTGTGCGACATGAGACATGTTGGTTTTTTCTAGTATATTTTCTTGTTTAATATTTATGCTTATGTGTTAACCGACATAATAATATACACAATGCAGTACTACACTACTGCTACCCAATGTTTAACTATAACCTCTTTTGTATAAAGGTATTTAATAAAGAAAAACACAAACAAAGGCCCTTCATTGAAACGAACGCTTCGCTAGGGATGTCAGTGGGAATAAAACGATTTGGTTATGAACGCAGAACGCTGCCGTCGCGGGGCGCGGGGAGTTGCGGGACGCGGGGCGGGGTGATTAGCAAGCCGCGCAAATTGATATTAATCGCCTGTGTGCCTGGCTCTGCCTGAAATCTTCTTTCTATCAATACTAAAGGTTAAATGAGTACAGGGGGGCTATTCTCGCGCTAAAATATGTCGAATTCGACATTTTTATATCATTAATTTCTTTATTAAAAATCTAAGTAAAATCTCTACAACTGTCAAAATCCTTTAATTTCAATTATCTTTCATAATCCTATAATGTCGAAGATTGCTTTTAGTGAGCCTTTAATACAGATTTTTTACTCCAAAAATGTCGAATTCAAGATGTCGAAGGCGCGAGAATCGGGCCCCCGACCTTTTGAAGAACATTTTTTTTTACTTTGAATGTGTTTGCTTTTGATTCCAATCAAGCCCAGGAGCTAAGATAGGATCCATGATGTAGCTAGCTAACCCAGAAGTTGCCTATTCACCCTCGCTTTGAAGATGGACGGTTTATATGTACTCGGAAACACAGACGCAGGGAGTGAGTTCCACTCCTTTGCTGTAAGCAATATAAAAGATGTTGCGTATGCCAGCGCTTGGTGCGACATTTAGGAATATCCATCAAGAAAGGGTATTCCGCAGTGCGTCTGGATTTCTGATGAACGAGAAGGGGGATGGCGGTAGGAGCTCATGCATTGAGCATATAGTATGAAATACTCGCATGATAATTATTATGATGTACAGTAGGTTTTACACTTGCAATGCGAAATCCATGGCTATTACGAGCAAAATACAGGCGCTCTTAAGGTCAAAGTGTGGTGCTCAATATATTTTCAATGTTCTCGCCATTTCATTGTAATACAACAACTATTACTTATTTAATCGCACATTATTTTACTAACATAATATTAATTTTGTGTTTTAGGCGGACTTTTACCGACTGTCTTTAAATACTTAGTGAAAAACGAAAAATATTTAGTTTAATTCCGCAAGAAAACTTATATGCAAGAAGCATCACCCGCCCGCAAATAAATGCAGATGCAACACAGTGACACACCTTGCACATTCACCGACTACTCTACACGTGTTTCGCCCACACACGGAGCATCCTCAGGAGTTGTTAGACCGTGCAATATCAGCACCGAGTGAGTAAAATGACTAAACAGCCGTATTTAATGCTTCCTACTCCCCACTCTGTCTGCAATGTGACGTGACGTGACAACAAATGTCAAATAAAGTAATAACAATTTGAAAAGTTGTAATAAATAAAAAAAAATATGTAAAATATGATATAAATTTCTGAAATATTATTACTTTGTGTTTGTGTTACTGAAATGCAATGTAATTTCTAAATATGTTTAGCGCTAAATGTGTTTATTGAAGACAGCGCCATCTGTCAGTGCGTTAAAGAACTAAACAGCTGGTTTATTGATGATATTACCTACCATATGGCGACTACCACCAACTTTCAGTGAATACATTTAGCGCTAAACATTTTTAAGATGACGTAAAAAGTGACAGAGCGATGTTTTAAATAAGTTTTTCGCTAAACGAATTTAATTTCAGTTGGTGAAAGTCCGCCTAAGATTGCTTTTATTAAGCAAATTTTTTGTTTAATATTATTTATCGGTGTAAACGCCCTGAATTGTTATACAAAACTTTTTGAATCGAAAAGGCGGTTCAATCGAACCGAAACTTACAACAACTTACTTACAGCTTACAACTCGGAGAAATTCAATAATTTTAGTTTCAATCTCTTGTTTCAACTTGTGCGAACAAATGTTTGCATTGGCTGTTAAATCATTTTACAAACAAACTTAAATTATACGCTGGCAACTCCGAATGCAAATTCGTAAATTTACACAAAGGTGCAATCATGAACTTTTGTGAGTTGTTCAACAGTCTGATAGTTGTCTGACAGTGCGAAAATGTAACTAATGTGTTGCGATTAATATTCATCAACATCTTTCAAACTAAACTATTTATTCACTTTAATTCAAGGTTGCCTTAAGTTACGAACGTGTCTGGCGATTTATTTTTGATTCACTCGTCGCGCGTCGAGCGCTTCGTTTCTACTGATTTTCGTTCGACATACGAATTTCCGTATTTTTGAATCGCTCGACCGCAACGACCCACTCGTTGCATTCGAACGAAATAAGCGTGCGATGCGTGACTTAAGTCGCATGCGTGTGATGTAAGTCATACAAGCGATTCAAAAATAGAGCTCCTGAAGCTCTATTTTTGATTTACTCGTATCGAGGTTTCCACAGATTTTCGTGCGACGTTTAATTTTCCGTATCTTCCGTACTTCCGTAATAGCGACCTTGCACGTATAACATAGCTTCGCTTTTTCCCTGTAATACCGCCTCCCAATCCGAGCGCGCGAGGGGCAAAGCGAAAAGCGACCTATGTCTA
Source organism: Chrysoteuchia culmella (assembly GCA_910589605.1). NCBI lineage: Eukaryota > Metazoa > Arthropoda > Insecta > Lepidoptera > Crambidae > Chrysoteuchia > Chrysoteuchia culmella. Next base: position 24,282,310 of record OU342647.1, read on the forward strand.
CAAACGCAAGGTTGCTTTTTGCCTGATCGCCTCCCCGTTCTTCTCGCCACTCGCGCGACGAGAGATTCAAAAATAGAGGTCCAGGAGCTCTATTTTTTATTCACTCGTCATGAGGATTCTACTGAATTTCGTGCGACGTTTGAGTTTACGTATTCCGTAAAAGCGACCTTGCATGTATATACTTAACTTCGCTTTTCGCCTGTCGTACCGCCTTCCAACGCGAGCGCGTAAGGGGCAAAGCGAAAGCGTGCTATGTCTATGCTTGCAAGGTCGCTAATCGCCTGATCGCCTCCTCGTTCGCCTCGCCACTCGCGCGACGTTTGATTCAAAAATAGAGGTCCAGGGGTCTTACCATCAACTGTAATGCAATTCATTGTAGGTTAGAGTAGGACGCTGCCATATGGCGCGTCTAGCGGCGTGCCGCTCTTACTACCTGAAAGTAATCTTAAATGAATCGCATTACAGTTGATGGTAGGCCCCCTGGTCGTTGGTGTCGTAGCTCTTTGTAAACACCACTGTTCTTTCTATGACGTTGATAGTCATCTGTTCCCTCTCAGTCCTGTCATCTGTCATAGTGTCCGTCTGTCATCTGTCAGGTAGTCAGTCAGTCCAAGGAAGCTGGATTCCGTGACAGAAAGGTTCTTGAGGACCACTTTGTAGCAGTGTTAGGTCTGAAAACTTCGAGTAGGAATACATTAAAAACAATAAAAATAAGTGAAGTCTTCTTACAAGACTGTCGCTGAATCGCTTAAAAAAACATTTTTATTTTCAACAATGTAAAGTTTTTTTCTACAGAGCAGACATACCATTTTAAGTACTGCTTATTTTATACTTTTAAATCCTTGAATTTTATCTTAAATTGTATATTTGGAACAACAAAAAGCCATTAGTTTGCAAATGTTTCAAAATCTGTTTTATTATACTGTTGATGCTAAATGAAATTTCGTAAAATTAAACTTGAACCAGTTTTTAAAATCAACGTTGATTTTTATACAAATGCAACGGTGAAAATATTTCTCGCACATCGGCACAATGCTTCATCAGTGGTGGCGGCGCAAGATATCATTAAATAATTAACGATTCCATTTTATTTAATGTTATACGCCTGTCATTCAATATCCAGGACTCAGGTGACGCGTTTTAATAAACGTAAAATGAAACTGAGAAGACAAGAACTAGTAAAACCCAGACAGGTAATTTTTTTTAACGTTTCTTCTTTTATTAAATAAATAAATTAAGTTGGAACTTCCCGGCCATTTAATGTTGAAAATTTTAAATAAAAATACGGATAAATTTAAAATAGAAAATATTTGAAAATATCAACTCGGCACAAGTGATGTTTTGTAAGTCTCGCTAGCTGCCGAGACTTACATTGGTTAGAGCAGTGAGCCGGTTTCCCGAAGATCGTGGGTTCGATTCCCATCTGAGAATTTACTTGTGGCAGAGTTGATATTTTCAATTTTTTTTCTATTTAAAATTTATAAGTGTATTTTTATTTAAAATATTTCAAAATTTTCAACTCAATTTATTAATTTGAATTTTTGATTCCGGGTTCGATTCCCTGCGGGGTACATACTATATTCGGTTTGGTTGGTGGTAGGACTTATCAATACTTAACACGATTTCGTAACCCATTTTATCAATTAACAGATCCCATAAAAACTTTTGACTTTTTTGAATCTTACCGAAAGAACGTTAGTTACCAATAATCTTACCAATGAACGTTTGATCAACGCTTCGTTTGTGTTTATTGCAGTTCACCAAATGAATATTAAAAAAGACCGTAGTACCATTGACATTATGTGCAATTTCATTCTCCACTTTTGACTGATTTAAAAAAGGCAAAAGTTTTTATGGGATCAGTTAAATTGGTAAAATGGTTTTCGAACTCGTGACAGATATTGACAGATGTATACAGGGTGGTAAGTTAGATGGGACATGAAGAACAGGGACCTTAGCCGTTTCCACCGAGCTAATAAGCTGGGTGGGGGCACAGGAGGGGCGTGGGATAGAGTGGCCTTACAGCTGCGTACTCCAGGTGAGTCCAACATACGAAACGCCCCTGAACCTGGGGGATGGGGATGCGTAAAAGCATTTCTCCTAGTATAAAAAAGGGAACTTAACCGTTGTTAATAGATGTTCGTGATTTCTCACTTTTCTAGTACTTACGAGTATACCTCAGTCTCTTATAGTATTTTGATCTCTAACAGGATCGATTGGCGTAAAAGAAATATTTTAGAAAACTGTTTATTTACCTGTGAACTGTATAGTTTTTTCAAAATCTGTGAAAGCAATTCATAATTTCAAAAAAAAAATGAGTATGGTTCCCAAGAACGTTTTCAATTGTCTCCAATGGTTTAGGTGCCCTTGATGCAATTTAACCGCCTCTGTGGTCTAGTGGTACAACCACCGTTATAAAACCCAGGGGTCCCTTGGTTCGATTCCCAGCGGGGGTACATATTGTATTCGGTTTTTGTGGTTTAAGAACTTGTTGTAAGTCCGCCTGGCTAGCTATCACCATCTTATCTAAGTCTGACGCCATAACAACAATGTTTTCAGCATTGTTGTGTTCCGGCAGTTAGAGATAGGATAGCCAGTTGCTCAGTGATTGAGGATTCTGGGAAAGGCTCGCTTCCATCTTCTGCCTTATCAATACTTAACATCAGGTATGATGAAGGTAATGAGACTCCTCGTCGTTCATAAAAAAAGATCCTCCATCCTAACTTTCCACTTTTGTTACACCTCAAGCCACTGTTCAGACAAGACACACGAACATTCAAAAAGGAAACCACCGTCTACCAACTTTAGTACTAACAAAAGCAGCACACATGTATCAGAAACTTTTCCCCTTATAATTTGTCTTGTACCACATCCGCCCAATTTGTTGTATAACTTAAATTGTACAAACAAAGCCTACCTCGGCAAGTACGTAAAAGTTTACGTTAATTTACTGAAGTTACCATCACAGCATAAAGAAACATACAGTATTTTGTCTTAGACTCTTTTTTTATTAAAATTATTTAATATTACGCGGTACGCAATACGCGAGACGGCTGCCAGCCAACAAAGATTAGCCATTAGCCACACGCTTACTGTGTACAAAACTTTCACAGCATGCGTTTTTCACCGAGCCGTATTCGAGACTGAGACGCTTGCTGAGCTCTCACCGAGATGAAGCGCGTCGGGTATTACTCACGAACGCATCTTTTGTAGAGAGATAAAATACTGTTTGTATCTTTAAACTGTGGTTACCATGGCCTGTAACGGGAAACGGAGCCTCGAAAGGAGTGTAATATCTATTATGCCACTTCGTTTGTTTAAGTAGTTTGGATGGGATCACCAAGGATCAACTTGTGAGCAAATTGTTCGACTTAAAGTCGGCACTTCCTTTTGAAGAAGTTACAATCTTGTTTGGCCCTTCGAGGAAGGGTTTTTGACTAAAAAGCTGAGTTCAGAAGTTCGTTAGGTGTACTGATAAACTTTAGGTTTAAAGACATTTATTCTCATAAGAACTAATGTTCACTTAAAATGAGATATTATGTAGAGTTACAAGCTTGGATCCATTTGAGATCTGATAACTTTTGACTGTGCGAGTTCTAATGGTGATGGTGACGTCTTGGCATAACATTTTTACATGACATGTTTTTTGTGGGACTTGACTGTCTGCTGATCTGATTTTAATGAAATCTATTATAGAGATAACTTGAACTATTTATTCCATAAGATGGCGCCACCACGCCATACCCTAAGTGCGCGCGATAACTTAATTCCACGCGGACGAAGTCGCGGGCGGACGGCTAGTAATTGACCGAGCTAGCGAAGCGTTCAATTTCGAGATCGCCCAAAATACTTTTGTCTGTCTGTCAGTCTGTTCTCGTATACAGGTCATATTTTTGTCGGACTTGTATTTTCATTTTAATAAAGCGAGGTATTCCTCGACGCGTAGGTACCTTGAAAATAGGTGCGCTTTGAGGAATACCTGAATAAAGCAAGCGAGGTCTACTGTTCTTACAGAAACACTAATAAAGGTATGTTGCCATCATCGGATTGGTTCAAATATTTAGTACTTAAATGGGTATAACGCCCTGTGTTGCCTGTGCTACTCGTAGTATTGCGAACATTTGTTACTAAGGATCACGGCTTAATTCCGTTAATGGGAAGTTGGGACTGTAAATCAAGAGATATCACCAACGTGATACTCGTACCTGTGTGATTTTATAATCCAAATTTTCCTAAAAATATGAAAGTTCGGATGTCTATTAATCAATCACGCAAAGTTGATTAACCGATAAAATCAAATCTGGCACGTGCCACATTCTAAAACATTGATAAATAATTAGTAACCATTGTTAACCATACCTTGATACAATAGCGCCCGTACTAAGCACATTAAATATTTTAGAAATCTCATTGTTGTGGCAACATCGCTTATAAACTTACGACACGTGTACGGTTCATGAATCGATATAAAATTATGCCATAACTCTTTATGAAACTCCAGGGGGCTACCATCATCATTTAGAAAACATCATGTCATAAGAACGTTTTGTTTTTATTAAAGTTATCAAATTTTGACACATCGGCACTTTGAAGGCGGTGATTGAGCGAAGACGTCACAAAACTTTGGAGTGTGCGAGAGAACTGCACGACCTTGTTCCTCCAGCCCCTTTCCACCAGGGTACCAGACGCAGGTTAGCTTATCACCCGTACGTCGTTGACATTCCAGCGATCCGTACCAAGCGCTTTGCTGACACATTTCTTATGCATACCGCTAAAGAATGGAATGTGCTGCCTGTTCATGTGTTCCCCGATTCCTACAACCTTGGACTCTTGAAGGCGAGAATGAATAGGCATTTCCTGGGCAAGCATGCAACATCTTAGACCACATCCTGTTTGTTAAGCTTGATGGTAGTATAGTGCCTGCCCAGTTATTACTAAAATAAAAATCTTCCCTAAAAATATAAGGCGAAATGGAATTTAATAATAAAATTTTAAGGGGTGGTCAGGTCAAGTGTTTGCAATCTAAGAAAAATAATAAAAAAATCTAAAAAAATCTTTTTCTCCTAATAAAAAAATAAATTACGAGTTCGTAATTTACCTACTAGTTAATATTTTAAGTGTATTTTCTTCATTATCAAACTTAATTAAACCTTGAATAATGAAAAAATACCATGAAATAAACTATTTAAAAACAGCTGATATTAAGCTACACTGCGCTGCGCGGCGCGGCGCGGCCCGCCGCGGCGCCCGGCCGTCAACCCGGCCAGTCAGCTGAGAGCCATAAGTACCTACCTACTATGCAGCAAAGCTACCGCCTGGGCTGAGACCTAATTATTTTCTTTTCACAACTAATTTGAACGATTCGTTTCTAAGGTACAGTTAAGGCAAACAATCAATTGCAAGATCCAGACAAGGCCACATTGTAGTGACAAACAACACATGTTATGAGCGTTGAGGTGAGTATTATGCTGTGATGAGTCTTATTTAAGCTGTGACGTGACTTTATTATTCAAACTTCCCTATTAAAACAAAATCAAGTTTCAAATAAGTTTTGGTTAATAAATAGGTGTAGGTAAGTATAAGTAGGTAAGTAGTACTTACATGGCGTCGAACAGCAATCCAGTTTACTTAATAGTTACATTCACTTACTTAATAGTTAGTTCCATTCAGATGATATCATCTGCATATTCTGCATACAAAAAAGGGATACATTATCCTGTGTCGCTGTCGACCACATTCACTCATACATCACAACATTCCTTAATTAACCTTATTGCACTGATTGATGGGTTACACACTAATTTGTTGTTACACTCACTGAGACACTGTCTGGTTAGTACTTTTCTCACGTTTGCTGGTTTATTAGTACACATTTTGCCGATCGATATCGTAAACGAAAATGCAGCCCGCACGCGGCGCGCAACTGCACGTCTGCACACCACAATCATCTTCGAGTCACTAACTTTTTTGATTGACCGCCGAGCGACGCGGACGGTGCCGAAAAGCGATAGGCAGCATTTGGCGGCCGTGGCGGCATCGTTTGTCGGCGATGACAGTGGCGGTAGATCAATGAAACCGCATGTTATGAGCGTTGAGGTGAGTATTATGCTGTGATGAGTCTTATTTAAGCTGTGACGTGACTTTATTATTCAAACTTCCCTATTAAAACAAAATCAAGTTTCAAATAAGTTTTGGTTAATAAATAGGTGTAGGTAAGTATAAGTAGGTAAGTAGTACTTACATGGCGTCGAACAGCAATCCAGTTTACTTAATAATAATATGCGTACAGCAAAAGGCGATAAGCTTTCCATCACACTTAACAGGCTTTGGACTGACAAAGTAATGTAATAATAATTATGTATACGGACAGTTGTTAATTGGTTAAAGGACCTAGATACTAGAATACTTTTATGTTCAACAACGCTCCTGACGAAGCCACCGACAAAACTCTACTCGAGCCGAGTAATCAGGAGTCATCAATTCCTGAACTCGCGTGTAGTGGTAGGGATGGAAAGTGTCCTCGTCGTGAAGAGTTCGCCACGCGTAGTACTGGCTTACTCCGAAAATTCTGGCAGCATCTCGAGTACTGGCCGTTTCGTGCTCTTCGAAGAATTCCACGATCCGTTCTTCCACTTCAGCTGACACCACTCTTGGTCTACCAGCATCAACTGGCGGTGGTGGATCCAAACGGCCATGTTCTCGGAAACGGTACACGGCATTCAGTATGGTGCGGTGACTGAGGCGCACTCCGAACCTGTCCTCGTAAAGCCGCGCAGCACTGCTTAACACTTCGCTACTTTCACGGTAACAAAATACCATTTCAAGGTACTCTCGACTAGTATACCTCCTAGGCATTTTTACTAACGCGAGTCGCGACCTGATAGCACAGAATGCACAAGGAGACTAACTAAAGAAAATATCAAATCAAAGTAAAGCGCGAAATTTCACGTGATTATTAGGGGTGGGACACGAGAAAAAAAGGAAAAATATTAATTTGTGTCCGAGTTAATATTTTCCAATATTTTTCTATTTAAAATTTACCATAAGTATAAAAATAGCATTGAAAAATGCAAAATCATAAAACATTAATTATTTTTTCAGGCACATATCTTGGTTTGCATTGCTTCGCAACTTTTTGTTTAGTCTGATCACATAAATATCTGGGCAACATCTTGCTCTAGTAGGCTTTATCTCTTACTGGGGATATAGCTAACTTATTGATAATATTGATATGATATATCACACATAGAGGCTTTCGTCGTGCGTGATACGTTAAAACTTGTATAAGTAATTAAGTTTATTACAAATTCTTTCACAATTACAAAGTGATTTTATGCAAGCCTTTAATTATCTTAGCCATCGTCTACTTCCAAATTAAGACATAAGCAGGCCATACACGCAAGTATGGCCTGCTTTAGGAAAAATAATTACATTTTTTTTTATGAATCTTTCTACAGAATAATGAAACTAGGATTACAGAATTTACACACCCAAATTGACTACCGTAATAATTTACAATAGATAGATAAGAAGTTTACTTGCTACATAAAAATTAAAATCAATAGGCAAAGAGGCAGCTCTAAAATAGCGGCTTTTCTATTGATGATTCATATTGCATGCGGTTTCATTGATCTACCGCCACTGTCATCGCCGACAAACGATGCCGCCACGGCCGCCAAACGCTGCCTATCGCTTTTCGGCACCGTCCGCGTCGCTCGGCGGTCAATCAAAAAAGTTAGTGACTCGAAGATGATTGTGGTGTGCAGACGTGCAGTTGCGCGCCGCGTGCGGGCTGCATTTTCGTTTACGATATCGATCGGCAAAATGTGTACTAATAAACCAGCAAACGTGAGAAAAGTACTAACCAGACAGTGTCTCAGTGAGTGTAACAACAAATTAGTGTGTAACCCATCAATCAGTGCAATAAGGTTAATTAAGGAGTGTTGTGATGTATGAGTGAATGTGGTCGACAGCGACACAGGATAATGTATCCCTTTTTTGTATGCAGAATATGCAGATGATATCATCTGAATGGAACTAACTATTAAGTAAGTGAATGTAACTATTAAGTAAACTGGATTGCTGTTCGACGCCATGTAAGTACTACTTACCTACTTATACTTACCTACACCTATTTATTAACCAAAACTTATTTGAAACTTGATTTTGTTTTAATAGGGAAGTTTGAATAATAAAGTCACGTCACAGCTTAAATAAGACTCATCACAGCATAATACTCACCTCAATGTTCATAACATGTGTTGTTTGTCACTACAATGTGGCCTTGTCTGGATCTTGCAATTGATTGTTTGCCTTAACTGTACCTTAGAAACGAATCGTTCAAATTAGTTGTGAAAAGAAAATAATTAGGTCTCAGCCCAGGCGGTAGCTTTGCTGCATAGTAGGTAGGTACTTATGGCTCTCAGCTGACTGGCCGGGTTGACGGCCGGGCGCCGCGGCGGGCCGCGCCGCGCAGCGCAGTGTAGCTTAATATCAGCTGTTTTTAAATAGTTTATTTAATGGTTTTTTTTTCATTATTCAAGGTTTAATTAAGTTTGATAATGAATAAAATACACTTAACGTTTCAGACCCCGAGCGATTTCGGGCCATACTAATGACATGCCAAAAAACCATTTACCTAAAATACTACTTTTCTATAAAATTTTATAAGTTACCGTACATACCATATTTTTTCAATCTGTAAACTGTATTAGATTGAAGAATATTTTACCCATGTTCAGATAATAAACTAAAAAAACTATAACATCAACAGTATATTTGTTTTATGTGATTAGAAATGGCAAAAAACACATAAACAAAAAAACAACCCCAAAAAAAATCACGATTTTCAATAATGTCAAATGTCACTTCAAACCAAAGAGTAGATTATAATTTTTATCACAGATTGGAGTATATTTATCGGGTTCGATTCTGAAATCAAGATGTTCATACAAGACTAAACTCTAACTATTAGAAAATTATGGGTTTCGGCTGAAATTCGGAGAGGACACCGGTGTCCGGTCGGGGTCTGAGTAGTTAAAATATTAACTAGTAGGTAAATTACGAACTCGTAATTTATTTTTTTATTAGGTGAAAAAGATTTTTTTAGATTTTTTTATTATTTTTCTTGGATTGCAAACACTTGACCTGACCACCCCTTAAAATTTTATTATTAAATTCCATTTCGCCTTATATATTTTTAAAGTATTAAAAGGGTCGTAGTACGAAATAATAAGGTAAGATTGAAACAATACTGCGGTGAAAGATGGTGGTAGGCCCCCTGGTCTCTCCGAGATGCGTTATTCGCAAAAAGGTCCCGAATTTAATGAAAACTTTACATAACCTCCTTTGAAAAAAAAGGTCTTGAAACTTTTTCATAGCTTCATAATTCCGGTTGGCCATCTTACTTGCAAATTTTGTTTTCAGATTACGAATATTTTAGGCATGTGGTTCGCTGCCTTAAGAATTTTATAATGAATAAAGATAGGTGGTGAAACGGAGTTCTGAATATTAATTCTGGTCAAGTAGAACCCTTTTCTCAAAACGTAGATAAGTACTCTCTCGTTTTTATACAAACACATTGTAATTTACGAGACTTTGGCATATGAACTTACCTGTTTAGTTGATTATATCATTTAATACGGTAGAACATACTTTACATCTCCAGACAAAACAAACAAAAGATAATTGCATTTTATGCAGGGACCATGTATGATCGCATGTTTCTACTAAAATTGTCTGTTCATACAATTATTGTTCTGTATTCGTTTCTCAACATGTTTTTAATTTGAAATTCAAATATTTACATTTTAAAACCGCTTGATGCATCGGAATCTGAAAGCTATTTACTGCTGTAGGTTTAAATTATGGCAATTGATATCAGTCAAAACGTTTTTAACATTTCGATAAGGCTTAATATTTTGTTATAATCACCTACAGCACAAGTTCTGTTTAGTTTTTGACCTATTGAGGTTAGATTTGGACTTTAGATTCCTTTCCAGTCGCTGAGCCAAGTCAGTTTCTCTTCATCATCACCTAGGTATCATCGGCCACTGCTGGACAAAATCCTTTTCAAGTGCTTGCCACTAAGCATGACCCGCGACTACTCTCATCCAGCTCTTGCCAGCCACCTTGCGAAGATTGTCGCACCACCTAGTCTGAGGACGTCCTACACTGCGTCTGCCGATACGCGATCTCCACTTAAGAACTGGTTCACCCCAAGGTTTTGCAGCTTATGCATGGACCCAAGCCCTTTCCCTATTCAGCATTCTAATCCGTAAAATCAGTAAAGCCAGTAGTTAGATAAGACGTTTATCTTTGTGCTATGGAACCACTGCATGAAGGGTTTATGAGAGAGTTGTAGCAATATCTTTGATAAAATTTTAAAAAACCCACACAACTCAAGAAAGATAAGAAGGAGCATGTTATGCATTTAATATTGAAAGAAAAGTCGCTTTTTAAAATAAACACGACGCCATGAAAACGTGTTGACTTTCACAAAGGAAAGCTTCTGTGTTTTGCGCAAAACAAAGGTGACGCATCACGGCCAACTGTTTCTTTTGTTCTGTGAAAAACGGTCATTCTTCAAAAATTATAGGGACATGCGTCCCAAGACCCAGCTGACACCTGCCTTATGGGCGTCACGTCTGCAGCCTTATCTCTCGAATTGTAATCGGAGCTGTATGGACTTCTTCTATGTGTCTCTCAGAAGAGTGGCGACACGTCACAGCCAACTAAGATAAGGTACTACTTGTAGTCTCTTTTTTTGTTGTGAAGAAAACAGTCATTCCTCAATAATAATAGGGACATACGTCCCAGGTCCCAGCTGTGAGCTGCCGTATGGGCGTCACGTCTGCAGCCTTATCTCTCGAATGGTAATCGCAGCTTATGAAAAATTCCCGCATATCCGCGGCGCGACCGGAATCTTATCGGAATGGAAGTCCATACTTCACTCAGTCACTTGGTTCTCGTATAGTTTGTGTACATTTTACTTCGTTTGTAAAAAAAAACGTATATTGGCCATTATTACCCCTTAATAGGGCGGAGTTAATTATTTATACATTATTATATACATAGGTTTATTAGGATCCTTTTTAACATTATTTATGAAAATCTAAAAATATATAATCACAAGTTCGCGAAATATCGGTGGTAATCATTTTTTTATATCTAGGTACTGAATTTAAGAAAGTGTACACAAACCAACTCTTGCTCTATGGTCAAAAAGCTGAGGTGGTAAGCAATTGCCCTTTGCCCTTTTAAGGGTTAAAATAAAAATTGCAACGTAATCCCCGATAGATTTTTCAAGTTCTATTTATTATTGCAGATGTCCCACATCCTTACCGTTTGACTAGTAGAAAATGTCATATGGCATTGAGTCCGCCATTCGCTGTATTTTAATGTTTGCAATAAAAATAAATAAAAAAACATAGTATTGGCCGTTATGATAATACATTTGAATCTTTTGAATCACTTCAGCCGTCGTCGAGTCGATAATCTCCGTTTTCTTCTGAAATCGGTCAAAATGCAAAATGCTCGATGAGTTTGAAAAAACACTTTATTAAAACTGAAGTTTGTATGATACGATAACAGATTTACTTAATTTCTCCAACTACCGATTACTTTTTGTTGATAGTTGAAAAACCTGTTACTGACTTGAGTGTACTGAAATTAAGATTCATGAAAAAAATACTTTTCTCTTTTATTTGTGTTATTTTAAATTCAATGTCATTTGTGTAAAAGAAAACCCAATCTATTGTTGTGATAGTGTACAAGTTATAAAGACTGCCGTAGTTACTAGTTTGAAATACAGCCTCCGTCAAAAAAGTGCACAAAGGGACATAAAAGTTTCCTAAATTAATTATCTCATAACCTTATGTCAACTCCTCATCACCATTTACAAAATGCTGCTTTTCCTGGTGCAGGGACGTTACTTATTGAGGAGTTCTCTCGATACTTCATCACCAGCTCCACTTCATCAAATGCATTGAGTCGACCATACATTTCTTATGAACCACATTAAAGTAATCGTATCGCTTCCGTGAAATGCTAAGTATTTAATAATTCCGATGACCATTTGTGGTCTTTATCATCAGCTCCACTTCACCAAATGGTGTTTTCGGGAAGCATATTATGCATAAGTTACTATAGAATACATCGCTATAGGAGTGCCTATACTATTTGAAGAGTTCCCCGGATTTCTCCAGGATCCCATTATCAGATCCTGACATGATGACAATGGGGCCACATGGGAAGTATACCCTTTCGAACAAAAAAGAATTACTCAAATCGGTCCAGCCGTCTTCGAGTAATCGAGTAACATACCTACATAAAAAAATAAAATAAAAATAAAATAAAGATTCCTTAGAATTGAGAACCTCCTCTTTTTTTAAAAGTCGGTTAAAAACAGGTTTACCCTTAAAATAAAACTCGTGACCACGGCAACTGTAAAGGTGCCGAAACGTCGGGAAAATCAAAAAACTCCTAAAAAACCAAAAAATACGGACAATTACAACTTAGTTCGTGGAAATATAGCGCGTTTGATATCCGTAAAAGTTGTTTTATTTCAATGAACAGTGCGCGCCAAAACATAAGATGTACGTAGGTTTACCCTTAGTTATTATTGTGTATTTTGGTACTTATAATTGGTTTACCAGTATATTTTCGTTACAATTAAAGGTTTACCCTAAAATCTCGAACTAATATTTAATCAACTTATATCAAAATTACTTCAGGCATAAACCCACAGGTTCCAACAACTATTTTCACGTTGATAAGTAATATAATAATAACCTTTATAATAATAATAGCTAAGAGTCTCCCACACGATTTGTTCGTAAGCAAATTCTTGTTTCAAGTTTTGACAAACACCCACACATTTTCAATAAACTTCGAGTGAGTTTCTAAATGGGAGTCTGGAATGAATAAGTATTGCTTGGAATAAGTTGGATGTGATTTTTGTTACATAATATATTTTAATGTAATGTTCATTGCGAAAGTGAGTGACTTATTTAATGTCATGTTTAACATGACATTAAACAGTAATACGTAAATTTTTTTTTTTTTTTTCAAATTTATGTTATAATAAAAAAAACATTTTAATTGTATTTCACAGTAAGTATGTGGATTTTTGAGATCTGAAATAAAATGATTTAATTTTTATTATTTTTGTTTATTCCGTTCATATCCACGACTTTTTGCGCCAAACCCTTGAGCATAAACGATTATTTTTGTTTATTGGTTTTCTATCGGATACATTTCGGTAAGTGTGCGGCTGAATTGCACAGCCTAATTCCACCTTCTCCCTTCTTCCATCGGACAACCAGACATACCAATATACGCCACCGCTTTATGGTTGAGATCCCAAAGATTTGCACTAAACGTTTTGCGCCAAATTTTATCATCCGTACTGCCAGAGAGTGGAATGCTTTGCCTGAGTCTGTGTATCCTGATATTTACAATTTGGGGGTCTTCAAGTCGCGTGTGAATAGGTATCTTCTAGGCAAGCGCGTTTCATCCTTAGATCGCATCATCGCTTACCATCAGGCGAGATAGAGGTCAAGCGGTAACATATATGTCGCCGCGGGTGCGATGACCGGATCGACATCACTATTTTTAAGATCTAATTTTATTAATTCTGAATTATTTGTTTATTTCATTCTAATTTACTTTAATAATTGTTTAAGTAGACAATTTATTTGTTGTTACGATTTTAAGAAATAATTATTATAAAAAGGAGTTTTGTTATTTACGCGACGGCTACGTCGCCGCGGTGATCGATCGATGCCGTTACTTAATAAGTTCTGTCTTTATTTAACATGATTAATTTATTGTGATAGTTGATTCTTTAATTCAATAACAATTTATAAAAATAATTTAGTCAATTACCTTAATTTAACGGAAGGATTGTTATTAAAAAGGAACTGTGTCGGGTGGAAGTGTTTCTGCTTATCCAAACGAGTAAATGACTTATTTAATGCTAATTAATAATTTGGAGTTAAAATAAAACGAATTTGCTTTCTAAAATCCTAAAACTAATTTAGAAACAAGTTGACAATCATTGTTAATAAGATTTGTTTAAATTATTATAAAAAGAAGCATTAGCAGCGCCATCTGAGTCTGGTTTTGAGTTGGCGGGAAAACGCTCCCTCCATTATTAGCACCGTGTTCAAGATGGCGATGTTACTTGCTTGAAAAGTGAATTTTGTGAGTCAGTCTTTTGGTGATTTTCGTGCAGTGAACAATTGTAAGTAAAACTATTGTTGTTTTTATTAAATAATTGTCTTTATTGGAATTTCTCTTTCATTTTGTGATATTTTATTAAAGTGTTTTTAAAATGTGAATAAAAGCAGTGGATAAAGAGTAATGTTGTTTCTTTAAATTAAAGTTCTAATGCTTAATAAGTAAAGCTTACTAATCTTTTGATTAATTAGATTGCTTGATTGAATCGATGGCTGTAGATGTGAGCCAGCGGTTCTCTTTACTTTAAAGAAATAGTTTTAGTTATAGATTAGAAAGTGAAGTAATTTCTTTAGTGTTTTCAATACTTTTAGTAGCTTTTTAGAATAATAGAAGCATTTCATTCCTTGTTGCGAAGTCAATGGTTATAGTAATTTGCCCCGGCTTTGCTTATTTTAAAGATTAGCATTTAAATATTTTCTAAAGCATAGAAGGTTGTTTCTTGTCTAAATGATTTCAATAGTTACTTCTTAAGGCTTGTGTTTTCTGTCTGAGAATCGATGGCCGTTGATACGAGCCAGCGGTTCTCCATATTTTTATGTAGGTTTTAGTCGTTTTTCCGATATCAGAAGTGGGATCGCTTCCGCGATCCCCCTGCTGTCCCGGTCATTATTGACATTCCAGGTTCCGATTGGAAGCCGAAATGGGTGATCCACCGAGTGTACCAGCAACGATGATGGTGTCGACACCGACGAGCGACGCAGCAGCGGCGGAGACATCTAGCGAGCCGTCGGCTACAACTAGCACCCCCACGCCGGCTGCGCCACATCCTTCGTTGGATACAACAGCAATGCAACAGGGGGGTAACGTACTTCCCGATTTTCTTTCACAAATGGTTACAATGATGAAATCTATGAGCGAGCGATTGTTAAACCAGCAACAGAGCGATAAAGTGAAAATTACTGACGTATTTTTGCCTTCATACGACCCCGACGGTAGCGTTGGAGTTCGTGAGTGGTGTGACCACGTCTCTGTTGCGAAGAATACCTATGTAGGCACACATAAATTCCCAGAACCGCTGCACCACATAGGTAGATGTAACTATGTAGTATGTATACCTGTATAATTCAAAGCAAATAAAATAGCAGTTACCATTGCGCGCCAGTCCTGGCCGCTCGTCACCCAATCTCTTGGTTTTATTTCACACCTTCTGAACTATATAATTATTGTTTGGTGGACAGTATCTACTTACCCAATAGGTAACCTTCAGATTCATACAACACCAACATTGGTGACCCCTAAAGTGAACACTAGTGACCGTGAAAATAAATTTCAAGGATTTTATTGTGTGAATAAAATTAGTTGGCCCGTGTGACATAATAGTGACGCGCAGTGATAACTCCCTTTAGTCTCGGGGCCCGGACTCAAAGGTTTCACGTTACCGAACTTTACAGTTGTACGTGATCGATTTTTTAATCATGACTACTCCGGTATTGCAACCAAATATGGGAGCGCCTTCACATCCTGCTGCGGCATCACAACAACCTGGAGCAGCTTTAGAGCAGATAACTATTGCGTCACGGATTCCGGAATTCTGGCCCGATCAACCTCGTGTTTGGTTCGTCAGGTTGGAATCTACAATCAACCAGCAACGATTGTCAGATTTAGCCAGATATGATCTCGTGATTACGAAGCTGAACAAGGAAATTATAGGCCAGGTGACAGACATACTCGTCAAACCACCTGACACTAATAAGTATGAGATGCTCAAGGAACGGCTCCTGACCATTTTTGAGGAGTCCGCTAGCAGGCAGGTCCAGAAGCTAATTGGAGAAATGGAGCTGGGAGACCAGCGTCCATCACAACTCCTGCGCAGAATGCGCAATCTAGCCCAAGAGAGGGTGCCTGATGAAACCTTGACGGTATTATGGCAATCACACCTGCCAACGGCGATCAAAGCAGTACTGGCAGTGGCGGACGCAAAAGACCTGGACGTGCTGGCTAAAATAGCAGACAAGGTCTTGGAGAACACCAGTATGGGAGCAGTGCAAGTAGCGGAGACCACGGAAAATCCGGGAAAATCAGCCAATGGCACGGACGCCCTCCTGGGACAGCTGGCCAAGATAAATCTGCGCCTGAGTAACCTTGAAAGAGGCAGATCAAGGCAGAAGAATCGCAGCGGATATGACTCCAGAGCTTCATCGCGGAACAGCAGATCACAATCGCGGAGCGGCAGCGATCGGAAAAGCGGAAACTGGCTGTGTTTTTACCATTTCCGTTATCGGGAGAGAGCTGTCAAGTGCGTCGAGCCATGTAACTGGAAAGGCGAGAAGGTTAACAAGCAGCCGGAAAACTAAACGTGGTGCAGCCGATGGCGGGCCCCTGCACTACGAATAACCGCCTCATAGTGTGCGATAAAGTATCAGGTATGCGTTTTCTAATTGACACCGGAGCTAATGTATCTGTTTTACCTGCAAGTAAGAATTGTTTTCTTAAGTATAATGTTGATAAATTTGATTTTAAATTGTACGCCGCTAATGGTTCCGTAATAAAAACTTTTGGACTAAAAACTTTAACGTTGAATTTAGGGTTACGGAGACCTTATACTTGGACATTTATTTTGGCAGATGTTAATCAGCCAATAATTGGCGCTGATTTTTTACTGCATCATAAATTACTTGTTGACTTAAGTGGTAGAAAACTTTTAGATAAAATTACTAACTTGAGTGTTGTTGGTTCAATTATTTCGTGGAATGGTTCGTCGTTGACTACAGTAAATAGTAATAATGTTTATTCGGATTTACTGTCACAATTTCCAGAAATCACGAAACCCGTGTCTTTTAGGGAAAACCCACCGCACTCGGTATATCATCATATAGAAACCGTCGGTTCCCCGGTGTTCGCGCGGGCTAGGCCTTTAGCACCCGAAAGGTATAGCGCGGTAAAGGAGGAATTTAGACGTATGCAAGAGCTTGGTATTTGTCGACCATTGAAAAGTGCGTGGGCGAGTCCCTTGCATGTCGTGCCGAAAAAGGATGGACAGTTACGTCCTTGTGGGGATTACAGGGCCTTAAACGCTATTACTAAGCCAGATAGGTACCCTATACCACGTTTGCACGATTTTACTTACGTGTTAGGTAATAAACATTTTTTTTCGAGGTTGGATGTTAATCGAGCTTACCATAATATCTTAGTAGCGCCTGAGGATATTGAAAAAACCGCGATAACGACACCTTTTGGACTATACGAGTTTCCTCGAATGACCTTCGGTTTGCGAAACGCGGCGCAGACATTCCAAAGGTTCATGAACAACACCGTTTTTCAAGGGTTAGAAAATTCGTTTACGGAATCGAAAGTCGAACCATCTAAAAATAGTAATAATTATTCGGATTTTTTCTATTTTTGTTACATTGATGACGTCATCGTCGCAAGCGAAACAGAAGAGTTGCATAGAGCACATTTAAAAGCTATTTTTGAAAGGTTAAATCAGTTTGGAATCACAATTAATTTATCAAAATGTTTGTTCGGGCAGGAGAAACTCGATTTTTTAGGATACGAGGTTACTGCGTCCGGGATTACCCCTTTGAAAAATAAAGTGCAAGCTATAATCGATTTTCCTAAACCGAAAACGATTGAACAGTTACGACGTTTTTTGGGGATGACAAACTTTTATAGGGCGAGTTTACCTAGAGCAGCCGAAAATCAGGCGGAATTAAATAAATATTTAAAAGGTGCTAAAAAGAAAGACAAATCTATTATTCAGTGGACACCTGAAGCTGACGCCGCATTCGACAAATGTAGGACCAGTTTAAAAAGCGCCGCAGAGTTAACTTATCCGGTTAAGAACGCGGAGCTTGCTATTATGGCCGATGCGTCGAACGATTGCGTAGGTAGTGTACTACAAGTAAGGACAGGGGCGCACTGGAAGCCAATAGGTTATTTTTCTAGAAAACTCAATGACGTTCAACTTAAGTATAGTGCGTACGATCGTGAGTTATTGGCAATTTATCTAGCGGTACTTCATTTTAGATACTTAGTGGAAGGTAGACCATTTACCATTTTTACCGATCATAAACCTCTAGTATTTGCGTTTTCAAAGAAACCTAGTGATAAAGAAACGCCTAGACGAATTAGGCAACTTATGTTTATAAGTGAGTTTACCACGGATATTAAGCATGTTAGTGGTAGTGATAATGTTGTAGCGGATGCACTTTCGCGTGTTGACACTATTGCTTGTCCCACGGTGATTAATTACGCTGAGTTAGCAGCAGCGCAGCAAGCGGACACCGAGCTGACAAAGTTGTTAGAGCAAGCGAGTGGGCGAATAAATTTCAAGCGAATTGTTTTGACCGATTCTCAGAACGAACTTATATGTGAGGTCTCGTCTAACATCATCAGGCCGTACTTACCTGTGGAATTTAGGAAAAATGCATTTCACGCAGTTCATGATCTATCTCATCCCGGAATTAGGACGACTACAAAATTGGTAACATCAAAATATTTTTGGCCAGGCATGAATACAGACGTAAGAAATTGGTCTAAAACCTGTATTCAATGTCAGAAATCAAAGGTGGTTAGGCACACGATGTCAGGGTTAGGACAATTTGAACCTTGTGGCCGTTTTGACCACATTCATGTCGACCTGGTAGGACCGTTGCCCATTTCGGAAGATGGATTTAGATATTGTTTAACGATTATCGATAGGACCACGAGTTGGCCGGAAGTTTTTGCACTGAAAGACATTTATGCTAAAACGGTAGCTAAAACTTTGTATGAGGGTTGGATTTCACGATATGGCTGTCCTGTTAGGATTACAACTGACCAGGGCAGGCAATTCGAGAGCAGCTTATTCAACGAACTGATGAAATGCCTAGGTATTAATAGGTTACGTACCACCGCCTACCATCCGCAGAGTAATGGGGCAGTGGAGAGGTTTCATCGTTCGATGAAAGCAGCGCTAATGGCCCGAGGTGACCAAGGTAAATGGGTCGAGGAGCTGCCTACCGTGTTGTTTGGATTACGAGCAGCACCACGTAGTGACACTGGAGTGAGTGCTGCCGAGCTAGTTTTTGGTAAGACACTAAGAATGCCCGGAGATTTTTATGACTGTTCTAGTAATTGTAATAGTAAACATAGCGATTCATTTGAATACGCGGAGAACGTTCGGGATATCATAAAAAGGCTTAAACCAAAACCTGTAAAACAAAGAGATTCGCGTACTATTTTTGTTCATTCAGATTTAAGTACCTGTTCACATGTTTTCGTTCGCGTTGACTTAGTTAAAAGATCATTGCAACCTCCGTACGAGGGCCCTTATCGTGTTATAGAGAGGTTAGATAAATGTTTTGTTTTACAAATGCTCGGTAAAAATGTAAAAGTGTCTATCGATAGGTTAAAACCAGCTTACGTTATCAACAACGAACCCATTTCACCGAACCAGCGACAAAACGATTGTTTACCAACAAATACTCAGGATGGTAAATTATCTAGTAGCGCGGATAAAAATAAAGCCGCGACGAGTAATAAAGATAATCTAACGTCTGCACATACCTTTACCACTCGTAGTGGCCGACAGGTCAAGAGACCGGTTAGATTTTGTGAATAACTTAAATAGTTTTTACTTACCTAGAACATGTGTTATGTTTATTAGGGTTGTATACTATATTTACTTATCATGTATGTTAGGATTATTTTTCGTCTAGTGGTATGCAGTATTGCAGTAGGAAACACCGATCCCAAGACTTATGTCGTAGGGCTAGACAGAAAAAGTATAATGTAATATTGTAATCGTACTGTTACGTAATAATGTAGCCATGTACTTTTATTAAATGTATAATTCGTTTAAAAAATGTTTGGCAATGTGTAAAGTAAACGCTTGGACAAAATTTTGCAATCGTTTGAAAATGATGTAGTTCATAAAAGGTTATCTAAGTTCATATAGGAATAGCTGAATGCACTATACGTATTTCGTAATGTCGAAATCGTTTGGTTTTTCACACTACTTAAACTGACATTTTAATAATAAATTTTTATTTTACATTCAGAATTTAAACAGTTGCGGTTGTTTTGTAGTTTTCTTAACGAATTACATAATGGGTTATTATCATAGTAAACCACAACAAAACAATGTGGCACTTGCACAGAGTGTATCCAACGAAAATATTGGGGAAAAAGTGAATTTTATGGGAATTGTCCTGATAGTAATTGCAGTAGTATTTGGAGTGCTGATAATATTTATGTTGAAAAGTCAGTTTAAGAAGAGAATGCGAAGTTGGTTCCGCAAGGAAGCGTCAGCTGCGATTTGTACAACGCCTCCTGTGGTCAAAGTACATACGGTACCGGTGGTACAAACAACAACTTCCTCTCCGCAAGGAACGCAAAACGCATATTCCATGTAATGTTACTAGTAATAAGGTATATATAAACGTTTAAATATTTTGTAATTGCATAAAAGTAAATTTTTGCAACATTTTGGTTTTGTGATTAAATAATTAAAAGTAAAGTTGTAAAATTAAAGTCATCATATTTGTATTGTTTTTATTTTCAATATAAATAAACAACAGGAAAAACAAATGTACGATAACGAAATTTGTAATGTAAAATTATGTTCTATACTTATACCTATTGTTTTCAGTTCACATTATGTTATTCGAGTCACAGTAGTTATCAGCGTTATGATGTTTCACTTCGTAAACAATGTTCGGGATTCGTGCAGCGGTAATATTAATAATTTTATACTGTATTCAAATTGATAAATTTAACATCGGATAAATTTGTAAATTGATAATTTTTTTTTTCCCTTTCCAATCAATGTTTTTGTTTTCTTTTCTTTAAGGGGGGGGGCTGATGTAGGCACACATAAATTCCCAGAACCGCTGCACCACATAGGTAGATGTAACTATGTAGTATGTATACCTGTATAATTCAAAGCAAATAAAATAGCAGTTACCATTGCGCGCCAGTCCTGGCCGCTCGTCACCCAATCTCTTGGTTTTATTTCACACCTTCTGAACTATATAATTATTGTTTGGTGGACAGTATCTACTTACCCAATAGGTAACCTTCAGATTCATACAACACCAACACCTACCAGCTTAGTGATTACGATATTCGCATGAAAGTAACCAGCTTGTTGCGCGGGCGTGCCAAAATGTGGGCTGATAATTGGTTAGTGTCCACTTCGTCCTGGGAAGAGTTACGACAAAACATTATATTAACTTTTGAGCCCGAAAGCCGTTATTCGCGAGATGTGCTTAAGTTTAGAGAACATTCTTTTGAGCCCTCTAAAGATATTGCTGAATTTCTTACGCAGTCTTGGATTTTGTGGAGACGTGTTACCAAAGATAAGCTTGATAATTGCGATGCTGTGGAAGCGGTGATTGGAACGATCGGTGATGAGCGACTTCGAATTGAGTTAATGAATGCCAGGGCCACCTCGGTACCCGAACTTATTTCCGTTGCGTCTTCTATTCGAATTAAACGTCCCCATCCACCTGTTCCTAATCAACCACAGCAAAAGCGTCCTAGGTATTCGATTGATAATCGCACTGTACCTTTGTATTGTAATTATTGTAAGAAACCTGGTCACTCTTTTAGTAACTGTCGCAATAAAATAGCTGCCGATTCGAATACCGCAAATAAAGAAAGACTTTCTGTAGTACCCTCTGTTTCATCCGATTCTAGACCTAGTAATAAACATTGCTCATTCTGCTCTAAGCCTGGACATACGTTTGATACTTGTTACCGCCGTGACAAACAAATAGCGTCTAATGTGAACACAGTATCTAAAAACGGTTCGAACTTAAATACAATGCTTGTACGTATAGGTGAGGTCGTCCTAAAGGCAGTATTCGATAGCGGTGCCGAATGTTCTGTTATACGCGAGACTATTGCCAATAGATTACCTGGGCGTAGGTCACAAAACGTTAATTACTTACGTGGTATAGGTCCCTTTCCAGTTATTTCTATGTGTACTTTAACAACTGTTTGTATAATTGATAATATTAACGTTGAGATCAGTTTTCACGTGTTACCTGATTATGAAATGACGACTGATATCCTAATAGGTTCCAACATTTTAAATGAAACCGGCTTAAGTGTTGTGGTTACCCAAGACAGCGCCGTTTTACGTTCCCTTCCACGCGTTTTACATGTAAGATCAAATGATTCCTTTTTCGACAATATTAATCACGATTTGAATACCGATTTAGAAACTGAACAACTTCTTACCCTACTGAATAAATATTCTGACGTCTTTGTCCGTGGTTTTGCAAAGTCGCGAGTTAATACGGGTATGCTAGAGATTCGTTTAAAAAATAAAGATAAGTATGTCGAACGTAGACCGTACAGGCTAAGTCCAGTCGAACGCGAAAAAGTTAAAGAAATTGTAAAAGAGCTTATTGATAACAACATAGTACGCGAAAGTAGATCTCCCTATTCGAGCCCAATAATTCTAGTAAAAAAGAAAAATGGTGACGACCGTATGTGCGTCGATTATAGGGAATTGAACGCTAACACCATTCGCGATCTCTACCCTTTGCCACTTATAGCCGATCAGATTGATCAACTAGCAGGCGGGCGATATTACACCACTCTTGACATGGCATCAGGGTTCCATCAGATCCCTATTTCTGAGGATTCTATCGAGAAAACTGCATTTATTACCCCGGACGGTCTTTATGAATATCTAACCATGCCATTTGGTCTTTGTAATGCGCCGTCCGTGTATCAAAGATGCATAAATCGGGCGCTAGGACCTCTTTTAAACCCTGGTAGTGCGGGTGACGCTAGCGGCGCTCATAACGATAGCGTAGCACAGGTTTACATAGATGACGTCATAAGTAAATGTCGTGATTTTCAATCTGGACTTAGTAATTTAGAAAGAGTATTAATTGCTTTACGTAAATCGGGATTCTCGGTTAATATTGATAAATGTTTGTTCTTTAAACGGTCAATAGAATACTTAGGTAACGTTGTTGAAAATGGACAAGTGCGTCCTAGTTCCAAAAAGGTAGAAGCTCTTTTGAAGGCTCCTGTTCCGAGTACAGTCAAGCAGGTTCGCCAATTCAACGGTTTAGCCGGCTATTTTCGACGTTTTATCCCCGATTTTGCGCGAATTATGGCCCCTTTGTACGCACTAACTAAGCAGGGTGCGCGATGGCAATGGACTCATGCTCATGAACAAGCTCGTCAAAAGATTATCCATTACCTCACTTCCACACCAGTCCTCACGATATTCCAAGAAGGGCAACCGATAGAGTTATATACCGACGCCAGTAGTCTCGGTTTCGGTGCGATCCTTGTCCAAATAATAAACGGCAGACAACACGTGGTAGCCTATTTTAGCATGAGAACAACAGATGTTGAAAGTAGGTACCACTCGTACGAGCTGGAAACTCTAGCCGTAGTCAGGGCCATTAAGCACTTTAGACACTTTTTGTACGGTCGCAAGTTTAAAGTTATTACCGATTGTAACGCTCTGAAAGCTTCTAAGCATAAGCAAGATTTACTACCCCGTATACATAGATGGTGGGCATACTTACAAAACTTTGAGTTTGACATAGAATATAGAAAGGGCGAAAGCATGCAGCATGCCGATTATTTAAGCCGGAATCCAGATCCTCTGATAGTCAACGTCACTTCTAATAACTTGGAATGGCTTAACATAGAACAACGACGCGATGCTCAGCTGAGACCCATTATCGATAGCATACATAACGAGGGTATAGTCGATGGTTATGTACTCGACGGTAGTGTGTTAAAATTTGTGAACAGAGACGAAATATTAGGTGAACGGAAACTAATTGTTGTACCAAAAGCATTCCAGTGGAGTCTTATAAACACATTCCATTCTGCACTCAAACACCCTGGCTGGGAAAAGACACTCCAGAAAATTAGAGAGACTTACCATTTTGATAAAATGAGTAGTATCGTTAGAGACTTTGTCGATAATTGTATAGTCTGTAGAACATCGAAACAAACCTCTGGAGCTACTCAAGTACGTTTACACCCCATTGAAAAACCCTCTGTACCTTTTGAAGTAATTCACATGGATATAACCGGTAAGCTAGGCAACCGCAACGTACAAGAATATGTTATAGTCACGATAGATTCATTTACAAAATATGTACTACTACGTCACACCAATGATAAAAGCCAGCACAGTACGCTCGCCGCTTTAAAACAAGTCGTCCATCTATTTGGAGCTCCTCGGCAAATTATAGTCGACGGTGGACGCGAGTTTTTGGGTGAATTCAAACTCTACTGTGACCAATTTGGTATAGAAATACATGCTATATCCCCCGGAGTCAGCAGAGCGAACGGCCAAGTGGAGCGAGTAATGTCAACGCTTAGGAACGGTCTTATTATGATAAAAAACTACGAAACTCCAGATTGGCACACTGCATTGGATAGCCTTCAGCTTGCTCTGAACTGCACTGTACATCGCACAACTGGTACAAGTCCACTTACTCTCCTCACTCGAAGACCAAACTCTGTGCCTTCAGAGTTGCTGAACCTGGTCAATCTCGACAACACCTCGATAGATTCGGAGCTACTTGAACAACATGTACAGCGAAGGATGACCGAGCAGTCGATGAAAGATAAACAGCGATTCGACCGTGGTCGTGCAAGAATACGCCATTTTCAGCGTGGTGACTTTGTTTTGATAAAAAACAATCCCAGAAACCAAACCTCTTTAGATTTGAAGTTCAGTGTACCTTACGAAGTCCACAGGGTTCTCGGGAACGATCGCTACCTAGTGAAGAAGGTTGTGGGCCATGGACGGCCTCGAAAGGTGGCACACGATCAGCTTAGGCGTGCTCCTCAACCAAGCACTGTCCAGGACGCCGTGTCGCCCCTGGATGAGCCGCAACCGGGACCATCCGGACTGGCACCACAAACTGATCAAAGACCTCAACGAGTCTCTGAAAGCAGTGAATCCGGTGAGCTGTTTGTAATTGTAATATTCTCACAGACACAATACACAATACACATGCACACTAAAAGATGCCATAAGGCACTCCAAAAGATGCCATAAGGCACTCCCAAAAGATGCCATAAGGCACTCCCAAAAGATGCCATAAGGCACTCCCAAAAGATGCCATAAGGCACTCCAAAAGATGCCATACATAGCCACGAGGGGGGGCTATAAAAGGCACACACAAAAGATGCCATAAGGCACACTCAAAAGATGCCATACAAAGCCACGAGGGGGGGCTATACAAGGCACACACAAAAGATGCCATGAGGCACAATATTAAAAGATGCCATTAGGCACACCACAGTAATACACTAAATCCCAATCATCCCACATCACATCCATCCATTCTCACATTCATCTATCCGCACCGCACAACATCCCTCCTATCACTGTACATCCATCCGCACATCATCTCACCTGTCACTATCCCATCCTTCCTTCTTTACATTATCTTTGCATACTACTGTCAATATTCTATGTATTGCTGTAACACTCTAACTAATACTAATGAGACATGCAGTTGCCATGTGGAGTGGGCTGTCATGAGTTTACAAATATATTGAAGTTTAAATATTATGTTATGCAGTCGCCACGTGGAGTGGGCTGTGTAGAATCGAAAACATAAAAATAAATAAATAAATGTTAAGCTAAACAGTTGGCAATTGGCGTGGACTGTTAATAGTTGATAATTCTGCTCTTAAGCAATGCCGTTATGTACTGTGGAAGTCCATAGCGTAAAAGAAATAAATTTCCATTTCACAGATTGAAGCTGCAACAAAGAGAGCGATGCAGAGCACGCATCGCACATCAGAATGGCCGTGTCGCCGCGGGTGCGATGACCGGATCGACATCACTATTTTTAAGATCTAATTTTATTAATTCTGAATTATTTGTTTATTTCATTCTAATTTACTTTAATAATTGTTTAAGTAGACAATTTATTTGTTGTTACGATTTTAAGAAATAATTATTATAAAAAGGAGTTTTGTTATTTACGCGACGGCTACGTCGCCGCGGTGATCGATCGATGCCGTTACTTAATAAGTTCTGTCTTTATTTAACATGATTAATTTATTGTGATAGTTGATTCTTTAATTCAATAACAATTTATAAAAATAATTTAGTCAATTACCTTAATTTAACGGAAGGATTGTTATTAAAAAGGAACTGTGTCGGGTGGAAGTGTTTCTGCTTATCCAAACGAGTAAATGACTTATTTAATGCTAATTAATAATTTGGAGTTAAAATAAAACGAATTTGCTTTCTAAAATCCTAAAACTAATTTAGAAACAAGTTGACAATCATTGTTAATAAGATTTGTTTAAATTATTATAAAAAGAAGCATTAGCAGCGCCATCTGAGTCTGGTTTTGAGTTGGCGGGAAAACGCTCCCTCCATTATTAGCACCGTGTTCAAGATGGCGATGTTACTTGCTTGAAAAGTGAATTTTGTGAGTCAGTCTTTTGGTGATTTTCGTGCAGTGAACAATTGTAAGTAAAACTATTGTTGTTTTTATTAAATAATTGTCTTTATTGGAATTTCTCTTTCATTTTGTGATATTTTATTAAAGTGTTTTTAAAATGTGAATAAAAGCAGTGGATAAAGAGTAATGTTGTTTCTTTAAATTAAAGTTCTAATGCTTAATAAGTAAAGCTTACTAATCTTTTGATTAATTAGATTGCTTGATTGAATCGATGGCTGTAGATGTGAGCCAGCGGTTCTCTTTACTTTAAAGAAATAGTTTTAGTTATAGATTAGAAAGTGAAGTAATTTCTTTAGTGTTTTCAATACTTTTAGTAGCTTTTTAGAATAATAGAAGCATTTCATTCCTTGTTGCGAAGTCAATGGTTATAGTAATTTGCCCCGGCTTTGCTTATTTTAAAGATTAGCATTTAAATATTTTCTAAAGCATAGAAGGTTGTTTCTTGTCTAAATGATTTCAATAGTTACTTCTTAAGGCTTGTGTTTTCTGTCTGAGAATCGATGGCCGTTGATACGAGCCAGCGGTTCTCCATATTTTTATGTAGGTTTTAGTCGTTTTTCCGATATATACATAATAATAAAATAATAAAAAATCAGAAATAGTCCGTACATTCTCATTTTATGCAATAGAAGGTCGGATCTCCCTGGATTTTTTAAAAATTTATTTTGGTTATTTATTTCAATCTCTATTGTACAATAAACACAAAATTAGGTACAAAAGGCGGACTTAATACTAAAAGTATGAGTATAATATACAAAGATCCAGCATAAATCTGTTTCTGAGAAGAGAAGCTAAAGTACCTGCTGCATTGTGAATATCATGTATATCAAATGAGTGTACCCCGTAGGGCTAGCGAGGAAAACTGTCGTATAGGTACCGAAAAAGTATTTGAATCGTCACGTCAAAAAATAGTTCCGTTCACAGTCGGTAGGAACCTTGCTGCTCAATACGTCATACATTTGTTGACGATACTTTTACGGTACTTACTCAGAAGTTTTTCCAGTTAAGCATATAGATGCGGAATTAAATTAAAACAGTGTTTGTTCCGGCTGAGGATCGTACCGAAGACCTCTAAATGTAGACATGGTCAATCACTGCACCAAGCTTATAACCGCGATAACAACAAATGTTTCAGCATTGTTGGGCTCTGGCAGCCAACTTTTCAGATATCCAGTTCCTCGGTGGTCGAGGATTCCGGGTAAAGCGCGATTCTAACTTCGGCCTTTATCATCACTTACCTAATCAGGCATGAGGAGCTCGTTGTCGCAGTGGTACGCGCACTCGGCCTGCGATTGTTGCAATTTGAGATGGGTGACCTTAGATTTAAATTGGAATTATATTGGAAGGACCTTTAAGCCGTTGGTCGCGATTGTTTTAGCAGTCATTAAACCACCAATCCAGGACCCAGCTTGGTAGGCCATGGCCCATTCTTCTTATTCATCCAAAGGGAAGGCCAGTGCCCCAGCAGTGGGGACGTTCGAATGGCTGATGATAATTATGATCAAGTCTAACAACCATATTCTAAGGCATTCCTTCAAAACTTCCGCGACGTCGAACCAGCTGGTTCTTGAAGTCTGTATTTGTGTGTGTGTCTTCCATACGTGATAATACGCCAATGAATCATAGATTATTTTTAATTTTAGCAATAGATTTCAGCATTTGTGTATTTTGGCTATGGTCACTCAACAGTTGACAGATAAACAAAATGGCGTAAATATTTCTCGAGGATTCTCAACGTACGTCGCGAAGTAAACCGTGTTGTCGAGAATTTTTTGAAGAACGTCTTCAAAAATGGGTGTTAGTGTTTCCCCCCGGTTGAAAACAACGAAAATAAGACCTATGCCTTAGATTATAAACTAGTTAATAAACTTAAGGTTATCAGCCTAGAATGGCTCTATTACAATAACACGGTCGTCTCGGTCCATTCATCAAACTATCGGAACAACACTGCATCAAAGTCGTGCTATGTCAATAGCTCGGCCCGCATCGTTTGGCCAGTATAATGATCTATCGCATAGCAAGTATTTGCACTAGATCAATTTGGACTGTTTCCGAACTAATTCCTTACTTTGGATTATATTAGGTCGTGTTCAAATAAAAATAATTTGAAATACTTATTAAAATCTACAAGAATGTTTTGGATCTTAACATGATGAAAACTTTGTTTTTAAGAGAACTGGGGGCCTACCGCAATCACTTAGCGCAGTATTGTTTCAATCTTACCATGCTATTTCGTACTACGAATCTCTTAAAGTAAGCTTGTTTTTTACGGAATTTTTGTGACGTCTTTGCTCAATCATCGCCTCCAAAGTGTGAAGTGTGTCAAAATGTGACAACTTCAATAAAAACAAGACTCAAACAAAACGTTCTTATGACATGATGGTTTCTAATAGATGACGGTAGGCTCACTGAAAGACCTGGAGAAACAAGCGTCTACTAGTGTGATACAATGATAATGCCATAGAAAAATAATAATATTATGTTAGATCAACATACACGTCTATTCTAATACAGCTAGAAAATAAACAAAACATCATGAAACGTTATCCTGAACAAAGAAGACATTATGCTTAAATAGTATTTCTCTGACTGACTATAAAATAAATCACCCTGACAGTTGATAAAGATAAACACAATAAAATTGACAATACGAACTCCTTTCAAGGATTTATTTCCATTTACTTGAGTAAATTGGGCGTCGTAATCTTTCCCCGGGTAACGGGTCGGTGAATAGCTGAAAAATTCCCAACGAATCCTTATTGAAATAATAAAAACATACGAATACTCAAATAAGACGGAATAAGGGATTGGAATAAAGGCTGTGTATCGTCGTGAGCTGCCGAGAGCCCTTGCAGTCGACTCTGGTGAAGATGGGGGATTTCTTTATTTCGCTTTTTATGTAGATGATTATGAAGCTTGAGTTAAATCCATTCGAATATTGGTTCTTCAGTTTAACATTAATTTTTGTGTCTTAATTTCATCACTCTTTCGTCGTCTCAGCCACATGACACACACTGCTGGGTATAGGCCTTCTCCAAGGATCTCCACAACCATCGATTATGTGCTATTCGCATCCAGCGGCCGCGACCTTCACCAGATCGTTGGTCCACCTTGTCGGAGGCTTACCCACGGAGCGTCGTCCTGTGCGCGGTCGCCATTCCAGAACCTTTCCGCCCCAACGGCCATCGGTTCTTCTCGCTATGTGTCCCACCACCCATTGCCACGTCAGCTGAGCAATCCTTCGAGCGATGTCAGTTATTTTAGTTCTCCTACGGATCTCCTCGGAGCAAAGCTCTCTCCATTGCACGCTGGGTGACCTTGAGCTTTTTTATTAGACCCATAGTTAGCGACCACTTTTCACTCTTTAAATGTATTAGTGTATGCAACCGTTAGTAAATAATTTTTAAATAAATCAATATGTAGGTACACTTGTTTGCGATAAGAGGATTTGCACGATACCCTTTAGAGAACTATTCAGATTAATATAATTTTTGTGAATTAATTTCAATTCTGTTCATATAGCTGTAACTACAGTACAATCTTTTATTTCCAGTTATTGTATTTACACAAAGTAAATAAATAAAAAAAGTTCTTTAACTGTTTATATATTAAGAGGGAAACAAAGTATCTTTAAATATTAGTTATTTGTTATGCTAGGCTGGAAAGTTAGATTTAGCGGAGAGTCACCTGAAAACTTATATTTTCTTGTTTAATATTTATCTTATTGTTATTGTTTTTATAATTCAAGGAACTAAAATAATATAAAAAAACCAAAACGGATTATTATAATTAATTCAAATTTATTTAAATAATATTAAAACGGCACTAAAGTGTTATTAGTGCGGATTGGAACGCATTATGACATATTTGTAAGTTTTAAATAAACAAAGTACTTTACCACGCTAAGCCGCAAAATGCGATTTTCCACTCAGAAATTGAATGACAAAACCTTCTTTCCCGAGCGTGTGACGTGAAAAGATATATTCTTCCCGTTTACGTTCCATTTTATTTTATTAACATAGTAAATCAAGAAGAAAAAGGTCCTTATAAATCGTGTGAGGTGGCGTGCCGGCGTGGTCTCGATCGCGTTATGGAGATGAGCTCGGAATCGCTACCGAACGCCGAATGCCGAATGCCATACCCCGAATCTCACTGTTTCTTGAAATTGCTGTAGGCCTAGCACGAAAATCTTTCGAGTAAGTATCTAAAACGTATCGCGATATCGTCCAAAAATTTATGATATATTGAGAACCTTATTACCGAACGTAAATGGAGATACATTTTCCTATATATTTTTTGATGATGCGTAAAAGAAAAAAGTATAAATATTTCATAAAATAAGTGCATTTTCTTTTTGAACGCCTAACCGTACCTAATAGCTCGGTCCGGACGGAGTTCAGACACTAACATTTCATAATAAGATTACTTTTTATATTATTCTGAACGGGAATTTCATTTTATATTATTCTGAACCGGAATAACAAGTTATTCCCAGAATACAAATACTTAAAAATCATAAATCGTAATAATAAGGTTTGGTTGACGGCCGCGCGAAGAAAAAGACGCCAATTTTAGGCAATGCCTTTGTACAATTATTGTCATGAGCAGAGTATTCCTATAACTCTACTGTACCCAATGAAACCCGTATCGCGGTTTCAATCAGTCAAAATTACAATTGGTCATAGAATATACGAGTATGTAGGTAATTAAAACCGTAAACGGTGAAAATGGCATCAATTTATTACATCAAAGTTATAATTTTAAACAATTTCCGAACCCTATCATGATCGTTATTCACGTGAAACGAAACATGTCCGAAACAAACATTAAACAACGCGCTCCAGAGTTTGGGCGAAGATTGAAACCCTTATTAGGCGACTCGGCTCCGAACAAGTACACTTATCCAATTATAAAAATATAGAATTGGCAAATAATTGGCAAGCATTGTTGCAATCGGAGGCGTTCAAAGGGAGTTCTGTAAGTCCCACCGCGCTCCAAGACAAATTGTCTTTGGTACGTTATGAAGACATGAGTGCGTTCGAAAACTAAACTTAAAACTTTTAAGATTTTAAATTGATTACTTGCAAAATTTCATTTCATTAACAATTCACCGTGATTTTATTATTTTTATATTAATATTTAATCGTTTATATCATAACAATGCAATTTTAGCATTAACAAATAAAAAATATTACACAATAATTTAAACAAACACGCAGCAAAACCAAAACGTTCGAATGTTTTTGAACGTTACTTTTTACTTTTTTATTTCTTGTTATGGATTTTTACTATGAAAATTCATTGATTCAATTTTGCCTGTTTATTATAAGTTTATTACAAGAAAGAAATAATAATACTTAGTATTTCGATGGAAATATATACATACACTTTAAAAACATTAATATTGTACAGGTACAATATTAATGTTTTTAAAGTGTATGTATATATTTATTTTGTTTGACGAATTTTGTTGTAGCGGTATTTTATTTGAAGGGATTTGTTATTGTAAGTACCTAATCGTTTGTTACTACCAAAAATTTTACTAGTTACTTGGCTTATAATATCTAATTTACTTACATAACCCCTAATATTTGTCTTTTGCATTTGTTCCAGATTTAAAAGCAATGTAAAACTAAAACATCTTACTTCATTGAAATAAATTTGTTTAAAAATGTGATTCACAAGTTCATTCATAAGTGTAGATCAAGAATGGTCTTCGGTAGTTGCGTGCAAAATACTTACTAAAGTTCATAATAAAATAGTTTTTAGTTACATGTGGTTTAATTCGATACCTACAAAATTTAGAAAATCTTAGTAATAGTAGATTATAATATATTAAGATAGCTGACACTAAATTTCACTGAAATACCTAATGAAAGAGATAGTGTTTACAAGGTCGCAGACCTTACGTTATACATTTATTTAAATAGTTATTAGCAACAATCAATTTCTTCACAGTCACAACGATTCCTTGCAGATTCCACGTTGATTCCACGCGTTTCTCAAACGTGGAATTTTTAACAGTTCAAACCACGCTCAAGTCACGTTTATATCACACGGTTTCATTTAAATGTCATACAGAATACGAATTTTGAAAATGTCGTAACCATGTACGATATTGGCGTGGTTTTGAAGCAAGGAATCGCAAAGTGGTCATAGTGAATAAGGGCCCTGATGAGGATCGAACCTACGACCAATATTATTTCAGACAACTAAGTCAAAGTTGTGATAAATATTAAACAAGAAAATATACTAGAAAAAGCAACTAGTCTCATGTCGCCCTGACGGGATTCGAACCCGCATCCTTGGGAATCCGGCCCAATGCACTAACCAATTATGCTACAGAGACCTATGAGGACACGTCGAATTTTTCCAGTATATTCACCTTTCTACGGTGTTGGCCACCGTCGTAAGTCAAAGTTATTATAAAGAAAAAGTATTCAGTAGTAAAACCTTTAATTTTCAACAAAGTTGCATTCGGCTCTCGAGGATTTACCACAAGGTCTGAGCTCTGGAGTAAAAAGTTGCTGGACCCGTAGTATACCTTACTAAATCTCGATTACTTGATTACCTTACAATATTTTGTATAAATGAGACAAAGAAAAAACTTACTTGTATTTGCTCGTTAGGTATGAATATGTAGACATTTTACAAGTTCTAATCATAACTTTTTAATTTTGC
This sequence comes from Chrysoteuchia culmella, assembly GCA_910589605.1. NCBI lineage: Eukaryota > Metazoa > Arthropoda > Insecta > Lepidoptera > Crambidae > Chrysoteuchia > Chrysoteuchia culmella. Next base: position 24,315,633 of record OU342647.1, read on the forward strand.
ATTTTACAATGCTATTTTTATGTGATAAATATTAAACAAGAAAAAAGCAACAAGTCTCATGTCGCAATGACGGGATCCCGTCGCTATTTAAGTTCTTATCATATAAGAACAGTCTGGATTAATTTTGTATTTTTTTGACAAAATATAAGTTAGTAAGTAAGTACACATATAATTTCACATATTTCGAAAGTAATTACACATTCAAAGTAAAGCTTCCGTAATTCGTTTTTAATTACCTAAGTGTCCGAGTTTCCACAAAAAACTTCCGCTTTTGATTCATTATGGGTTTGTTGGTGACATTTTTTTTATGCTGGACATTTGAATGTTTTAATTTCGGGATAATCCCGCTCGTGCGTGGAATATCATTCACTTTATTTGTAACTGTATGTATGTACGAACGTTGTGGAAATTAAAAATTAAATTCGACCTTTTTTGTGACAAAATATTTTTTTGCTGCAATAAAAAAATATGTCCCACCACAGTTTAAATGTGGAAAAACTTGGAATATCGCTTTGTGTTAAACTGGACGTTCCGGAAATTATGAATACGAGCGTTTTATGATGAAATATTTTTTGCTCTACAATTAAAAAAAAACCGGTTCATCGTTCTCATCACAGCCTATCGCAGACCACTCCTGGACGTTTACAGCATATTGTGAAAAAAAATCGTGACATAATTTAAAATTATTATGATTATTGCTTTACAATTATCCTCCGATAAATAGTACTTGTGTTGTAAATAAAGATTCCAATGCTAAATACTGGAACCTACTGCTACTACCAAATACATCCATAACCCTATAATAATGTAAAACACGTCCAAAGCTGAATAGCATCAAATCTGTACAAGTTGTCCGGACGGGCGCCGCCCATAAAACAGCTATGGCCGGCGCCGTCACGTGCCGCCGGACCGGCGGACCGGCGGACCGGCGAGCAGCTGCCGGAAACGGTTCTCTTTCGGAACTCAACCATTTATAGACGTACTAATAGTTTTTTGTTTGTTGTGATATCAGTCATGGAATTTGGGGAAGCGTTTGGTTTTAGTCAATATTTTTAACTAAGTTTTGAGTCAAAATTAAGTCTAGCGGCACAGGGGTTTCCTGCCTTCTAACTAGAGGTCACGGATTCAATTCCCATACTACAGAAAATATCCTTGTACACAATATATAACATATTTTTTCAACATAAACTTAATTAAATTTACAAAACATTATTGCTGTTGCATATTTAGTTTGTGTGAGACTGATGCCTGAGCTAGATATTAAATATCTGTATTACAGGTCATCAAGCTCCCACTACCTTGAGACATTAATTACAAGATTGAAAATTGGTAATGACAATATTGGCTGTTACTCATAACAGCCAATATTGTCATTAACATTTTTTTTATATCTTTAGTTCACATAAACATATATTTCTGTTACTTAAGATTGTTTAAAAAATAATAGACTAGAGAGCTACGCTATAGCAGACCAAGAGAATAGACAAAAAACATTTTATAAAAAAAATTCAAACCGACTTCAAAAAGTAAAAAATAAAACTTTTGGAGTCGGTGCCAGCCAGGGCATTCTACATTGCACTTCTATAAACTATATTTTTTTTTGGCCTTAGCTAGCTAGCACCGACTCCAAAAGTTTTATTTTTTACTTTTTGAAGTCGGTTTGAATTTTTTTTATAAAATGTTTTTATTTCAGATTTTTTAGTTACATCATGTGCCGTTACTTACATCAAAAATCAGCCCATACACAACAATGTCATCTAGGTAAACGACTACTTGCCAAAAGGTGATTGATATTTTTCAAGATTATGAAAAAACTACTAGCCAGATCTTCGTAAAAATTATATGGGACCACACATAAACCATCTTCTTTCAGATAAAAAAAGAATTATAAAAATCTGTTAACAACTGGCGAAGTTATGGTGGAACATACATAAAAAAAAAAAAAAAAAAAAACCGTTTAATTGATAACCTCCTCCTTTTTTGAAGTCGGTTAAAAATGTACATGTGTACATGTGTGCGTTTAAGTATTTAGTTTGTTTATCCGTTTTCTAGTATCCAAAAAAGGTTCTTAATGAAGCTTAGTATAGAATAGATTAAATAAATTCATTTCACACTAGAGGACGCCCGCGGTTTCACCCGCGTGGTTCCCGTTCCCGCAGGAATATCGAGATAAAAATGTGTTAGTATGTGTTAGTTCTCAACTTGATGTCCTTACATACCAAATTTCATCCAAATCCATTCGGTAGTTTTTGCGTGAAAGAGAAACAAACAAACTGACATTTACATTCGCAGTTATAAATTAGTAGGATTACATGATATGCCATGGACTACGCCCTAAGAGTAAAACTTCTCCCAGACCAAGTTCCAGATCTAGCTAATTACTCACGGGAAAGATTAGAACTTGTATTTGGTCTCTCCCAAGTTCTGAATGCATGAATGCAAATTACAAGAAGTAGAAACGGCTAAACTTCCGACTGAGTTCGTCTTGCTGCGAATGCGATGCTGGCAAACGTCTTGGTACAGCATTAACCACTTCATTCATTGTATTACATGTTGATTAAATGAAGAATTTTTAATTTTTTTCCATCAATAAAATTTGAAAATGTAAGTAAAATTAAACATAAGGGTCATTATTTGAAAAGCATTCTTCACGTAACTTTCGTGGCGAAAATTTATTTTGAGTTATTCAAAAAAAAAAAATACCACATGAAACTAGACGCAAAATTAACAAATAACATCCATGAAACATGTTATATAAGCGTGAAAAAATCATGAAAATATATCTACAAAACTCTATTTGTAGATATATTTTCTTGATTTTTTCACCTCTCTAGGTTATGAGAGCTTAAAGTTGCGATTTACGGCTCAGCATGTGACGTCACGCCACTTCAGCCAGCTGGTAAATTGTTGGGTGGTGCGCCGAGCGAGCGACGTGAGGAAATGACGTGACGTCACCCTCATATTTGAGGCCACAGTCAAATTCTGCGCGAAAATATGTAATTTAAATAATTTATTTCTCAGCCATTTTATGATGGATTTAAAATAACATTGTCTTTTTTTTAACGACGGAGATACTCTTAGCCTTCATCATACCTGGGGCCCAATTCTGCTAATGCTTAGTCAAAATCGTATTCCAATGGTGTTTCAATGGTAGTGCTGTTTTACACAGTTCTTGTTACAACAGTGTGAATAAACACTACTATTGAAACTGCAGAAAAATTGCAGAATTGACCCCCAGATGATAAGTATTGATAAGGCTGAAGATGGAAGCCAGCCGATATTTATCACATAAAAATAGCATTGTAAAATGCAAAATTAAAAAAGTTATAAAGACGAAGGAGGACTTTAAGTAGCTCATACTTGATACGTGTTGAATTGATGATTCTTCTTCTTCTTATCGAGTGAGGATTAGTGGCCACCTCTGGTGACAGGTTTATCAACCCGCATATAAGGCCTCTGGCTTGGCTTAACGACTGTAATCAAATGACAACAGCCGGGACCGACGGCTTAACGTGCCCTCCGAAGCACAGAAGCGCTCAGTTATAACGCCACTTTACGGTCACCCATCCGATACCTGACCGGGCTAAACTTTGCTTAACAAACGTGATCGAATACGATCAGTCTGTCAAGCGCGACCATGAGCACTTCGATTGATGATTGATAGTGATATCACGGCACAGCCCATAACCCTTCTCGCAGTAGTCATATTATTTCCTACTTCCTCTTTTACATCAGCTTAGAACATAATATTCTTACACAAAGTAAGATATCTTTTAAGATGATATTTTCAATATAAACCTATCGTTCAACTTGGTACAGTCGAAGAATGAAAAGGTTGACCACCATAAGATCTGCTTTTGCTTGCTCCGACCGAGTATGACACATTCCGTCATAATTATTGTCTTTTCACTACATGACCCAGAGATACATGGTTACCATGGTTACCATAGTACCCACACGTTACCGTAGTAACCATATATAAACCGCAGCCACTATTTGTACAACTGAACTTGTCCATATTGTTTGTTACAAATGAGCTGCTATGCTCTCGTTTCAACAACGAAAATGGCGGCATTCGTGTGCCCATAGAATTTTTTTTTGCATGTGCCATAGCAATGATGACGTCGACAGGAACTGTTAAATTTATCAAACTTGACACAACAATAATCTTCTTTTACTTATAGCAAGATCAAACTATTAAAAAGGTTTTAGTTCAATTATTTATAGTGAAGGAATATTCGTCTTAGTAAATTTGAACTATATTGTCAAACAGTGAAACATAATTTTCAATACAGCACTCTCGTCCGTTAAGACAGTTTAAAATGGTAACATGTGCTTGCAACGCGTAAATGAATTTATTTGAAAACTGGTCAAGCTGGTGGTTTTCATTCCCCCACTGTACAGTCAGAAGCAATTTATTTTTTAATTATTTATTTATTTAATACTTCATGCACAAATTGGATGTACATAGGCGGACTTAATGCTATAGGCATTTTCTACCAGTCAACCTTAGGGTGATGTGGAGACTAGTAAGAGGTAGGGTGCACGCACAACCAGTGTAAAAACTAACTGAAAATAATAATATATGTATTTATATATAAAATAAAACATACTATACATGAGAGCAAATAAAAATATTTGTATTTGTATTTGTACTATATACATAAATACTAACAAAAACTAAAATTGTATTTATACATACTTATGTATTTTTATATTGATATACATATAAATATAATGTAAAATAAGTAGAAACAAACAAAGTTATTGACGATTATCAAGATTGATTTGCTTGCTCTGTGAGATATTTGCGCAACTTAGTTTTGAACGCGTACCGACTGGTGGACATTCTGATATCCAAAGGAAGGGAATTCCAGAGAAGAATAGGATGTACGAGAAATGATGAATGAATAATATCAGAGTGATGAACGGGACAGATTAGAAGACGGTTAGAAGAGGAACGGAGATTTCTATCATGAGAATTATGAAGGTACTGGAAGCGCGAAGTAAGATAAGGGGAGCTTAATAAAGAAAATAGGGTGGTCAAGGCCCGCATACTTCTGCGCTGCCGAATGGGCAACCATTTCAGCGTAGCTTTAAGCTATAGTTTCACCTTGAAAGCGCTCTTATGTCGCTCATCATAGCAGCGATTGTCGTAGTGAAATTGTTCAGCCTGTTTAAGTTTATAACCAAACACTAGCTTCCGCACGGCATTTCACCCGGGTGGTTCCCGTTCCCGTAAGAAAATCGGGATAAATCGTAGCCTATGTTACTCTCCACCCTTTCAAATAACTCTATACCAGAAATCAAGTTGATTGGTTGCTTAGCTAAGGCTTCAAGAAAGGAAAAACAAATACAATATGATAAATTTTAAATAGAAAAATATTGGAAAAAATTAACTCGGCCACAAGTGAATTCTCAGGTGGGAATAGAACCCATGACCTTTGGAAATCCGGTCCAATGCTCTAACCGCTGAGCTACCGAGAATTGCGAACCACCGTCGAAATTCTTTAATACTTTTATATTTTTAATACGCTGTAGGCCATCGTTGTCACATCAATGCTAGGAATATCCTTGCATTCGAAAGAAACATCATTTCAGGTGTTTAACGATCGATTAAAATGCAACAGCCAATAATTTATTATTTTTGAATTGTTGCATTTTTCAATGCTATTTTTATACTTATGATAAATTTCAAATAGAAAAATATCATAAGTATAAAAATAGCATTAAAAAATGCAAAAATTCAAAAATCATAAACAAATACAGTTTCTCATTTACAATATATACATTTAGTCACCAAATAAAATACCAATTTCAACTATCCCTGAGTTGACAATCCCTTATTACCTTATACACCCTAATTTAATTTCCAAACGGCAATGTTCTAAGTCCTACATAACTTTGGTTAACAGGTTACTAAGTTCCGTACATAAGCTCTATCACCGAATTAACCCTCAGCAGTCGCGCGCGTCGCCACGTCGTGAGGCGACATCAATCACATTTAATGACAATTTATGACAGTTGACGCCACTTCCTTCCAGAAGTTTCTAAGTTTCGGAGGCTGTGTGTGACTTATTAGTGTGTTGAAGACCTACAAACGGAATCTTATTGCCATAGACTTAAAAATGTTAGGCCTCGAGAAAAATTGATATTCTTTTTATTTTATTATAACTGGGCAGGCATTTGACCACCATCGTGCTTAATAAACAGGGTGTGGTCTAAGGTGTTGCATGCTTGCCCAGGAAATGCCTATTTACTCTCGCCTTGAAGAGGCCAAGGTTGTAGGAATCGGGGTACACATGAGCAGGCAGCGCATTCCATTCTTTAGCGGTTTAAGAAATGTGTCAGCAAAGCGCTTGGTACGGACCGTCGGAATGTCCGCGCTTACCCGTAAGCTAACCTGCGTCTGGTACCCCGATGGTGGAAAACTAGTTGCTTTTTTCTAGTATATTTTCTTGTTTAATAAATAATATATGTTTGTTCCAAGATAAAAAAAATATTACGGCGCAAAATCTAATTAATATTAGTTACCAAAATTTATAATAAGATTAATTACTGATTACAGAGTAATACATGAGCTGTTTTAGTTTAATTTATAAAGTTCGTCTGTCTTGCCAACATCGGGCATTTGAATGTTTAGAAAAGAGTCGTAAATTGTATTTAAACAATTTATATTAATAGTTATTTCTTATGCAAGGCTGGAAAGTTGGTTGTTTAGCGGTGAGTTACCTCTATTGAAAGCTGAGCAAGCGAAGGATTCTAGGATTGGTGAAATTAGAAATGGCTCAAAGATTGAATCCTGAGAGAAGCGAGGATTTCAAAGTACAAGACGCTAAAAACTTTTCTGCCGAGCACAACACATAATTTTTCACCTCACAACAGTGAGGAACATTTTATAGTTGTTTCCACGGTCAACATCCGGTAAAAAAATCTTTAAACATAAAGTTTAATCTAAATATACCTTATTCTCGTTGTTTTAATGATATAAAAAATACTCAAATAATAAAAAGGGTTTACTATAGTTTATTCCAAGTTATTTAAAGTAGGAATATATTGTTACTTATAAATAACAATAAAACGATCCCGTTAATGTTGACACTGATATGAGGTACAAGACAAAGACAATTTAAAAATAAAGATTTATGTTACGTTCCGAAATCCAATCATAGGTTGTGAAATCTCACCCAGCCAGCGCAAAAAATTATATGATAAATAAAAAAAAACTTGTCAATCTATTTAGAGCATTTTCTGCATTGATTGCATTGACATCGTCTTAATGGGATCAGAGGACTTTATATTTCTACATATCTATCATTAAAGCAATATATATAATTTAAACTAATACTTAACATTCACATCCTCCATTCAATTCTTTTTACCCGCGACGTTACGGACCCGGTATATGCGTTTGGGGTGAGAGGTTGTTTGTTTGTTTGAGATAAATGTTGCCATTTATCTCTAAAACTACTAGTCCAATTTTGATGCGGTTTTCAGTGATAAGTTCGGGTTTTTTTTTCGGGACAGTTCACCAGGGGGCGCTGCAGTAAACATTGTATGTGCAAAACCAACATTACTAGTTCAGTAACATGATATCTATGCTCTCTAAAAACTTCGAAATAAAATCAAAATGAAAAATTTTGAAAACACCTAGTAAACAGTAATTTAAAACCCCCGACTTAATTATCCGTTGGGGGCTGCCATCACTATTTTAAATTTCAATGTAACTTGTAACTCTACTTATTAGCAAGTCTACAACGCGCTGTATACTTCTCGTCGCCTCAAGACGCAATAAACAAAATGAAGTCGTGTCTCACAATGGCGGAGTGAGTAATGTACGCACTGGAGGCAGGTTGGAGGGTTGTACAGCGAACTACGCTTACACTTGCCACTCTATTTTAATAATTAGCTTTTTTATGAACGATGCGGTAGCTTTTAGCCTTCATCATACCTGATGTTAAGTATTGATAAGATGAAGATGGAAGCGAACCTCTCCCGGAATCCTCAATCACTGAAGAACTGGCAATCTTATATCTAACTGCCGGAACACAACAATGCTGAAAACATTGTTGTTATGGCGTCAGACTTGGATAAGATGGTGGTAGCTAGCCAGACGGACTTAGAACAAGTCCTACCACCAACCAAACCGAATACAATATGTACCCCCGCTGGGAATCGAACCCGGGACCCCTGGGTCTATTACCGGTGGTTGTACCACAGAGAGGCGGCTTGAATCTATCTGTATTGCTGTTCCTACTGTACTTTTCAAATGATCCGACGATGATACGCAGATTGATTACCTAACAGAAAATCACCTAGCAACCAGTATAGTCGCGTCATTACTGTCACATTTTGTATGACATAGTGTATGACAGCCACAACAGCAACAAAACTGGAAACTGAACAGACTTTTCGTTAGATAATCAGCCCTCCGGCTCTGGAGACGTATTTCTGAAACAATCGAAATTCAATTCGCATTCGAATTGGAATTCACCGACTTCCATTTTGTCGAATTTTTTGATCAGTCGAATACGGTGTTGTCGTTTGCTTTAACTCCCTTGACAATATATTATCATTTTACGCAGAATATTTAAAAACCGTAAACTACGCTCCACAGATTTTCAAAAACCGATACTGAATCGTACTTGTATCACGTGAAACGAAACGTTTTTAATTTGTCATACTATCATGTCAATGTCAATTTCAAAATGACATTAAGTGCTAAACGTCAATCTTTCTATCTTGGCGAAACTCAATCTTTCTATCGCTCGAATCAAATAAAGTGGTTGCAGATTTAAATGCGAATTTCAATTTCAAAAGTACAGTTTTTAGCATTCGCATATGAATCTTGCCATTCCGTATGCAGACAGTAATTCGAATAATTCAAAAATACGTCTCCAGGTCGTTCGTGGCACGCTGAGCTATAAAACGTGGAAGTGTCATAGCGTAGATAGCGCATATTGCTTGCTCCCTTTTAATTATACATACATACCCTCACGCCATGAATCCCTTGCTGGGCTTGCTTGAGAGTGAACAATTTATTATTATTTTTTGACACTGAAGTTTGGCGTAACTGCAAACGAAAGAGAGAAACACCCATCTTCTATGTGACCGCGGACACCTAATCCACAAAAGCAGTATCCATGTGTGTTGCACTCTAAAATAATTAACTTCGGTGGCAGCCATCTAGTAATGGCCGCCACTACATTGCAGTGATGAGAAAACTTGAAGCCGCCACTCTTTGTTCGTACTTTGACAATTCTTTTGCGTCATTTGCCCAAGGAGCGCGCCGTGGCTGACAAATATTTATTTTGAAAACCATGTCTTGATGGCTGCACTAAGGAAAATTATTTTAACAGACTTCAAAAAAGGGAGTTATCTGTACTGAGAACTAATAAATATACAAAACTTATCTGATTCTGCATCAGAGGGACAAGAAAATGATATTCATGATATTCTATAGGATGCGATAAAAACATACTGTGTAAATTACATTCAACTATATAAATTTCTTTAATGGTTTTTCTAATCAAGTACACATCACACGTTTGTTAATAAATTATAGAACTTACTTAATTTGTTGTTGGAGAAAAAATAATGGAATTTATTATGCATTTCAATCAAACATCTGTATTAATGACTGCAATGTTTCAATGGCTTCCGTTTCATTTCCTTCCCTATCGAATGCATCCATAGCGTAATTATCAAACTCAACGTTGTTATTGTCTGCATTATTTTCTTAAACCGAATTGTAGGGAATGTACAATTGTGAGCCTAATCGTTTTTCAATATTGTGTAGAGTAATGCAAGATAATAATAAATTATTGGCAGTTGCATCTTAATCGATTGTTAAACACCTGAAAAGATGTTTCTTTCGAATGCATGGATATTCCTAGCATTGATCTGACAACGCTGGCCTACAGCGTATTAAAAATATAAAAGTATTGGAGATTTTCGACGGTGGTTCGCAAGTCTCGGTAGCTCAGTGGTTAGAGCATTGGACCGGATTTCCAAAGGTCGTGGGTTCGAGTCCCATCTGAGAATTCACTTGTGGCCGAGTTGTTTTTTTTTCCAATATTTTTCTATTTAAAAATGTATCATATATATAAGATAATATAACTTTAGACGCAGTAATTGGTCGTTTAAGACAGGGAAAATTTTCTTTTATAATTCCTAATGTATTCTCCACCATCCTTCTAGTAGGTTTAAATGCATGCAAAAATCTTTCTAGGCTTTCTTTTCTTGGTATTTGTACTGGAATTCTAGGTTTGATGTGCCACTTTTGCAGACTATATCCACCAACTCCCATATGATTGCTTTGGGAAATGGTCTCCACCCACTTTCCCATTTCCGTGCTAACGAAGAACACCTCTTCACTCTTGCATTATGTAATGGACCTGGCCATCTCGCTCTTACGTAAAAAACTAAATTAAGTCCACATACGATCATAATATTCATGGAATGGTTCCATTTCTATCAACATGCGCCGATTCATTTTGGCGAGGTGCATCCATTTGTTTGAGAGCCCTATCAACTATGCCAGCTATTCTGGGAATATTATAAGTCATTAACCTTCTGGGAATGTCATTACAATTATCGGGCCAATGCCTGCACCAAATAATTCGCTAACTTATTAATTCAGTAACACGTTTTATACACAGATGTACCGTCATTTTACGTACTCCGTGTGCGTCTGCAATCACGTGGTATTGTGACCTTGGACGAATTAACCACTGGACGCGTTACGAGGACCGCGTTCGCCTTTACCCCTCTGTCACTTACCCTGCCTTTTAGACACAGTAAGCAATATGGCGTTGTCAGTATGACGCGAGATCTCGAAGTGGAACATTATCTCAAAAATGGGTAAATGCGCTGAGTTAATTTGTAAAAATACCGGACAATCAAAACATTTTTCTTTTCACGCGTAAGTATAATTTCAATCTATTAGAGTAGCAATTTTTCGTAAAATAAATAAAATTTGGTATGTAAACAAAATGTAATACGTCATTTCAAAAAGTAATAATTGTACGTGTAAATTCTTTAAAGATATTGCATAAGTAATTTGGTTGGGTTATATGTATCACTCATTCATTCAATTGTCATTTTTATGTCGTATAGGGCTTGAACATATCGATAAACATATCGATGTATGTAAATGAACGAACGAATCCAATTTTAATGTAGGAACTATTAAAATTAATTTCAGATTTACAGTTGAACCCCTAACAAGAAGAATTGGGTGGAAGCGGTACGCAGGGAGATAACATGGACGAGTACTCAGGTCCTAAGTAACATCTAAGGTCTGATGATGGAGCCAGAAGATGGCTATAGGAACTCTGTAATTAAACGACGCAACGCTACGAACTTTGAGCTCGTTATATTTGAAATATAGCTTCAAACTTTAAAAAAAAATGTTGCTTATTTCACCCTCATGGTTCCCGTTCCCGTGGTAATATCAAAAATCCTTTCTTAGTGCTCGCCAACATCGTTAAAAGAACCTGTATGCAAAATTTCAGTTTAATTGGTTTAGCCGTTTGGTCTGTTCGTTGCCTTGCCTGTAAGTCAGTCACGGACCATGACTGACTTATGTTATATTAGATTTATGTTGTACATTATCATGGTGTGTTGTACATTAACATTTAAAATGTATTATAAGTATAAAAATAGCATTGACAACGCAAAAATTAAAAAATCATAACTTATTAGCTGTTGCATCATAATATTGATCGTTAAAAATTTGTTTTTTTTCTCTTTCGAATGCAAGGAAGGATATTCTTACAGCGTATTAAAAATATAAAAGTATCGGAGAATTTCGAAAGTGGTCCGCAAAACTAAAACATTGGTTAAAGCAGTGGGCCGGATTCCCAAAGGTCGTGGGTTCAAGTCACATCTGAAAATTCACTTGTGGCCGAGTTCATTTGTTCCAATATTTTTCTTGTTAAAATTTATCATAAATGGTGGTTACATTTATTATTTGTTTCTAACATAGACCTTGTTAGGTCACAGCAAGAATAAAATTAATTATGTTTTTATTTTTTGCTTTATTTTTAAATTCTGTTTTCAATATGTCATGTGTGTGTGTGTGTGTTAGGCCAATAAAAGTTTTCTATTCTATTCTATTCTATTCTATTTATGTATGTACGTAAGCTATATTACACTATTTTTAATCTTATAATATTTTAATTTTAAGATCGTTTTATTATATTCAAGTAAAACAATCTTAAAACTACAATAAACTATTGGTTGAAATATTCTTGCAATTAGTATTTCAGCTAGTAGTTGCTAGAAAGATACTGCCTTGGCTTTTTCTTAAATATAGGTAATTTATATGCGATGTTTTGTTGATAACTTCTGGGAGTTTGTTGTTTAAAACTGTCATAGCGTATGCTGGACCATACGCTATCCAAACGCTAGTCTACTATTTCTAATTTGGGTTTAGGTTGTGCTAATTTTGTACGGTGGCGTAAATTTTGCGATCTTTAATAAAGTGAAAAGAAGTTTAAATTTTTTCTTACAAATATGCATATTTCTTAAATGTAAAATGGATACTAGAGTTGAAATTAAAATGTTTAAGTCTCAACGATCTTCTAATTTCGATGATTATTTTCAATAAGTTTTAGACTTAGATTTTTGGCTCCAAAAAAAATGTCGAATACGAGATATCACAGCTCGAGAAGCACACAGGGGGCTTATTGTCTAATTTTAAATCTATCACAATCCCTTTAAATTTTTCATTTAAAAGGTACATATTATTCACATCGCATCACATAGCATCGCGCCACAACTATTTGACCTTTGAAAGGGATTGCAATCGATAATAAAATTAAACACTTCTGGAGGGGTTGCTATTGTGTATGTCCTATACAATGGTTCTGTAATGAACTAATTACCCATATTTTGTTTTATATAATATAAGCTTGAGTGATTGAAGAAGTTAATGTAAATAATGAATTATATTATTATATAAACCAAATATTAATGTTTTTTACTTACTTAAAAAGTGTTAGTAAGTAAATTGTAAGTCCGCCTGGCTAGAGACTACCATCTTAACTTGATTTATTAAACTCAATAGGTTCATTCATTCACTCCTTACTTATCGTGCTATTTATTTTTCCACGAAATAAACAATTAACTTACTATTTTTTTTAAAACACACATGATTTATTAAACTCAATAGGTTCATTCATTCACTCCTTACTTATCGATAAAAAAAATATCGATTACTTCAAGCACTAATGTCATTATTTGGTTGATCGTGTTTTCATACATTCTTCTCGGGTTTCGTGTCCAGTGGTTAATTCGTCCAAGATTGTGACCCAATACCGAACCAATGTAAAGTACATAAAATTTGTTGAAGTAGTGTCAGTGGTAAATTCCTCAATAAGGGATGCTGCAGTTGCCCTCCAATTTTATTGTTTAGATATTCCACGGTAGTCTGACCCCCATATACTAACGGTCAGTTTCAATATCTTATCTACAGTAAGAGATAGGCTTACTAGAGCTTTGTTGCCTAGATATTTTTGTTATTCAGCCCAAAATAACCCGAAATAACAGCGGTTGCTAAGTAACGTAACTAAGATAGGCCTATCTCTTGTTAGGGATAAATTATTGAAACCGGCCGTAAGTCGTTCCTCCAAAACTTTTTACACTCCACCCAACCTCGTCGTGGGTAAAAATGGTAGTGCGCTAGGCCTAAAACGGAGTAGCTACGTACTCTTTGGCTCCTCCAGGTCCTTACGGAGTTATGACTTAGAATACCGATTTCGAGGAGTATTTTGAAGAGGTTTTCAATGAGGTTTCGTTAAGTCGAGTACGAGTAAGTTTTTCAGGAACGACTTAGAATATGGGTGTTAGACACTCGAAAGCGTTCCATGAATATTTTTCCCAATACATTAGAAGGAAAATTAACTCTCCGTTTAAACATACGACGCCGCCGATGATATGCTGTACAGCATATTCATCTTCGCTACTTGTGCTGCAACTATCCGTCGACGACGTTAAACCATTTTTATAAATGATTATTCGTTCCAGTGTAACTGCCGAATAGCCGTGACATTGCATGAAGTGCGATATCGAAAATCATCAACAATTCTACAAATTTGTTCAATTGTCATGATAATTTAGTGTTTAATAAAACTAATTTGACAAGTTATTCCTAAATTGTCACCAGCTGCCTGTCAAGAAAATTTGTTTATTAAACAGGAATATTTAAAATCTTTACTACAATTCGACATATTTGTAGATTATACACCGTGAAAAATATGTAAGTGTAAATCTTTATTAAACGAAAAATTGTCAAATTTTCGGATTGTCATCTGTCGTCTATCTCCTGTCATTGTCCCCAAGTAGCTTTACATACATTTTTTTTATCACATAATTATGATAAGTATATCGTATTGCTTGGAATATACTTTTAAGATGGTATTTTAATTTATTAAATTTGTTATTTTTTTCTTACAATAGTTGTACCGTGACAGTCTGCTTCTAAAGCAACTCTTTTTTATACTTTTAGTGATCCATGGTAGTTGTGATCGTGTAATATTTTTTCTTCTTATCATGGAAAAGCACAAATTATAAATTTTGGAATTATTTTATTTTTTTACAAAAAGTTTTTTATTTCTTTTTTTTAAGGCCCGCCGTGCCTTTGCCGTGCCTACACTACTATTAACCATATCTCAACTGCTCATTCGCTTTTACAAAATGCTGCTTTGCCCGGTGCCGGGACGATACCCACGACCTTTGGAAATCCGGTCCAATGCTCTTACCACTAGGCTACCGAGACTTGCCATCGAAATTCTCCAATACTTTTATATTTTTAATACGCTGTAGGCCAGCGTTGTCACATCAATGCTAGGAATATCCTTTCATTCGAAAGAAACCTCGTTTCAGGAGGCCTACTCTCTAAGCCCGTCAACTAAGATACGGGCCCCCGTCCGTAAGTTTCCCAAAACTACGGATGGAGCCTACTCTCTATTGATTTCGGATGTACTAGTTTTGGACAAACGGCACAAACACATCGGGAGCTGGGACAATGTCAAAACGTATTCTCATTCATTCTTAGTTCGGATATCCGAACTAATAAGCTGTCCGTAGGTGATACGGAGTAGGAAACGTCCGTAACTTAGGCCGAAACTACGGGTTTCGTGCTTAGAGGGTAGACCTCCAGATGTTTAACGATCGATTAAGATGCAACAGTCAATAATTTTCGAATTTTGAATTTTTGCATTTTCCAATGCTATTTTAATACTTATGATAAATTTTAAATAGAAAAATATTGGACAAAATCAACTCGGCCACAAGTGCATTCTCAAATGGGACTCGAACCCACGACCTTTGGAAATCCGGTCCAATGCTCTTACCACTGAGCTACCGATACTTTTATATTTTTAATACGCCTTTTATATTTTCAAATGTGGCGGAAATAATCTTTTCCAATATTTTCTATTTAAAATTTATCATAAGTAAGTATTCAAATTATAAAGTAACCGAAAACAGTCAAAAAATTTGTTAAAAGCTACAATTGGTTCTGGTTCGTTAATCCTCATATAAAAAGTACTCTGAATAGCTTTGGAACCTTCTAATTATTTCAAATGAGTAACATCTACTAGGGCGGTTACAACCCGATACTCGGGTTCGTCGATCGACGAAAAATTCCAAATTATGCGAAAATCTTTAATTGCAGTTTGTGATCATCACGTTTAACATTTTGTATATTTTATAGTTTTCGGAACAAATAGACTCGAGTACCTTTAATTTGATACCTTACTCGGCCGCGTACTACGCGCCAAAGTCCCTATCGAGTCGTCACAAATTTTGCGAACCTGAATTAAGTATATAGATTAAATGAGTATGTGGTCTTGGGAACTGATAATTTTCGTCCAATCTCAAAACTTATAACAGAGCCGTGACGTGGTCAGACATTATTGACTATAACTTTAATTGTCATAAAATAAAAGAATCAAATCACTCACCTTATACTTCTATGTTAGGTATTTTTTGTTCGAGTCCGACAATAAACATTTCCACATCCCAATTAACTTTTGACCGCCTCTGTGGTCTAGTGATACAATCATCGGTATCAGACCCAGGGGGCATACATATTGTATTTGGTTTGGTTGGTGGTGGGACTTGTTGTAAGTCTGCCTGGCTAGCTACCATCATCTTATCTAAGCCTGACGCCATAACAACAATGTTTTCAGCATTGTTGTGTTCCGGCAGTTCGAGATAAGATAGCCATTTCCTTAGTGGCTGAGAATTCCGCGAGAGGCTCGCTTCCATCTTTCAGCCTTATCAATACTTAACATCAGATAAAATTAAGGCTAAGAGTCTCCCCGTCGTTCATAAAAAAAAAACTTATTTACTTACTTACAATTTATCCCAAGTCACCATTATGACAATTTACGTTAAAAAATTTACAAAATTTCTTGGCATTACATTGGATTCAAAGCTGCAATGGGATCCACATATTGAAGCCTTGTCGAGTAGACTTAGTTCTGCGGCTTTCGCAATAAAGAAAATAAAGCTCTTAACTGATATTGAAACGGCAAGACTAGTTTACTTTAGCTATTTTCATAGTGTAATGTCCTATGGCCTGTTGTTGTGGGGCTCAGCAGCTAATATAGAAAATGTTTTTATACTTCAAAAAAGAGCTGTGCGCGCCATTTACAACCTTCGACGGAGAGACTCTCTTAAGGATTTGTTTAAAGAGATTAATATACTAACTTTGGCGGGACAATACATCTATGATAATATAGTATATGTAAGGAAACATCTTGATTTATTTATTAAGCATAGCGATGTCCATAATTTTAATACTAGAAATAAGAATAAGCTTGCCGTTCCAAAATTTCGACTTGAAAAATGTAGACGCTCGTTTTTGGGGAAAGGTATAGCTTTTTTTAATAAAGTTCCACAACAATTGATAGAGCTGCCTTTGCATAAATTTAAAATATATGTTAAAAAGTCACTCTTAAGCAAAGGTTATTACAAGGTAGATGATTATTTAAAAGACCAAAATGCATGGATGTGATACTAACAGAAAACATAACTATTATAAATTAGATAAAAGGAAAATATTCTAATAATTGAATATTGGAAAATTTTCCTCTTATATTAAATATATTTCAAAATTGTAAATTTGTGCTTGGCAACAACATGTTCCATTGTAAATGTTGTTGTTTCTGTTAAAGCTGATAAGTTTCTTGCGGCCGTTCTTCTTATCAGTTAAAAGATGTCCTGAATGGCTGGTAGGGAAAAAAAATTTTGGACTATTCGAAAGTACTTATCTATAAGTCTATTTGAATAAAAATCTGTGACTTTGACTTTTTGACTTTAAGCGCATTAAAATTTTGCGTAATCAGTTAAGCGAAATAATGTTATCGAATAAAAAAAAATGTGATACATATTAAACAAGAAAATATACTAGGAAAAAGCAACTAGTCTCATGTCGCCCTGACGGGATTCGAACCCGCATCCTTGGGAGTCCGGCCCAATGCACTAACCAATTATGCTACAGAGACCTACGAGGACACGTCGAATTTTTCTAGTATATTCACCGTTCTACGGTGTTGGCCACCGTCGCTTCATCAATGAGAGAAATATCCTCGCATTCGAAAGAAACATCTTTACAGATGTTTGACTATCGATTAAGATGAAACAGCCATCTAATTATAACTTTTTAATTTTGCATTTTACAATGCTATTTTTATGTGATACATATTAAACAAGAAAATATACTAGAAAAAAGCAACTAGTCTCATGTCGCCCTGACGGGATTCGAACCCGCATCCTTGGGAGTCCGGCCCAATGCACTAATCAATTATGCTACAGAGACCTACGAGGACACGTCGAATATTTCTAGTATATTAACCGTTCTACGGTGTTGGCCACCGTCGCTTCATCAATGAGAGAAATATCCTCGCATTCTAGTTAGCTTTTTTCTAGTATATTTTCTTGTTTAATATGTATCACATAAAAATAGCATTGTAAAACGCAAAATTAAAAAGTTATTAAAAAAAAATGTGTTAAAACGTTCTTTTTTCAATTTGAATAAGGAGTATTACTTCATGCAAATTAATATAGACCCGTATTTATCACAATCTGCCAATACGAAATAAAGAAATCTAGAAATTCGCAATAAATATTAACAGTCGTCAATACACTAGGCTACACGATCAGTAATATTATTATATCACTAAGTAAAATATAAAAACAACGGGTTGCACTCTGGGGGGACTGGCAGAAGTGAAAACCGCTAAGACGAAAATAACTATCAAAATCCACTATATCTTGACCACAACTTCATAAAAAGTTGATAAAAACGGAGACCAACTTGATTTGGCAGGTAAATCCATTAAAACTGACCTGGCATCAACATGAAATTTGGTAGTAATGAGAGATCTTTATTAATGGTTGTTATTAACTAATATACTTAGATCTTTCAAGAGTGAGACTTTATGCAATCTGGAATAGGTCAACGGTAAATGGTCTTACGAATTTTCGATCAAGTTCACGTGTCCTGACGCAACTTTAAATTTTTACCCATCCCAATAATTTAAAATTCTGATGTGCACAACGCCGCTAAAGAAGTTTTCACTTCAATAATGATAGATCTCAGTATTTACTGAGCGTCTAGGGGGCGCTTTACACCGAACAAGCGCCGATGATAGACAGAATAAAAAGAGTAAACGCAGATTATACTCTAGAGAATTTGCACTGTGATCAAGGTTTCTCTTCAACCTATAAAAAAATTATCAGCAATTCTGGATATTGTCTACGAAGACTTGTCTGGATCCCGTTTCCATGCGAATATGCTGTTAAAATGTAACTTATGTTTACCAGACTACAAAATGGTCTGTGTGTCAAATTTCATTTAAATTCGTTCAGCCATATATGTGTGATTGAGTAACAAACATCTCTTTAACTTGAGTCACAAAACATTTGTTAAAAAGATCAGGCGTCAAGAAGCGACAGAGCGGAAGACCGTGCTTTTCTCATTTATAATATTCAGTTCATAACTATACACAAGCGCAAGAGTAGTATTTTTTAATCATTCGAATGCGTGTTAAATACAAGGATTTGCATGCAAATCTTGCAATTCCGTATGCGAATGTGGTCCGAGTGATTCAAAATTACGACTTTTGACACAGCCGAATTCTGCTCAAACAATAACAATAGAATACCGTCAAAACCAATAAGTTCCAAAGTTCTTGCTATCGTCTCAGGAATTGGAAATAAAAGTGAATACATACAAACAGATAAAGTGTCGGTCCCAGGATTGGGTCTTAGAGACCCGTTTGTGTTAGTTTAGCCGACGGAACATATCCTCGAACAGCCGAAACCGAGAACGATTACCCGGTCAAAAGAAAACCCTTTCTAAATGACTGCCATTGTGAGGAATACTAATATGTTCGAGGTGAACTTCTTGGGTTTTTGTGCCTTTTAAATGAGAAAATCTGTATACTGAAAATGTGACAAACCAACATAATATTTATACATTTCTTTTATCTTATATGTTATTTTTCAAATTGTGACAAGTTAGAAGGCAAAGTTAAAGGTAGTGAATGTTTCAAAGTCAAAGTCTATATATTATTATTTTTTTATTCACGATGGGGAGACTCTTAGCCTTCATCATACCTGATGTTAAGTATTGATAAGGCTGAAGATGGAAGCGAGCCTCTCCCGGAACCCTCAACCACTGAGGGACTGGCTGTTTCGAGCTGCCGGAACACAACAATGCTGAAAACAATGTTCTTATGGCGTCAGGCTTAGATAAGATTGTGGTATTGCTAGCCAGGCAGACTTGCAACATGTCCTACCACCAACCAAACCGAATAGAATATGTACCCCCGCTGGGAATCGAACCGTCTGATACCGATGGTTGTACTACTAGACCACAGAGGTGGCACTTATGAACGTCAAAGAAGCTACGCCATCGGTCATCGCCATTTCAACGCAATAACACTAGGTTTAAAATGAAAACGCTTTTGTATTTTGTGAATTTTATAAAAATCGCTTAACCCACACCATATCTGATGTTAAGTTATGATAAATCTGAAGGTGGAAGCGAGCTTCTCCCGGAATCTTCAATCAGTGAGGAACTTATATTTTAGAATGTTTGCATTTTTATGCTATTTTTATACTTATAATAAATTTGAAATAGAAAAATATTAGAAAAAAAAACAACTCTGCCACAAGTGAATTCTCAGATTGGACTCGAACCCACGACCTTTTGAAATCCGATCCAATCCTCTCACTTTCCAAAGGTAGTGGGTTCGAGTCCAATCTGAGAATTCACTTGTGGCCTAGTTGTTTCTTTCCAATATTTTTCTATTTCAAATTTATCATCAATGAGGAACTACCTATCTTATCGTGAACTGCCGGAAGACAACAATACTGAAAACATTACTGTTATGGCATCAGTTTTATATAAAACGGTGGTAGCTAGCCATGTGGTCTTACAACAAGTTCTACAGCGGTTGTCCTACCGCACAACGCAACCGAACACAATACCCATTGGAAATTGAATCCGGAACCCTTAGACTTACTACCGGCGGTGTTACCACTAGGCCACACGACTACAGTCAGTTTCTAGGTAAAATACGCAAATAGCACAGCATTTAGGATCCAAAAAAGCCATATTTGTTTATTTGGTTGACGTGCAGAGTCCACGAAAGTCCGCGGCGGGACTTTTATAGTCTCATTTAATAGGCAGGTGTTAACCCGGGATAATGGCCCGAGTGTGAATTCAAAACGGTTCGTTGGCAGTTTTAAACGCGGTAGCTACGGCAGAGAACGGTTCCATAGTGGATATGTAGTGAGACATTCGGCGTGGTTAAGTAGACAGTTAGTATTAATTTCAATGAAACAGTAAAAAAAAAACGACTTCAAAAACTATAAAGCATAAATCAGCCTTTTGAAGTCGGTGCCAGCCAATTACTCTGAGCTTCTATTCTTTTATTTTTCATGCTTAAGCTGCAACCGACTCCAAAAGGCTTTTTTTGGTTTTTAGTTTTTGAAGTCGGTTTTTTACCATCATCACATCCACCAGTTTTTGTAAAGTAGTTTTTTTTTGTGTCTGTCATAGGTTGTTCTGTAAACTCGAGAAGGTTTTTTCTAGATTGAATTAGGTTTCATGTACATTATACGAGTAAACGCAAAGTAGCGTGAAAATTACATCGTCCAAGTTTACAAAAATGCTCATAAAATGGAATGTTTCTATGATAAATACGAGCATTTGTACCTGAGTCATGGATGTTTTGTTTGTTTATATATAATTCCACACATAAATACTTATATGTACAATTATAATAATATGTATTTATATTCGTTACCTTGGGGCTAGGTTAATTGGTGTGTGTAAGAAATATTTATATCTATGATAAATTATAAATAGAAAAATATTGGAAAAAATTAACTCGGCCACAATGAATTCTCAGATGGGACTCGAGAATTTCGACGATGGTTCGCAAGTCTCGGTAGCTCAGTTGTTAGAGCATTGGACCGGATTTCCAAAGGTCGTGGGTTCGAGTCCTATCTGAGAATTCACTTGTGGCCGAGTTTATTTTTTTCAATATTTTTCTATTTAAAATTTATCATAGGTATAATAATAGCATTGAAAATGCAAATATAAAAAATCATAATTTATATTTTTATAATGATTAAAAGTTTATTATAAGTAATTAGACCACTGTTATGAAAAAAAACGAAGTGATTAATTTTTAACCAAAGTGAGAGACACGTACTGCATTCCCAAACACTGTGGCACTAGCTGGGATTTCGGGAGTTTGTGAGATTCCATAAAAAACGTAACGGGGCCGCGCCGTCGCAGATAATTAATTTATATTAGTCGGCCGCCGTAAACAATGCCGAATAGCCGAATGCCGAATAAAACCGATTCAGCGCGGAAGGACATGCTTTTAAAGATTTTTTTTATTACCAACATCACGAATTATTCTTGTTAAAGCTGAAACAAGTATTTTTTCTGGTGCGGTTAGGCGTATTTACCTGGCTATTTATGGAAATGTTTTCAGTGGGTAATAATAAATGTATTTTTGCTTATTTAGGTAGTAGAAGATGATTATAAGTTTGCTTCATTATTTAATAGAGAACCTAGTAAGGCATTTTTTGTGATCTTCTCTATCTCAAAAATGATGATTACTCGGTCTACTTTTATTTTATTAGTTTTTGTTAGTTTTATGAACCGGCTTTATCTGGAACTAGGAGACGAATAGTCATTCTCTTTGATCGACCCATTCTTGAGGATAGTCTATCTTAAGCAAAGGTTATTACAAGGTAGATGACTATTTAAAAGACCAAAATGCATGGATGTGATACCAACATTAAACATACTATTGTAAATAGTGTAAGAGGAAAATATTCTAATATGAGTATGAGAAAATTTTCTTCTTTTATCAAATATATTTCAAGATTGTAGATTTGTGTTTGGCAACAACATGTTCCATTGTAAATGTTGTTGTTTCTGCTAAGGCTGATAAGTTTCTTGCGGCCGTTCTTCTTATCAGTTAAAAGATGTCCTGAATGGCTGGTAGGGAAAAAAATTTTGGACTATTCGAAAGTACTTATCTATAAGTCTATTTGAATAAAAATCTTTGACTTTGACTTTGACTATGACATGACGACCTTTTTCCACACCCGTACTTAGCACGCGCACGAAGTCTCTGTTAACGTCTAGTTAGTCATAAAATTGTTAGCGGAGAATAAAAGTCGACACCTGCAAGCAAAAAAATTGTAACTCAGTTTTAGGCAGTATTGAGTTAAGATGATATTCATACTAAGCAAAACAAGCGGATTTTTTACACTTATCATCGTATTCAAATTCGTTGTAATTTAAAATCTGCAACGTGTAAAACGTCTTAAAAACATTGTATCTCAGACATAAAACTATTTTAATCAATAATTTAAAATTATAGAACATATCAGTTTTATACAATATTGATTGTATGTCGGAGTTACAATGTAATTTTACAAAGTATATGAGGACGTATTTAATTATAACTCACTAATTATATACAATAGATAATTAAATATATACATATATCGTATCAAAATGATACAAGAGTTTAGGTCTTACCAGTTTACTTAAGTGGTCAAGATCGATTGCCATTAGGGCTTATCCGAAATTGCTAAGATTATTGTTGAATCTTTGTCGTGCTCTCCTGGAAAATGCCAAAAACTGATTTACAATGTTTTAGCTTGTAGGTGTCGAAGTAGTCATTCAAATGATATAAGTATATTCGCTTATGTATGTGTTACAATTTACATGGAATAACATATATACTCTTTTTCATATTTCAGAAGCTGGGAACCTCATACGAACCAAACATACAAGGTAAGAAGTAAATTCATATTTTTTTTATACATTTCTGATATATCGAGCCGTCATGAAAGCAAATTTCTTCTTCAACCCGAAATCGTTCCTAGTTTCCATGACAAAAGTACTCTTTACATATCTCATGAAGCGTACAAACATTTTCTTTGACAGATGCTCCACTCGACAATATTCAAGTGGTTTGACCTTTTTATGTCACATAATTTCGAATTTTCGCCGTGACATTTGACGATATGAATGCCTCTGTAATCCCACAAAGCCTTTAGCATTTCGCATTATGAGGCATGTTTCTGAAACTTCTCATAATAACAAATTTTCTATCACAAACCGCCTTTTACAGAGGACGTAAAAGGCAGAGTACTGTCTAGTACTAAAACAACACAGTCACATTTCACCGCCGAAACTTTACGGAACGCGTCCATGATTCGAGGCAATTAATACATTCATTATTGTTACTACAGCTTTGGCTCAGAGCTCATATTAAGCTGAAAATACTTTGTCAAATCAAGCGAAGCAGACTTTGAAAACCAACCCCTATGTTCGGGTGAGAAGCTATATAATCGTGCATGCGTCGCAAAAATAATAAAACACAAAAGATAAATGGAATCATTATACCGTCATTACATGGGTCTACCTTGCGCCGCCTGGAGGCGTTTGGGACAAAAAAGACTTAGTTGTTTCCGCTTTAAGGTTGAAATTGCAAGGAGAGTCTGTTGAAGAAATGGTAGTCAGGTATTTCATCTGTGCCCCGCAGCCGCCGGACAAACAATTATCCTTATATCCTGGTCACAATGGCGCGAAGAATGTCTTCCATCTTCCTGCAGTATCTTGCCCATTGTCCTTATAAAGAGAGCTAAATTAGACGCTGCTTACGGAAAGATGATATGCATTCGAAGACATTTAGAACGATAAATATTAAACAAGAAAATATACCAGAAAAAAGCAACTAGTCTCATGTCGCCCCGACGGGACCCGAACCCGCATCCATGGGAATCCGGCCCAATGCACCAACCAATTATGCTACAGAGATCCATGAGGACACGTCGAATTTTTCTAGTATATTCACCGTTCTACGGTGTTGGCCACCGTTGTTTCATCAATGAGAGAAATATCCTCGCATACGAAAGAAACATCTTTACAGATGTTTGACTATCGATTAAGATGAAACAGCCATCTAATTATAACTTTTTAATTTTGCATTTTACAATGCAATTTTTATGTGATAAATATTAAACAAGACATTTAGACATTTAGAACGGTCTAGAGATGGCATTACATATTGTGAACACAAAATAATGACTCAATTTTTTTTATCATCTGGATTTTACAAACTTCGTCAGTATTTCAAATCACCAATAGTTATTTATCACTAGCTTCCGCCCGCGGTTTCCCCCCCGTGGTTCCCGTTCCCGTGGTGATATCGGGATAAAACTGCTATCCTTCCTATGTTACTCTCCGGCCTTTCAACTAACTGTAAACCAAAAATCTTTCGCATTTATAATGTTAGCTATGATTAAAAAACGATATTACTGTTTATATTCTCATGTCTTAATACGACTTTGGGTAGCAATAAAAAAAACAATGGGTTGCACTCTGGGAGTGCCGGCAGAAGTGAAAATCGCTTAAACGAAAATAACGATCAAAATCCACTGTATCTTGACCACTACTTCATAAAAAGTTGATGAAAATGGAGACCTACTTGATTTGGCAGGTAAATCCATTAAAACTGACCTGGCATCAATATGAAAGTTGGTAGTAATGAGAGATCTTTATATAATGGTTGTTATTGTAAGCCGATCTCGGAAGGGAGTCAAATTCAAACAATTCAATAAATGTAAAACATGGTTTATTATCATATCACTTCAATTTGTAAGACAACATAATAATTCAACACTATTACTGACCTTGATCGTTACTCCAAGGAGGCTCGTTCTACACTGTCTAAAAATGGCGCGTAATCACAATTGTCAGAAATGACAGCCGACTGACAATTACTTTGGCGTTTAAAGATGACATAGATCCCAGAATGTATAACCGAATCTCAGAACAATTAAAATGACAAGATAAAGGAAAAAGTATATAAGATGAAGTTATTTGTGTTTCGTTACAGTCGGCCATCCTTCCAGAACGAGTCCCTTCGTTAATCTATTTATGAATACCTACATGAATCATGGTTAATATAATTATCTTATAACTAACATTTTTTTACCAAATGAATCTAATTCCAATATTTTATTATTTTGAATTTGTATTAATTAAATTATTTTGATTTTAAAAAATGTACATAGCTTTAAATGACAAATCTATTTAAATGTTTAGCTATTAATTTTTTTTTTTAATATGTAATAAATCTATTTTCTATTGCCTCGAATCTTAATCTTATAAATATTATCGTCATTGTTTGTCTTGTTCATGTTAAAACAATATTTTTAATTTTTATATTGCTTATGTGTAACATCTATAATTAAGATTGCATTTAGTTTAAGTTTAAGCTAATATTCAATTACGCATGATATAATGTTAATCTTGTTGATGTTAATAAATAAATAAATAAATATGTAAGTTTATTTTTCAGCTTCCAAACAATTAGTAATCTTAGAATAAATCTAATTTTATATCGAAAGTCTTTTATGTTTATAACAATTGAAAATTCTACTTTATAAATAAATAATCTCGTGTTAATTGTCTTGTAAATAAATTGTAATTAAATATAAATTGTAAAACCTATTTACATCATAAAGATCATAACTTGATAACTTATAATTATACTTGTTAACACTATCATCTAATACATACATTTATTAATTCATCTGATTATTATAGTCCTCTGAGTAATCCATTTTTTTCACCAATCATAAATTTATCAATAATGATAGAAGTTAACTTAATCAGTGAATATCACTTATCAGTTATCACTTACAGTATAGCCGCACGATGGCGGGATCAATCATGACCCACACCACCGTTAACGACTGCGATGCTTTGAGCCACTCATGGGCGGCGAGTTCATACGCTAATACGTTCATGCCCGGCTCTAACATCCCTCACATGTTTTATTCTATCACTAGCATGGGGTTATACCTTCCCAAATCAATCGATCAATTATTATGAGCCACATACGGGCGGCGAGTTCATACGCCAGTCATGCCCAGCTCTAGTGTAATCACTTTAAATCTGTCAGTCAAAGCATGAATCATCACTTATCACTAAAATTAGTCGTTAATCATTTAAATTCATTTTTTTCGCATTAACTTAATCATTGTTATCACTTTCATCATTGTTCTCTTCACTTGAAGAGCAAGTAGGAGCATTGAAGCTTAGCCACGGAAATATTTTATCGATTGCTACAACACTCTCATATTTTATACCTTTCCTAGTGAGAGGTGTATCCTCGACGAGAAAACGATCGTTCGGTAAGATTTTCTTAATCCTATACGGTCCCTGACACTTTGCTTCTAACTTTTTCGATTGACCCGGTCCCGTTACTATAGTTCTAGCAATTCGAATAAGATCTCCCTCTTTATATTTTCTACTCTCTTTCCTATGTTTGTCGTAACGAATCTTATTTGCGTCCTGACTTTTTTTTATATGTTCACTTGCCTCGGATCTAATTTCTTCTATTGTTTTATCATTATCTTGCCCTATGTCATCGATTATTTTGTTCAGAATACCTTGAGCAGGATTTGCTACCGTTCTACCAAACAAAAGTTCCGAAGGTGTTTTTTTGGTGACGTCATGAACAGTAGTGTTCAATCCTAATTGTACTTCAGGTAACAGTTCGTCCCACGTATTTTTGTTTTTTCCATGAACCATCGAACCAAGAGAGGCTAATATCGTCCGGTTGTACCGTTCAACCTGCCCGTTTGCTCTTGGCGTGGCGACGGAGTTAAGTATGTGTTTTGTGCCTACCGATTGTATAAAACTTTTAAACTTTTTACTCGTAAAGCTGGTACCTCTATCAGTTATAAGACGGGAGGGGGAACCGAAATAGCTAAACAAGTTCTTAAATGCCTTTATACTTTCCTTGGTTTTCGTACTCCGCACGGGCGTCAGACTTATATACTTGGTGAAGGCGTCAATTATAACCAGTATATAAGTACAACCCCTCTTACTTCGCGGGAACGGACCAAGATGGTCGGCATGGAGGGTGTGGAATGGCACCTCTACCTTCGGAATCGGGTGAAGTAATCCTTCCTTGGTTCCGGATGGTAGTTTGTGGTGTGCACATTCAAGACACGCAGATACATATTTCTTTGTGAACCTCCGCATCTTCGGAAACCAGAAAAGAGATCGTATTCGCTCCAATGTCTTTTCAAACCCGAAGTGTCCGACTTGATCGTGGTTGGCCTTTAAGAGCTGCCAGCGCACGCCTCGAGGGACAACCCATCTAGTTACTCCATCCTTCAATATTCTAAAAACTCTTCCGTTCCTAATGACGTATTCCTTGTAGATATTAATAGTCTTAGGAGTTTCGGGATCCTCCAAAACACTTTTGATGCGCTTAATTTCATCGTCTGAGGATTGTACTGTAGAGATCCAGTCCTCTGTGCTAATTGACAAAATATCGAGTGTGTGGATGTTTTCAGATGCCTCTGGTATAGGACCTCTGCTAAGCGCGTCTACATGAGCCATTTTCTCACCCGGGCGATATTCTATTTTACAATCAAATTCCAAAAATTGGATCCACCACCTAGCGATTCGGGGTACAAGGTCTCTTTTTGTGAAAGTGGAACGCAATGCGTTGCAGTCAGTAACGATCGTGAACTTGACCCCGATTAGGTAAGTACGGAATTTGTTCAGTGCATTGATAACTGCCAGCGTTTCCAATTCGAAGGAGTGTAGCTTCATCTCGTCAGCTTGAGTCTGACGGCTAAAATATGCTACTGGACGCCATGGTGTGAAATCCTTTCTTTGCAGTAATATTGCTGCAACGCCGAACTTGCTAGCGTCTGTGTGTACTTGGGTTTCCGCAGTATGATCATATAGCGCTAGAATCGGCCTGTCGGTGAGCAAACTCTTAATTCTTTCGAAAGCTTCTGTTTCGGCACTTCCCCACTGCCAGTGTACATCCTTCTTCAAAAGGGCCGTAAGAGGCCTTGCGATAAGAGCAAATCCCCTCACGAACCTTCTGAAAAAGCTGGCTAACCCGAGAAATCTCCTTACCTCATGTTGATTCCGGGGAGTGGGAAACCTTGAGACAGCTTCGGTCTTCTGGACACCAGGTTTGATACCGTCCTGATCTATTTCGAAACCAAGGAAATTGATGCGTTCTTGGAAGAAGTGGCACTTCTCCATTTTGAGTGTTAGGCCTGCTTGGCGCAGAAGGCTTAAGATCTCTCCAAGGCGTTCCAATCCTTGTTCGAATGATTTGGACGGTATCAAAATGTCATCCATATAAATGACAACGTAACTTACCTTGGCTTTACTCAAAACCTTATGGATTGCCCTTTGGAAGACAGCTGGAGCATTTGCCAACCCGAAGGGCATGCGATTATATTCGTATTGCCCATCGGGTGTGACGAATGCGGTTTTGTCTCGTGAGTGCTCAGCTATAGGGATCTGGTGATAACCCGACGCTAAGTCTAATGACGTGAAGACCGAATTACCCGATAGTTGATCTAACAGATCGTCTATCCTTGGTAGGGGATAATGGTCCCTTTTTGTACGACTGTTTAAGGCCCGATAGTCGACACAGAGGCGTTTTTCTCCTGATTTCTTTTTTACCAAGACTATCGGGCTAGCATACGGGGAGCTGGATTCCCGAACAATGCCGTGTTCGACCATATCACTCACCATACCCTGAACCAGTTTTCGTTCAGAGTAGGGGAGGCGGTATGGTCTGTAAACGACAGGAGTCGAGTCTATAAGATGGATTTCCATCTGTGTAGCGTTAGTAAATCCAAGATCGTGCATTCCACTTGAGAAGCAGTCCTTGTATTTCTCTAACAGCTCTATGCATTGGTCTTTCTGGGTTTCTGACAACTGATTCCCACATTGTGGCGTGACGGGATAATCTAATTTTATATCATTGGAAATCCTTAAAATATTATAATTATCATTATCTGGTACTATCAACCGTGCTCGCGTTATGAGTCTATTTTCCTTGAAACATACTGGTTTAGTCCCGACATTTTGAATCAGTAAATTGCATTCACCATTGCGAAGCTGGTATTCGCCTGGTAAGAGGTAGTATTCATGACCTACACTACCTCTTACAGATCCTGCCACGTAAAGGTTTCCATTAGTTAATACATTCGATTTTACGGGGACCGCTAACATTTCACCGATATCTATTGTAAGTGTGCAGATTGTAGAGAGGTGTAATTTCAATTCATTACCAGTGTCTATTCGTTCAAATTTTAATTCGGTAGGTGTTTTAATAATCTTTAACGTTGGTCTTTCGGTGAAGCTGTGGCCGAGTAGTACATTGCAATTAATGAGATGGTCATCTATTACATACACTTCAACGTCCGATTCTGAAATACCTTGCACTTCGATGTCTACCAATGTACGCCCTAATGGTAAATAAGGTATATTCCCTAATCCCCTTAGATGTGGACCGTTCACGCAATCCCATTTTAAACCTAACCTTAACGCATAACTTTTGCGTATTAAAGTAGCTTCACTACCTAAATCTAACTGACAGATCGAGGCGCAATTGTTGATGTTAATCATAATTTTGTACTTGTCGTTACTATTCTGGTCTACTAACACCTCGAGAACGTTTTTGTCTAAATTTTGAATCTTATTATGATTCTTTGAATCCGTCAATTTAGGACAAGCAGAAGATTCGTGTCCCAAAAAGTTACATTTGATACATTTTATTATCGGTTTGGGACATTTGAAACTAGGATGCCCTATACCATGACAGTTAAAGCAAGTGACGGGTCCTCTGGCAATACTATTTTTAAAAGAAGTATGGTCCGGCTTTCTCGTCGAGTTGCTACTCATTGGCGTATTACTTAAACGTTTACTAATGTCCTTATGTATGTCGGCCTGATATTTATTATGATATTTAATTGTCTTGAAGAATTCCAGTACATCTTCTGGTTTATCAAATTTGGCCGCTTGGGCCCCTACTCGAACTCCTCTATCGTCGATACCGTAAAGTAGGCAGTCTACTGCCTGCTTACCAAATATTTTACATCTATTTAACAGATTCACTTTCGCAAAATAATATAGTTCCAGCGATTCACCAGGACGTACCCTTCTATTAAGCATGTCTGTTAAAAGCTCTGCATAGTTTTCTGTTGCAGGAAATGATTCTCTTAACATGACTTTCCACTCCGCCCAGTCATGCTTAATAGTGGGTAGGCCCTGATACCATGTCTTGGCAAGTCCAGTAAGCTTAGGCAGGGCATAGTGAATCGTTTGCTTATTAGTCCAATTATAAATTTCAGAGCACTCGTCAACTTTGTCGATCCAGGAGTTGATAGTCTGCTCTTTGGATAAAGGGTCGAATTCTGGAACTACACTGTTCAGTGCTCCAAACGATTCACGATCCCCCGCCTTTGATTTCAATACATTTAAAAAATCTTCAAAAATATCAATCGTCATAAGTCTAGGTTTATTAGCGTCATGCATCCCTTCAGTCTCATTATCAGTCGGTACAGGTTGTTTTGGGGTCGATGCTACAGATCGATTACGAACATCGCTACGGATATAACTAGGGTTACGATTTCCGTGACTAGCTTCAGGGGTACTGATCCGCCGCCTACGTGAACTACTCTGACGGTGTTCGAAATCAAATAATCTTTCACGTTCTTTACGTACCTCCCTTTCCAGTGTCCGAAGTCTCTCTCGTTCCCTGGAGAGTTGCCGCTCTTGCTCACGAACTGTGCTGCTTCGACTTCGGCTGCTACTCATGCTTCGACTGCGGTAGCGGCGGCGTCGTCGTCGATCACCTGCTGCTGTGCGGCTTCGTGACCGGTTTCTCTGCGAACGGGCTTCATGGCCGCTACGGCTGCAGCTGCGGCTTGAAGTCCGTCTTCGAGCCTTGCGTCTGCTTCGACGCCTTACATCGTGCATACGTGGCTGATCGGTTTCTTGATCACTCATTTTCCTGGAACTTACAGCAATCTATTTGTGTACCATGATAATAATATATATATTTTTTTGCTTGATTTTATTTAGTCTGTCAGTTTAGTCTTAGTTTGGTTCATTAATTAGTGCACTAGAGT
Source organism: Chrysoteuchia culmella (assembly GCA_910589605.1). Classification (NCBI taxonomy): domain Eukaryota; kingdom Metazoa; phylum Arthropoda; class Insecta; order Lepidoptera; family Crambidae; genus Chrysoteuchia; species Chrysoteuchia culmella. The sequence continues at coordinate 24,347,163 of OU342647.1, forward strand.
AAATCATTTCTCTTTACTTTGATTTCCATTTAAATTTAATAACTATTACACACATTAAATTTCCACAACATAATTATCAGTATTGATGTAACATCTACGGTATCACCTTAAAAGATTGTATTTAGATCATGCAATTATCTTACTTAAAACCATTCTTGTTTAAAAAGAAAATTGTAGCATTTAAATTATTTGGAATTGTATTTTCAGTTGATTAACATCATAACGGCATTTGATTTTTATCAATTTTAGCTAAACATTTAGTGTATTACTCCTTGTAAGCTGTATTTCCAATCTTTGAATCATTAAGAATAACAATTCCATGTTAGTCTCATTTTAAATCCAATTGAATCTTATAGTATATACATTTCTTTTGTAAAACTTGCTTTCACAAGGGTACTATTAACAAAACACTATACAAGGGTGTGAATATTTCAAACATATTCAATTTTATCCCGATTTTTTTTCACTATATTATGTTTTACAGTGTAAACGGTTATATTTATTAAGCAAATTTTCTGATAAAATTTATTTGTCTTTTTTTTTTGGAAGGTAGTCAAACCTTCCCGTAGGGTGAAGGAAAATACTACTAACTAGACCAACTGCTGAATATTAATTTTTGCCACTATTTATTCACTTGAATCTCATAATCCCTGCACTGGCAGGAGGAGATATTATAACTCATAACAATAAAAATTCTATAGTGCCTCGTTCAATGCCAGCGAGAGGTATAACGAAACACTAATTTTCAATTATTCTGGTTTTTCTTACATTGATTTGAATAAAACTTAACAATTTAAGCAACGGTCGAGCATATGGCGGGGTATATTTGAACATTGTTTCAATTCGATCCCACTTCTGAGATGTAAGCCGATCTCGGAAGGGAGTCAAATTCAAACAATTCAATAAATGTAAAACATGGTTTATTATCATATCACTTCAATTTGTAAGACAACATAATAATTCAACACTATTACTGACCTTGATCGTTACTCCAAGGAGGCTCGTTCTACACTGTCTAAAAATGGCGCGTAATCACAATTGTCAGAAATGACAGCCGACTGACAATTACTTTGGCGTTTAAAGATGACATAGATCCCAGAATGTATAACCGAATCTCAGAACAATTAAAATGACAAGATAAAGGAAAAAGTATATAAGATGAAGTTATTTGTGTTTCGTTACATTATTAACTAATATACGTATATTTTTCAAGTGTGAGACTTTATGTAATTTGAAATAGATCAACGGTCTTGCGAATTTTCGATCAGGGTCACGTGTCCTAACGCGACTTTAACATTTTTTACCCTTTTAATTTAAAACTCTGATGTGCACAACGCCGCTAAAGAAGTTTTCACTTCAAAAACGCGTAGAAAATACATACATACATACATCTTAAAGATTGCCATGTTAAAATATTTCCTTGAACCAGCGTCAAAATTTTCAAGAAAATGTTAATGTGTAAGCTCTCTAATGCTCCAACGATGCTCGTTTTAATACTATACATGTGTCTTGAAAAATATCATATAATTCTCGACTTCTCGTAATAAAACTGGCTGTAGATAGCATGTGAGGCAACAACAGAGCGAGCCGACACAATGTCTTGTAAGACTCTTTTGTTCGCCATAGAAAATGGAGACGTGTTCCGCAGCGCCCGTTTGCTAACGCTTTTAGATTTGGTCTCAGTGAGAAATGTGATGAAAACCACTGTGTGGCTAATGTTATATCTAAATGATTTGATATTTCTAGACAAGATGAGGTACCTAACAGTAAATAATAAAAAAAGGAATATTCAAAAGTATATAAAAAGACGACCTGTTTGGCGCAGGGGTACTAAACACACCTTCTGCGCCAGAGATCCCGGGGTTCGATCCCCGGACAAGACAAATATTTGTGTGCATGAACATGTATATTTGTCTTGGTCTGGGTGTTTAACATAATAATAATAACTTTTTTGACAAAAACTAGTTACAATCATATCATGAAGTCTCTGATTCCTGAACTAGGTATAAAAATACCTGTATCTCAGAAAATCAGCGCCCTCTTCTAGAGTTATACAATACAAAATTGTGCTAAAAAAGATATTACTAAAAGGAGAACAATTATAAGAGTGCAAAGAAAAACTGAAAAATATATTTGATAATGATTAAAAAATATTTAAAATTATGTGTGTGTGTGTTTGTGTGTGTGAGTGGTGTACGCAGAGAATGTGAAGAAGACTTAGAAAAGTGTTAACTTGTGAGTGAATGCTTGGACTGGTAGCTTACGAACGTGCTTGGAGCAATGCTTCTGTTTTGTGGCAATCAAGCTTTGATAGCAAATGATTTGAATTATGTAAAGAAACTGGATAGAAATTTAAAATACAATTCACTCGATTATATAAATAAACAGGAAGATAACAGCTCTGTCGCCTAGCCATAGCAGTGCGATATTTTGGCAGTGGAATTACATTATTAACGACACGCTTCCCTCTTATTCTTCCGGGACAATATGGGGTACATTGGTGTTGACGTATTATGGCTCGTAATATGTATGATTGCCTAACAGTTAATACAGAACATTTTTTGTATAATGCTTCAGTAGAAAACCTATATGGACTGAAGGTCATGGTTTTAAGCAAGGATCTCTGCACTCTCTCAATTTGTATCAAATGAGACTTGAGAATATGTTTGTATGTATTTACAAAAAAAAAAGTATATTTATCCGTTATCTAGTATCCATAACACAAGTTCTTCATGAAACTTAACGTGGGCTTGATAATTGGTGTGATTGTGATTGTATACAATTATTTATTTAATTAGAAGTATAGGAAAAATAATTCAGAAATTTCTAGCTGTCCATAAAGTCGACGTCAAAAATCGAAATTCAAATATATTTAATGATCATCATTTCAGTGTAAATAATGATAATGATAATGTCTGTGTTCCCAATTCTTCCCAATTAGTAATTCCAAGTAGACGAATAAGGTTGCCTAAGCTTTTTCACATAATAGTTAAAATCAAGATAACAGTAAAAAAACAAGATCTAAAGAATAATTTATTAAATACTAGAGGCCGGGCGCGGTTTCACCCGCGTGGTTCCCGTTCCCGTGGGAATTTTGAGATCATTTATAGCCTATGTTACTACTTGGGGTCTAAGGATTCTCTATACCAAATTTCGTCAAAATCGGTCCAGTAGTTTTTGAGTTTATTCGTTACATACAAAAATACAAATCTTTCCTCTTTATGATATTAGTATAGATTTACAAATTAGTAGAAAAACAAGAAACCGTTAAATATAAAATCTTATACTATAACAAAAATATGCCGGCGAACTTACAGCCGCGTGGCATAGCGCTGTTGTACCGCTGAATGCAAAGACTCAGCCGCTGGGCAAGATAGGCACCAGCTCTCAGGTCTCCTGAGGCGTGGACCAGTCTTATGGTAAGATCTTTAATAATTTTTTTGGTGTCAGACGACCAAGGGTCCATTGTCTCTACGGCAAGCGCCACAAATTCGTGGGTTACTGAGAGCGACGGATATTTGCGGCGCTTGAGGAACTGAGCTTGCTCCGCAGCGGCTCCAGCTCTTGAGGATGTACCACGTATATGGGAAGGACCTAAGGTGTCTACATAGGTGTAAAGAGTATTATAACTTTTAGATTTTTTGCATTTCTAGTATATTTTCTTGTTTAATATTTATCACCTAGAGTATTATTTGTCTAAACGCGCAAATACCTGGAACTTTACTAGAGGAATGAAATAATCTTGTTACAATGCGTAATTACCCACTTTGCGTACTTTATGTACCAAGTAAACCCCATTTCTCGATTACTATTGAACATTCATAACTCTTTCGAGCGGCTCCATCTCAAGAATCATTGAATTCAAATTGCCTCCTTCAGTCCAAGGAACAAAACCCTTTCAGTAAGTAGAGTGTCCCGGAATGGTTGGTAATATTCTAATGAGTGGGACGCAGATTGGGACAATGGTGTCCCGAGATAGCTCATTAGCTGCCATTCAGACGAGACTATGCAGCGAAGGCGGTGCAGATGGCGATTGGGACTTGAAGAATGGATAAGTTATTGATAATAATTACTTTTCATTATATTTGAATTAATTTGGATAAATACAGCCTTTGGATTTTTGTGGCATTAGCGAATGTGTAGGATTTTTACTATACCTTCGTGACCTTTCTTTGTTACACACATTTGTTGATTTACTTTGTTGAACTTTGTAATGTTAAAAGTGAAAGATATTAGAATTTTTCGTTACTGCTCTTTGAAACATAATCATGTAGAAATGAAAATGTGTAAAACACTACAAAACGATAAGGAAGCAAACAAATATGAATATTTTGATTCTAAATCTCGTGTAGTGGACGATATAGTAAGCCTCGTCGTCTCAGCCACATAACACCCACTGCTGGGTACAGGCCTTCCCCAAAAGGGAGGGTTTGCCATAATCGCCACGCTTGGCAGGGTTAGCGATCGCAGTATGGCTATGTTTGTAGGAGACGCTGCTGCCTGTCTCCTGAAGGCTGAGTCTCTTAGTCGGTGTCGTAAAACCCACGAGATGAGAGGGGGTAGTGCTATTCTAAGCCGACACTACACATACACCGATAGTGAGCCAAGTAAGTTAATCTAGTGTAAGATACCAGCACACATTGAGTTGGACACATACTGTGTGATTGTTCTCGACCCACCATCCATCCCATCCAATTTGCGGGGAACCATTTAGCAGACGTAAACATTGCATCGAAAGTCCGCGTCTCCTGAAACATTTATACGGCGGGGGCGCTGCAAATTTGTGGCCATTTGTCTCACTATTGTTTACCCCTTTTGGGCCAGTTTATACGGAAACGCTGGTTCACTGCAGCTCTTTTGCTAGGGAATTGTTTGGAAGTCATTTAGTTTTTTGTTTGCTTACAATTTTTGAAATATTTAGACTTTTAGTGACTCCGATTGAACTGCTGTTTGTAGAACTTTGTAATTTGTGATAATATTTTGACGGCCTGTTTGGCGCAGGGGTACTAACCCCACGTTCTGCGCCAGAGGTCCCGGGTTCGATCCCCGGACAAGACAAATATTTGTGTGCATGAACATGTCTATTTGTCTTGGTCTGGGTATTTAATATGTATATTATGTATGTATTTACAAAAAAAAAGTATATAAGTATGTTTATCCGTTATCTAGTATCCATAACACAAGTTCTTCATGATACTTAACGTGGGCTAGATAATTGGTGTGATTGTATGGAAATATTTATTATTATTTATTATTATTATTATATATTATGTCTTTACCAGCCCCCTAATTGGCTAATTTCAATATCTATTACAATCCCTTTCAAAGGTGTTTTCATTGTGATAGTGATTTATGGAATTGTGTAACATATAGTCGCAATTCCTTTCGGAACGAATGATGTTTTAAATGGCACTTCTCCATACATTTAAATGATGTTTTCATCTGTCACTTTGCTTAGACTTAAGTATGTGAATATCTTTCAAATGGCAAATGCAAAGGGATTGCGATAGTTTTTAAAATTAGACAATTAGCCGCCTGGTCTTTACCTATGAAATTGCCGATTTGTATGAAGAATTTAAAAGAAAGTTCGTTTTCCATACTAACAATTTTTATTATAATTTCGACCACAAATGCTATTGCCAAATTTTTTTTAATGCACAAGCATTGTTTGAAGTCAACGCAATTTAATGCTACGTTTTTATTAAAAAAAAAATGAGTATCTTAAAAATTATATTACACAAAGTGGTAATTTTTGCCACCAATAAATAAGTCCTTTTTTAGGTTTTTATATCGTATTTATAAGGAACGAAAATAATAATCTTATGATAACTGATTCTTGGTTGTTATGATCTTAATTTTTTATAAAATAAATAAATATTTCCATACAATCACACCAATTATCTAGCCCACGTTAAGTATCATGAAGAACTTGTGTTATGGATACTAGATAACGGATAAACATACTTACATACTTGTTTGTAAATACATACATAATATACATATTAAACATCCAGACCAAGACAAATAGACATGTTCATGTACACAAATATTTGTCTAGTCCGGGGATCGAACCCGGGACCTCTGGCGCAGAAGGTGGGGTTAGTACCCCTGCGCCAAACAGGTCGTCAAAATATAAAACAAATAAATAATTAATAATTTTTATAAAATATGCAATTAATGTAACTTTTCATCATAGAAGTAGTGAGGATCTCTAAAAATGTAAGAAAAAAATCGTCAATTTCATTGGTAAAGACCATTGACTTATATATTACTAGGACCTTTTTTGTATATCTTGTTTCTATGTTATGGAAATTGTTACGAGCGTATTTGATTTGAAATTGAAGACTTAATTGCGTTTGCTCAAGTTGCAAAGTAAGTATAAATAAGCTGTTTTGAAAATAATTGCTTAATAACTTTCTAGTCTAGATTTGCCATCACACTGAGATTATTATGATAAATTTTAAACAGAAAAATGTCACATCAATCCTGGCATTGATGTGACAACGCTGGCCTACAGCGTATCCAAAATATAAAAGTATTGAAGAATTTCGACGGTGGTCCGCAAGTCTCGGTAACTCAGTGGTTAGTGCATTAGACCGGATTTCCGAAGGTCGTGGGTTCGAATCCCATCTGAAAATTCACTTGTGGCCGAGTTGATTTTTTCAAATATTTTTCTATTTATAATTTATCATAAGTATAAAAATAGCATTGAAAAGTCAAAAAACATAAATTATAAATGGTCTATTTGAATATCTTATTAATATTCAAAGTTTGGGCTTGATTTAATTTAAATGAAATAAAGCTTATTAGTTTATTTTTTATACCAGTTACCTATATTTTATAGGTCTCTTCATCTTTGTTGACATATGTATAGTCAACAGCAATACGACTTAAACATCATGTCAAACTTCAGACAACAACGACCTCGACGGTTTACGTCTTTTTGAAAGTCGATTGGAGACATAATTAAGACAGTTTTATAAAGCCTGACCTGTGATGATGATGATGATGATGTAGACTATACATAACATATCAAAGTATAATAAAACGTCCAATTCAACGCACAATATCGTTGAATCAATAAAACTACCGCAGCCATTTCCAACTTCGTAAAACACCATCCAATATTCCCTCCCGAAAAAATTCAAGTCAATTTCAGTTTGTTTGCTATGGGCCCCTCTGAGGGCCCTCGTGGCCTAAAAGGGTCGCAAGAGACTGATAGTGCCCTCCGTCATGGACATGACGAGACTCCGGGAAATAGTTTGCCGATGGCTCTTGTGGCCATCACTTGACGTCACGTGGCCATTGTGCCAGCTGACATTGATACTGCTTTGTCTCATAGTATCTGTTTGTCAAGTTGTTGCCACAATAAAGGCAAGTTAGTAGAAGGACCGCTCCCTTACACCATATTTGATCAATAAATTATTCTGAGTCACGGGTTTCTTGCTACTGTGTAGACTCTGTCTGATTTTATTTGTGATATTAAGGAATTTTATTAACATTGGTAGGAGCTTTTTGATAGTTGTTTATTACAAAATATGCTAGAGTAGACTGAGAGTGAAAAACATATAATGTGCCAGCTATTAGCGTAGCGCAGATAGCAAAATCCTACCAATGGGTCGTCTCAGCCACATGACACCCACTGCTGGGTATAGGCCTACCCCAAGGATCTCCACGAGGATCGGTCCTGAGCTGCCCGCGTCCAGCGGCTTCCCGCGACCTTCACCAGATCGTCCGTCGGTCCACCTTGTTAGGGGCCTACCCACGGAGCGTCGTCCGGTACGCGGTCGCCATTCCAGAACCTTTCCATCCCAACGGCCATCGGTTCTTCTCGCTTTGTGTCCCCGCCCACTGCCACTTTAGCTGAGCAATCCTTCGAGAGATGTCCGGTATATTTAGTTCTCCTACCCCCCCGAAACCCCGAGCGTAGCTCTCTCCATTGCACGCTTTCACTCGAGCTTTAAATATACCAGGGTTGTAGACACCCGGGAATACAGACGCAGGCAGGGAATTCCACTCTCTGGCTGTGCGCATAATAAAAGATGAGGAAAAGCGCTTTGTACGCAGACGAGGTATATCAACCAGGTAGGGATGATAGCATGCGGTACGTCTGGATTCCCGGTGGTAAAAAGGAGCTGGCGGTATGAGCTCATGCAGCTCAATAGCACACTCTCCGAAATACAATCTGTAGAACACCGATAATGAAGCAACTCTTCGTCGATGAGGGAGACTGTGGAGCTTGTTGTTCACCAGATTATCATCCCCAATGAGTTTTCTGGCTCTGCGTTCCACCGAGTCGAGTGCGGCCAGCTGGTATTTTGCTGAACCATCCCAAAGGTGGGAGCAGTATTCCATGCACGGACGAATTTGTGCTTTATATAACATAAGAAGCTGTTCCGGCGTGAAATACCGCTTAACCCTATTTAAGATGCCCAGCTTTTTTGCCGCAGTCTGAGCTTTCAACTCGATGTTATCGCCGAAGTTGAGACCTGATGACAACTTCATGCCAAGAAGTTCAAGATTCTCAGTGATTGGTATAGTTGTACCGCGGAAAGTAAGAGTCATGTCGAAAGGACTCTTTTTGGCGGAGAATAAACACGCCTGTGTTTTGGCAGCGTTAAAACTGACCAGATTGTTGTCACCCCAATGGGAGACAAGACTTAAGGTCGAGTTAGTCCGCTCAGCCATGGCCTCTCTTAACCCACTTGTTCCTGAATTAACTTTTTTTGCACAATTGATTTGAAATTTCATATACTTCACAGAACGGATACATAAAACTGATAAAAAATAATTAAAAAAATATTTCAATTCAGGAAAAGCTGGAAAATGCTGTGTCATAAACGACACAGTAGGAGAATCTACTACTATGATCTTTCACTATGTCGATTTCAGTAGGCTTTAACATAAATAGGAGAAAGATAGTAAAATACGTTTAATTATGCATTTATCTTAATTTGACACTTTTCTTTGATTGGAGGACACACCATCATGCTATATAACCTTTGCGGGATTTGCAGAACATCAAAGGTGCAGCTTGTCAGTAAGAAATCACCCAAAGAATCACTCTCATATCCACACCTCGACGACGCCATATAATCCTCAATCACTGAGGAACGGCAATCTTATCTGTAACTACCGGAACACAACAATGCTGAAAACATTGTTGTTATGGCGTCAGACTTAGATAAGATGGTGGTAGCTAGCCAGACGGACTTAGAACAAGTCCTACCACCAACCAAACCGAATACAATATGTTATATCCCCGCTAGAAATCGAACCCGGGACCTCTGGGTCTGATGCTGGTGGTTGTACCACTAGACCACGGAGGCGGTTAGATGTACGGCGTTGTCAGAAAACAATAGCGACAGATTGCCAGCTCTTCGTTTACAGTAGTTTTCGAATAACCTTCATTCATCAGCCCTGACAGTTCGAAGACTTTTACTCTATGCACCTGCAAAGCTAGGATTAGAAGCATTTTATACTTTCTTTCACGCTCAGTCCAGCAGAGAAGTCATGTTACAAATTCAGCAAGTGCTCCAAGTAAAGACCCAGGGACATATTGAAGTAAAACAAAATTTTGTCTACAGAGTCTTCATCCGTTACTTACAATTTTGCGGAGTCATGATGTAAGGTAAAGTCACCCAGCGTGCAATGTAGAAAAACATGCTTGCCGTTTTCCTGATTGATCGAATCACAAAATGAGGAGTTCCGCAGAAATACAAAAGTAAACCTTCATCCCTCGAAGTATTGATTAGGTGAAGAGGCAGTAAGCGGGACACAAAGCGAGAAGAACCGTTAGCGGATGGGGCGGGGTGGTTCTAGAATGGCTACTCTGTGAGTAGGCCCCCAACAAGGTGGACCAATGATCTGGCTAAGATCGCGGAAAGCTCATGGATGCGGGCAGCCCGCCAACGACCGATCATCGTGAAGATCTTTGGGCCCTAGAGGATCTTCACAACGATCGTTCGATGGCTGCCCATACCCAGCAGTCGTTATCATGCAGCTGATATGAATGTGATGATGATAGTTATGGAGTCTGGAACAATTTTTTCAACATTTTGCTCTTATTTCTCAGTAATCTCGTTCAGAGTGAAAGGTTGTCGTAAAGCCCTATAACAAATATAAGTACTACTGATAGTAGTACATTCTCCTACTGTGTCTTTCACGGAACAGACAAAGTAAAACGAAAGTACTTGATGAATATTTTATAAATATACCGTATTTTTTTATTTTCGAGATTATTAGGAACCGAATATTGATAATTAGATAACAAATAAATAAAAAACAGCATAAAACAATATTTCAAATTACCCTAAATTTATCATTTTAATAAGCACGTAATTTAACCTCATTTTGCACAAGAACAATAAACTGCATATCACGGTTACCTCTTTACTATGACTGACTGAGGCATCAACAGCTAGTAGCAGTATAAAATAAATAAATGAAGTACCCTCGTACGGCAGAATATTTTTTTTAAGTTGGTGTGTCGTTAAAGACACAGTAGGAGCAAGTGGGTTAAAGAACGAGACTCCTCCCCGCTGACTTTTGCGTTGGATAAATATCTCTCCGTAACCGTGCTGTCATCTGCATACCCAACAATACCGGGCACAAGCAGGTCATTAATATGCAGCAGGAATAAAGTCGCGGAGAGAACAGATCCCTGAGGAACTCCGGCATCAATAGCCTTGAGGTCAGAGGAGCAGCCGTCAATGACTACACGTATTGACCGTTCACTCAGAAAATCAGAGACCCAATCGCAAAAGTCAGCAGAGATACCGTATGATGGAAGTTTGCTTAACAAGCTAGCGTGCCAGACCCGGTCGAAGGCTTTCGAGATGTCGAGTGACACGGCGAGAGCTTCGCCATGTTTCTCGATAGCCTCGCCCCAGCAATGCGTAACGTACACTAGAAGATCCCCAGTTGAGCGACCCTGGCGAAAGCCGTACTGACGGTCACTGAGTAGGTCGTAATTTTCTAGGTACGAAAGCAGTTTGCTATTAAGAATCCTTTCCATAACCTTGCATAGTATGGAGGTAATTGCAATTGGACGGTAGTTGGTGGGGTCGGCACGGTCACCCTTTTTCGGCACTGGCTGTACATTAGCAACTTTCCACGACTTGGGAACCGTTTTTTGTTGGAGAGAAAGGCGGTACAGCCGTGTTAATACAGGAGATAGTTCAGGCGCGCAAAACCTTAGCACTCTTGCTGGTATTTGTAACAAACCAAACTATAATATTGCCTTATTTCTATAGTTTATAAGGAAAACAGCATATATTTTTATATTATCCATTACAACAATTCCAAAGTTCATGAAAAACGACATTAAGTTACTTAGATAGGTTGCTAGGTATGCTATTCGACCATAGATGGGAAATGTGACGCTATGATATAAATGTTGTAAAAATATTCAAGTTCAATGTAAATCACTACTTGCACTGACCAATGTTTTAAGGGTTTCGTAAATTATAAAAAAAAACGTTGACACGTGTTATCGATATGTTAGGTCTTCAACAAAAGGAGCAGCAGTTAAAATAACAAAATGTGGCCATAGTAAAGCAATAATAAATAACAGAATTCGTGACACTAACGGCTTTCCAAGGGCTTTTCTCAAATTACGAGTGAATAGGATAGTTTCAAGGACCCAAACTTGACATGTGCAAACTACTTATAAACTTACAAAAAATTCTTGGAATTCGGTAAAGTACGGTGGAGAAACAAAGATTCATAAGAAACAAATAAGGAACGAAGGCGGAGAGGCGAGCGGGCTCGGGATTCGGAGTGTTGACACCGTCCTGAACGGTCATAATATTCTTGAGAATAATTATATTTGAATTAACCGCGGAAGTCAGTGGTTTAGTACTTAAGTATACTGTGAAAGTGAGTAGGTAGTGACGAAGTTCTGGGTTGAGTAAGCTGCTCCCAATAGTTCGGTGAGTTTTATTTACAAATTTTACTATATTATGCAAATGACTGACAGACATAACATGAATTGGATTGAATATGTTTTAATGGTTTGCCTGTTGTTAATACTGGCTTCACTAGGACGGACTCTGCTAACAGATGTTGACCAAGATTAGGCAGTTAGGGTTAGCTAGGTACTACACAATATCATAGACACTGATTCAAAATACATGGCGCTATAAAAGAATAAAAAGAAAATACAGGGAACAGTGAAAATTCAATTTATTTTCTCCTCGTTGGATAATAGGCTTAAAGCTTAACTAATAACACTAGTGGTCTAACGTACAAGCAAAAGCATAGAAGTTTAACTTGAAATATTAATAAAAAAGGGGTCTCATAACCAGATATCATTCAGACACGTCACACTTCTTCAAAAATCCTATTAAATCCTTAGTTAATCCGGTTTTCCTTCTCTTCTATGATTTTAGTAATAAGGTAGACAATTTTGATCATTATTTGTTTAGCATCCACAGTGTAGGATTGGAACTCTTCTGAAATAGATTATATCATCTGTTAATGTATTGAAATATTACAATCTGTATCCTTGTTAAAATTACAACCTGGAATTGTGTGCCTGTGATAGAATCTCATCATAATTAATGACTCTTATATAGCTACATTAGAATTAACTAGATCCACAACTGAATCTTTTATGAGTACTGTAGGAAAATTTTCTACATACTTAATAATTTTATAAATAAGGCCTTGTAAGTTGTTCTTGCTATAATTATGGCAATATTTACAGTGCTCCCACTATAGTTATAGATAATTGATTCAATTTAACTGAATACATTGATAGTAGAGTTAATAATTGGAAAATGATCAATGTGGGAAAATTTGCTTTGAGTTTAATGTTACTAGATTATCATGAAAAAGGCAAAAACATTATCAAACTCTTACCTAGGAGCAGTGTGGACAATTTTAGAAGTAGGTATTGTAACCAGGAAACAAGTTATAATTATATTTTGAGTATTAGTGTTATCATATGTTCAATGGATACCTATAGGTAATTAGGTTAACTTCAGCCACTTAGGGTACCTGAAACATAATAAGATGTTTTACCTATTAACGGTGTCTAGGTTATACACAAGAAGGACACGGTTCTTGAAAAGTCAACTTTTAATCCGAGGAATATAAAATTTAAAATATAGGTACAATTATTAGTGGAATGCATTGATTATAATTACCTTGACATAAGTATTGTTGATTGAATTATATTAATAATAGGTTGTATTTGTGCTTGTTATTCTCAAGTTGCTCCAAAATACAACTTTGTATCTCACGTGCGATTGTTTTGGATAACAGTTTTATAGAACATAATGTCAAGTGACTTTTGTTTTCTTTACTTATCTAACGAGAACAGAGTGGGTGAATCTATGGTTTATAGGTACCATTTTCACCGTTCCTTGCTAAATCGTTAAATCAAATAAACTAATATTTGATGAGATAAGATTTCGTTGTGGCTACCAATTTTTAAGCTGTATTATTTATACGGCTCGTATCGTAATGTGCGTATAATAATAAGTGTGTCGTTATTTTTCTTTTCAGAGATATATTTTTTTCTTTTGTTAGTTAGGCTGTATAAACAAATTCCAAGACAAATTTCTACATAAATAGAAAACTAAAATTTAAATTTCCTTTCATTAAGATAGGTTATTCTAATTTAATCAAACAGTTAGTCGTCAAGAGGCGACTTAGACAGATCATGACGACGACTATAAAAAAAATACGAACGCGATAGGACAGCCACTCGTAATTCTGTTAATAGTGTGGATTACTGTGGATAAAATTGTAGGAACGATAGGACGTAGCTGGTCGAAGTATATACCTAGTCGTAGTATAGGTTAGGAGGACACTGTCTAGGAGATGTCTAGGTTTTACACTAGGTACTTACCTACCTACCTATTATTCTAGAGAAAATTGTGCACTGCATACAAAAATTCGTTTAAATATTATTTTATGTGTTATGTGAATGGCGTAGTGTTTTGCTCCATTGAATAAGACTCTACAACAGTAGTACTTGTTGTGCACTATTTGTTAAAGTAACTATTAAGCTGGGAGAGAGGAGTTCAATGTGTCCAATTGAGCATGACATTGTCCATTCAATCAATATTTAGCAGTCACATGTAACTTACCATACTCATTATATTTATTATTATAAATTATTTGTATTTAAGCATTATTGTTCTTCGCAATTCATATACACTCATTACAAACATTTACAATACCCAATATACCTACAGATTATTGTGTAGTTCTGAATGGACTCAGAGTAAGCTTTCCAGCGAGTTGAGGAAGTTCAGAGCGAGGTAATTTTGTGAGGAATGGTAGTTTCTGTAAGGTAATGTCTGGCCTTAGTTCTGGTTGGCATTAGTTTGCAGGAATGAGGTAATGCTGAGCTTCCAAAATTTTATAATAATTGTAATAATTACTTACCTATCTATAACTTTCAATTTTCAATGATTGTACTTATCTGGGTCTATGGTCCAGTATATGATTGCAAACAAATTGTGTTTCATTATAGGATTTACCCCTCTCGTGGTAGTACCGAGTCAGCCAGTGGAAGTATTTCCGGCTAATATTATGATAGGCAAAATGTTTATCTTAGTGTTTTCTGGATACGTGCCATACTTACACTATTGCTTTTGAACGATAATCAAACCTGATTATTTGTCAACAGTGATTTATGTTTGTGGCGACTTGTTAAGTAGTGGCTGATGGATGGTGTGAACCATGGCTTTTTACACTTGAGCAGTCTTGTGTAAACTGACATACTCATATCCGTTTAGGTCAATGCTATCCAGGGACTTCGACTAGATGGATCCTTGTGAGCATCTAGTGTTCGTACTCACCCGGCCTTAAATTCGTATTTTGTAATGCCATTAATTCAGAATTCGTGGTAGAACAAGATATGATAACTGTCCTCTTGTGTTTCAAAATATTGCAACCATATATTCGACAGATATACCTATGATTTTTGATACATTGTATGATTTGGGAAACTCTAGCAGCGGTAATGGTTAATGGTTTTGACTTGCCTTTTCATAAACCTTACCCTGTCCTTGTGAGTATACCTGATTGATTACATTAATATTTAACATATTGATAAAGTTCAATGTTATTGCAACTTGATCTATTCATCCGGTTTCACCGATGCTTACTCAAAATATTGTGTTCTATGTGTCTACGCATAGATTTCATATAATACATCACTCTACATCATTTTTCTCATCTTGGATGACTAAACTATGTGAGACTGGTTCTTCCTAGTTTGTAGCGGTTCGCATTTCGAAGTACTTATGTTTAGTTTGTGAGGCTCACTATATGAGAAGAGACTACATAATGGAAAAGATTGTGGATTTGTTACCCAGTCATTCAAGTGGGAGCTTATACATTATACCTGCCTTGTCTGCTTGCAGCTAGGCAATTTCACTATAATATTAATTGCTAGTATGTCCTCTATATGGCTTACTAGTGAATACTTCACTTTTGATCTGTGCGTGTTACATGGAGACGTAGTGTTTGGGCGAGCATCGATGGGATAGGAAGAATTTCTTCCAAACTTACTTACTTATGGAATCGGGTTTTACTCTCTCCATCATTATCTTGTCCTTGTTTGGTGTGGTTTTAGGACGGGTCTGAAGGGGTGGTTGGAGCGGACCCCCGGGGCCCGTCAGGGCCCCGGTTACTTCCTTCCTTTATCCTGTCCCTATCCTATTCCTATAAGTATTCCCAGTTGCACACTTTACAACATACACATACACGTATAAACTATAGTTTTATGGTTAGGAATAAACTATATATCTCAATTGCAGATAATTCTTAGGTTAAACACAGTATTCACCTTGTTAGACTTATAGCTGCGCCTCAGACATACCACATCTTAAAGAAGTTTGGATTACTAAAACAAAAAAAAAAATTACACAACGTAGGAATCCTAACCATTCTAGACGATCACTACTTAAATTTGGCCAAATAAAATAATACTTCCATAATTATAGTTCCAACTTATAATATTATAAGGAAGGTATTTAATTTAAATATTTCAGTATTTAGATTATAAAAGTATTTCCTAAAGCATTGTTTTAAAGATTTTAACAGACTTGCAAGGGAAATATAAAAAGTCTCCAGAAGGAACTTTTACCTTGGTGTGTAAAGGATCACCACCAATAATTATTATTTAAATAATAATTTTATAAAAATAGAGAGTAAAGTAAGTTTAACAAAAAGGGGGGGGGATGTTACAATTGGTGCCATGACAGCAGGATGTGGTTTTACAAATGTCTGAGGTGAGCATATGTGTTCAGGGGCGTTTACTGTGTGTTATTTGCAAACAGAGGTATTTTATTTCTATAAAAAATAAAAACAAACTATTTTCTATCTATTTTCAAAAGGTTGACTGGTAGAGATTGCTTTTAGTATTAAGTCCGCCTTGTAACTTACCTTGTGTATTTTGTACAATAAAGTTCAATTAATAAAAAATCAAAAAATACCTTTGTTTGTTGAAAATGTTAGCATGGACTAGGAATATTTAAACGCCTAGGGGCGCACATACCTATCCTATTTTATTCATTTATGATCACTTAGATACACTCACACACTATATTTTTATAAATTTGGTTGCACTTTTATAAAAAGACAGGGAAATATGCAAATAAATAAACATTGTATGATTAGGTTATTTGCTGCGCTTTTATTTAATTTCAATCCTAAGATTTACCTTTCTTTTGATTACACTAGCGCTGTGGTTAGTATATTCGGTTATCACTTAGCGTTTTCAATAGTTCAAATAGATTAGTTTTGCGTTTTATTGAGTAGCTTCTTCTTGCTTTATCTTCTATTGTGTTTGGCAAAATGCAGTAATATTTCAACCCATGCGTTGTTATAAATTGTCATGAACATGCTGGCGGAGTAGGCTGAAAAGAAATAAAACAAAATAGTAGCGTATAAGCGTGCAGACAAACAAAAAATGCGGTGTCAACAATCGTTACGACCTTGTTCGAAATATGTACAGAAGTGTGCAGGAAAATCAGTAGTAGAGAAACAAACATAGATATATGCAAACTTATTGCATTGCATAGTATTTTACCTTTAGAGAATCCAATTTCCAACAATAAATTACAATTTGCTGTGATTAAAGTAAACTCAAACGACAAACTCGCGTATTTACGTTAATTATGTAGTTGTTATCGTTTCAATCGTAGGTATCCGGTTGATAGAATCGAATTGTCGTGAAATACTATTGCTACATCATAACATTGAGAAATTGAAAAATAAACGACGTAATTAATCACTCTTCGATTTAATTAATCACCCTTCGATTTATGACCAATATTATTATGCTTTGGTGTTACCAGTAGTAAAGTGAGATAAGCCGTAGAAATTTTGAAATTCAGTTAAATTTATTTTACTTTTAGTAATGAAGAATTCGTTGTACGTTGTATTATTATTGATGTTGTGATAAATATAATTCTGACTCAATTTACTTTAAAGTGATTTAATTTTACGAAAGGTCTACATTTGTAAAATGTTTACATGGAAAATAACATTTTGTGATCAGGGTTTAAGCATTATTTATTTGTTGGTTATACTAGTGTTTGTAGGCTCTAGGTAACTAAATTCATATTGATGCATTCGTTCTTATGTATACGTAAAATTACCGAAATTATCCGAAATTGACATTAGGCTGGCCACAATATGAACGTAATGTCAAGCGTGTACTGTTTTTTGTTGTTGTAATCATAATAGCTCTGGCTACAAGCGGCATGCTTTACAATACCACGTCAAGTTAAAATAGATTTTGACCAGGAATTCTCACGGGGGCGTCCCGGAGTATTCTATCTGAGTGTCATCATCATCACAGACTGATTTATGGTTTCTGAGTGTGAGTACATAGGGAGCGCTATGTTGAGGTTTAGCTCCACCTTAAACCTTAAAAATAGCGGTTTTGTGAAATAGGAAAATCTAATCTATTAACCTGTTTATAGTTTTTCTTATCTTTCAATTGTAATACATACAAAATGCAAGTCGGAATTTGCCCGCGACGCGACATAGGTAGGTCTGTGTATCTTGTGGCTTCGTTCAAACCGATTTATTTGAATTTTGAAGCGTTCTCAGTTAAATAGGAATGTTAGGGGCTGTAAAAAAAAAAAAAAATAATAATAAAAAATAAAAAAAAACCAAAATCCACCATTAACCTATATTATGTAAACCAATTTCGAGCAGTGCTTTGTAAAAAATAATAATAATAGTATTTTCTTTTCCACGCCTGGCTCACCATAGTAGTTCAGAATCGATACCCGGAATCCATCAGACTTTTGCGTTTTAATTAGAAAAAAAAATCGACTCGGGATTTTTTGAAGGTACTTAGCTAATGGTTTGTAAAATCTAGTTTGAAGTGTATCTAGTTCTATAGGGTTTCTTATATTATAATGTTTAGGTTATGTAAAAATGTGTCTCGAACGATCTAGCGGAATTATAAAGAACTACATTAACTTATCATTTAAGCACTCGCAATCGCTAACTCGGTATGATGCGCGAAAATAGATTAATTAATTACCGAATCATTCCACATATGTCATTCTAGTAACTAAATCGAAATTAACATGAAAAAAAGGGGTGAATTTATCTTTAGGGGTATATCTTTTTTATTTTATTTATTTAGTCTATTGAATAAGTGGCTGTGCATGCGTGCATGTATGTGTGGGTGCGATCTTGTGATGAGAATCATGTAATTTAATTAAAAAAGTTTGACAATGTGATACTTAGATGTTATTTAATAATGTTGGTGTGAATGGATCGCTCACGTTCGTGGGTCACTCAAGTATAGTAGGGGCGCGGTGTTATAATATAGCTTTATGTAGGTTTTCTGTATTAGATATCTAGGTAAAATGCGCCGGTATTAAAAAAAAATAATATTCAAGGTTCTTATTTTAACTAATAAAATGTTTCAATTACGTCATAAAAAAAGGGTTAATAACTAGGTTCTCCAATAATCTCATCTATCAGAATAGATTATTATATAGTAAGAGTGTGATAAATAGTATGAAAGTATTATGTATAAAATGACTGATTCTATTATTCGTGCTATTTTATGATTACATATAGGTAGGTCGGTCATTTCTGGGGGTAGAAGGATAGGTAAATAGGAGATAAAAAAGCATCAGAATAATAAAAAAAAATTAAAAAAAAAATGTATACGGCAATAATTATATTTTGATTTTTCTTGTTAGTAATTTATAAATACGGTAAACTTCTTTATAAATTAAGGGGCGATTGTAACAAACCAAACTATAATATTGCCTTATTTCTATAGTTTATAAGGAAAACAGCATATATTTTTATATTATCCATTACAACAATTCCAAAGTTCATGAAAAACGACATTAAGTTACTTAGATAGGTTGCTAGGTATGCTATTCGACCATAGATGGGAAATGTGACGCTATGATATAAATGTTGTAAAAATATTCAAGTTCAATGTAAATCACTACTTGCACTGACCAATGTTTTAAGGGTTTCGTAAATTATAAAAAAAAACGTTGACACGTGTTATCGATATGTTAGGTCTTCAACAAAAGGAGCAGCAGTTAAAATAACAAAATGTGGCCATAGTAAAGCAATAATAAATAACAGAATTCGTGACACTAACGGCTTTCCAAGGGCTTTTCTCAAATTACGAGTGAATAGGATAGTTTCAAGGACCCAAACTTGACATGTGCAAACTACTTATAAACTTACAAAAAATTCTTGGAATTCGGTAAAGTACGGTGGAGAAACAAAGATTCATAAGAAACAAATAAGGAACGAAGGCGGAGAGGCGAGCGGGCTCGGGATTCGGAGTGTTGACACCGTCCTGAACGGTCATAATATTCTTGAGAATAATTATATTTGAATTAACCGCGGAAGTCAGTGGTTTAGTACTTAAGTATACTGTGAAAGTGAGTAGGTAGTGACGAAGTTCTGGGTTGAGTAAGCTGCTCCCAATAGTTCGGTGAGTTTTATTTACAAATTTTACTATATTATGCAAATGACTGACAGACATAACATGAATTGGATTGAATATGTTTTAATGGTTTGCCTGTTGTTAATACTGGCTTCACTAGGACGGACTCTGCTAACAGATGTTGACCAAGATTAGGCAGTTAGGGTTAGCTAGGTACTACACAATATCATAGACACTGATTCAAAATACATGGCGCTATAAAAGAATAAAAAGAAAATACAGGGAACAGTGAAAATTCAATTTATTTTCTCCTCGTTGGATAATAGGCTTAAAGCTTAACTAATAACACTAGTGGTCTAACGTACAAGCAAAAGCATAGAAGTTTAACTTGAAATATTAATAAAAAAGGGGTCTCATAACCAGATATCATTCAGACACGTCACACTTCTTCAAAAATCCTATTAAATCCTTAGTTAATCCGGTTTTCCTTCTCTTCTATGATTTTAGTAATAAGGTAGACAATTTTGATCATTATTTGTTTAGCATCCACAGTGTAGGATTGGAACTCTTCTGAAATAGATTATATCATCTGTTAATGTATTGAAATATTACAATCTGTATCCTTGTTAAAATTACAACCTGGAATTGTGTGCCTGTGATAGAATCTCATCATAATTAATGACTCTTATATAGCTACATTAGAATTAACTAGATCCACAACTGAATCTTTTATGAGTACTGTAGGAAAATTTTCTACATACTTAATAATTTTATAAATAAGGCCTTGTAAGTTGTTCTTGCTATAATTATGGCAATATTTACAGTGCTCCCACTATAGTTATAGATAATTGATTCAATTTAACTGAATACATTGATAGTAGAGTTAATAATTGGAAAATGATCAATGTGGGAAAATTTGCTTTGAGTTTAATGTTACTAGATTATCATGAAAAAGGCAAAAACATTATCAAACTCTTACCTAGGAGCAGTGTGGACAATTTTAGAAGTAGGTATTGTAACCAGGAAACAAGTTATAATTATATTTTGAGTATTAGTGTTATCATATGTTCAATGGATACCTATAGGTAATTAGGTTAACTTCAGCCACTTAGGGTACCTGAAACATAATAAGATGTTTTACCTATTAACGGTGTCTAGGTTATACACAAGAAGGACACGGTTCTTGAAAAGTCAACTTTTAATCCGAGGAATATAAAATTTAAAATATAGGTACAATTATTAGTGGAATGCATTGATTATAATTACCTTGACATAAGTATTGTTGATTGAATTATATTAATAATAGGTTGTATTTGTGCTTGTTATTCTCAAGTTGCTCCAAAATACAACTTTGTATCTCACGTGCGATTGTTTTGGATAACAGTTTTATAGAACATAATGTCAAGTGACTTTTGTTTTCTTTACTTATCTAACGAGAACAGAGTGGGTGAATCTATGGTTTATAGGTACCATTTTCACCGTTCCTTGCTAAATCGTTAAATCAAATAAACTAATATTTGATGAGATAAGATTTCGTTGTGGCTACCAATTTTTAAGCTGTATTATTTATACGGCTCGTATCGTAATGTGCGTATAATAATAAGTGTGTCGTTATTTTTCTTTTCAGAGATATATTTTTTTCTTTTGTTAGTTAGGCTGTATAAACAAATTCCAAGACAAATTTCTACATAAATAGAAAACTAAAATTTAAATTTCCTTTCATTAAGATAGGTTATTCTAATTTAATCAAACAGTTAGTCGTCAAGAGGCGACTTAGACAGATCATGACGACGACTATAAAAAAAATACGAACGCGATAGGACAGCCACTCGTAATTCTGTTAATAGTGTGGATTACTGTGGATAAAATTGTAGGAACGATAGGACGTAGCTGGTCGAAGTATATACCTAGTCGTAGTATAGGTTAGGAGGACACTGTCTAGGAGATGTCTAGGTTTTACACTAGGTACTTACCTACCTACCTATTATTCTAGAGAAAATTGTGCACTGCATACAAAAATTCGTTTAAATATTATTTTATGTGTTATGTGAATGGCGTAGTGTTTTGCTCCATTGAATAAGACTCTACAACAGTAGTACTTGTTGTGCACTATTTGTTAAAGTAACTATTAAGCTGGGAGAGAGGAGTTCAATGTGTCCAATTGAGCATGACATTGTCCATTCAATCAATATTTAGCAGTCACATGTAACTTACCATACTCATTATATTTATTATTATAAATTATTTGTATTTAAGCATTATTGTTCTTCGCAATTCATATACACTCATTACAAACATTTACAATACCCAATATACCTACAGATTATTGTGTAGTTCTGAATGGACTCAGAGTAAGCTTTCCAGCGAGTTGAGGAAGTTCAGAGCGAGGTAATTTTGTGAGGAATGGTAGTTTCTGTAAGGTAATGTCTGGCCTTAGTTCTGGTTGGCATTAGTTTGCAGGAATGAGGTAATGCTGAGCTTCCAAAATTTTATAATAATTGTAATAATTACTTACCTATCTATAACTTTCAATTTTCAATGATTGTACTTATCTGGGTCTATGGTCCAGTATATGATTGCAAACAAATTGTGTTTCATTATAGGATTTACCCCTCTCGTGGTAGTACCGAGTCAGCCAGTGGAAGTATTTCCGGCTAATATTATGATAGGCAAAATGTTTATCTTAGTGTTTTCTGGATACGTGCCATACTTACACTATTGCTTTTGAACGATAATCAAACCTGATTATTTGTCAACAGTGATTTATGTTTGTGGCGACTTGTTAAGTAGTGGCTGATGGATGGTGTGAACCATGGCTTTTTACACTTGAGCAGTCTTGTGTAAACTGACATACTCATATCCGTTTAGGTCAATGCTATCCAGGGACTTCGACTAGATGGATCCTTGTGAGCATCTAGTGTTCGTACTCACCCGGCCTTAAATTCGTATTTTGTAATGCCATTAATTCAGAATTCGTGGTAGAACAAGATATGATAACTGTCCTCTTGTGTTTCAAAATATTGCAACCATATATTCGACAGATATACCTATGATTTTTGATACATTGTATGATTTGGGAAACTCTAGCAGCGGTAATGGTTAATGGTTTTGACTTGCCTTTTCATAAACCTTACCCTGTCCTTGTGAGTATACCTGATTGATTACATTAATATTTAACATATTGATAAAGTTCAATGTTATTGCAACTTGATCTATTCATCCGGTTTCACCGATGCTTACTCAAAATATTGTGTTCTATGTGTCTACGCATAGATTTCATATAATACATCACTCTACATCATTTTTCTCATCTTGGATGACTAAACTATGTGAGACTGGTTCTTCCTAGTTTGTAGCGGTTCGCATTTCGAAGTACTTATGTTTAGTTTGTGAGGCTCACTATATGAGAAGAGACTACATAATGGAAAAGATTGTGGATTTGTTACCCAGTCATTCAAGTGGGAGCTTATACATTATACCTGCCTTGTCTGCTTGCAGCTAGGCAATTTCACTATAATATTAATTGCTAGTATGTCCTCTATATGGCTTACTAGTGAATACTTCACTTTTGATCTGTGCGTGTTACATGGAGACGTAGTGTTTGGGCGAGCATCGATGGGATAGGAAGAATTTCTTCCAAACTTACTTACTTATGGAATCGGGTTTTACTCTCTCCATCATTATCTTGTCCTTGTTTGGTGTGGTTTTAGGACGGGTCTGAAGGGGTGGTTGGAGCGGACCCCCGGGGCCCGTCAGGGCCCCGGTTACTTCCTTCCTTTATCCTGTCCCTATCCTATTCCTATAAGTATTCCCAGTTGCACACTTTACAACATACACATACACGTATAAACTATAGTTTTATGGTTAGGAATAAACTATATATCTCAATTGCAGATAATTCTTAGGTTAAACACAGTATTCACCTTGTTAGACTTATAGCTGCGCCTCAGACATACCACATCTTAAAGAAGTTTGGATTACTAAAACAAAAAAAAAAATTACACAACGTAGGAATCCTAACCATTCTAGACGATCACTACTTAAATTTGGCCAAATAAAATAATACTTCCATAATTATAGTTCCAACTTATAATATTATAAGGAAGGTATTTAATTTAAATATTTCAGTATTTAGATTATAAAAGTATTTCCTAAAGCATTGTTTTAAAGATTTTAACAGACTTGCAAGGGAAATATAAAAAGTCTCCAGAAGGAACTTTTACCTTGGTGTGTAAAGGATCACCACCAATAATTATTATTTAAATAATAATTTTATAAAAATAGAGAGTAAAGTAAGTTTAACAAAAAGGGGGGGGGATGTTACAATTGGTGCCATGACAGCAGGATGTGGTTTTACAAATGTCTGAGGTGAGCATATGTGTTCAGGGGCGTTTACTGTGTGTTATTTGCAAACAGAGGTATTTTATTTCTATAAAAAATAAAAACAAACTATTTTCTATCTATTTTCAAAAGGTTGACTGGTAGAGATTGCTTTTAGTATTAAGTCCGCCTTGTAACTTACCTTGTGTATTTTGTACAATAAAGTTCAATTAATAAAAAATCAAAAAATACCTTTGTTTGTTGAAAATGTTAGCATGGACTAGGAATATTTAAACGCCTAGGGGCGCACATACCTATCCTATTTTATTCATTTATGATCACTTAGATACACTCACACACTATATTTTTATAAATTTGGTTGCACTTTTATAAAAAGACAGGGAAATATGCAAATAAATAAACATTGTATGATTAGGTTATTTGCTGCGCTTTTATTTAATTTCAATCCTAAGATTTACCTTTCTTTTGATTACACTAGCGCTGTGGTTAGTATATTCGGTTATCACTTAGCGTTTTCAATAGTTCAAATAGATTAGTTTTGCGTTTTATTGAGTAGCTTCTTCTTGCTTTATCTTCTATTGTGTTTGGCAAAATGCAGTAATATTTCAACCCATGCGTTGTTATAAATTGTCATGAACATGCTGGCGGAGTAGGCTGAAAAGAAATAAAACAAAATAGTAGCGTATAAGCGTGCAGACAAACAAAAAATGCGGTGTCAACAATCGTTACGACCTTGTTCGAAATATGTACAGAAGTGTGCAGGAAAATCAGTAGTAGAGAAACAAACATAGATATATGCAAACTTATTGCATTGCATAGTATTTTACCTTTAGAGAATCCAATTTCCAACAATAAATTACAATTTGCTGTGATTAAAGTAAACTCAAACGACAAACTCGCGTATTTACGTTAATTATGTAGTTGTTATCGTTTCAATCGTAGGTATCCGGTTGATAGAATCGAATTGTCGTGAAATACTATTGCTACATCATAACATTGAGAAATTGAAAAATAAACGACGTAATTAATCACTCTTCGATTTAATTAATCACCCTTCGATTTATGACCAATATTATTATGCTTTGGTGTTACCAGTAGTAAAGTGAGATAAGCCGTAGAAATTTTGAAATTCAGTTAAATTTATTTTACTTTTAGTAATGAAGAATTCGTTGTACGTTGTATTATTATTGATGTTGTGATAAATATAATTCTGACTCAATTTACTTTAAAGTGATTTAATTTTACGAAAGGTCTACATTTGTAAAATGTTTACATGGAAAATAACATTTTGTGATCAGGGTTTAAGCATTATTTATTTGTTGGTTATACTAGTGTTTGTAGGCTCTAGGTAACTAAATTCATATTGATGCATTCGTTCTTATGTATACGTAAAATTACCGAAATTATCCGAAATTGACATTAGGCTGGCCACAATATGAACGTAATGTCAAGCGTGTACTGTTTTTTGTTGTTGTAATCATAATAGCTCTGGCTACAAGCGGCATGCTTTACAATACCACGTCAAGTTAAAATAGATTTTGACCAGGAATTCTCACGGGGGCGTCCCGGAGTATTCTATCTGAGTGTCATCATCATCACAGACTGATTTATGGTTTCTGAGTGTGAGTACATAGGGAGCGCTATGTTGAGGTTTAGCTCCACCTTAAACCTTAAAAATAGCGGTTTTGTGAAATAGGAAAATCTAATCTATTAACCTGTTTATAGTTTTTCTTATCTTTCAATTGTAATACATACAAAATGCAAGTCGGAATTTGCCCGCGACGCGACATAGGTAGGTCTGTGTATCTTGTGGCTTCGTTCAAACCGATTTATTTGAATTTTGAAGCGTTCTCAGTTAAATAGGAATGTTAGGGGCTGTAAAAAAAAAAAAAAATAATAATAAAAAATAAAAAAAAACCAAAATCCACCATTAACCTATATTATGTAAACCAATTTCGAGCAGTGCTTTGTAAAAAATAATAATAATAGTATTTTCTTTTCCACGCCTGGCTCACCATAGTAGTTCAGAATCGATACCCGGAATCCATCAGACTTTTGCGTTTTAATTAGAAAAAAAAATCGACTCGGGATTTTTTGAAGGTACTTAGCTAATGGTTTGTAAAATCTAGTTTGAAGTGTATCTAGTTCTATAGGGTTTCTTATATTATAATGTTTAGGTTATGTAAAAATGTGTCTCGAACGATCTAGCGGAATTATAAAGAACTACATTAACTTATCATTTAAGCACTCGCAATCGCTAACTCGGTATGATGCGCGAAAATAGATTAATTAATTACCGAATCATTCCACATATGTCATTCTAGTAACTAAATCGAAATTAACATGAAAAAAAGGGGTGAATTTATCTTTAGGGGTATATCTTTTTTATTTTATTTATTTAGACTATTGAATAAGTGGCTGTGCATGCGTGCATGTATGTGTGGGTGCGATCTTGTGATGAGAATCATGTAATTTAATTAAAAAAGTTTGACAATGTGATACTTAGATGTTATTTAATAATGTTGGTGTGAATGGATCGCTCACGTTCGTGGGTCACTCAAGTATAGTAGGGGCGCGGTGTTATAATATAGCTTTATGTAGGTTTTCTGTATTAGATATCTAGGTAAAATGCGCCGGTATTAAAAAAAAATAATATTCAAGGTTCTTATTTTAACTAATAAAATGTTTCAATTACGTCATAAAAAAAGGGTTAATAACTAGGTTCTCCAATAATCTCATCTATCAGAATAGATTATTATATAGTAAGAGTGTGATAAATAGTATGAAAGTATTATGTATAAAATGACTGATTCTATTATTCGTGCTATTTTATGATTACATATAGGTAGGTCGGTCATTTCTGGGGGTAGAAGGATAGGTAAATAGGAGATAAAAAAGCATCAGAATAATAAAAAAAAATTAAAAAAAAAATGTATACGGCAATAATTATATTTTGATTTTTCTTGTTAGTAATTTATAAATACGGTAAACTTCTTTATAAATTAAGGGGCGATTGTAACAAACCAAACTATAATATTGCCTTATTTCTATAGTTTATAAGGAAAACAGCATATATTTTTATATTATCCATTACAACAATTCCAAAGTTCATGAAAAACGACATTAAGTTACTTAGATAGGTTGCTAGGTATGCTATTCGACCATAGATGGGAAATGTGACGCTATGATATAAATGTTGTAAAAATATTCAAGTTCAATGTAAATCACTACTTGCACTGACCAATGTTTTAAGGGTTTCGTAAATTATAAAAAAAAACGTTGACACGTGTTATCGATATGTTAGGTCTTCAACAAAAGGAGCAGCAGTTAAAATAACAAAATGTGGCCATAGTAAAGCAATAATAAATAACAGAATTCGTGACACTAACGGCTTTCCAAGGGCTTTTCTCAAATTACGAGTGAATAGGATAGTTTCAAGGACCCAAACTTGACATGTGCAAACTACTTATAAACTTACAAAAAATTCTTGGAATTCGGTAAAGTACGGTGGAGAAACAAAGATTCATAAGAAACAAATAAGGAACGAAGGCGGAGAGGCGAGCGGGCTCGGGATTCGGAGTGTTGACACCGTCCTGAACGGTCATAATATTCTTGAGAATAATTATATTTGAATTAACCGCGGAAGTCAGTGGTTTAGTACTTAAGTATACTGTGAAAGTGAGTAGGTAGTGACGAAGTTCTGGGTTGAGTAAGCTGCTCCCAATAGTTCGGTGAGTTTTATTTACAAATTTTACTATATTATGCAAATGACTGACAGACATAACATGAATTGGATTGAATATGTTTTAATGGTTTGCCTGTTGTTAATACTGGCTTCACTAGGACGGACTCTGCTAACAGATGTTGACCAAGATTAGGCAGTTAGGGTTAGCTAGGTACTACACAATATCATAGACACTGATTCAAAATACATGGCGCTATAAAAGAATAAAAAGAAAATACAGGGAACAGTGAAAATTCAATTTATTTTCTCCTCGTTGGATAATAGGCTTAAAGCTTAACTAATAACACTAGTGGTCTAACGTACAAGCAAAAGCATAGAAGTTTAACTTGAAATATTAATAAAAAAGGGGTCTCATAACCAGATATCATTCAGACACGTCACACTTCTTCAAAAATCCTATTAAATCCTTAGTTAATCCGGTTTTCCTTCTCTTCTATGATTTTAGTAATAAGGTAGACAATTTTGATCATTATTTGTTTAGCATCCACAGTGTAGGATTGGAACTCTTCTGAAATAGATTATATCATCTGTTAATGTATTGAAATATTACAATCTGTATCCTTGTTAAAATTACAACCTGGAATTGTGTGCCTGTGATAGAATCTCATCATAATTAATGACTCTTATATAGCTACATTAGAATTAACTAGATCCACAACTGAATCTTTTATGAGTACTGTAGGAAAATTTTCTACATACTTAATAATTTTATAAATAAGGCCTTGTAAGTTGTTCTTGCTATAATTATGGCAATATTTACAGTGCTCCCACTATAGTTATAGATAATTGATTCAATTTAACTGAATACATTGATAGTAGAGTTAATAATTGGAAAATGATCAATGTGGGAAAATTTGCTTTGAGTTTAATGTTACTAGATTATCATGAAAAAGGCAAAAACATTATCAAACTCTTACCTAGGAGCAGTGTGGACAATTTTAGAAGTAGGTATTGTAACCAGGAAACAAGTTATAATTATATTTTGAGTATTAGTGTTATCATATGTTCAATGGATACCTATAGGTAATTAGGTTAACTTCAGCCACTTAGGGTACCTGAAACATAATAAGATGTTTTACCTATTAACGGTGTCTAGGTTATACACAAGAAGGACACGGTTCTTGAAAAGTCAACTTTTAATCCGAGGAATATAAAATTTAAAATATAGGTACAATTATTAGTGGAATGCATTGATTATAATTACCTTGACATAAGTATTGTTGATTGAATTATATTAATAATAGGTTGTATTTGTGCTTGTTATTCTCAAGTTGCTCCAAAATACAACTTTGTATCTCACGTGCGATTGTTTTGGATAACAGTTTTATAGAACATAATGTCAAGTGACTTTTGTTTTCTTTACTTATCTAACGAGAACAGAGTGGGTGAATCTATGGTTTATAGGTACCATTTTCACCGTTCCTTGCTAAATCGTTAAATCAAATAAACTAATATTTGATGAGATAAGATTTCGTTGTGGCTACCAATTTTTAAGCTGTATTATTTATACGGCTCGTATCGTAATGTGCGTATAATAATAAGTGTGTCGTTATTTTTCTTTTCAGAGATATATTTTTTTCTTTTGTTAGTTAGGCTGTATAAACAAATTCCAAGACAAATTTCTACATAAATAGAAAACTAAAATTTAAATTTCCTTTCATTAAGATAGGTTATTCTAATTTAATCAAACAGTTAGTCGTCAAGAGGCGACTTAGACAGATCATGACGACGACTATAAAAAAAATACGAACGCGATAGGACAGCCACTCGTAATTCTGTTAATAGTGTGGATTACTGTGGATAAAATTGTAGGAACGATAGGACGTAGCTGGTCGAAGTATATACCTAGTCGTAGTATAGGTTAGGAGGACACTGTCTAGGAGATGTCTAGGTTTTACACTAGGTACTTACCTACCTACCTATTATTCTAGAGAAAATTGTGCACTGCATACAAAAATTCGTTTAAATATTATTTTATGTGTTATGTGAATGGCGTAGTGTTTTGCTCCATTGAATAAGACTCTACAACAGTAGTACTTGTTGTGCACTATTTGTTAAAGTAACTATTAAGCTGGGAGAGAGGAGTTCAATGTGTCCAATTGAGCATGACATTGTCCATTCAATCAATATTTAGCAGTCACATGTAACTTACCATACTCATTATATTTATTATTATAAATTATTTGTATTTAAGCATTATTGTTCTTCGCAATTCATATACACTCATTACAAACATTTACAATACCCAATATACCTACAGATTATTGTGTAGTTCTGAATGGACTCAGAGTAAGCTTTCCAGCGAGTTGAGGAAGTTCAGAGCGAGGTAATTTTGTGAGGAATGGTAGTTTCTGTAAGGTAATGTCTGGCCTTAGTTCTGGTTGGCATTAGTTTGCAGGAATGAGGTAATGCTGAGCTTCCAAAATTTTATAATAATTGTAATAATTACTTACCTATCTATAACTTTCAATTTTCAATGATTGTACTTATCTGGGTCTATGGTCCAGTATATGATTGCAAACAAATTGTGTTTCATTATAGGATTTACCCCTCTCGTGGTAGTACCGAGTCAGCCAGTGGAAGTATTTCCGGCTAATATTATGATAGGCAAAATGTTTATCTTAGTGTTTTCTGGATACGTGCCATACTTACACTATTGCTTTTGAACGATAATCAAACCTGATTATTTGTCAACAGTGATTTATGTTTGTGGCGACTTGTTAAGTAGTGGCTGATGGATGGTGTGAACCATGGCTTTTTACACTTGAGCAGTCTTGTGTAAACTGACATACTCATATCCGTTTAGGTCAATGCTATCCAGGGACTTCGACTAGATGGATCCTTGTGAGCATCTAGTGTTCGTACTCACCCGGCCTTAAATTCGTATTTTGTAATGCCATTAATTCAGAATTCGTGGTAGAACAAGATATGATAACTGTCCTCTTGTGTTTCAAAATATTGCAACCATATATTCGACAGATATACCTATGATTTTTGATACATTGTATGATTTGGGAAACTCTAGCAGCGGTAATGGTTAATGGTTTTGACTTGCCTTTTCATAAACCTTACCCTGTCCTTGTGAGTATACCTGATTGATTACATTAATATTTAACATATTGATAAAGTTCAATGTTATTGCAACTTGATCTATTCATCCGGTTTCACCGATGCTTACTCAAAATATTGTGTTCTATGTGTCTACGCATAGATTTCATATAATACATCACTCTACATCATTTTTCTCATCTTGGATGACTAAACTATGTGAGACTGGTTCTTCCTAGTTTGTAGCGGTTCGCATTTCGAAGTACTTATGTTTAGTTTGTGAGGCTCACTATATGAGAAGAGACTACATAATGGAAAAGATTGTGGATTTGTTACCCAGTCATTCAAGTGGGAGCTTATACATTATACCTGCCTTGTCTGCTTGCAGCTAGGCAATTTCACTATAATATTAATTGCTAGTATGTCCTCTATATGGCTTACTAGTGAATACTTCACTTTTGATCTGTGCGTGTTACATGGAGACGTAGTGTTTGGGCGAGCATCGATGGGATAGGAAGAATTTCTTCCAAACTTACTTACTTATGGAATCGGGTTTTACTCTCTCCATCATTATCTTGTCCTTGTTTGGTGTGGTTTTAGGACGGGTCTGAAGGGGTGGTTGGAGCGGACCCCCGGGGCCCGTCAGGGCCCCGGTTACTTCCTTCCTTTATCCTGTCCCTATCCTATTCCTATAAGTATTCCCAGTTGCACACTTTACAACATACACATACACGTATAAACTATAGTTTTATGGTTAGGAATAAACTATATATCTCAATTGCAGATAATTCTTAGGTTAAACACAGTATTCACCTTGTTAGACTTATAGCTGCGCCTCAGACATACCACATCTTAAAGAAGTTTGGATTACTAAAACAAAAAAAAAAATTACACAACGTAGGAATCCTAACCATTCTAGACGATCACTACTTAAATTTGGCCAAATAAAATAATACTTCCATAATTATAGTTCCAACTTATAATATTATAAGGAAGGTATTTAATTTAAATATTTCAGTATTTAGATTATAAAAGTATTTCCTAAAGCATTGTTTTAAAGATTTTAACAGACTTGCAAGGGAAATATAAAAAGTCTCCAGAAGGAACTTTTACCTTGGTGTGTAAAGGATCACCACCAATAATTATTATTTAAATAATAATTTTATAAAAATAGAGAGTAAAGTAAGTTTAACAAAAAGGGGGGGGGATGTTACATATTCCATCAGGACCGCTGGCCTTATTCACATCCAAACTAAGCAATACTCTTTTTACCTCTTTACAGTGAATTGAGATATGTGGCATGGAGCTGCCACAGTGAGGTAGAGATGGTGGAACTGCAGAGCTTGTGTCAAGATGTGAATTGCTCGCGAACAAAGACGCAAATAAATTTGCTTTGTCTGATGCGGAGTGAGCCAGCGACCCGTCTGGTCGCAACATCGGAGGCAAAGTGGGACGGCAGAAGTTAGATTCGACCAACTTGGACAGGGACCAAAACTGCTTACTACCAGAAGGGTAAGATGATAGTTTGGACCCTATGTGGCTAACGTGGTCGAAACGTGCCTTGCGGGACATTCTTTTGCTTGCCTTAGCTGCAGAATTAAAGGCCTTTTTCCTCGCACGAACCCTCCGAGGCCCCCATTTTTGGTCGCGGGCTTTTACCCAGGCTTGGTAAGCAAACTCTTTACGCGCTTCAGCGCGTGCACAGTCTGCATTAAACCAAGGTCGGGCACAGTGACCGAGCGGGATGTCGGAGAACGGAATAAAATATTCCATTCCCTGCCGTATCACGTTCACGACCTCATCGGCAGAGCTTGAGGGGTCATTCGAAGAAAAACACACTTGCTGCCAAGGATAAGACGCAAAGAAATGCCGCATTTCGTCCCAATCTGCTGACTCGTATCGCCATACTCGCCTCGTGCCCCTGTGACCGACATCTGGAGGTGAGCAGACCGATACGGATTTAACCACACTATGATCTGAAGAGCCCAACGGGGCTGAGACCGAAACGGAGTGTCTATGAGGGTTAGTTGTCAGCAACAGGTCTAGGCAGTTGGGCGTATGGCCATCAATGTCTGGTACTCGCGTTGCTTCGTTTACCAGCTGGGTGAGATCAAGCGATATAGCAAACTTTCGCGTCTCACGACCAGCGTGGTTAGTTTCCTTGAACGGGAACAACCATTCACGATGGTGGGCGTTAAAGTCCCCAAGGAAAATAAGCTCCGCTGCGTTGTACGTTTGCATAGCCTGATCTGCCGTCTCAGTTAGATATTCAATAAGCCTGGACGTCTCCTGGTTACCGCTGTGCGAACGATATACACCGATGTAGAGATATTTCTCCATTCCAGTGTCTACCAACAGCCACAAAGCGGAGAAGCCTGGTTTTTCAAAGCCACGGAGACGCTTATAGCAGACGTCATCGCGCACGTACACACAGACCCCAGCCCACTTCTTGAACTTATGCTCAAGAGTGTAACCTGGGTAGTTGAGGTACGACACGTCCGACGGGGTTGCTATCTGCGTCTCCGTTAAAAAGAACAGGTTTGGCTTGTCGGTTTCAAGGTGGTGGTGGACCGAATCGAGGTTGGAGTGCAGGCCTCGGATGTTTGTGAGGTGCACTTTGACTGGGAGGAAGTGCAGCCGTTGTTTAACCTTTCTCTTATTGCGACTTTTCATTTTGTGTGGAGTGATGTTGGGGAGATAGTTTTGACGATCGAGGCGCCGCTCAGTAAACAAACTGGAGAGCTACAACTCTATTGACGCTTGGGAAACTCAATCTGGAGACTGCGGGGACGCCCGAACCCCCCCGAGAATGTCCACCGGGTCCTCCCGTCCAGTCGCCAACTGGCACGGTGGCGCATTCCGGGATTTTTCGCAAGTTGGCGGGGCAGCCTTTTGCACGTGGCTAGCGCACTACTTGGGCCCCCTACTAACTGCGGTCGGCCAACGGCAAGACCGTGCTTCGGATCCCGCTAGTCTGCAAACTGAGTCTCCTGGTACGATATCGCTGAAGATCCAGCACCGTTCTTTTAAGCAACGCAACTGACCGCCGACTATTTCCCAGTGGCACTGGTTCTCCCGTACTCCGACGGAACGCAATAAATTGCTTGGCGCCGGTTTTTAACAGGAGGGTGGTAGCTGAACCAGGCGGCTTCATAGGAAGCCTACCACCGCGGAGGGATCTCTCAGCCGACAAAGTGTGTCGTTGCCCGGGGTGGACCACTTGGAGGTGGATCCCATACCAACCCCAAAAACCTTGATCCCTTGACCTTGACCTTGACCACGTTTAACTGCCATAAGTCATCACTGGCAATACACACACGATGGGTAGGGTAGGTGTATTCGAAAACTAGTGTAGGAGATGGGCTGGCAATCTGTCACTATTGTTTCCGAACCACATCTTAGAGATTTATTCCCCGTTCACCCCAAAGGTTCACCCCACATTGCATGGTTTTCCCGGTTCGCCCCATATCAATGTTAAATAAAAAAGTACTGCCAATAAATAAATAAAGTCTATACTTGGGATATAGAAAAGTATTCGTTTTTTAATTACCGTTTTCAACCCACAAACGAAATTAGTCAAATAATGAACCAAAACACCAGGACAGCATAACCAACCAGGAGTTATTATACTTAAAAAGCTACTGCCACTAACACATTTAAAAAAAAATCTATATTTAAAATCAGCACTTCTCAATACCTCTAAAATAACTACCCTGGTACTTTAAACAAAAATATTTTTTTAATTTATTAACTATTCAAAATATAAGTAATTGAACATAAGATAATAATAAAAGTAAGTAAGTAATTAATTGATTGATGTTACATACATATTATTTCAAATAATACGAAGCCTTGTTTCCTGATTGTACCTACGAAAAAGTAAGTTGGCAATAAGATGTGGGGCGAAACGGTCATATGAAATGGGGCGAACCAAGAATAAAATATTATTATTTTTAATAATTTCTGTTTTGGGGCGAAGGGGGCTTACTTTTTAGGGCGAATCGAGATATTTTTATGCGGGGCGAAACTTAGTGGGGCGAATGGGGAACAAATCGACCCAACCAATGCCAAATAGTTGAGAGATTGCGGCTTTGAGAGTGAAGTTTATACATTTCATTGTCAATCTGTACCTTATATGCAGTGTCAAGTGTCCGCAAGCGATTCATGGCGTGAGAGTCAGTATGTCATGAAGGTTCTGACAATGTCTGTAAACGTAATAAACCAAGATCCCAGGGCCGCCAGTTTCTTCTTACTTTTTTCTCATAAACCAAATGTATGGGATTAAGTAGTGTATGTACTTTGAGTGTATGCGTACCCGCTAGTTTGTGCCGTGGGCCACAGGTCAATGGCTAAAGATAAGTGAAAATAGTACTAACTTTTCTTAGAGTCTCAAAATTGATTTTTACGCATCTTTTAGAGAATTTAGTTAAACATTAATAATCCATACTACCAGATACTTTACGACAGCGGTTACTTTTACCAGACGCCCTAATAAAATATTTGAGTTTGCTTAAAGTTTCAAGCTGGTTTTTTATTTCAATTATTTGACCTATTGAAATACTCTTTGTGAGCAGCCAGACCTTTCGGATGGGCCAAACATTCTTCCAGACACTCGGGGACGGTGTGCCCGTGCTCCGGGCCCAGGCCCTTATAGTGACTCTTTATGTGTGTCTGCTCTTGCTCTAAAACGTCAATGTTTGCGTGCGAAAAATGGCGGTTTGTTCTGAGTGGTCTCTCTGCTGACGCCCGCCGCCACCGTACGTACTTTGTGTTTATTTTAGTTCAACTTCTCGGTTGACATGTTGAATTGGCTCGTTCCTGGGCTTGCAGGAAATGTGTCGAGGTCAAAGTTAGGGAGGCGATTGCTTTGAAGGGAATTATTATCAGAGTTGGTGAAAGTTTTAATATACTTATTTATAAGTGTGATATTTTATTTTTACATACATACATACATACACTTTTAAATATATTGCACTACTAGTGTCCGCCCGCGGTTTCAGCTGTGTAAATGTATCATAATAATATGTATTAATGCAGGCTATAAACTACACCCGTGCCTGATTTCATCTAGGTAAATCCGTTCAAGCATTATAATATTCAAACGTTAGACGTTCAGCCGTAATTGTGAACATGCATAAAATATACTACGCGACGAATGAATCTCGTTTTAAGAACCTCCTCCTTTGTTCACAAACTGTTACACAAACTGTTACACCTGTTGCACAAGGTGTTACAGGAATACAAACTACTATGTATTCCTTTGACTTTACTAAAGTAAATAAGAGCTCACGATCCAATACCTTGTCAACACAAGTCCCTCAATCATCACCGAAAGGCTTAAACCTCATTAAACGTAACTAGCTTCTTAGAACAAAGATACATCTCAGCCAGGTGGGACCGACCCGTCCCAAGTCACAGATTATGTAATACTATACAAGTTCGCGTGTCAAGCTGAGCCGGGTCGCTTAATTAAGACGACACGCTGTCACCTCACTTACATTTGCTTACAGTGTGCTTACAGGTGAACACGCTTATTGTGCCTGAGCGAGGAGCGCGCTAAGAGGTACTACCCCATAAACCTTCGAGTAAATAGATTTATAGAACATATGATACATTTTAAATAGAAAAATATTGGAAAAAATAAGAATTCGGATATCAAGAGCAGGAAAATAGTAAGTATTCGAAAATATTTTTGCAGTGAAAACTTCTTTAGCGGCTTTGTGCACATCAGAGTTTAACATTTTTGGGACGGGTAAAAAATGTTAATGTCGCTTCAGGACACGTGACCTGATCGAAAATTCGTAAGACAGAGGAGAGTAGACGGCCGGGGCGCGGCGTAGGAGAGGAAGTAATATCCCCCTCTCTTTCTACCGCGCGGAGAAAATGTGCAACCCGTTGTATTTTAGAGTTCCGTACCTCAAAAGGAAAAAACGGAACCCTTATGGGATCACTTCGTTGCCCGTCCGTCCGTCCGTCAAGACCGTTTTTCTCAGGAAAGCGTGGAGGTATCAAACTGAAATTTATATCTAATACTTAGGTCTACTGTCCCTTGGAGCTGCAAAAAAATCAAACTTCTAAGCCAAAGCAATCAAAAGATACAGCCGTTTATGCCGCAAATGTCTGCAAATTTTCGAAACTCTCACGGGAATCAAAACCTACAGGGTACTCCCGTGAACTTAAAATCTTGAAATTTGGTACGAAGTAACGTCTTATAGTACAGATAAAGGAAAAATTGCGAAAACCGTACATTTTTAGTTACATCATATAATAAAAAATATTTTTGAAAATTTTAAATTTCATTTTGCAATAAAAATACCATAACTATAACTCGATTGTCGTGATGGGTGAACTTTTACTTATATACCTACAGGTTTGTACGGAACCCTCGGTGCGCGAGTCCGACTCGCACTTGGCCGGTTTTTTTATGGCAATTGTTTCTGTTCCTCATATGAAACACTCTAAGATACCAACTGAAGCAAGAGCACATCATTTTTTCGTTTTTTTTTTTAATGTCAGAAATCGCGAAAAACTTTAGTCATCTGCTTCTTCTTTTTCATACAAGAGCCCGTATTTCCCAGTTTCCTTAACTTGACGACTTTTCACCCTCCGAACGCAAAGTAGGCGCATACTTTGCGTTCGGAGGGTGATAGGCCGGAGCACCCCAGCATTCCCAGCTTAAGGTGGTACGACTTCCATACAAACAAACATTGCACAATTTTATTATTGGTTCATCATACCTTAATAATTAATAAATACATGCGCAACTAACTCGTTTCAGTTATTTGTTTGCGCGAAATAATAAAAAAATGTACTTTCATACATAAATCACGAATAAACTAATACCTTGTAATATCAATAAGTCTACGTATGTGTGTGTGACTCATCGCATTTATATACCTCATGTATGAAAGTACATTTTTTTTATTATTTCGCGCAAACAAATAACTGAAACGAGTTAGTTGCGCATGTTTTTATTAATTATTAAGGTATGATGAACCAATAATTGTGCAATGTTTGTTTGTATGGAAGTCGTACCACCTTAACCAAGGAATGCTCTAAACGACTTCATACCGGAAACGGAAAAATCGTCCGAATAACGCGATCTGTCTGTAGTAGTAGTCCTCCAGTTTCTCGATGTGCTACTTTCCTTCATCTCCGGGCCGTACATAAGACTAACGAAGTCAACCTTAGTGCTGGTATGGACCCGAACAATGATGCTGCTAATTATTCTAATTCGCTAAGTTTAAGCACCCAAGCATTGTTTTGTTCAGCTTTGCACATTTGTATTTTGTTTAGGCTAATGTTGTTTTTGATTAAAAATTTGACTTAAAAACCTTTGATTAATGATACATTTATATTATTATTGTGATTTGATCATATAGATAATTTTTAGAGTTCCGTACCAAGATGGTAAAAAGAAACTCTTATGGTGCGACTCAGTCTGTATGTCTGTCACAGCTGGATATCTCAAGAACTTCTAATGCTATGAACTAGGGCATGTGGGGTCTCATATGAAAGAGCGCTGCTTGCACATTCTTAAACATTTTTTTTTTGTTTTTAGGCCGCATTGTTATCGATGAAAATTAAAATACCCCCTCCCCCTTCATCTCCGATGTTTACATAGAGAAAAATCTGAAATAATTCTATGTGATAGAATTGTATGTAAAGATTACAGGAAAAATAAAACAATATCTCTAAATAGCATACTTTTAAGAAATCATAAAAAAGTGATTTTATACTGTGTTTGTCGGATTACCGGGGACCCCCCGGTAAAGACAAACATTTTGCAGGGCAGTGTCGGACTATCGAATTTGTCGGATTATAGAGTACTGCCTAAGACCCCCTATAGTCCGGAAATGTTTACAAGAGAGTACCTTGTAATCCGACAAATTACAGATACAATGATAAGATTCTATATGTTATATGTATATATTTACTCTGAAGTACAAATCATACTTCATTATGTATATCAAATTTAGTAAATCAAACAACAAAATAGAGTGTACATAATAAATAATAGACCATGTCGGATTACAGGGGCCGGATTACCGGGGGTCCACTGTATTTGCTTTGGGTTTGTATGTCGATGTATGGGGATAACATATTATGATGGTACGGAACCCTCGGTGCGCGAGCCCGAATCGCTCTTGGCCGGTTTTTGATTAGTGATTGAGCCTCAGGACCAGCATGGGAAGCCATGCTGATAGCGAAAGCGCAATATAGAATTCGCCACGTACCAGCTTCCCAATGCAAATAGTTAGAGCCTATCAACGTTTCCGAATGTTCAACATGTTGTAACATGTTCGAATACCAAATGTGACTGGCATCGTCGTCGAAGTAATCGGTGCTTTGGAAAGACAGCTACATATACTTATTTAAAGAAAAAGTCGTGTTTACTAGAAAGACTGAAAAGTTAAAATTAGGTACTCAAAATTCAAAGCAACTTGAACTATATATTTTTTAATTTAGAATTGAGCCTGAGTGCTTGAGTCTTTACAAGTCAAACTCATGTATAATAAAAGTTGTAGATAGGTAGTGCACACTTTAGTAAAGTAAAACGCGAGACATAAAAGCCCCGACCTGTCTGAGTGACATTTGATCTCGTTATCTTGGCACGGTCGAGTGCCGATGGTCGTTATGACATGTCGTGGCCTGTCGAGTGTCCTTGCGACAGGTCTCAATGAGGTGCGAGGTTAAACTTATAAGTAAGTACTTAGTTCTAGGTTTTAGGTGCTGAAATTATTATTTCAGCTTAATTACTACAACTAAAAATCAAGCAGAGATTATCGTCGACTGTGCAAATACGAATCCTCAAATATTTCGGACACGTTGTTCGAAACAAACAATCCATGGAACGACTCGTTGTCCAGGGGCAGGTAGAGGGCAAGCGGTCACGCGGTCGATCACCTACGCGTTGGACAGACCTCATTAAAGCTGCGACACAAACCTCCATAGTCCAGAGTTCCCGAGACGCTGAAAACCGCAACAAGTGGAGACGCATCGCGGGGGCTGCTTTGGCCAATGAAGCAACGTCATCAACCACGACCACTCTGCCAAGAGTGAACGACTGAGGAGGAGGAATTACTACAAAATTTTTTTTACATACCATCGAAATATACGAAAAGAACGCATCTAATTGTATGAGAACCTAGCGTGTCGAATTTTTCGTACCTACGATGTGGAAATGTTATTGACGAGCTCTTGCAAGTAAGCACTGGAAAATTAACCAATTTCGTTTCTGAGTGGCAAGTGTTTTCATGGCAATGGTCTCAAGCGGACGTATTAAGGTCGGAAAACTTTTACCGTCTATTTAGATATATTAGATATGTGCTTTTTTTCTATTTCTATAATAGCGGCGCTTTTTCACTGCGAAATGTCATGGAGAGCTCACATTGACTTAACTTTGTATATCTAAAAACGTAATGTTGGACGCTGCAACCCACGAATAGTTGGTAAGTATTGAAGCGGAAAACCCAATTTGCCTATCTGATATTGTTTTCACAATAAAATATAGATTGAATCCCGCACTTTTTTGTATTATTTACGGTAAATAACAGTAATAGTAAAATGTATCGATTAATCAACTGGCAGCCTCTTTGTCAGACCAACCATGCCATTGGGCTAGTCAAGTCTAATAATAAGGTACCTATGATTTTAAGGTTTTTATAGTCAAACTTACTGTTGCCCGCGACTTCGTCCGCGTCAATTTCTGTTATTATGATCGCAAAACTCTTTGGCAAATAATTGGCAATAATGCATTTATTTCGACCAAATTTGATTACCATAAATAAGTCAATCTTAAAAGATAGACATATACTGCCTCGGACATTTTTTTAGATTATTTAATGAGTAATAATTCTTTCATACATATTTTTTGGGTAACTTAAACCGTTTACGCAGCGCACGCAACGGAAGCCCTCAAATATGGATAATTTTCCCCGTTTTTACAAAATTTCCACTGATGCTTCGCTCCTATTGGTCGCAGCGTAATGTTATATAGCTTAAAGCCTTCCTCGATAAATGGACTATCCAACACAAACATAATTATTAAATTCGAACCAGTACTTGCTGAGATTAGCGCGTTCAAACAAACAAATTCTTCAGCTTTATAATATTAAGTATAGATTTCAAATTTTCTTTATTGTATGGCACAGAAATATTAGTACAGAGAAAGAAAAGCACAATAGCAACATGTGGCGTCCTGTAAGGACACAGCAATGTTACATAACACAACACTTAGTAAATTTAAGTACATTACATTATTATTAGGTTACTTGAATTTATTTTTAAAATATTCTATTATGCTATAAAACCAACTGCATATTAAAAATAAAATTACTCTATAATGAATAACGTAAGGTCATCTATGTTTTTTATGTAGTTCGGCAAGTGATTATAATATTTTTATAACCATATAGTGGGGGCTCGATGTCACTGTAGATTAGAAAAAGGTAATAACAACTGATTTTTATTGTGATCATTTCTTTAGATTACAGTAGCTGGTGCAAGCATGAACAAATTTTTGCTTTTC
Organism: Chrysoteuchia culmella; assembly: GCA_910589605.1. Taxonomy (NCBI): domain Eukaryota; kingdom Metazoa; phylum Arthropoda; class Insecta; order Lepidoptera; family Crambidae; genus Chrysoteuchia; species Chrysoteuchia culmella. The sequence goes on from OU342647.1 coordinate 24,388,737, forward strand.
ATAATAAACTTACATGCTTCTAATATGTATAAAGAAGTTAGTGTGAGAATTTTATATTATATATAATATTATAAAGAGGAAAGATTTGTATTTTTGTATGTAACGAATAAACTCAAAAACTACTGGACCGATTTTGACGAAATTTGGTATAGAGAATCCTTAGACCCCAAGTAGTAACATAGGCTATAAATGATCCCAAAATTCCCACGGGAACGGGAACCACGCGGGTGAAACCGCGCACGGCCGCTAGTGTTTAATAAAATGATATTTTCATGACTCCGTTTGATCAATGTTGGTAAGGATTAGTCAACATACTACTATCAACTTTACCTAATAATACTTGAGAAAATGTATTTATATTATAATATCTTTCCTTCGAAAGTGACTACAGTAAATGAAATTACTGTTTTTGTAACAGTTATTTTACTTTATGTTAAATTGTGCCGCTGGCTTTGAGGGCTTTTAAGAAAATGTACATTTACTTCTTTGAATTTCAGAATAAATAATCACAAGTTCTGCTGGGAGGGAATTTAGGAGAACACTTGCATTGCAAATGACCAAACTCAGAGCTGGATGGTGGCTGTGTTTATACTACATTTGTATAATTTTTGCTTTTCTTTTTAATAAGTGATAATATTCCGGTTCTCATTATTTCATTACTGCATTATGCTAGTCATACGAAAATAGTAAATACCTATAATAAATTTTAAATAGAAAAATATTGGAAAAATATATTATTTTCTATTTAAAATTTACCATAAGTATAAAAAAAGCATTGAAAAATGCAAAAATTACAAAATCATTAGTAAATATAAATCTTATATTTACGATTTTCGTATGACTAGTAAAAAAATATATAAATAAAAAAATCAAAGAAACCCGCCTCCATCAAAATTCAAGTCAACTGGAAAGACGGAAACAAGATCAAATATAGAAGGCAAATATAAACATAATAGCATGTAGTCGGAGGCATAGAATTTAATAATAAGTTGAATCACTCATAATGCCCTGCCTTTTTATTTATATCGACTCGAATTCCCAGATCATGATAATACCTTTTTGAAATCCTTAAGATCAGCCCTTCAACTTGACATCCATATTGAAGTATACTAAAATTCATTTTTTTTTTCACTTCAACCTCACAGCCGCTATGTTGGTTTTTTTAGCATCATCTTAAGAACACTTGGGCTCTCGACGAATCTAACGATATCCTAATTATAGAAATCCGTTCAGCCGTTTCAAAGAAAAGAGGTAATAAAGAATATTACATACCAACAAACAAACATACATACATACAAGATACGCGTAAAAAACAAGACCCTTCCTTCGCAGGCGGGGAAAAAAGCGTTGTTGATACCTATTAATAAAAATTCAGATTGCATTTTTGTTTGACCAATCATAAAACATTTGAGCGATGTTCATATTTCAGACATAGACTATTATGAGTATTAAGTTGCATGATCCGTACTTTTAGTACTCCATTCCTTCGTTGAATGGTAAGTTGCAGCTCCCACGTTAACACCGCTAACGTCTAAAAAGAAGTCATTTTCAAGAAACCCTGTTCGGTTCTCGTTGCGCGTTTCCTTTTCTTCAAATCCACATAAAGCCTGATAAATGCCGGCGTTACATACAGATTTAATAGCTAAAAAAGAACCCCCGACTCAAGCCGTAGGTACCGTTCAATGTAAAAAGAATTGCCCGGGCTGCTATCTAATCCTATTACATTCTCCAAATGAGATTCTCTTGTAAAACGCCTCAGGGAATAAAACAGATTCACGTTACGTTTGATTGAATTCCAAAAAGAAGTCCCGGTTATTCATTTGAGTAACAATTTTCTTACGAGACTCGCTTTTGTTATGGAACCTACGCCGCTTTCAATTTGGAAAAATATCATTTACAGGGAAGACACGGGGTTCACGTAGATACATCTTTGACTCATAAAGTATCATAAAGTATGAAGGTAAAGTTTCACTTATGAAATTGTCAAACTTGGTAGGTTGTGGGTGTCGTTGGTGATAGAACTTATTGTAGCCTTTGTCCGCCTGGCTAGCTACCACCGTCTGACGCCATAACAAAAACGTAGCATGTACTGATGACTTCACAATATCAGTCCTTTTTTACGAGCACTGGGGAGAATTTTAGCCTTCATCATACCTGATGTTCAGTATTGATAGGGCTGAAGATGAAAGCGAGCCTCTCCCGGAAACCTCCATCAATAGGGAACTGGCTATATTATCTAACTGCCGAAACACAAATGCTGAAAACATTGTTGTTATGGCGTCAGACTTAGATAATATGGTGGTACCGAACCGAATATAACCAAATCGAACCCGGGATCTCTGAGTTCAGACTGAGTAACAACCGGTATCAGTAGCGGAGGTTATTACCACTAGAACACAGAGGCGGTAAATATCTGATGCTGTAAAACAACTTACGGACTGAGAAATGCGTAATATTTATATTTCGTGATAATATGAGTTTTTTTTTGGCTTCTTAACATTTCGAAACCTTTTTATTGTGGTTTGTTTTTATTTAAATTAATCCTATGCCTTTAAAAAATATAAATTTTATTTTAATTAATCATCCTAATCCTATGCATTCATAGAATGTTAAAAGCTTTCTTATTTTACTTGAAGCCCTTTATAAATGACCTATTTATGTCTTAACATTTTTACAATACAGATGCATTTCACTCAACTTTACGTAAAGCACAGAAGCGCAATGCCTGCGGCAAACTCGATATCTTGCTTCGGTGAATATCTGGAAATGTGTCCCTGCCATCCTGAAATAATTGCATCGCTTGACTGTTCCGCGGTTTGGGCGCAATTAAAACTTCAGTTGTTTTTTATATGTGAAGATAATTATTACGGATATGTTTGTCAAAAATGAATATAGGGCTGATGTAAAAATATTTGTTTTATTAACGTATTTTTAAGATACGTTTTGTCAGACTGATAACGCAACCCACCAAACAGTTACAACTCGCGTTTACATTCGTCTATTTTCTGCGAACAAGGGATAATTATTGTTTGAGGAAGCAGATCAATTATTGTTTGAGGAAGCAAATTATGTAGATAATAATGTAAAGTTAATTAGTGGGCAATAGTTTTTTTACTTATTGGTGGTATGTTAATAATTTTCTATCACGGTAAGCAACTTCTAATGTGGAATAGATCGGATATTCTCATAAACATTCGGAATTGCTTTGTAGAAATTCTACATGAATAAGATTGGAGTTTTGGAGATTGATTGATATATTTTTTTTAAGTTAAGACTTCAAATATATATATATATATATATATATAGATTATGCGGGGATATTGTATTCTTTGGCATCAAGTCATAAAGTGAACTAATTGACAAGGACCTGGGTTCGAGTCCCATCTGAGAATTCACTGTTGGCCGAGTTTTTTTTCCAATATTTTTCTATTTAATATTTATCATAAGTTTAAAGATAGCATTGATTAATGCAAAAATTAAAAAATTATAATCTATTAGCTGTTGCATCATAATCGATCTGAAAAGATGTTTCTTTCGAATGTAAGGATATTTCTAGCATTGATGTGACAACGCTGCCTACAGCGTAATAAAAATATAAAAATATTGGAGAATTTCGACGGTGGTCCGCAAGTCTTGGTAGCTCAGTGGTTAGAGCAGTGGACCGGATTTCCAAAGGTCGTGGGTTCGAGTCCCATCTAAGAATTCACTTGTGGCCGAGTTGATTTTTTCCAATATTTTTCTATTTAAAATTTATCATAAGTAATTGACATATTTTTGGAATTATGTTTCTGACTGTTTAAAAAGGAGAAATTCACAGTTAACTTAAAGTTTCGGTTTTCGAAGCTTTTTGGTTTAGAATAAGGTTTCTTTTCTACATTAAATCAATGATATTTCAAAATTCCGAGGCCACTTCGAACTATACGACAATATAAGAGTTATTATTAATTTTTTTTTTCATTGTTTGAACAGTAGTTCAATGCAGGTGCTCAAAAAAGTGTCTTCGCGCATTTTATGAAAATCTTTATCTGCAGTTTTAGGTTTAATTAAAAAGTTAACCAAAATTTACAAAAAGCGAGGCCGCTACGAACTACGCAAATAGCTATTCTGCACTATTCAATAAGTCAAAATTGTTAATGTATTTTTGTTTCTGAGATCGAGAATGCCAAAATTGGCCATTTTACGCAAAAATCACAGTGGAGATGATGCTCTTAAGACTCTAGAATTCTCGAGAGTTTTGATGATATGGTTTAGTATATTACTTCTATTGAAAAAGATAATAATAGCTTGAAATAAAACAACCTTTACACATATCAAACGCGTTATATTTTACATGCTATCTGTATATATTTTATATTCTATATTTTATATGCTGTTTTTAGGGGTTTTTTGATTTTCCCGAAGCTTTCAGTTGAAAAGGTGCCGAAACGTCGGCGTTTGATATCCGTAAAAGTTGTTTTATTTTAATGAACAGTGCGCGTCAAAACTTAAGGCTTACGTTAATAATATCTTCTTTGAGTTTTGTATTAGTTTTAGAAATTACTTCAACGCCCTTATAAAGTCTGAAATTTCTATACCTTAACTTGATTATTATAGTAAAAGGTGGTTTCATCGATTTGACCTATAATTATAAAGGGTAAGATTAACAAGTCATTGATTGGTGTTTATTCGATTGGCCAAGTTAGGTAGAAGCTTTAGGCCAAGTTAGGTTGATGCGGGGTGTCGGGGGGTGGCGAGGGATAGGGTGCCGGACTCACGAGTCCTGCAGGCCTACCGCCATCTTTTAGAAACCGTCATGTAGTTGCAAATTACAAGCTTGACTTTATCGTAGTAGGTTTGATTGATAAAAATCTTGTTTGAGTGAATGATTGAGCGATGACGCCACAAAACTTCCGTCAAAAGACAAGCTTGTTTTAAGAGGTTCGCGGTACGATATGACATATAACAACATTGCGCCGATACAAACTGACATTAAACAATATTGCGTTAAGAGATGGCGGTAGGCCCCCTGTATTCTAAGCGAGTCCAGCATAACCATTCGGTATGCGTAAATGCATTCCCCTCACTCAAATAAAAAAAAGTAGATGCTTTGTGGTTTGTTTTTTCGCTTACCAAGTTTTTCGAATAATCATAAATGTGGAAAAGCTAATACCTAGAGTGTTATAACTTGTGCCCTTCTGTGAATTGCCCAACTTTGGGTAGGATGACCATAAATATTGTACAGATAGATTTTTTTTTTCTTTTAAAATTTTTTATCCCCCAGGAGGAGGAGAATGTGGAGGTCTTATAATGTTTCCGCACTGCAAGCAGGTCGGTACACCGCCGTTGCTAGCTGGTTTTGCTTGATATATAATAAAAAAAACATTTTATAAAAAAAAATCAAACCGACTTCAAAAAGTAAAAAATAAAACTTTTGGAGTCGGTGCCAGCCAGGGCATTCTACATTGCACTTCTATTAACTATATATTTTTTTGGCCTTAGCTAGCTAGCACCGACTCCAAAAGTTTTATTTTTTACTTTTTGAAGTCGGTTTGTTTTTTTGATAAAATGTTTTTATTTCAGATTTTTTTGTTACATCATGTGCCGTTACTTACGCTAAAAATCAGCCCATACACAACAATGTCATCTAGGTAAACGACTACTTGCCAAAAGGTGATTGATATTTTTCAAGATTATGAAAAAACTACTAGCCAGATCTTCGTAAAAATTATATGGGACCTAATTGACAGTGTACCCGATCGAACAAAAAAACAACTGTTAAAATCGGATCACCAACACCGGAGTAATCGGTATACATACATCAGACAAAAAAAAAAAATACGCGTTGAATTGAGTACCTCCCTCCTTTTTTGTTGAAGTCGGTAAAAAAGGCGACACCCGTCGTGCGCAGACATAGGCGGTCGAATTATCAATTGAACTATTATAAAATATTGTGAATTCTATTAGTAAAGCAAAATATAACGATATTATCAGTCAAAGCGAGTGCTTATTTACTATTAAGCTACGTCCCCCGTTACATTACCTAGGTGTTAGAGCAAATTTCACCCCGTCCAAGTATTTCTCAATTTTTCGACAATAATCTTTAGACACTCATTAAATTCAGACTTTCCACTACGACTTTCCGACCATTTCCTGGCGAGCCGTAAGCCTGAAACCATCTGTACTACGCCGCATTCACCATTGTCTGTCAGCTTATCGGCACCTCAAAGAATGATGGCGAGAATATGTTCCATTATATCGCCGTACAAAGGGCCACAAATTTTTACGAGCCTCCAGCTCATGCTCAACAAAGGTACAATTAACGTTTTATCGCCGCCGGTTCCGATCATAAACCGACTGTTTTTTTTATAAAACACAGCGAAGATCGGTGTAAAAGGACGCGGACGTCTATTCAAGTAGTCGGATGTGGTGTGGTGTGTCCTATTTTTAGATGATTTTATGACTAGTTTTACTGGGAACCTATACTAATGTAATGTCTTATATATATATATTTTTGTTATTTTTTTATTAACGACGGGAGACTCTTAGCCTTCATCATACCCGATGTTAAGTATTGATAAGGCTAAAGATGGAAGCGAGCCTATCCCGGAATCCTCAACCACTGAGGAACTGGCTATCTTATCTCTAACTGCCGGAACAAAACAATGCTAAAAACTTTGTTATTATGGCGTCAGACTTAGATAAGATGGTGGTGGCAAGCCATGCGGACTCACAACAAGTCCTACCACCAACCAAACCGAATACAAATTGTACCCTCGCTGGGAATCGAACCCGGGACCCCTGGGTCTGATACCGGTGGTTGTTACCACTAGACCAAAGAGGCGGTTACCACTAGACCTCAGAGGCGGTTAAATATGTCAATATTATGAAGACCCAGGATCCCAGGTTCGATTCCTAGCGGGGGTAATTATTGTATTCGGTTTGGTTGGTGGCAGGACTTGTTGTAAGTCCGCCTGGCTGGCTACCACTATCTTATCTAAGTCTGACGCCATAACAACTATGTTTTAAGCATTCTTGTGTTCCGGCAGTTAGAGATAAGATAGCCCGCTCCTCAGTGATTGAGGATTCCAAGAAAGGCTGGCTTCCATCTTCAGCCTTATCAATACTTAACGTCAGGTATGATGAAGGCCAACATTCTCCCCGTTTTGAGAAAGTTTTGAGGGATGTGTTGGTTTGTTTGACACGCTAGATTCTGGGTGTACTTTTCGGATGACAATGAGTTTTAATAGAAAGACAGATTGGATTACGAGGCTTTATGAATAGATATGAAAGGTAGAGAAGTAGGCGAAAGTATGCGACAAAGTTTAAAGAAGACGAAGAAGAATACAAAGTACGTAAGAAACAATACACAGCAAAATAGTGGCGTCATACAATATTATAATTTACCAAAAGTTTTAACTTTGTCATGTTCCGTAACATATAAAGTAAAATTAGTAATTAGTAGCTTTTATGTTTCTTTCCTTACTAATGTATGAATTTTGATATCTCATTAAGCTTAGGTTGTCTGCGGGTGGAGCCTAGTAACCTGTAAATAGCTCAGGTTCTTCTGGAACCTATTTCAGGAATCTTTTCCAAAAAACGTAAAAGTTTTAGTCCTGAGCCATTTATTGTGAACAGAGAAATCAATTATTAATTTTTGTGTTATTTTTGTGTGTCCGCGTCAACCACGCATCACTAGGTACTGTCAGAAATACCAGCGTTGCTGTGACACATTTAGTGTCATGGCAACACAAAGCTGAGGCATGACATAATTGACCATTCATGTAACGTGTTTTGTTTTTTTTCATTTTCGTATTTTTGTTATGTTTGTAATAATTGTGTTGTCTTTGTCCAATAAAATGTTTCTCTCTCTCTCTCTCATGTATCGATTTATTTAATTTTAAAGTGTTCCTGTAAGTAATAATAACCGCATTATCATGTTGAATTTTAAAGGCAATCAATATTGACAAATATTAATCAAATGCAATATTTTATTTCCCTAGAAACAACAACAGTGATTAAAATTATAGGTTTCTGGTGGATCTCTATCAATGTAGTATATGGAAATTCTCTCGCAATGACATAAATCTTTTCTGCATTCCGAAATGACAGAGCATGTCGCAAACTGAATGATTACTTAAAAATACTTGAGATAATTGAATCGACCACAGCGTGGACGTAATATTAAATTGAACGCAATACCCAGAGGATTTGAACCACAGACATATATTGAGATAGACGGTAAAAGTGTACCTACCTTGCGTGCAAAGTTTGATCCACGGTCAAAGTTTTACGACCTAATTCAGTCCGTTTGAGTCCATTGCCATGAAAACACGCGTCACTCAGAAACGAAAATGGTTAATTGTGCAGTGCTTTCTTGCAAGAGCTCGTCAATAACATTTCCACATCACTAAATCTCGCTTTGCCGTGTGGTGACGGCCTAAGAATACAAATGTCACCACTCCCTTTACATGTCTGGGATGCCGTAAGAGTCGACTAAGAGGCTCGACGCATTGAAAACCTGTGCGAGAGAAGGAAAACTTGAAACAAACCCTCTACCAACACGTCTGGCCAGCGTGGTAGCAGTAGGCTAATAGCCTCCTAAGAACGCCACAATAGGCGTGACCGCGTGAGCTAGGAGAGGCCTATGTCCAGCAGTGGACGTCCATAGGCTGATGATGGATGGATGAAACTCGTTCGTGACGTCATCGTAGGTACGAAAAAGCCGACACGCTAAGTTCTCATACAGTTTGAAGCGTTCTTTCGTCTATCTCGATATAGGTCTGTGATTGGAACTTTCGTAATAGTTTCGAGGACGTATCATCAAAAATGTATAGGAAAATGTAGTTCCGCTTACGTCCGGTAGAAACGCTGCTCAATATCTCATACATTTTTTGACGTCACATCCTCGATACTTACTCGAATGTTTTTCGTAGTAGGGGTAGGGTACAGATAGTGCAATCAAACATGGCAGGTCAAAGGATACTATTATATTTAAATGAAGAAGTCTGAAGTACAGTCAACATGAGCTACGGCCTTACAATTGCACTACCAAAACCTCTGATATTGCGAGTGACATAAGGGCGCTCTCAAGGCCAAAGTTTGAGTTTGACTTGACTGGATCTTATAAATGAATCATACGAGTTAAGATACAAAATTATATTTCCTTTAACTTTATGGGACACCGACATGATTCGAATGCGTTACAACAAGCAGCAACTGACAGCAACACTATGTTATCAATCAGTGTTACACTTGTATCTATAGTCAAGTCTAGTAATGTCTTGAGTAAAAGTCGTTTTTCAAAAGTAAGATTACTTGGCCAAGTATTCCTTTGTATAAGCACATTTTAAGTTTTTCATTGTATTGTACAAAAACGACAATTTGAAATAACGACTTTTACTCAAGACATTACTTGACTTGACTATAGATACGAGTGTTAGTCTCCAAGCTGCTTAGATGGAGCTTGGAGACGTTTATCTCTTGAAATTGGAAAACGAAAATTGAAATCACCAAAAAATACCAATTTACTTCCTCATACACTTTCATGAAATAAGCTAGCCTTGAAATAAAACTTTACGGATTTAATTGCACTATATTTTCATCGTTTGAATATTTATTGGGGTTTTTTAGAGTTTTTTTACGTTTTGGCACCTTTTCAGCTACCGTGGTCACATATTGACTGGTCCGTAAAAGTTGTTTTCATGTCTCATATTCTGAAAGTAACTCATAACTTGCCTAAAATGCGGGTTGAAAGTGATATGTGGCGGCCCTAGGGCTGTAATAAATTTGAAAAAACAATAGGGGGTGTCATGTCAAATCGATATCTGTAATCTCTTTGGACTTTTATTTACCAAAGGTATGTAGGCAAAGGCACAGAAGCCTATACAGCTTATTTTGCTACATTATAAAATAATTAAAATCGTAGAAACCTTACAATTTTTTTTTTAAATATTCTGTTTGTTTTTACTTTCCTCATATTCAAAATGAAAAGTAGAGTGTTTACTTCGGGTGTATGGACCCATAACAGTCTTGAACTATCGGCGCCCTCACTTCGTTCGGGCGCCAAAACACTCGACTATTATAGGTGTCATACAGCCCTTGGTAAACAATCTACTATTTATTTCAATATAGAGTGCGCGAAGAAACTTAAGACTTGTGATGATGTGTTATCATCACAGGTCATGACGTATATAGCGCTCACGTAGCGCTCATGACCGCGCTTGATAGACTGATCGTATTCAATCACGTTCGTTAAGCAACGTTCGGCCCGGTCAGGTGTCGAATGGGTGACCGTAAAGTGGTATTATAACGGAGGGCACGTTATACCGTCGGTCCTGGCGCTGTTGATAGTCGTTAAGCCAAGTCAGAGGCCTTAAAGGCGATCTGATAAACTCTGACACTAGAGGTGGCCACTAATTATCATACGATAAGAAAGATGATGTATATGATAGCATTTTTACTTTTCGCAATTTAAATCTAATTACATGGTAAAAATCTCGTTTTCCTTTCATGGTCATTATCCCTAATATGTAGTATTTATGTACTGTCTGCTAATGTCTCGTTCGTTGTGTCCAGCAGAAAACCAGTGCCGCTTATACTGAGCTGGACATAGTTTTGGCATCACGCGGCGATGCACATCATTTGGTATTGGTTGTGTCAATTGTAGTTTTGTAATGTTGTGTAGTCGTTGTGTGATTCTAAAATGAATGTATTTTTCTTTCTTTCTTCTATTAATGATAGTGATAATAACCATGGACGTTAAAAGTATTATTACATAAATCTACACTAAGGTCGATGTGCAGTGTTTAGGCATGGCAAGGTTAAAAACAAGAAACTATTAATAAGTCTAACTCTACAAACAAAACAATTTCAAAGTATCCAGACATGTTTTCATTCTTTTTAACTTTCGTACATAGTTTTGTTTGGTATTTTTTTACAAAGCCCAAGTATGGAAAAAGTTTTTAACAAGGTTTTTGTCATTCATTGAAAATATTTTTATAAACGTATGTATTTGTAAAAGCTTTTCTTTTGTTTGGAAATGTTTTTAAAAGTTACAACGTTATTGGAATTGTAAAATACACAAGAGGCTGACCTGAAAAAGAAGATGGTGATGATTATAAAGCCTTCTTTTGGCATTGTTAATTTCACTCATATCACATACACATCACATCATGAGCCTGTGAACGTCCATTGCTGGACATAGGCCTCTCCTAGCTCACACCTATTGTGGCGTTCATAGGAGGCTATTAGCCTACTGCTACCACGCTGGCCAGACGGGTTGGTAGAGGGTTTGTTTCAAGTTTTCCTTCTCTCGCACAGGTGTTCAATGCGTCGTGCGATTAGTCGACTCTTACGACATCCCAGGCATGTAAGGGAGAGGTGACACTTGTATTCTTAGGCCGTCACCACACGGCACAATAGTTCACTCCTATAATAATTAACAAACATGCAATATTTTTTTATTTGTTTAAAATTAATTTTATTTTACGACGATCTAGAGCTCTATTTTTGATTCACCCGTCTCGAGGATTCTACTGATTTTCGTGCGACGTTTGAGTTTCCGTATTCCGTAAAAGCGACCTAGCGGGTATATACACAGTATCGTCTTCTCCAAACCATCATGATGGGGAAGATTGCTGGAAAGCGCAGAGTGGGAGGACGCAAAATGTCATGGCTTCGAAACATCCGCCAGTGGACCGGAGTTAGGACAGTGGAACAGTTGTTCAGACTCGCCATGGACAAAGCCAAATTCAAGGAGCTGACGGCCAACCTTCAATGATGAAGCGGCACTTTAAGAAGAGAAAGGTATATACGCTTCGCTTTTCGCCTGTAGGATCGCCTCCCAACGCGAGCTCGTGAAGGGCAAAGCGAAAAGCGTTCTGTCTACGCTCGCAAGGTCGCTAATCGCGTGATCGCCTCCTCGTTCGCCTCGCCACTCGTGCGACGAGTGATTCAAAAATAGAGGTCCCGCCTTTAATTGTCTAATTTCAAAATCTATCACAATCCCTTTCAAACATATTTTTTTTTTTTTTTTTTTAATTTATTTATCATATAAAAAGCTTTACAATATAATATTATCTATTCGTAGCATGCAAAAAAACCACTGAGGTTTATACCTGAGCAAAATAATAGTGATTTATGGAATTGTGTAACTTATAGTCGCAATCCCTTTCAGAATGAATGATGTTTTAAATGACACTTCATTTGACACTTCTTTATACATTTTAAAGATATTTTCGTCTGTCACATTGTATAGACAGTTCAATTTCGTTCATTCAATACCTTTCAAAACGCCTCCCGATCACAATCCCTTTCAAATGTCAAATAGTGACGGCCTGAAGTACGTTAATATCTTTCGAATGACGAACTGAAAGGGATTGCGATAGATTTTAAAATTAGAGGCAGGGGTACTAAGCCCGCCTTCTGCGCCAGAGGTCCCGGGTTCGATCCCCGGACAAGACAAACATTTGTGTACATGAACATGTCTATTTGTCTTGGTCTGGGTGTTTAATACGTATATTATGTATGTATTTAAAAAACGTATATAAGTATGTTTATCCGTTATCTAGTATCCATAACACAAGTTCTTCATGACACTTAACGTGGGCTAGATAGTTGATGTGATTGTATGCATTTTTTTTTAATTTTAACAGAGAATCAGCGGTAGGTACTTATTGAATTACATGAAGGTTTACCACCAATGTAGCTGAAATACCAACGTTATATTTAAATTTTCATTGGTAAATATTGAAGGTTGTTTTACAAAGGACATCAAAGGAAGCCGCTGATTGAAACGAGAAATAATTGAACCAAAGATATCATCGCATTCTGCTTTCATCGTTAAATAAACACGATATGGTTCGAGGTAGAAAAAAACTTTTGGAGAAACAAATTAGGAACCATTTATCTACCCTATAATTCAATTATAACCAGCGGGCCTGCCATCATCTATTAGAAACCATCGTGCCATAAAAACGTTTTGTTTATATTGAAGTTGTCACATTTTGACACACCTTACACTTTGGAGGCGAAGATTTAGCGAACTCCTCACAAAACTTCCGTCAAAAAACAAGCACACTTTATGAGATTCGTCGAAGATTGAAACAAAACTGCGCTAAAAGATGGCGGTAGGACCCCAGAAACCGTTTTAGTCAACATTATTATTGTTTTATTTCACTGGGGACGTATAAAGTAAACAAACAAATTTTCTGACAAAGTTCTGTGAGATGTTCGTGTTTGTCAAAAGGATGCCTAATTTTGTATGGAAGGGGTGCCTTTTTTAGGGTTCCGTAGCCCAATGGCAAAAAACGGATCCCTTATAGATTCGCCATGTCTGTCTGTCCGATGTGTCACAGCCACTTTATTTTTATTCTCAAACTATGAGGATTACACAGTTGAAACTTGGTAGGTAGATGTATTCTGTAAATCGCTTTACGTTTTTTTTCACAAAAATAATAAAATATATAGATTAAGAGGGGCTAACATCGAACTAAAATTGACAATAGAAACTTTATTACACACGATGCAAAAACAAACACATACAGAGAAAATGACAAAAAGAGGAACACACAATAGGCGGCACATTATTGCTACATAGCAATCTAGTCCAGGCAACCTGGGGTGAGAGACGGAACCCTTCATGTGCGAGTTCGACTCGTACTTGGCCGATTTTTTTTTCGCGCGGCCATGAACCAAACGTTTTATTTCGGTTCAGAATAACGTAAAATAAAAATCTTACTATGATATGTGTGTCTACACTTGATTATGGTTAGAAGTTCAAAAAATAAATGCACTTATTTTATGAAATATTTATATTTTTAACCGACTTCAAAAAAAGGAGGAGGTTCTCAAGTCGACTGTATTTTTTTATTTTTATTTTTTTTATGTATGTTCCACCATAACTTCGCCAGTTGTTAACAGATTTTTATAATTCTTTTTTTATCTGGAAGAAAATGGTTTATGTGTGGTCCCATATAATTTTTACGAAGATCTGGCTAGTAGTTTTTTCATAATCCTGAAAAATATCAATCACCTTTTGGCAAGTAGTCGTATACCTAGATGACATCATTGTTGTGTATGGGCTGATTTTTAGTGTAAGTAACGGCACATAATGTAACAAAAAAATCTGAAATAAAAACATTCAAAACTCCAAAAGTTTTATTTTTTACTTTTTGAAGTCGGTTTGTTTTTTTTTATACAATGTTTTTATTTCCTATTTTTTCGTTGTGGCCACTTACCGTAAAGCCATAACTAACGAACTAGATATAAAATACAATCATCATTGCATTCATGCCTTTGTTTTCTACGTTGTGTAGTTTGGAGATAAGACTGTAGGAGGATAAATCTACGGCTTTATGATTTTGTAATTTTTGAATTTTTCAATGCTATTTTAATTTTTTTTAAATTAACTCGGCCACAGGTGAATTCTCAGACGGGAATCGAACCCGCGACCTTTGGAAATCATTGCATTGGACCTGATTGCATTGGATCAGAGCATTGGACAGGATTTCCAAAGGTCGCGGGTTCGATTCCCGTCTGAGAATTCACTTGTGGCCGAGTTATTTTTTTCCAATATTTTTCTATTTAAAATTTACCATAAGTATAAATCTACGGCTGTTTTGTACGCCGTCATTGTCCTCGACATATAAAGTGACATGCATAAGTGCGAAAATAATAAATGTTATGCTGCTAAACGCTACTCGTCTGGGACCTTTATTCGTAACTGTACACGGGGACAGAAGTTTATTACTCAAATATAAAAATATGTTGAGGACAATGACGGCGTTCAAAACATCCGTAGATTCACCCAGGAACGGAATTTGTATTCTTGACAAAAGTACAAATAACCTATTTTGTTAAATCAATAAAAACTTATATATATATTCTATATACGTTCAATATTTTTTATAATTTTCTTTACGATATATAATACATAGGTCGAGGTTTGACCACAAAAAATATAAACATTCCCAAAATAAGATTGTTTTATCTTTATTCATTTATTTATTCAAGCATCATAATAAGTTATAGAATACTAACATAGTTTATAAGATACTTATTACTAACCCTATGGGTCTCTGTTATCTGAATAAAGAATAAAATTAAAATTATAACAGTTTCACTTTCACATTAAATGATGTAAGTAACAATTCCGTTAAAACAGTGTTTTCTGTTCCACCTAACCTAACCTAACACAAGGTTTGGTTGAAAGCCGCGTAAAAAAAAAGACGCCAATTTTAAGCCTTTAATATTTTAACGTTATATTTGATGCGGTTAACTTCCGGAAAAAATATTTGATATTTGTCAATTTTTTTATTAATTACCGGGCCTTTTAAATAAGGAATTTAAATTTGAAAATTCATGCACAAAAAAAAAAACAGCAATAGTGTCGTCTAAAAAGCGACGACGAAAACACATAAAAAAAAGTCTGCGATCACTCAAAGATTTTAATACAAAATAACTGTTTTAATTTATTTTGTTAATTGTTTTTGTTGCAAATATGCCGGTTTTAAACTACTTACTTCAAAATGTCATACAATAATTACCAAAATTTGCATTTTTTTTTTCTCAAGACTGCACAAATGTAAAAGCTTTTGAAAGGTAAAAAATTAAAAAAATATCGCCCAAGATATACTATAATATCCCCTCTATTATTATAGTCAGTACAGTCTTCAGCAAAAAAGTTGCAAATTTTGGTAATTATTCCAGATAAGGGATTTTTTGTAAGAGAAAAGCAGACTTAATTCTTTACAAACACATATATTGATCAATAAACAGTTTTATCAACTACAAATCAATACAAAACGTTACTTACGTTAGGACTCTTAATTTATTTCACAATTTAGTGTACTCGTTTCGCACTTGCAGCACAGGACCACTTTGTGTGCGTAAGCGTTGACGTCTCGAGCAGCAATCCCGCCATTTTTACGATTATCCTTTTTGTTTTTAAATTTCTCAGACTAACTCTAATGAATAATGATT
Organism: Chrysoteuchia culmella; assembly: GCA_910589605.1. Classification (NCBI taxonomy): domain Eukaryota; kingdom Metazoa; phylum Arthropoda; class Insecta; order Lepidoptera; family Crambidae; genus Chrysoteuchia; species Chrysoteuchia culmella. The sequence goes on from OU342647.1 coordinate 24,404,697, forward strand.
GGGTGAATCGAATAACCGATATCTGTGGTTACTGACAATTGAATATTAGTAATTAATAAGTGATAAATCGTAAATATCTGAATAAAAGCTAACATTATTCTATGGTGAGTAGTTTAAAATCTGCGTATCTGAACCAAAAACGATTTAAAAATTAATGAAAGTCACAGTCGAAATTTTGAATATTTAGCTTTTGAACGGTGCAAAATTATAAAAATATCCGAATTCCGACCACGAAAACAAATATTTTGTGTGAAAAACATTAAGTGACCAGAAACTGTATGTGGGGATTGTAGAGATAAAGACTAATTTTAATTAGTATGAAAATCTTAGCTTTTACATCTAGACCTATTAAGTACCTACCTTGTTTTGTATTGTTTTTGATTTGAGTATACCAATACCGAATAAGTTATAACAGCAAACGCTGGGTGACAAAACAGGCACTTACCTAGCTTAAGCCCGCATTAAAAGGTAAAGCGGCTATAACAGTCATATTGAAGTTGTAGAAGTGATCTTTATACCATAATGGGCTTCCAGATATCAGCTGCGATAGATGAAATACCGCCTGGCAGCGAGCCAGCCACGCGACCGACGACGCCTCGCGGACGGTGGGACTTTCTAACTCGATAAAATGGTGCTTATGTCGTTCTATAGAGTTCTATATAATGCTGGATGGAGAGCAATTTAGAGAAGAAAACTATTGAAAAGGTATAAAAATATATATATATAAATAAAATTTTGGTGATGCATTACAACAGAAAGACAGAAATTATCCTATTTAAAGCCTCTGACCTCCGTGCTAGATTTTCAAAAACGTGTATGACAGAGGTCAGCAGCTTCCCTCAAATTAACTCGAAATTAGTCTAACTGATGTATTTGATAAACACATGTAAAATTAAAAGCATGCGATGGACTAAACAAGTTATAGTTACAATAAATATTACAAATACACCAATAGTGTGGTGATAATTAAATGTATACATTAATTATTCTGATTTTCTAGTTGACCAAGAATTTATTAATCGTATTTCACCTTTTTAAGTATTTTTATACCAGAAAAAAAGAAATCTATCTTTTTAGAGAAGTAACAACGAAGTTGTTTAAATCTGTTCGGCATGCCTGTTTGTAATTTTTTTTTGCCATCTACAAACATTAATTTTGTTACATTTTTAGACTTTGGATTACGATAAAAGTATTATGTTAAGAAAGTAATTAAAATTTCCTTCAAACAATAAAATTCATCTCAATTCAATCACAAATGTTGGCTTAAAGTAAAGAATTGTGCTAAAGCAAAAATCAACGGCACTCAAATTAAGTACGTAATTCGATTCTCATAAATCTCAATATATTTACAAACCTCCTAAAGTAAGAATTTTAAAAGAGATTCAAATAAAAGCGTCGAAAAACCCTCGTTAACAGAACCAATTTGGGAAGCTTTAACTCGCAACGATACGTTATTGTCGAAACAAATGGCCCAAAAATTGGGAACGTCGCAACTTAACGAGGAATCCTCCGATCCCCTAATGAGTGGGCCGATCCCCCTCGATAACATCCTCGTTCATCCATACTTAATCCCACGGGATCGCTGTTTCCCGAGATTTCGAAGAAATCGGTAGTTACCGATCTGATAATATTGGAAATTACGATATCTGTTATGGCCCATTTACATTATGATATTATGTTGGACTGGGGAATCTTCCTTTACGGCACTTCTTGCTTCAACACATCTTGCATCTGTTATGAGATGTGGAAATATCTTTTCTATAAGGAATTTGAGTTTATGATTATTTTTAATATTTGCATTTTTTAATGCTATTTTTATACTTATGATAAATTTTAAGTAGAAAAATATTGGAAAAAATCAATTCGGCCGCAAGTGGAAATCCATTCCAATGCTCTAACCACTGAGCTACCGAGACTTCAGTGGTTAGAGCATTGGACCGGATTTCCAAAGGTCGTGTATTCAAATCCCATCTGAGAATTCACTTTTGGCCGAGTTGATTTTTTCAAATATTATTCTATTTTAAATTTATCATAAATTTGAATTTTATTTTGTCTTTGTAAATTAAAACTAAAAGCTTCTAAAATAACATATTTTTTTCTTGCTTCTCAAAAATAGTATATTCAGGTTTGTGAGGTGACTGTGTTTCCAAACATGCCAAACTTGCTAGAAATAAAAACACATACATATTTATAACATAAAAATAGCATTGGAAAATGCAAAATTAAACGTTATAATTAGATGTCTGTTTCTTCTCAATCGATAGTCAAACATTTGTAAAAATGTTTCTTTCGAATGCGAAGATATTATTTATCTCATTGATGATACGACCAACAGCCAACAGCGTGGAAAAGAGAATATACTAGAAAATTTCGACGGGTCATAAGTCTCGGTAGCATAATTGGTGGTGCATTGGGCCGAATTCTTAAGGGTGACTCTGTGTGACTTTTTCTAGTATACATTCTTGTTTATATTTATAAATAAACACACATCACAAGACCAACCAACATAGGAATTTTCGTTTCATATTTTAGTCACGAATAAAGCAATTTTATTAAAAAGGGTATCCAATCAGAGCCCTGATTATGCCGCGTCTGCTCAAGGACCCGCCACTCTATTAACTCCTGGTTCTGAACGTCTCATTCTAACCTCATTAATCATTTCTCGCGACATGGACAATATTTTTCAAATGGATTCTCCTTAAAGGCTTGTTTCATTACAAGATATTTTTTACTTCCAGTATGTTAAGCTATCTCTAATGAGATCGTTCGTTAGCCTAAGGCCATCCGTACTGTAACAACTAAAAAGGACGCAATCGATACACTAGCGCCATCATTGGAAAAATCAAAGAGTCATAGTAAAAGTCATACTGCTTTGCCGTGTCTATCTATCCTGTTGTTTAGTTAAATTAATGGTTTTAGGGTTCCGTAGCATAATGGCAAAAAACGGAACCCTTATAGATTCTTCATGTCTGTCTGTCCGATGTATGTCACAGCCACTTTATTCCAAAACTATGAGAATTACACGGTTGAATCTTGGTAGGTAGATGTATTCTGTAAACCGCTTTACGGTTTTTAAACAAAAATAATAACATATATAATATATAGTTTTATTTCGTTCTAACCAATTTTCGTTTTATTTATTTATTTATTTGTTGTAGGTACACTTACACATTAAAGTCATTACGAAACTTATAATCTATGCTAAATATATGAGACAAGACTTTAATCCAATAATAGCGTACACAGCATGCACAATTATTTTAAAGTTATGCGAACCAAAACAATAATAATAGAATTACAAAACTAACTTTTCAACCTATGATGTTTCTGCTTCAAGAAGCTCGGACACAGTTTTCTTATAAAGAGAGAATTTGTTATTAAAGACATCAAGATGTCTATTACCACGGCTTATTTCATTATATGTACGACACATTCTAACATGTAGGAAATGATGTCGAAGGAGCCGAAATTGGTGATTCTACTCCTTTAATTCCTTGATGCTGTGAGTGCCCAAATAAACCGAAATGATAAAATGATAGAACACAATGTGCTTGTCGCGGTCTTTATTGAACACTAATTATTAAATTATATTTTACATGTCAAATGCTTATGTCTAATGTAGGTCAACAGCCGGCGGTCGGTGACACGAACGTTGACGTATTATAATAAAAATAACTATATAAATAAATGTACGATATAACTCGTACATATTGCCGCCGCCAAGAGTGAGCAGTAATTGGGGTTAATTATCCTGGGGGGTGCTGTCATTCGCTACGGGTATCTTGAAGGTGACCGGGCCCGGCTCCGCATAGAGTGCGATGACGTCATGGGTGGGTCCGGGAAGCGCGCTGAGGCTGCGCGCGCGCGGCACGGGCGCGGGCGGCAGGGGTCCGGGCGCGGCGCTCAGGGGCAGCGTCGGCAATGTCGCGTGCTGCCGTCGGCGGCGCACGTGACGGCACACTAGTATCATGCCGGTCACGGCTAACCCACCGACCAAAATGTATGTTATGGCATAATGATGGACATCATGATAGGATATGCCATCGCTCAAATGTTCACTGCTCTTCAGTTTGGATATTTGATCTCTGAGCGCTTCCAATGCTGCGTTAGTTTCATTCGAATAAAACAAGTCTGTGCTGTTGTAGATGTCGATCTGCGGTGGCTTCATAGTGATGTTATAAACTTGGTTGATCGAAGGTATCACAAGTTTGTCAATATTGTCTCTGGCGTTTAAGTTGTTTTCGAATTGTGAATGTCCATAAACAGTAAAATTGTCCGTTTTAATTATACAATTCTCGGAAATGCTGACAATATTGGCTCGCGCCAGCCGGTGTCTCGTAACTTGAGCGCCGGCGCATAGAGTTCTCAGGTAACAATCGCCGCAGCAAAAATAGAAATATGTATTTATTTTATTTAAATTCATCCATTTGTTTTGGCACGTGCCTTTAATTGTTTTACATTCTTGTTTATTTATTGAATTTGTCTTACATAAATCATTGTCATTTCTCATATGATAAATAGGCTTCTGTAAATAGCACATATATGTGTCCGATTCATGTACTAGGCAATGTTCTATGTCTTCTGTCGTGATCGGTAAATAGGAATCTTTCTGTAGATTCATTCCTATGTAAGTTGATACCGGAACAATACTTATCATTTTGTCTTGTACTTGATGTGGAATAGGAATTGTTTTATACAATTCATAACTATCCCGACTGACGAGTGGGAGTCGTATTTCGAATATCATATACTTATCAGTCATTCTTGTCTTTATTTTTAGTAAATGATATATACTTTGGATGTCGCTCTGAGTGTTATCAATCGGTAATATTAAATCTTTTGATAACTGACTCGAAATAATAGAAAGTTCTCGCTGTAGTTGTTGTGGTGTCAGCAGGTGGATATTAAACTTTCCATTGTAGATATTTGTCACAGTATCGATCAGTGTATCTTGTACATTTTTAAGGTAAGTGTACATGACATTAGCTGACATAATGGATAAAATAAACTGATCCATGTACTTCACATGATCTATGTCTGTCTTGACTTTGTTTATTTTATCCTCCATTTCATTCACGTGTCTATTAAAAAGCTTGTGTTGCTGTTGGATGCTGGATTCCGTTCTTTTGAGAAGATTGTATTCGGCTTCTATTACTGACGTCTGGTTCTTCCACAGATTAAGAAGGTGGTGCTGGTTATCTTTTAGTAATGAAATGTCTGTCTCGTATTTTTCAGCAAATTTGTTGTCGAGCACGCCGAATAAGCTGTTTGCAATGTTTCCAACTCCGTCAATTAGTCCACGTTTTTGTCGGGTCAACACATTTTGTCGTTTCAGAATTATATTATAATATTCCAACTCTGAAAATGCGTGACGTAATTGTACGAGAATGACGTCACATGCTGTCTGTTGTTTTAGAGCGGTGCATCCAGTCTCAAGGTATTCAGAGTATCTTCGGTATGCACTTATCCCTTCCCAATAGGGCTCCATGTCGTAATAGGTGATGATTTTCCACTCGCTTCTGATAAGTTGCATGTTTGCTATTCGATCAAAATAGAGTCCTTGATTACTGTTCATGTTTGTAATTTCAAGGCTGTATGTCATTGTAAAAAATGTCAGCAGGTATAATAATGTCGTAAATATCGAACACACATTGAAATGTCTACGCTGTCTTGTTATTGGTTTGTCAACTTTCTTGTCTTTATCTTCTTGTTTTTTAGTTTTACAACATGTGTTCGTGTCGGTTTGCTCGTTTACAGGTAGCAACACTAACTTGTTTACTGGTCGTTTGATATTGTTGTTCTGCACTTTTAAAGTGACGACCCTAACATGTCCATCTTGTCCTGGATAAAGCTCTTGTATCCGTCCTAGGGCCCATTTTCCAGGTGGAGTGTTGTCTTCCTTTACAAGGACCACATCTCCTACTTGTAGGTTTTTACAAGGAACTCTCCATTTTGTCCTGTTTTGTAGTTGTTGTAAGTAGTCCTTGGACCATGCCTTCCAGAATCCTTTATTGAGGGCTTGAATCAACTGCCAGCGGGTCGGTAAATTAATGATGTTAGGATCCGCTTGTGGTCTAGATATCAACGACCCTCCTATCAAGAAATGTCCTGGGGTCAAATATGTGTCATCTGGATCTTCTGTCAGTTGACATAGAGGGCGTGAGTTTAGACAGGCTTCTATTTGGTATAGTAAGGTGGTGAATTCCTCATATGTCAGGCGTTGCTCTCCAAGTACTCGTTTCAGGTGGTGTTTGAAGCTTTTGACAGCTGCCTCCCATAAGCCGCCTGCGTTGGGCCATGCGGGGGCGTTGAAATGCCATCTAATGTCCATGTCTTTTGTGCCGTAGTCGAAGGATGCGTTGATAATGTCTAAGATGTCCTTGTATTCCCTTCGCAGTGCTTTAGCGGCTCCCACGAAGTTCGTTCCATTGTCGCTGTATACGTTGGCGGGAGATCCTCGGCGGGCGCACATCCTCTTAAATGCTGCGAGGAACGTAGCTGTGCTCATGTCAGATACTAGCTCAAGGTGTACGGCTTTGGTCGACATGCACACGAAAACTGCAACGTATCCTTTTGTCGTCTTAACTCCGCGACCTTTGTTTGTTTTGATCTCCACGTGTCCTGTAAAGTCGACACCGACGTTGCTGAAGGCGCGTGATGGTGTTATTCGAACTTCTGGAAGATCCGCCATAATGGGTTGCTGACGTATGTTGTGGTATCTTCGGCACTTAACGCACTCCGAGAGTTGTTTTTTCACCGTTCTAATTCCATTTATTACCCAATACTTTTCTCGTAAATATGTCAATGTCAACTTCGGGCCACCGTGTAACACAGCTAAGTGAGCCATGTAGATGAGAAGTTTGGTGAACCGGCTCCCGGGGCTCAGGATGATGGGGTGTTTCGTCGAAAAAGCCATCGTCGAGTTTCTAAGTCTTCCACCGACTCTCAGTATGCCTTGCTCGTCGATAAATGGATTTAAACTAATGATCTTGCTTTTCTTATGCACGTAACCTTTGACTCGAATGCTGGATAATTCTGATGAAAAATCTTGCGCTTGTACAGTTTTGATGACTAAATTGTAAGCGTTTTCTTTTTCACTCGGTGTTAACGAACCCCGCGTAACACTTTGCTTATTACGCAACCATGCGATGAAACGTGAATACCAACATATTGTCTTTATAATGTCGCTGATATTGCTCTTTGTAAATAATAATTCATTTACAAATGATAAATTATTTTCCAGTAAGGCCGCATGCACATTGGACCGTTTGACTTCTATTGTTGGAATTTCATATGTTTGAGTTGTGAGGTTTTGTATGTCTAACTTGGTTAGCCATTCTGGGCCTTTCCACCATAACTCCTGATTCTGTAAAATATCTGATGATAACCCTCGTGTTGCACAATCAGCTGCATTTTCTTCTGATCGCACATGTCTCCATGAGGTTGCTGGGATAATGTCTGTGATCTGCTGCACTCTATTTGCTACAAACTGCTTCCACCTGATCCGTTCGCCGTGTAGCCATCCCAGGACTATCATGGAATCGGTCCAAGCATACATTTGCATATTGTCTTTTGGAAGAGTTGCTATTAATTTCTTTATCAATTGAGATAATAGCAGAGCTCCGAGTAATTCCAGCCTCGGTAATGTGACTTGCTTATTGCGTGGCGCTACTTTTGTTTTCGCAGCGACAAGTGTAGATGTGAACTCGCCTTTATAATTTTCTGTCACTATGTAAACTGCACATGCATAAGCGCGCTCTGACGCATCGCAAAATCCATGTATTTGATATTTTTGTCGCATGTCCCCAATAAACCTTGGTATGATGTAATTTTCTATATTCTGTAAATCTTTTCTCAATGTTGACCATTCCTTTTTTATGTCTAGTGGTAATTCTGTATCCCATGAAATGTCAGAGTCCCATGTTTTTTGGAATAACAGTTTTGCTCGTATTGTCAATGGGGAAAGCCAACCAAGAGGATCGAATGTTTGAGAAATTTCAGATAACATTGCTCGTTTTGTATATAGTATCTTGTCGTTAGTAAGTTTGTTTTTAAATGTGAACGAGTCTGACGTCACATTCCATCTGAGCCCAAGCGTTTTTCGAGTTTCAGAGTCCTTAAAATCGTAATGCGTTATGTCTCGTTGTTCTGTCGGTAGGTTATTAAGTAGATCAGGTTCATTTGATGACCATTTTCTTATGTTCATGCCTGCGCTTTTTAAAACAGTGATTAATTCTTCCTGTAGCGCTCTTAGTGTCGTTTTACAATAATGACTCGTCATCAAATCGTCCATGTAAAATGACTGTTCTAATGTCGATGCTGCTAGTGGATATGATGTTGCGTTATCTCGTCCGATCTGTTTAAGGACTCGCATTGCTAAGAAGGGCGCCGCCTTCATACCGTAGGTAACAGTTGTAAGCTGATATTCCTTAAGTAAAGCGTGCGACGAATCTCTCCATAGTATTCTTTGTAGGCTTTGATCGCTGTCACGAATATGTATCTGTCGGAACATTTTTTCTATGTCAGCGGTTACGACATATTGATGTTGTCTCCATTTGTGAATAAGAGTCAATAAATCTTGTTGAAGATTAGGGCCACTGTACATGAGGTCATTTAGGCTAAGTCCTGATGACGTTTTTGATGACGCATTGAATACTACTCTTAATGATGTCGTAGAGGAGTCGGGTTTCAGCACGCCATGGTGTGGTAGGTAGCAGGTGGTTGCTGTCTGCTCAGGCTTAACCTCGCACATGTGGTTGAGATCTTGATATTCTCTCATAAACTGATGGTAGCCGTCTGATAATTGTTTGTCTTTGTTCATCTTTTTCTCGATTTGCAAAAATTGTGCAATCGCCTTAGGTTTGGAGGTTCCCAGTTTTTGGTGAAAATCAGGGATCATCGGTAACGCCACCTCGTATGAACCGTCCTCCCGGCGTTTTGTCGTTTTTTGAAAAAGCTCCTCACAATAAATGTCTTCGTTGCTTAATACTGTGTCGTTAGCAATATCTTCTATTTCCCAGTATTTAGATAAGTCGGGTAAAATTTTCAAAGCAATATTGCATTGGAATGTCTTCACGTTCCCGGATAAAATCCATCCTAAACGTGTCTGTTGAGCGATGGGAGCTGTCGATGGACCTTTTCTTAGACCATTTTGAATTATGTCGGAGTAGACACTAGCGTCTAACAGGATATCGATGGGTTTGGAAACATTATATTCAGGGTCCGCCAAATTAAGATGTTGCAGATGAGGCCAATACTGTTTTCCAAATGTGGTGTTCGGTAAACGGTTCACTATGTCTCTTATTACCAATGCGTCGGTCTGCAGCGTATAATTGTTGTCATTATGTATGGATCGGCAGTCTAATGAAACAACGCCTTTCCCTTGCTTTGATCCAACCCCGATGCCAGTTACTGAGACGTGACATCTTCTTCTCTTAAGCCCCAGCCTCTGTACTGCATTTTCTGAGATGAGAGACACTTGAGATCCTTGGTCTAAAAGTGCTCTGAAGGTCATGAAAGTATTGTCTGATGCTCGAACACGCAGCATAAGAGTTGTCAATAATATTTCTTCATCAAGATTTGCTACGTGATTAATAGATCTTGTCAGCTGGTTTGAAAGTTCATGAACCGATGACGTAGATGCCTTCGGGGTCGGCGACACGGTCGTCATAATATCGTGCAATAATGTATTATGTGCAGCGTTGCATTCCTTGCATCGTTTAAAAGAATTACATTTATTATTTAAATGTCGATACAAACAATTATGACAAACTTGTAATTTATTAATTGTTTGTAATTTGATTTCTGGTGTCATGTTCTGAAACTTCTTGCACATGAATAAATCGTGTTCTAGAGAACAATAAGGACATTTCCTAGTAAATGACGTCACGGCTTGATAGTTTCTAAATGTCTGTTGTTTAGATGTCTTGAAATACGGAGGCTTGAAAGATGATGATGATGGTTGAACAGATCTTATGGGTGGGTTTTCTCTCTCCCTCTTGTGAATAGGTTCCAGAGCGATAAATTTTGATTCGATGAAACTCATCAACTCGTCAAATGATGGTAGATCTCTTGGTGCTTTACGCGACTCTTTGTAGTCCGTATATGTCTGCAGATCCAGTTTCTTTACAACAAGATGAACTAAGAGAGGATCCCATGTCCTAGTGTCGACACCCAAATTATGGATGGCATGTATGCACTCCATTGTAGTATCATACATTTTCTTTAAATCGAATGATGTCTGCTTATGTAATGTCGGTTGGCTTAAAAATGTCTCAATCTGCTTGGTAAACAACACTTGTGGGTTATTGTACCGATGTTGAAGAAGCTCCCAAGCAGTGTCGTAATTGTCAGCTGATATATTCAGATGCTGTATGAGCCGTTCAGCCTCACCCTTCAGCTTGCTCTTAAGATGTTGCATTTTTTGAGTGTTGCTCAAACAGTTGTTTGTATGAATGGTTTCGGAGAAAAGATCACAGAAAGTAGGCCATTGCTCGTATTTCCCGGTAAATATAGGTATTTCTATAGTAGGGATGGCCTTCTGAGCGTGGGCAGTAGAAAAATTCTTACGATTTAATGTCCTCTTCATGTCCTTATATGTCTTTTCGATGCTTTGAAACTCTCCGTCGTAAAATCCATCTCCTCCTTGCAACATGTTGTCGATTTGCAAATGAAGTTCGTCGATATTGTTCCAACGATGCTGTAGAATTTTCAACTCATCCTCAATTTCCCACTTTTCCGATATCTTGTCAACATCAATATTTTCTATCAGTCGTTGTAATGCTCTGAAGTTTGTTCTCTGTTTCGAGAGCAAGTCCTCAAGTGGATTACCAGGTTTAATGTCTGCGCTTCCGGTGTTAATAACAGGAACGCTGAATGTCATCTCAGATGATGCTGAAGGAGGTATATGAGAAGAAATATTGGCTCTCGTGATTTCAAAATAGTTTTTAAACTCACTAAAGACCTTTTTAGCGAAATACTCCAGCTTTTCATCCTTGTATTGCTCCAGGTGAGAGTCATTTTGTTGAAACTCACCCCAAAGATTGTCAAGTGATTGTAAGCGCCGTTGAATGTAATCCTTAGTCTTCCTCGACGCACTGTCCTTACGGAAGTTGTTGTAAATCTTCTCTACTTCGATGATTATAGCGTTTTGACGGCTAAATAACTCATCCATTGTGTAAGTTGTCATAATGATGTCTAGTTGTCGACGATATGTCCTTGCTATCCTTGTGCGGTCTATGCGAGACTCTCAAATTGATCGGTGAGACCCGCTGGTGGGAGGCCGAGCAATCCGATTCGCAATTACACTCAGATAACAACACTTAATAAACGTCGAAATGAATTTCTTGTCAATCACTGAAGATAATTTCTTGTAAATGTCTATGTTTGATTATGTCGAAATCACAAAATGTCTTGGATATTAAAATCACAAAAATGTCTTGATAAATGTCTTGAATGTCGAATCACAAAAATGTCTTTGATAAATGTCTTGAATGTCGAAATCACAAAAATGTCTTTGATAAATGTCTTGGTTCACTGTTGTCTTGAAGGACCAGGTAGGACCTTCTACGAAGCTCGAAGGACCATGTAGGAAATGATGTCGAAGGAGCCGAAATTGGTGATTCTACTCCTTTAATTCCTTGATGCTGTGAGTGCCCAAATAAACCGAAATGATAAAATGATAGAACACAATGTGCTTGTCGCGGTCTTTATTGAACACTAATTATTAAATTATATTTTACATGTCAAATGCTTATGTCTAATGTAGGTCAACAGCCGGCGGTCGGTGACACGAACGTTGACGTATTATAATAAAAATAACTATATAAATAAATGTACGATATAACTCGTACAGATAGGGTTGTAATAAGATGTTTTATTTTTGTACACCTGAATCGGAAAAGAATTCGGGCAACGTGACCGGTGCCTGGTGTTAAGCTCAACCGAAGACAGCAAATCTACTGAATCGATAGTCGAGTGTAAAATTTTATGTAAGCAAAGTAGATCATATCTTCTTCGGCGAGTATGTAACGGGATCATGCCAAACTTAGACAATCTGTCATTGTAACTACGTAATGACCTCTTTACATTTTTTTTGTGAAAAGTGGCCAGTTTTAGCAAATAGAAGGTTAGAGACAGCATTGAGCGCTGAAAAAAAGACAAAAAATCATCATTTCATCTTTACTTTAGCACTAAGATTTCCAAGGACAGCTATATTTTTAAGATATTTCAAAGATATTTTTTTGCTGGTTAATTATATTTTTTAAGAAAATTATTTCTATTGTTATATCCACCACTATTATCGTAATAGTAATATTCTTGTTTGATTTGCTTTATTATTGCCGCTTTTATGAGTGAATTTTTGTTACTACAGTTGATCTGATTTTCAAGGAACGATGTTATAAAATTTGCATTCTAATAATTCTTAAGAGGAATAACAAACCACTGTTTGCTTTTAAATTTTGCATTTTCGGATGCTATTTTTATGTGGTAAATTTAAAACAAGATAATATACAAGAAATAAAAAACAATTGGTCTCAGGTCGCTCAGACGGGAAAGCCACCGTAGAAAGGTGAATAAATTAGAAAATGTTCAATGTCTTGGTAGCATAAGTGTTCAGAAATTAAATGTACCCAACAAAAGTACCTAGGGATCAAATGCCTCTTTAACAATAAACAAAAATCTATGTATTATTACCAAATGTAGTCTTTTAGATTGACTTTTTACTTTAATTGTTTCATTAATCAAACAGGGAAGTTTACAAGAAAGAATCATTAACGATTCTAAAAAGTTAAAATAATAATCCTCTATAGCGTCGATACTCTAAAATGTACTTATTTATTTTATTTATTAATTAATTATAGTTAAAGTACACTAGAAACATTCAAATAACCAATATTTGACTTTTAAAAAAAAATAGGCCAATAACGACTATCCAACGGTTTACAATTCAGCTTGCTCGAGATACGGATGTTATTTAATAAAAATTAATATATATATAATCCTATAAAAAGAACCAGTATATTTTTTTTAATTCAAAATAAAAAACCATCTAACAAAAACAAGTGGAAAAATACTAAAGAGAATATATATACTCAAGGGAAGTCTCAATCATGTGTATCAATATGTTTATGTCCTAAATTTTATATATTATAATATTATTTTTATTTTTATACCTACATACATATTTTTACATACCTACATAAGCTTAAGGTTAAATAAATATTAAAGACTACGTAATTACAAAATACGAAATACCAACCTTTTCCACTTTTGATGTGTGTAAAATAAATAAATATTAGAATTTAACAATAAAAGTCAAAGTAAGAAATTATAATTCTAACAACAGTAGATGGATAAGTAAAGGTTTAAAAAAGAGCTGTATAACCAAAAGATTTCTCCGTTATCGCTACTATTCACATAAAACAATAAACAACAAAACCAACTATCTCACATATTCTAAAATATTGAATAAAATAATTTATAAATAAAAAAAAAAATTGTAATATAAAGTATATAAACAAAAGTCAAAATAAATGTAAAGCGACCTGGTCTATAATTAAGAACGAAGTTGATAATTCAAATAATTTTCAAAGTATTTCTGAATTAAAAATTGACAACACAATATTAACTAATCCCACAGATATAGCGAATGCTTTTAATGACAAATTTATTGACAACATACCATGTTCATCTACGGTTAAAAAGAAACGCCAGCCCACTACAACAATCTCAAATACCATGTTCTTAATGCCGATGACAGAGAAAGAAGTAAAAACTGAAGTTTTAAAACTTAATAATACAAATGCTGAAGGTTATGATGGAATAAACACTAAAATAATTAAACAATGTATTAATGAAATCCTTCCCATTATAACCTATCTTATAAACAAATCTTTTGATTCTGGAATTTTCCCGGAAGCCTTGAAGCTATCTGTTGTTAGGCCACTTTTTAAGAAAGGTGAAAAAGATGATGTAAACAATTATCGCCCTATCACCCTTGTCCCAATTTTTTCAAAAATTTTTGAAAAGTGCATGTTTAAACGGTTAGTAGATTTTTGTAACAAATATAAAATTATAAATGATTGCCAATATGGCTTTCAAAATGGTAAATCCACAACATTGGCAATATTTGATTTAATTAATACGATCTTGACTAGTAATAATAATAACTTTTGGACAACAGGGCTATTTTTTGACTTAACTAAGGCTTTTGACCACGTTTCGCACGATTTACTTTTAAAAAAGTTAGAAAATATAGGCGTGAGAGGTATTGCCCTTCAGTGGATATCGTCATACCTATCTCACCGGAAACAATATGTCATGATCAATAAATTAGTTAATAACGAAATTATATCATATGCTTCCAGTTGTCGTGAAAATAAAACAGGTGTCCCCCAGGGAAGTATTCTAGGACCTCTTTTATTTTTATTGTATATTAATGACATATTTGAAATTACCAATCATAAAATTATTTTATATGCTGATGACATTTCTATAATTGTGACGACTGAAAAAAGAAATAATTCATTGACTAATCATGAGAATGACATAAATAATAATATTAACATATTAATCGATTGACTTGAATCAAATAATCTAAATATTAATCTTGATAAATCAGTATTTATTCAATTCAATCAATCTCAACATAAGAAATATAATTTTAAACTAAACATTGACAAAATTTATGAAGTAACAAAAGTGAAATTCCTGGGTGTCATAATAGATCAATTTTTGAATTGGAAAGCTAATATTGAAACCGTTTGTAATAAAATAAACAGATTTGCATATGCTATAGGTCAACTTACAAAAGTAACAAATAGGAAAACTGCTGTCTTATGTTATCGTGCTCATGTCGAATCTGTATTAAGGTATGGTTTGATGCTATGGGGTAATAGCACAGATCGGAATAGAGCATTCATAGCACAAAAGAAATGCATAAGGGCCATTTGTGGAATACTACCTGACGAGTCATGCAAACCTATATTTAAAGACTTAAATCTGATGTCTTTACCATCGCTGTACTTGTATGAGGTGTGTAACTTTGTCCATCAACACAAGTATCTGTTTGCTAAAGCATCGGATACTCAGAATACTAGAGTGCGCAGAAACAAATACAAACTTGTTTTAAAAAATGTACCTAAAACATCTAAATATAATAAAAGTTGTCTTGCTATGTGCATTAAAATATACAATAAAATCCCCAATGAAATAAAAGAGCTAAATAATGCGTTGTTTAAAAAACAACTAACTAAATGGTTAAATAATATAAATACATATAGTGTTAAGGAATTTATAGAGTTAAATAGTTTAATTTACTGACATTCTTTGTTTTTATACTAGCGTGAATTTTCTATTATAGTACAATTATTTTAAAATTTTAATTATTGTTGACTAACTGTATAAATATCTAGACAAATATATTTAAAATTATTTTACTTTAAGATTGACATTGTAAGTTTTATGATTTGCATACTATTACATTAGTGATACATGAGCGCTGTTACTGTTTAATGTTACCATCATTTTATACCATGTGTCATGCAAATAAATGATTTGATATTTGATTTGATATTTGATATTTAACAAATACTTAGTTAAAAAAAAAAAAAATTACTAAGTCTCCGTTGAAATGCCTGCTTATACAATAAAGCAAGTACCTAATTTTCACTACCATCTACAACTATCGGAAGTTTATATAGTTAATTAATTAGTATGCTGAACAGATGTTCTTGCACCACAGCGTTCAATACAAGTTTAAGGGTTAAGTCCATGGGGGTCCGCTAATGCCCCGGATTAGTGATTTCCAAAGCCTATCCAGGCAAAGTTTCAAGGGCAGAATTATTTACGAGCTTCCTCGATGATGTATCAGCTTCTCCAGGGATTTTCTGACCCAACGGTCCCTCAAACTTTAATCGATTACTAAGTTCGCGAACGAGGAAACTCGTCTTAAGATAAAAGCAAAGAAAGTTGGTACTACTTTTCGAAGGTTGCAAATTCGAATGTTTTGTTGAATGGATAGTATCGATAGGGATTTAATCTGTTAGTTGGTTGCGCTGCTTGCACATTCTCTTTTTATAGTTCCGTAGCCTGATGGCAATAAACGGAACCCTTATAGATTCGTAATGTCCGATATGTCACAACCACTTTATTCCAAAGCTATGAGGATTACACAGTTGAAACTTGGTATGTATCTGTATTCTGTAAACCGCTTTACCGGTTTTACACAACTATATTTTTTCAAACCTATACGAGTGGTATATTTATAGACAGGTATTTAAAAATTACATTGAGGTTTCTAAAACGACTTTTTCTCAAAGTCAACCGTATAGAGAAAAATATCAAATTATTCTATGTGATAGAAGTTATGTAAAGCTTACAGATTACAGAAAATATAACGATATCTCTAAATAGCATACTTTTCAGAAACCTTGAAAAAAATGATTTTATACTAATTTGCTTTTGGTAGCTGACCTCGACTTATGTCGATGTATGGGGACTATTTAATGATGGTACGGAGCACTCGGTGCGCAAGCCCGACTTGCTCTTGACCGGTTTTTTTTTTAAATATTAATCATCATTGCTTATCAGATATTAAGAGAGTTACCTAATCTCCTACCATTTGATGATTCAATAATAACTGTTTGTGCAGTCATGAATAGGTAATAAGTAAATGCACCATGGATCAAGATGTGTGTGAACATACATCATTCTTGCATACATACTGTGGGGGACTAGGTGAGTAGACTGTATTTACGGTTAAAATGAATGGAAAATATAGAAATAAAATTATATGGGTTCAAACTAAAATAGATAAAACTTTCAGGCCACGTGTCCTGGACGCGACTTTAATTATTTTTACCCATCTCAAAAATTTAAAACCCTGATGTACACATCGCCGCTAAAGAAGTTTTCACTTCAAAAATACGTGCTATAAAAATATAATAAGTGGTCTGTCTTAGAAAACTATATAATAACGAAGTTAATAGAGGTTGAAGTAGTATGAGGTACAAAGTCAGGGGTGCGCTCTCGCGGCTGACTGGGGACGAGCCAACGAGGGTTGACACCGGCTCCAGATAAAACACTTGACTCTGCCTTATAAATGAGGTGGCATATTTTATGAGGCCACCACTTCGTACAGAACTATTCACCAAACTAAATAATGTATACTTGGTAATTATTCGAGTTCACTGAAAATGTTCATATTATTGACCTTAGGCATAGTTGTAATAATTTATTTTATTGCAATTTCCACCACTACTTGATGATAAAAGTGGTTTTAACAGACAGACAGTTCACATTCAGGTACTGACAAATTCATTTCATTTAGTGCAGTATTTAGAAGTATATTATATATTTTTTATGAACGCCGGGGAGACTCTTTGCCTTCATCATACCTGATGTTAAGTATTGATAAGGCTTAAGATGGAAGCGAGTCTCTCCCGGAATCCTTAATCACTGAGGAACTGGCTATCTTATCTGTAACTGTCGGAACATAATAATGCTGAAAACAGTGTTGTTATGTCCTCAGACTTAGATAAGATGGTGGTAGCTAGCCAGGCGGACTAACAACAAGTCCTACCACCAACCAAACCGAATACAATATGTACCCCCGCTGGGAATCGAACCCGGGACCCCTGGGTCTGATACCCAGTGGTTGTATCACTAGACCACAGAGGCGGTTATTTAAGAAGTCAAATCTATACTATTATTAATATTATAAAGCTGAAGAGTTTGTTTGTTTGAACGCGCTAATCTCAGGAACTACTGGACCGATTTAGAAAATTCTTAGACCATTAGAAAGCTACATTTCTCCCGAGTGACATAGGCTATATTTTATCCCGATATTCCTACGGAAACGGGCACCACGCGGGTATAACCGCGAGGATCCGCTTGTCAAATATAAAATAACATTTCATGAAACCTTATAACTTGATTTCTCTACCGCCTTTTCAGGAATAATCAGGAAAAATCTGGGAACACATTTTTAAACATAAATAGATTAAATGGATTAAAAAAAACATGCACTTATGTAGTTTTGCTAAGATTTTCATTCCGTTTTGCATAATTCATCGCGGGCGTGGTTAATGGCTATTTTGCACGCGGAGTTGGTACTGAATCGCCATAAATACGGTTCCTTTCACGATTCATTTCCTTTATTATGAATTAGCTGCAGGAGCAGAGGAAATAGGACCCGTTAGTATTTTATTTTTATTCGTAAAGCCAGTAGGAATGGGGAAGTAAACCTCGTCATGAATGTCTTCACTATTAAACTTCCTTCAATCGGCGAGTCGGGGTCACGCACCGAGGGTTCCGTACCGTCATATTTATATTGTCCTCATACATCGACATACCAAAAGTATAAAAACACTTTTCTTATTTTTTTCTGCAAAAGTATGCTATTTAGGGACCCCGTTTTATTTTTCCTGTAATCTTTAAATAAATTTCTATCACATAGAACAATTTCAGTTTTTACTCTATGTAAATTTCCGAGATAAGGGCGTTATTTTTTTTCATCAAAAACCAATAAAGGGGCCTAAAAAAAAGAAAAACGTTTAAGAATTTGCAAGCAGCGCTCTTTCATAATATGATACCCCACATGCCCTAGTAGACCTACTTTGATTTTTTAAGACCCCCTTTTTTTTCTCTCTTATTTGCAAAATAGTTGTGAAAACGTCATCTAAAACTATTCTAAATTTCAAGTTGATAGTATTAGTAGTTCTTAATATAATACAGTTGTGACAGACCGACTGAGCACCATAAGGATTCCTTTTTACCATTTTGGTCGGAACCCTAAAAACGGTCTGGTTACGAGTTTGGGTCAATTTCAATAATTTATTACGGGAAATTAACATTTTGTCAGACATCACGGCTAGTTGGCGCTCCAACGATGAAGTTCTTTTGATGAGTTTCTCGTGACACAAATCACTCATGCCACCCTATCAGTTTTATTTACTTACAACTGGAAGCGTTTACCATACCTGTCGATAACTAATGGTTAGGCTTAAGGTAGAATCGTTCCTCTCCCGGAATCCTCAATATCTGGAGGAATTGGCTATCTTATCTCATACCTAAGTATAAGCATCAGTAGCAGCAGGCTGGGAATGTTATTAAATGATAATGCTGATTTGAATACCCAACTCATCCAAAACACATGAATCAACTTATTTGAATCAATTAAAAAATTTAAGTGACCACCCGTAATAAAAATCAGACTTTAACAGTACTTGTGACTATAAAGCTGGCAATAGACGTCCGATTTTGCTCCCGATTGTCTGATCGGATTCACTCAATACACGTCCGATTTTTGCGTCCGACATTTTCTAAATTTAGTCCAAAGAGTAAAATAATATGCGCTAGACTCGCTAGAGAGTCAAATGGCAAATCGGTAGGAGAATCGGACGTCTATTTCGTCTGTACAAAAGTATGCATACAATTGGATAAGATAATAAAATCGTAAACGCGTATCGTTCTTTCCGACTCGGACGTCCGATCCGAATGCAATTGTATGGCACGAGCGCCTCTGACCTTACTATCGGATCCGACTATCGGATAGAAAAATCTGACGTGTACTCAGCGTAAAAGTAAAATGTGACATTTGCAAACGAGCTTCTGAAATAAACAAGAGCTCACATCTCTAATAACTCTCCCGTTTCTGATATATTGTGGGAAGCGGAACATTTATCTCAAGGCAAAAAGAATTACATTACTTGGGAATTGCGCCTAAATGTGTCGGCGTTATCGGCTGAGACACACCCAGCTTTAAACCATGTGCCCGGTGAATAAGGGACATTGGATTTACTTTAACTATTGATTCACATTAAGGAAGATGATTATTTGAATCTTCTACTTTGCACAAACAACGTACAACAACGTAAGGCGTTGGACTTTGGACTTTCCAATTTAAAAAAAAGGATTGTAGTAAGTTCAGAGATCCTGTCTGGGAAAAAGTTCTACGTCCAGTAGATTTTTTCTAAACGTACATCTTATGACCACGGCAACTGTAAAGGTGCCGAAACGTCAGGAAAATCAAAAAACCCCTAAAAAAACTTAAAAATACGGACAATTACAACTTAGTTCGTGAAAATATAGCGTGTTTGATATCCGTAAAAGCTGTTTTATTGCAGATTTTTTCTAATTATTCTTCTCGAGTGAGATAGCATTGAAAATGCAAATCTTAGAAACTGAAAGCTGAAATTAATTGGTGCTGTCTCATACATCACATTATTATTTTAAGGTTATGGATAGCAAATCATCGAAGAAAAGCTTGGAAAAGCAAAAAGCTAATCCAGCAACAAAATAACACCAAAAATGATGTTCGCTGTAAGTATTACTTAACAAGAATCGTGCGTTATTTATCACAAGCACTAGGAAACGGCGAAATAACGCGAACAGTACTTAGAAAAATGTAAAGACATCCATTTTCGCTCCTCTTTGTCGAAATTCACGCGATAAATAAAGGCCTACTTAACTCGTTTCCGCGTTTGCTCGCGTTCGACGACGCTGGATTTTGCGCGAAAGTCAAGGGAATGCGATCGATGTGAATGTGTTGGTTTTGGCAAACCATGGTATCGTTTATATAGACTGTGGTATCGTTTATAGATCAGCTTGATGAAATGGGATAAGACACGATGGTATTGTCGTCTTCTTATGGATAAAAATCCATACATAGGTCTTAGTAACATGAAAATCTTATTCTAGTGTTAGTACAAGTTTAGGCCACCGATGCGGCTCCTGTGCTACAAATACTTATAACTACAGGCAAGAGCAAGGAGCTGCAGCTAGCGGCGCAGCAGTGGGGAATCCCTTCGGTTACCCAACGTGCTCAGGATGCTATTCGAGCTGCCGCGAACTGTGCCCACGGCGAGGCGCAGCGCTTTCTGATGATCGTGTAGAAACAATCGGTACGCGCCTCGGCGAACATTAATGATGCGCTACAATGGCGCGGAACCCAAACAACATCCTGAACGCGTTGTTTAACTGGACGCATTAGACGCTGTATGTCCGCTGCCCAAAGTTGACGCAAAGACTGCAGTAGAAAGATTGACCTGACAGTAAGCGTTGAAAAGCGTTATCTTTCCAACCTACGCATAGAGCTCTTTCTCTTTTATCATGTGAACATCCAAGGAGTAGAATGCCCTGCCGGCGTCTGTTTTCCCGAGCACATACAACCCAAACCTCTTCAAGGTGCAAGTAAACAGGCTTCTTCTAGGTGAACTCGCTCCATTTTAGACCTCATCTACCCTCCTCGGCCAGATTGAGGTTAAGAGTAAGCCCCTTTAATAAATAAAAAAATAAAAATCTTTACTTGTTTACTACACCATGCAAATCTGCGAGCCAACATATTACAGCGAACACACTGCGCCCTGCGCTCCCTATCCATATCCACAGAGTCTGACAAGTTGTCAGTGACCAAGTGGTTCAGATACTTGACTTGGTCAACTCAATTAAATTGTATGTCTCCTAGCGTAACGGAAGGTACATTTCGTTGTGTCACAACCGAGCCCGCCTGAAATACCATGAACTTACTTTTAAGAGAGATGTATCTGAGCCCGTGGGTCACCGCATATTCTTCACACATGTTAAGTAGTCTTCTCTAGCCTCCCATCGACGGGCTCAGCAGTGCCTTAACATCGGCGTAACTAATATTGGTAATACATACTCCACCTACATGGCAACCTTTAAAGGTGCTGCTGAGCTCCTCGATCAGTTTGTTCATCCCCCCTGTCTCACGCCACATTATAAGATGCGGATTGTTGGAACGATTTACTATTGAGTATTGTATTGATGAAATCTGTCGATGTTCTTCGTCTACCGTGCTACCTCTAAAGAGTGGCACTCTTTGCCTAAGTATGTGCTTCCTGGCATATACAATTTGGGGATCAATTCACGAGTGAATAAGTATCTACTAGGCAAGCATGTTACATCCTAGATCACAGTCATCATCGCTTACCATCGAGCGAGATAGCGGTCAAGCGCTCCTTTATTAAATAAAAATATCATTCTTCTTTCCAGAACACTAATCGAAGGTAACTTTAAACAAAAGTCGTAAAGGTAACAGATCGGATTAAATGAAAGCACTTAACCTTGCTTCTAAAGAAACTTTCTGAGCAATTTGGCCGATAATAATGAAAGTTTGTCTTTTCCTCAACTACAAAAACTTTTCCATTACGCCGTGTCGCTCCAATCTCTACCGGTTCCCGATCAGTCCCGGCTCGTCCCGCGTCCCGGCCCAGGCACGCCGCCCGCACGCCTCCCGAATATCTAACGGGATCACACTCGGGCTCCCACGGGATCGCCGCGTGTTCCGCTTAACGCTACTTTATTATGAGATGACAGGTACAGCTCTGGCGTACAGCCATTCCCTACTGAACTGGAAGATAGTATTTTGGCAGACCAAGTTTTTTTTACCGTAAACCTATCTTTTGAGAGCTTTAGGTTGTACAAAAAACGGCTATTTCGTTAAATTCTTTATTAGTTGCCAGTAAAATTGTTGGAATTGTGCTTGTAACATTTATTATCTGAAACAGTACAAGTCGTGAAATTATAAATTATAGTCGCTCTCTTGTGTTGTAACTTCGGATAATTCAACATGTTCGCACCGTCTACTGGTTTTACTTGAATTATTCCCAAGCCCTAACTACTTCGTCATATCTCTTTAGGCTCTTATTTTAACTTCCTAAGAACTTTAGCTTCATCATGAATATTGACATACTTTAGATCGTCAAGCTTTGGTTAGATTGTGTAGTTGAGTATAAAACACTACTAAAACGAGAGGAAAACAGTATTTGCATGAAAAATTAATAAATATGATTAGATTCAACCAAATCTTGCGACTATCTGAAAATTCGTTGGAATGAATAATTTCGAAAACGGTTGCTATGGTTTCCATAGTACCGTTTTGGCATTTCGTCGATCATGATGTGAAATCGATTCTGTTGAGAGTATACAATCCAGTATTCACATAATGACAAAACTTAAAGAATCAACCAAATCATAGGTATAACCAGACGCAAAATCACTCGAATAGCCCGATTCCCAAGTTTCATTTTGATCAATTACAAGCAGAACTAATACCTCCTGACACAGGCTCCTGTGTGCTTCCCTGTTTGAGTTGCCGACTACAGCGCTTGATTGCTTTATCTGCTGGATGAGGAGTATCTTAGATTTATAGTTCTTATGTGTAAGTTGGTAGACATTCGCAACTACTCATCCTACTAATATTATAAATGCGAAAGTTTGATGAGGATGTTTGAATGGATGAAAGTTTTGTTACTCTTTCATGCAAAAACTACAGAACAGATTTGGATGAAATTTAGCACATAGATAGAAGATAGCCTGGATTAAAACATGAGCTACATTTTATCCCGGTATTTCCAGGGAAACAGGAAGAACGCGGGCGTGATAGATAAAAGGATATACGGAGCGTTTCATCGTATATTCCCTTTGCCGCTATGTTGGTACCTCTGTTGTCGATATCTAGCAAAAAGTTTGGTTAGTAAAATTATAAGAGTTTGATGCAGATTTGTTATGTTTTGGATTTTGTGTTACATGTCTTGTTAGTAATCATGATCAAAACGAAAGCGGTGAAAGAAAAATGGTTTTTGAAATTATGTTTCTAACGCGTTTGCGCCTTCTTGTCATACAGGGGTACCAACATAGCGGAAAAGGAAATATACGATGAACGATGACACACATTATAGAAGTTACCCATATATTATTTACAAGTCAAATTAAAATATGCAATACACTTGCAACATCGTCATCGTCATCAGCCATTTTTAATGTCCCCACTGCTGGGGCACTGGCCTTCCTTATGGATGGATAAGGAGAACGGGCCATGACCCACCACGCGGACCCAATGCGGATTGGTGGGTTTTAACGACTGCAAATGCAGTCGGGACCAACAGCTTAACGTGCATTCCGAAGCACGGAGGAGCTCGAAATAGTAATTTTTTGGTTACCCATCCCGTGTCCGACCATTGCGAAAGTTGCTTAACCTCAACAATTGCAGGCCGAGCGCGCGAACCACTGCGCCACGGGCTCCTTGCAACATACTTTAGCTAAATAAAGTAAGTTGTCATAATAGTACAATAAAGTATGTGCATCATTTCTGCAAGCTAATGATACTATCTGACTACATCTGATGGGAAGCAAACAGCTATTTTAGATACTAATTTCAACTTCAGATTAACAATCAATAGAATCGCTTGCCATTTGTTTGGAATCAAAGGATTTGTTAAGTGTTAGCCATAACACTTATAGATTATATTATTATCTTTCAATATTCCAACAGAGCCTCTTAACGCAGTAACGGAGGCCCTATAAACCATAAATAGAAGTGTCCCGTGGACGTAATCGATCAAACAGACGCGCCTACTCTATTTTATGTGTGCATGCTTTAGGGCTCTGTTCAGTAACATATGTCCTTTTAATATGACTTTGTATGGTTTTGATATTTTACGTTGTTGAAAAAAAGTTCGTTATAATGGTGGTGATACTAATCTTATCTAAATCTCATATTTTAAATGAACCGTAACACTTTACATAACAAAGTATGGTTTTATACGTTTTGATTAGAACGAACTCTATTCTACATTTCCGAGATTTCTTTAGAATGTGGTTAATTTTTTTCATCGTTGGCTCGAAAACTAAAGCAAACGTTCTGACTGAACTTGTAAGATAAGTTGTCAAAGCTAAATCAGTTTTTTAGCGCAGCCATTATTAAAACTATATGTATATTCCTTTCACTATGCGCCCCTTGCCGCACCGTGGCGGGGTGCGTCCATCCATCAAAATATATATTTATTGCTTTATTTTACGAGTCTCGTAAAATAAACAAGCTATATATACGAGCCGGTGTGAGCCCGCTCGTAAACCGGCCATTTTCATTTTGAGCCAACGAAATTTCAGAAATAATTTCCTTAAGAGGTAAATTGGAAGTTAATCTAATATATTTGACGTGTTTTATTTTTATGTGTTTGACTGCAGTATATCGCAGTTGAAAACACTTCTTGATTAAGCAAAAATATGCTGCTTCTCTTTATTCTGATACCAGTGAATGTCCGTGATTATAGCCGCGTAGCCTGTGTTAGATTTTTCACACAATAGCTTTTCGTCAAAATATTTTAACTATACCTACGCTGGTAACGCAAGCCAGTGTTATTAGGTACGTTTATATTCTTGCTTATTCAATTTAAGCAGTATGAATATTAATGCAAGCTCTCATAATAAAAGATATTGTTCAAAATTAGAATTTCAATTTGCATAAAATACAGAACAGCAATGTGGTGTAACGCCGAATGCATTGCAGCGGCAAAATTATGAAAGCTCTTCCCAGTGGATGGTCGAGTAAGTTAATTCGAAAACGTGCAACGTGCTCCGAATATGAGAACAAAATGTAAGAGAGACAGCTCGAAAAAAAATTGGAAAAATAAATATTACATCGCGCCGACGACGCGGCGGTATCTAAATTGAAATCAAATGGGTTTTTGGATGTTGAGGGACGAACGCGCGGGTAATGCCGTATTGTCTTAGGTCTCTCTGTGAGTTTGAACGGCGTCCTCGCAGCGCTGGTGATGTTAATGTCTGAAAGGTTCCAGAAAAAATATTAATAGATGTAAAAACTGATATATTTTGTTTCACAAAACACAAATAAAAAAAGTTTAGAATACCAACTTAGTTCTTTGTTTTTTATTATACACTATAAATAATACTACTAATATTTAATATAACTTTATTTAATACTAGCTGTGCCCCGGGGCTTCGCTTCCGTGGAATTTCGGGATAAAAAATAGATAGTAGCTGATTCTCAGACCTACTCAATACGCTCACAAAATTTCATGAGAATCGGTCAAGCCGTTTCGGAGGAGTATGGGAACGAAAACTGTGACACGAGAATTTTATATATTAGATAATAATGTCAGAAATATT
Organism: Chrysoteuchia culmella; assembly: GCA_910589605.1. Taxonomy (NCBI): domain Eukaryota; kingdom Metazoa; phylum Arthropoda; class Insecta; order Lepidoptera; family Crambidae; genus Chrysoteuchia; species Chrysoteuchia culmella. The sequence continues at coordinate 24,430,632 of OU342647.1, forward strand.
ATGTAGAACATTTGCAGCAGTTAATTAGTGTGTACACAAAATTTAACATGCTTAACTTACATTGAAATAAAAATACCGCGTTGTTTTTAAACAAAAAAAATATGTTATCCTGCTTTCAAAAGATATCCAAGTCTTTTGTGTTCTCCGAAGCTCATTAGAAACACGTTTGAGATAGTAAATAAGTGCCTTTTCCTTTACAAATTTTACAGCCCACTGCGTTGTTTGATTAGCGACAAACGCTTTGAATATTTGGAAATTTAGCCGTCTTTTAAAAGAACGGTGCTTTAAAAAGAATTCTAAAGAGTTTGACCGGCGACCATTAATAAATTGGAAAGGCTGTTGCCACTCTAGGAGCGTTTTGTCGTGCGTGAAAAAATGTGAGTCATTCTGGGCCGAACGCATTCAATGGCCTCTTACAAATCTGGGGTCGGGGCGGCTTACGCCTCTCGAGTCGTAGGTTTCAGTGGAAACTCATAAAAGTCGGTTATTATCCGCTTGACATCAAGTGGTATATTCATCATGTACCTATTTTGAATGATTAGATTTTTAAGCTGACCCGTCTTCACTTCGCTGGGTTCAAATATACCTGTGAAGACATTGATTGACAAGTTGGGGAGTGGAGGCAATGACACAGCCTGGAGAAAGAAGAGCTGGTGTCCGAACCAATCATCACCGGAGAAATAAAAGCTTTGCTGGCTTGGTCATATTATGGGTATATATGTGTGTAGGAATGACCCCAAATAATAATGTTTCGAATTACGTGAAGCGGTATATTAACCAAGCACATACAAGCACATATTAAAAGTCAGAAGGAAGAACAAACAAGCAAATCGTTCAGGGAGCCTACCGCCATCTTTTAACGCAGTATTGTTTCAATCTTACCATGATATTTCATTGTACGAATCTCTTAAAGTAGTAAGCTTGTTTTTTGACGGAAGTTTTGTGACGTCTTCGCTCAATCATCGACTCCAAAGTGTGAAGTGTGTCAAAATGTGACAACTGCAATAACAACAAAACGCAAACAAAACGTTGTTATGACATGATGGTTTTTAAGAGATGGCGGTAGGCTCGCAGTTTACACAGCATAAAACAGAAGATAACAGTGATAATAACTAAGATTGCGTTACGAAAGCGTAAACAATAGCGTGAGAAAAACTTAAGCGGCGAGAGCGCGGACAACACTGGCGGGGCTATTTTATATATATTTTACCTATCTTTGCAACAGCAGAGCGACAGCAACGCGACAGCGATAAGTCACGTATCACCATAACAACCGCACGGTTACTACAGTATTTCTAGAGCTTGGTTCCTTCAATCAAAATCATATCCTAAAAAACTTTCAGACAGTCATCAACCATCTGCGAATACAGTCGGGACCAACGACTTAACGTGCCTTCCGAAGCACGGAGGAGCTCGATATAACCAATTTTTGGTCACCCATCCTGTGACCAAAAGTTGCTCAACGGCTACATTCGCAGACCGAACTCGCGAACCGCTGCGCCACGAGCTAAAAACTTTACATCTTTTTAATATTGGTTAGACAGGATAGTATAGATTTATATAAAGATTTTTAAGGGTTTCTTGTAGATTTTTAAGGGTTGCCTTAGGCTGTAAACTATATTAGGAATGATAGTCAACAATATCACGGTCGTAACAAATTCTTTCAACATAAACGTAATTTGAGGTTCGTACGACGTTACCTTCAAACTTAGCTGTCACGAAAACTTGCAAATTGGATTTCGAGGCTTTTAACCTTGTAGTTACTTCGGTAATGTCGGATGACAATAGGTGTGCCTTTGCGTTTTTTTACAACTTTCGCTAAATCACTTATGAAGTTGTAGCTGGAAACACATTTAAGAAAGTAATTTATTTACTCATACATATATATTTTTTTTGTGTTCAATATGTCTTGTGTGTTTAATATGTCAATAAAATACTTTCTTTTCAAATATGTAATCAATCTTGTATTCTACATATACTACATTATACGATAAACATTATTAGTAATCGGAATATTTTTCGAAATAAATAATTAATACGTTATAATTATTATTAAATAAATGTTGATGTTAAGATGTTAAAATTTCTTATAACAAAGTTGGTCAACACCGACGTCTTAGAAGACCTAAATAATAATAATAATAATAATAATAATAAATAATAAATATTCGCATACAATCACACCAATTATCTAGTCCCACGTTAAGTTTCATGAAGAACTTGTGTTATGGATACTAGATAACGGATAAACATACTTATATACTTTTTTTTAAATACATACTTAATATACATATTATACACCCAGACCAAGACAAATAGACATGTTCATGCACACAAATATTTGTCTTGTCCGGGGATCGAACCCGGGACCTCTGGCGCAGAAGGCGGGGTTAGTACCCCTGCGCCAAACAGGTCGTCAATGACTGCAAGAACATAATTGTGTCTGAAATAAGTTTCTGACCTAATAATGTCGTTTCTGCCTTCACTCCCATCACTTTTGCTCATTTCTAAGATGATACTTTTCAGAATGTCTATTGTTTATATTATTTAGTGCTCAGCAAACTTAATAATACTGAGGATGGATTTTAACTAGACAATCTCTAGTTAGGCAAATAAATACGTGCTGCGTGCTGCTTTGATTGTTGAACATAAAAAAGTTAAACCTTTTTTTTCTGGATGCCCTTTCAGGCCCCGGATTATGAGACACAATAGATATTCTATTGTTCTCTGGACACCGGTTTCCGGTTCGGGTTTTATGAATTAATGGCACATTTATTTTAAAACTTTTATTTTCCACCAAACCTATTTAGACAAAGGAAAGTTTCATAACTTGTGTTATGGATACTAGATAACGGATAAACATACCTTTTTGGTATTAACATACTTACATAATATACATATGAAACACCTAGAACAAGACAAATAGACATGTTCATGCACACAAATATTTGTTTTGGCCGGGGATCAAATCCGGGACCCTCTGCGTAAGACGCGGGCTACATACGTCTTTGCCAGACAGGTCGTCAAACACTTGGTTTTCATAACTGAGTGTTAAAAATGCTTATAAAAAAGTAGCATCATTTTACGGATATGAACAGCCTATTATTCCGTAAGAGCATTAAAAACGGGTCTATAAACTGGTGAACGGCGTAAAGGTTATTCTTGCCTAGTATCATTATGTCACCTACTTCACCACGTAAGTCATTAAGCCAGCAGACTTACAAAGCAGCAGAAGACTCCAATATTTCTAGAAGCGAAGCACGTCTTCTATCGCCGATCGGCGGCGGCGTATTCAAAGCGGCTTTATTAAATCTCCCGGTTACCGCAGATCAAAAAACATGGCCTCTTCGCCCCGTGCGGTGAATTCTACGGACTGCACGAGAATATCGGATTTGTGGCAGCGACAAAACATATTTCCGATGAAAGGAAAACTGCTATTTTACTGCAGAATATTCTATTTGGCTATAATGTAAGCTAGAAATGTTCAAGATAAGTATATGTTCAAGCAATTATTATTATCAATAAATTACCTAACGAAATAAAGAATTTGCCATTCCGGTTATTTTATAAAAACATGTTGCTGGAGCATTGTTTCTAAAGTATAAGAATATTTAGAAAGGAAATAATGCCGCATTATATTATAAAATAAACTAACTTAATTTACATTAATAATAATAATTATATACCAGTCTACAAATGTAGTTCATGTATTATTTAGTTTTTTATTACATGTACGTTTTCTGACATGTAAATTTTAATTTTTAATTTTACATTATCGTAATGATGACATTTGCCATTTAAATAATTTTGTAATTTCCATAATAATCATCAATTGTATTTTTAATGTATGTACTAATTCCTACGCTTTTTTAATGGCAGAAAATGTTTGCACTTTATTAATTGTACCATCTTATACAATACCATTTTCTAAGGAATAATTGATTCTGATTCTGATTCTGATATAAGCACTGCGGGCCTTCCATTCATTCCACTCTCCACTCCACATCTATCATTTTCTATAATGAAACTGTAAAATCGAAATTTCTGTACATTGATGTATTTACCAAAAACTAATTGGAGACGAGGTAAAAACACTAATAGAATACGTTGAGCCCATTAAATATTTTGTGTGTCTGTTTGTCTGCATGTCTGTACTCGGAAACTACTAAACGGATTTGAATAAAACTTTTTGTAACATGTAGCCACTAGGTCTGGCCGTAACATAGGCTACAAATGATTTTGAAATCTGGAAAACCTGTTGAAGGAAGCTAAGAGACCAGCTAAACTATAAGAGCTATGGATATGGCGCCTTAGCAAAAGTCGTTTAGTATAATAAGCATTTTCTGTTGACAATTATAAAAATCAGAGGTTTGGGACATTTTTTTTCCATCCGGAGTACGTCCACACGGTGAAGGCAGTAACAGTGTACCACGTTCGATGTCAACGGATAGAAAAGCTGATACATTAAGTCCACGCGAACTAAGTCGCTGAACAACTAGTCATGTCATAAGAACGTTTTGATTGCACATTTTGACACACTTCACACTTTGAAGGCGATGATTGAGCGAAGACGTCACAAAATTCCGACAAAAAAACAAGCTTACTTTACGAGATTCGTAGTACGAAATGGTGTGATAGGTTTGAAACAATAATGCGTTAAGATGTGGCGGTAGGTCCCCTAGTATGTAGGTACACTGACTGTAGGTTGCACCATGTTACTTATACGTTTAGGTACGGCTTAAATATGTATGGCATTTGAATATCGAATTTAGTAAAACACATTTAGATGTTATAACTACAGTTATATATTATTAATTAGTTCAGTTTCCGGATATTCTTTTTTAGGGTTCCGTGTCAAAATGGTATAAAGCACTTATGGTGAGACAGTCTGTCTGTCTGTCACAGCTGGATATCTAAAGAACTACTAATGCTATGAACTTGAAATTTGGAACAGTTTTAGATGACGTTTGCCCAACTATTTTACAATTAAGAGAGACATAAATATACATTTTCTTTACAACAGGGACTGACAGGGGATCTTAAAATTCAAAGTGTGGCTACCAGGGCATGTGGGTTATCATATGAAAGAACGCTGCTTGCACATTCTCAAACATTTTTCTTTTGTTTTTAGGCCGCATAGTTTTCAACTTGTGATGCAAATTGTAAAAAAAAACTTGAAAACGTGGTTCTTATGGCGACAGAATTAGGTACGATCGATGGTGGTAGTTAGCCTGGCTGTTTAAATACAAGTCCTACCACCAACCAAACCGAATTTTAACCGCCTCTGTGGTCTAGTGGTACAACCACCGGTATCAGACCAAGGGGTCCCGGGTTCGATTATAGGGTACATATTGTATTCGGTTTGGTTGGTGGTCGGATTTTGTTGTAAGTCCGCCTGGCTAGCTACCACCGTCTTATCTAAGTCTGACGCCATAACAACAACGTTTTCAGCATTATTGTGTTCCGGCAGTTAAAGATAAGATAGCCAGTTCCTCAGTGATTGAGGATTCCAGGAGAGGCTCGCTTCCATCTTCAGCCTTATCAATACTTAACAGCAGGTTTGTTGCAGGCTAAGAGTCTCCCCCTCATTCATAAAAAAAAGAAGAATACCTACCACTGGGAATGCGGGACTTCTCAATATTGTTATCCATAAAAAAGTTTTATGTAAGTTCAGTACTTTCATAGTGAATATGATTGCTACGCAGACCACCGTCCGTTGGGCGATATCGTTAAATAAGTTAAAATGCCCGCTTTGATTCGGGCGCGTGACGGACCACTGGGCCGGCAAATTGTTTTGGCATCGTGCACCGATAAATCCTGTGATCATTACATAACAATCCATCGGCGAGCTTCGATGTGCAGCGATGGTGTAATTAAACAAATGTATCGAGCATTTTTACATCTAGTCCGGCCACAGACCTACCAATTCTATTCTGTTCTAGATAGAACAGTTAAGCACAGAGCCCGTATTCACTATGACCACTTGGCGATTCCTTGTTCAAACCACGCCACTATCGAACTTGGTTACGGCATTTTTTATTTTTTTTTAGTTTTGGCTTCTTCCGTTTTCCACAGAAATTCCGCCAACGTCCCGTAGTGAAAAAGACACGGTTTATAGAGAATTTGCCCGGTGAAAAAAGCACGTTTTCAAGTTTATACCTTGATTTTCTTTGTGGTACCTACGGACAAACACAAAACAATACTCACAACACAATAATAGAACATATTATGTACAATAATATCACAAAGAGGATTACACAAATATCTACATTATATTTTTACATACATATCTTGTTACGACATTTACAAAATTCGATTTTTTTATGACACTAACATTAACTTTCGTTACCGAGTACGACATTGGCGTGGTTTGAGCAAGAATCGCTAAGTGGTCAGACTGAATAAGGGTCCAGAAAATAATGCGGGTTCATCGTCACACACAGCTGGATTATAACCCGGCGCCAGCGATTTTACCTCACTACATCTGCAATAGTGCGATGTTGGCCGGCTGCTTGCTGACCGTACGTTCTTGCCTGTTCAGGTTAGTAGGTGAGCATTAGTTCCATTGATTCCTGAGCTCATGCTTTTATCAGCCTTTTACCAAACCATTTCCGGACATAATCTTAGACCTAATTAATGCCAGGTGGCGTGTCATCGTTTACCAAAATGGTAAACGATGCTTCTTCCTTTTCTATAGTCGTTACATTCCTTCATTGAATAGCAAGTTTCCCAGCGCCGCTGACGAGGAATTACAGCCAAAACAATAATGAGCCGTCCGTGTAGCCCCAAGTTTTAATTAGACTCTGCGAACTCCGCAAAACATATCAGAACGCGAAAGTTGAGTGTTTCAGTAGCGCTCGCGATTGTAATTTTAATGACTTACGCACTAATGATTCTAATTAATTACAGGATCTTTTTAGTTTTGCCTTTTATACATAACTAGCTTCCGCCCGCGGTTTCACCTGTGTAGTTCCCGTTCTCGTGGGATATCGGGATAAAAAAAACTATGTTACTCTCGGTCCTTTCAACTAACTTTATGCCAAAAATCAAGTCGATTGGTTGCTTAGTTACGGCGTGAAGGAAGGACAAACAAACACAATTTCGCATTTATAATATTAGTTAGGGTTAAGATTTTAGAGGTACTAAAATAGATCAGTCTTAATGGAACATTTGCATCAGTTGAACCGTCTCGAATAGGTGCTACCGGTATAAAATTCGTGTCAATTATTCGTGTCAGGAGGCCTACTCTCTAAGCCCGTCAAATAAGATACGGCCCCCGTTCGTAAGTTTCCCGAAACTACGGATCGAGCCTACTCTCTATTGATTTCGGATGTACTAGTTTTGGACAAACGGCACAAACACATTGGGAGTTGGGACAATGTCAAAACGTATTTTCATTCATTCTTAGTTCGGATCTCCGAACTAATAAGCTGTCCGTAGGTCATACGGAGTAGGAAACGTCCGTAACTTAGGCCGAAACTACGGGTTTCGTGCTTATAGAGTAGACCTCCTGGGCTCGATCCTATTGCCGATAGACATTGTATGCGTTTGGTTGGTAGGACTTGTTCTAGGTCCTCCTAGTTATCTTTCACCATTTAACCTGTCAGGCCCCGGAATATGAGACACAACAGATATGCCACTGTTCTCTGGACACCGGTCCGGGTTTGATGAATTAAATTATGTCTGTCACAACGATAATATTTTCAGCATTATTGGGTTGAGAAAGGATAGCCGTTTCTAAGTGGTTCAGGATTCAGTTGGTACTAAAATCTCTTGATTGGTGTAAGTCAAGGCAAAATTAGACATTCTGTCATTTTGTAATTGTAAGTAATTGACCAATCAACATATTTTTGTGCCAGCTGTGGTGGAGCCATTAGTTCTCAGTTTTCCACCCCATAATATCACTCGATATCTTGTGAGCGGGACAGAGACACGTTGTCGAGCAACGAATGTCGATACCACAGTCACTCAGGCTACAGGTATGATGAAAACTAAACAAGCAAGGCAAGTGCAAGTGCAAGTGGCAAGTTAGGGCAAGTTGCCCAAGATAATTTTAAGTTAATTTGTTTTATTTTTAGTAGTAACTTCGCTTTTTTTATAATTCCATTTTTTTATTTTGTTTCCTGTGTGTGCCAATAAATAGTTTTTCTTTCTTCTTTCTTTTCTTTCTAAACGTTCATAGCTGGAGGTAAAAAGAATTAAAACAACTCTAAAAACCTGAAGAATCATGACGGAATCTCCCACTGGGGAGCACCCTCGAACTGCTAAGCACTCGTTGAACAAGCCTGCTCCTAGGACTGATTGCAGACAAGCCCAAAAAAAAAACCTCTAAAAACGTAAGCTATGAGGACCTGCTCTCTCTCTAAATAATAGCAATTATCGCGCAGATATCGCGCGATCGCTGTGGAACGTCAAAATAAAAATGGTATTAAAATTAAAATGATATTGCTGGCTAATCGCTCGCTGATGGTTCGTATAGCGGCGTCTCACTCTCTCGCGCTTCTACCTAGGTGCGAAAGTGACGCCGCGTGTTGCTGAGACGCTAGCGCCAAAAACAATTTGGTGGCAATAACAGGAACTAAATGAATGCACATTGTAGTTCATCGTTTGTTCGGTTGATGCCGCACTGTTGATACGTGACGTAAAGCAATTATCGCGCAATTTCTGATGTCGCGTTGCTGTTCGAAAGATAGGTAATACCCCGCCGCTATTGGCAATACATACCGAGATCTTTAGATTGAAAACGACTGCATTGCATAATATGTCTAGTTAGTTCTTGTATTTAGGTGGGAGTTCCCAAAACTAATATTAATGTTATTGTCATTGAGTCATATTTTGATCATAATTTTGTTGCTACTGCCTATTTGTTGTTCACTGTGCTTTATGTATTACTTGCTTAAGGTGGTACTACTTCCATACAAACAAACATTGCACATTAATTGGTTCATCATACATTAATAATTCATAAATACATGTGCAACTAACTTGTTTCAGTTATTTGTTTGCGCGAAATTATAAAAAAAAAGAACTTTAATACATGAGCTATATAAATGCGATTGGTCACACACACATTACGTAGAAGTATTGAAATTATAAGATATTAGTATATTCGTGTTTTATGTATGAAAGTCCAATTTCAAAATTATTTCGCGCAAACAACTAACTGAAACGAGTTTATAATTTTTTTAATTTTGCATTTTACAATGCTATTTTTATGTGATAAATATTAAACAAGAAAATATACTAGAAATTTTCTTGTTTAATATTTATCACATGAAACGAGTTTGTTGCGCATGTATTTATAAATTATAAAGGTATGATGAACCAATAATTGTGTAATGTTTGTTTGTATAGAAGTCGTACCACCTTAAATTATATTTTAGTATTTTTTATTTATGCACATATTTTATATTTTTTTATATGCATTTCTTGGTTTTACAATTACGTGTGTATGTTATATGTCTATGTATTTAAGTAAACATTGTGTTAATGGTTTGCTTGCGACCAAACGATGACAGGGACGCAGCTGAAAATCAGTGTCTGGTTCCTTGGAACCATCAACACTGGCTGAGTTCCTTTTCAGACTGCCGCTGCTGCACACCCCGGTATATTACTTTTAAGCAGAATGTCTTAGTTTTAAGTTTTGTTTGTTTTCTCTTTCGTTTCTAAATAATGCCTCATAAATGTATTGTATTGTAGTGGTTCCTGGATAAATATTTTATCTATCTATCTATCTATCTATTACTTAATAAGACAATTATACCCTAGACCCCTTTTCCATCGCCCCGTGGTGGCGGGCGTCACAGGAGCGTCGGAAATTGCGAGGAAGCCCTCTGGAGGATGCGAGCGCCATGTTTATCAGAACCCCTACCATGTTTTGTCATCGAAAGATCAAACTAGGTAATGTTGGCAGTACGGAGCTGGAGGCCTAGTCTCTAAGCCCGTCAATTAAGATACGGGCCCCCGTCCGTAAGTTTCCCGAAACTACGGATGGAGCCTACTCTCTATTGATTTCGGATGTACTAGTTTTTATCAAACGGCACAAACACATGGACAATGTCAAAACGTATTCTCATTCATTCTTAGTGTGGGTCTCCGAACTAATAAGCTATCCGTAGGTGAAACGGACTAGGAAACGCCCGTAACTTAGGCCGAAACTACGGGTTTCGTACTTAGAGAGTAGACCTCCTGTACACACACAATCAAAGTTCGGTCTCAGTGGCATATGTGGTATTTACTAACCCTACCAACTGCGCTACAGTCGTGGCATCGATTCCCACCTGGAAATATATTTAAGTGATGAACATTATTGTATTTATCTCGTGTCATCATTATTATAACGTATATATCTCCATTTGGTTTTGATATCCATTACATAAGACGCGTTTTAGTTACTTTTAGGAGTCAGATGAATGATGTTGTCTGATTAAATTACTTATTTACACTGCGTACCGATAGTGACATCTAGCTTACAATATTACTTTAACATTGCTCAATTAAATAGTTCGTAGTAACGCCCAGGGCCACGAGCACGATGCCTAATCGGTTGGAAATCGCTTCACTGGCACGGGAATTGCGTCATATTTTCGCTGATGATTGTAAGCGATGTACTGGATAGTTTTTCGAAGAATCGAGTACCTAGTATTTGCCGATAAATAAAAAAACCATGCTGGACTGGGAGTAAAAGATACATATAGATGCGCAAGTTAAAGGGCACATACTATGTAATGCGAGAAATGTTATGTATAATGTAAGTCTTTCCTTGCGAGTTAAAAATTGTTTACGGTTAGGATAGCCATAAAATGTAATATTATAAAAAAAATATTTTCTTTTTGTGATGGAAATTGACCTTCCTGATATGTTAAGGTCACTTTTCAATTAGACGACTTTGTATGAAATAAAACAGGGTGAAAAAAAATAGCACTTGACGAGTTTCTTGCCGGTTCTTCTCGTTACAAGGTCTCCCGCCGTAGGGTTTGTGAACCGATAGCGTAGCTTCTTAAACGTTCATGTGTAATATTTTTTTGTTTTTTTTTTAATATGATTATGCTGTGTTCCAGGGCACATGAATATACTAAAGAGCTACTCTATGACTAACTTTAAGAGCTTCGTTTGTCTAGTTAGTTATATAGTATTTAAGTGAGAGTTTCCAAAACTAATATTAAGGTTCTTCGTCTTTTTATGAATAACAGGGAGACTCTCAGCCTTTATCATACCTGACGTTAAGTAATGATAAGGCTCAAGATGGAAGCGAGCCTCCCGGAATCCTTATCACTGAGGAACTGGCTATCTTATCTCTAACTGCCGGAACACAACAATGCTGAAAACATTGTTGTTATGGCGTCAGACAGATAAGATGGTGGTAGCTAGCCAGGCAGACTTACAACAAGTCCTACCACCAACCAAATCGAATACAATATGCACCCCCGCTGGGATTCGAACCCGGGACCACTCGGTCTGATACCTGTGGTTGTACCACTAGACCACAGAGGCAGTTGAACTGAACAAACTGGTTTGAGCTGGCAAGATGGAGCGTATTGCCGGGATAATCCGTTCCGTCCTGCCTGCGCAAACCGGTTTGTGCAGGCTGCTCTTAGGTAAGATGGAGTGCGAAGCGAGTTACTTGGGACGTAAAAACATCTGGCAACAAACATCACGTGACAATTTTTATGATTTTAGAATTTTTTGCATTTTTCAATGCCATTTTTTTACTTTGATAAAGGAGAATGCCGGAACCTGTACCAATTGCTTATAACAAAATTATATCCCGTAAATACTTTGATACTTTTTGACTGCCATTACTAAATTAATTATCATCATTAAATCCGTGTTTACGAAATATTATAAAAAAAGTTCGGTAACCCCAATTCTTGACTTCCTAACTTCGATCAGCAATATCACCTAGCTTCCGAATGCATTTCCGGTACTCAAGAATTTGATACATGCCTATACATTGCCAGCACAAAAAAGTCAATTCTAAGCAACAAAAACGATTGATTGCTTCATCATGTCAGCCGAACGACGCCCACTGCTGGGCATAGGCCTCCCCCAAGGATCTCCACAACGATCGGTCCTGCGCTGCCCGCATCCAGCGGCTTCCCGCGACCTTGACTAGATCGTCGGTTCATCTTGTAGGAGGCCTGCCCACGGAACGTCGTCCGAAACGCGGTCGCCATTCGAGAACCTTTCCGCCCCAACGGCCATCGAGACACCCTTGCCTACACACTGTTGTATTAGTTCTCCTGCGGATTTCATCATTTCTGATTCGATCGCGCAGGGAGATACCGAGCATCGCTCTCTCCATTGCTCGCTGGGTGACCTTGAGCCTTCTTATGAGACCCATAGTAAAGGACCACGTCTCGCTTCCATTATGTCATAACTAGCAGCACACACTGGTCAAAGACTTTCGTCTTGAGACATTGAGGTATTTCGGACGCGAATATTTGCCGGAGCTTACCGAACGCTGCCTATCCGAGCTGGATTCGGCGAGAGATCTCTTTCTCGAAGTCGGACTTACCTAACTGGACCGTCTGTGCTAGGTAAACATAGTGGCCATCAAATCGTGTGTAATATTCCCAACATTAACGATTGCTTAAACAATTAAAATAATTTGCATTCGATAGAAGACACTATGATAGTGAATAAAAAAAACTGTATTCTGTGTGATTTTATTGAAAAGAAATACATCGAATTGGCTGCTTTACTTGATTTCAGACTGATTGATCAATTTATTCATTAATCGATTGTTTTAAAGGCGATATCGATTTTATATATAATTGAATCGAGATAGCAACACTCGTGGGGTGACATTTGACAATTTGTCAAATGTTGAGCAACTGCCAAACACTGAGACAACATTGACTGACATTTGACTTAGAAATCAATGACGAATTTCTTTGCAATATTTTAGGCGGGTTTTGTTTAAATATGGTTATGAGAAAAAATCTCAGAACTGCGGATTCAGAAACAAAACAGCTTCATGCCTATGTTAACAATAAGCTGGCTAAAAATGTTTATATCAAAAGCAAATCGGAACAGGCTTCCATACAAAAACCGGCATTCTCCAATACATAGAAAAATATTGGGAAAAATCAATCCAACTCAATTTGACGGTGGTCCGCAAGTCTCGGTAGCTCAGTGCTTAGAGCATTGGACCGGATTTCCAAAGGTCCGAGTCCCATCTGAGAATTTACTTGTGGCCGATTGATTTTTTTCTAGTATTTTTCTGTTTAAAATTTATCAAAAATCACTTGACTATATTTATTACAATTAATAAGAAACCTGCCCTTCATGAACACAATAAGTTTCAACATACAGCAGCCATTTCTTTTCAATTCCGCAGAGAATAGTGTCCACAGGTATTCTCATAAAGAAACTATGTTATTGAAAGAAGTAGGTACCTGGAAAGTCCTTTGGTCATTCCCATATTTTGTGTTTCTAGTGTACGGACAAAGTCCTGAATAAATAATAGGGGAAATAGATTTTAGGCAGGGCAGTCTGTTTGCTTAGGCTTTATAAGGCTAGAGGCTAAAATGAGAATGTCTTTGATGAAAAAGTTGTTCCGAAGAAGGTCAATGTGCAAACATAAAATATCCTTAGGTTTTTATTACACTTTTATGAGGTTCTTTTGTAAAGTTTTTGAACTGTTCGCATAGAAATAGATGTTTAGTAGGTAGTAAAATTATGTTAGGTCGTCAAGGCCTATATTTAGACAATAATACTATTGTTTACGATGCACGAAAAGTGTTCAAACTTTTTCTAATTTTCTTGAATTACCTATTGTGTTAAATGTTGCTTTTCCCGCTGCAGGGACGTTAATTATTCAGGAGTTTTGCTGGTACTTCATCATCAGCTCCACTTCATCACATGTATTTAGACGAGCATAAATTGCTTATGAAGCACTTTAATGTCATCGTATCGCTTCCGTGAAATGCTAAGTATTTAATAGTTCCGATGATCATTTGTGGTCTTCATCAGCAGTTCTACTCCACCAAATGGTGCCTAACGGAAGCAAATGCACGACTAACTTAAGAAAACATCAAAATTGATATAGGTGTGCCTATAATATTTGAAGAGTTCCCTCGATTTTACCTAAATCCCATGATCAGATCTCGTATTGACTTCAATGGAACCAATTTAAAAGTACACCCTGTCAAACAAAAAAATAATTATTCAAATCGGTTCATAAATGACCGAGTACTGAGGTAACAAACATAAAAAAACATACGCACTAATTGATAACCTCCTCCTTTTTTGAAGTCGGTTAAAAAACAGACACTGCTTTGACTAACGAAATATCACATAACAAGTTCAATAATTATGGTATTATATTAATTAAACGCATACTGTATAATGTCCAGCCTTTTAAAATAACTAGCCTTCCGCTCGCGACTTCATCCGCGAGGAATAAAGTTTTTGCGCGGAATTAGGATGTCGCGTGGTGCCATTTCGTCGTCTAAGCCACATAACATCCACTGCTGGGTAAAGGTCTCCCTACCCGAACGATCTCCACGAGACGATCGGTCCTGCGCTGCCCGCATCCTGCGGCTTTCCGCGACCTTCACCAGATTGACGGTCGTCCAGAACTTATCCGCCCCAACGCATATTGATCCTTCTTGCTATGGGTTCCGCCCACTGCCACTTCAGCTGAGCAATCCTTGGTGCGATGTCGGTTACATTAGTTCTCCTACGGATCTCTTCATTTCCCTTTTCGAGCATAGCCATCTCCATTGCACGCTGTGTGACCTTGAGCCTTCTTTTCAGACCCATAGTTAGCGACCACGTTCCACTACCGTAAGTGTGCCATTTATCAGCATTTATCAGAGTAAAAAGTATTTTATGTCCATCTCCACGGTTCAAGTTTTGTCCATTTCAAATTTCATTAACATGAAATTGAAATGAATATTAACTAATATACGTAGATCTTTTAAGTGTGAGACTTTATGTAATTTGAAATAGGTCAACGGTAAATGGACTTAGGAATTTTCGATCAGGGTCACGTGCCCTGACGCGACTTTAAATTTTTTTATCCATCCCAAAAAATTTAAAGTCTGATGTGCACAACGCAGCTATTAAATATATTAAATATGGTTATTGCCATCACGTTTTATATTCTCTGTACTCATTAATTGAATAAAAACTCTGTTGTGCAAGCCAAAGATTTCTTAAAAATATATATTTTTTTATCAGCGGGTAGGTCTCTCAAGTTCTGTGGTAACTTATTACAAATTTTTATACCAAAGCAAAGGTTTAGATCGCTGCCAAAGGATATAATTAACTTTGCTTCCCACTGCCGAGAAATATCGTGATAGCTACAAATTAAGCTGCTGAAAATTCCCTCCATGTTTTTCAGGACTTCATTATTCAGGAGGCAGCCATTTGCTTTATGATGCAGCAATTTTCACTTTAAACAACACCTTTTATGAAACAAAATTACGAGGCGATCTACTATTATTTTATTGTTCGCGTTCGGGGTAAATAAGTTTTTCTTCTGACAGTAACAGCAACCAACAATTATATTGAAGACTGAAATGGGGTAAAATTTTATAGTAGCACGGTATATACCCACTAGCGGTCGCTCGCGGTAGCACCCGCAGTTGTTCCCATTCCCGTGATTGAATGAATGAATATTCAGTTTTTATTCAATTTTCAGTTTCATGGTTGAATTGTCAGTTTTTCCCTACCACCCGTTTCAGACTCTTTTAGCTGACTTGAAAAAACCAGCGCATAAAAACTTACCAGCTTTATCAAATGTAAGTAAGTAATAATAAATACAAACAATAAACCATTACTAAATATAAATTGATGAGAAACATATTAGACGTTGTGTTAATTATCAGTTCCTTGTTCATGAGCGTCTTTTTAACATATTTTTTAATTTATGTAATTTATGTTTAAGTAGTTTCAATCACGTATTTTGGAACTTTATTAAAAAATGCTATGCCTTTCCTCAAAAACGTGCCTCTACTTTTTTCAAGTCCAAGTTTTGGAACGGCAAACATCTATACATCCAAACATGCTCTCAATCTTTCACATTTATAATATAAGTAGGAAGAATTATGTTTGAAATGAGACTATTACTTGTCGTGAAAACAGCAAATCTTCACGTGAGTGCGATAATATGGCCGTAGCCGCGTTATAGCTTTATTTACTTGGAGTTTCAAGTCACATCACGTTCCGCACATTTTTTTGATATCGTGTAGTACCTATGATGGCATTGATATGTCACATACGAATATTAAACGTCTTCCCTAAACATCTAGGCATCGCTACCCTTAGTGACGTACTAACCTTGAATTAATGTATAAATACTAATGTTTAATATCATTAAAGGACTGTACTTCTATCATGATTACGAGTATCGTTAAACGTCCCGTCACCACCGCCCTCCGAGGCGACGATCTTACATTACAATCGTTTTGAATCTTCGTAGTTAAGTCGTTAGAATGCGATCGCGATAGAAGCGTTCCAGTGAATTTATCACTACTTTAAAAGCAATCATTCATGTGACAAATAATAAACAAGAAAATGTACTAGAAAAAAGCAACTTGTCTCATGTAGCTCTGTCAGGATGACATGAGATAAATTGTTTTTTTCTAGTACATTTTCTTGCTTTTTTATGAACAACGGGGAGACTCTATCGTACCTGATGTTAAGTATTGATAAGGCTGAAGCGAATCCTCAAACACTGAGGAACTGGCTATCTTATCACTAACTGCCGCAACACAACAATTCTGAAATCACTGCTGTTATGGCGTCAGACTTAGATAGGATGGTGGTTGCTAGCCAGACGGACTTAGAACAAGTCCTACCACCAACCAAACCGAATACAATATGTACCCCCGCTGAGAATCGAACCCGGGACCCCTGGGTCTGATACCGGTGGTTGTACCACTAGACCACAGAGGCGGTTAATGTAATTTTTAATATTTATCACATAAAATAGCATTGTAAAATGCAAAATTAAAAATGTATAGTTTATAATCAATCATTAATTTCATAAATTTTAATAGTGAACTTGTTTTAAATTAAATTCTCAGTAAGTCACGACTGAACGCGCGTTCGTGCTGTTTGCTTTTCACGTCCAATTATTTGTGCAAATTAACAAATTTACGCCAAACAAAGCAAACACTGGAAACGTCAATATTAAAGTGACGGAATTACTGTGGCGGACTATTGACATGGCTATTCTCCGCAGTTTATTTATGTGAAATATCTGGTCTGATATTAAAATGGTTTTTCATAAAGACGCGTTTACAATAATTTCATTTTTGAACAGGAAATGTCATATCACGCTTTCGCTTTCGAAAAGAGCAATTGAAATTAAGGTCCCCATGGAATTTACCCAATTATCAACATTTGTAATAATTTAATTATCATAGTTTTCTGTTTCAGAAATTCATAACATTATTATGCTAATTTTGCGTTTTTTTAAACAATCATCTCTTAAAATGATGTTGGGTCAGTTGGGTGTGTATAGCAAACTGGATCTCCTCCATTTACTCATGGATGGCCAATATCAGACCACAGCTCGGTCAATCCTTGGCAGAGAACTAAGGCCCCAAAGTTATCTCGATTGTATGAGTATCGGCTAGTTACCACTGCATACTGTTGAAAAGTGGCTGTGGTTGTTGCTCTTTGTAAACTGACCACTGAAATAATTTCGTATACTTAGATTAGGTTTGATGACCTGTCTGGTGGGACGTAGCCTGCCTTCTCCACAGAGGGTCCCGGGTTCGATCCCTGGAAAAGACAAATGTTTGTGTGCATCAATATGTCTGTCTTGGTCTGGGTGATTCATCTGTATGTATTAAAAAAAGTATATGTAAGTATGTTTATCCGTATCCATAACACAAGTTTATATGAAACTAACCTTATGCTAAATAATTGGTGTGGTTGTGCACACTCGTATTTGTAAGAATTCGCTCTGTAATGTGACCATGCACAGACTAAGTAAGATTTTTTTTCTTATTATTGTTAAATAATGTATACCTTGTTACCTAACTACAAGTTTTGAATAGTTACATGCAATTTCTACTAGGTATACCTGGTAACTGAGTTCTTGCTTGTTATCTCTAAAACAAATCACAAAAAGGTCAACATTTTACGAGATTGCAAAAATTAAACCATGTTTAAATAATAAAAGGAAAATGTAATAAAACACACTTAGGCCGACTGATAGACAAGAATAACAACAGTACCGCGGTATTTACCCGCAATATCTTTTGACTTATTGTTCCAAGGGACAATATCATAATTCTGGTTGATAAAAAGAAACAAGATTCGAGCGTCGTAACATTTATCACCCCGTTAGCGGCGAAAATGCTCGATATAACGTCTCTTTTATAAAAAAAAAACTCGCAAAATAAACCTCTTATCAATCCGGGAATCGCTGCAAGGGACGGAACCTTCCCTTTGAAGGTTTTTCTGTTTGCGAAATTACAAGTTTATCTGGAAAAAGGTATGAATTGTGGACCTAAAAGGTCTGGTGTATAGATTTAAAGAGCATGTTGAGTTTATTCAGCTACAATTGATAATGGAAAAGGGTATGCCGATCGTCTTCGATACTGAATAAAGTTGGCCAAGGTTCGGAATATTTTTATTAGTTCCTCTATGTCCTAGGTTCCCAAACTTTTACACTATGTGTCTCACCCAACGTTTTGCAAAGTTACTACGCCCCTATGGGTCGAAATGGGGAGTCTAGCACGAGAGCACGATAATTAAGCTATTGCATAGCTTTTATCGCGGGCTTTGAGCGCGGCGACTGAATCAAGAAATTTCGTAACGAAAATTAGACCTTTCACCCCCCACTCCGTGTCATAGATTTTGGTTGCTTAGTTACGATTGTGAATAACAAAATTGTCAATGATGAAATAAAACTGTATGAAAATTTGTGTGAAAATATAATTTCTTTTTAAAATCTGGTTTTCGCGGAAAAAATGCTATGCAATAGCTTTACCGCGGCAGTCCCCAAGTGCCACACGTATTTTTTTTTATAAAAAGTAACATATAGGTGAAACTGCCGCGCTCCCTTTTAATCATTCGATGCCCCCCAAGTGGGGCGCGCCCCACTGTTTGGGAATCCCTGTTCTATGTGATTCGTTGCGGAATAAAACGTAAGTACTAATGGTTTCAATAATGCCGTTATATTTTGACATATTTTCCATAAAAGAAATGTCAAAATTTTATTGCTGTAGCCAAAACAATCCGTAAGTACATTATAGAATACTGGTATAAAGAATACATTAGAAAATGTCACAAAAATAAAATAGCAAAATAAAAAAACCTTTTTTTTTACAACCGAGCGAGCGAAAGGTGCAAAGTGTCAGTTTCGAGATCGGCCAAAAATGCTTTTGTCCCTCTGTCAGTCTGTCTGTTCTCCTCTACAAATCGCATTTCTCACTGGTTCTCGATAAATTCTGTAAGCAGGGTCACAGATTCTTTTGCCGATTTGGTTTTTATTTTTTTCAAAATGGCCAGATTTCTAACTAAACCAACGGCTTTTTAAAGTATTTAAGTATTTTTCATTTTCATTTTAAGGGGTCATTTCTAAAAGAAAAAGTGTCGAAGCAAAATCAGAAAATCGTGTTTCTGGTTCATTACAAATCTAGATAAAGGTATGAAGATATGTTTATCTTATTACCATATTTGCAATATTTCCGTAGAACGTCCTAAAACTCCATTACAACTTCTTCCTCATATTATTTGACTTAACTTTCTCTGCTTTGCTCCGTTATCAAATAAAACACATCGTGTTTCAAGATAAACCGGCAATTTATATTGCGAAAGAATCCAAAATTGTTTTATCCAATGAATACTTTGATAACAAAACGATAGTCCTTTGTACCGCGTACAAAGAGGTCGAAATACACTCCTCAAATAATAAAAAAAATAGGCCAAGTGCGAGTCGAACTCGCACATGAAGGGTTCCGTCTCTCACCCAAGGTGATTGAAGAGATTGCTATGTAGAAAAAAATCCGCCTATTGTGTGTTCCTCTTTTTTGTCATTTTCTCTGTATGTGTTTTTTTTGTATCGTGTGCAATAAAGTTTCTATTATTATTATTATATTAAATACACTTACCCAAAATGCCACTATAATTTTCGTCTGCAAAAATAACTTTGTTTTTCATAGTGTCTGTATGAATGATAAAGTTATATAGTTTTGGTAAATGTGCTATAGCTCTGAAACTGCTAAATATAATTCGTTCAAACTAATTTTCGTTGAATGTTTTTATAAAGGTCTACAGCATATTCTTTTTTAGATTTTTCACTTTCTTATTTTAAAAGTTAGAGGAGGGGGGGGGGGGGGGCACGTTTTACCACTTTGAAAGTGTATATCGTCCAAACGGTTGATTTTGAGAAAAAATGTTTAGGGACCTCAATGTAATTTTTATAAAGACCTATCTACAGATCCACCACACGTATAGGTTTAATGAAAAAAATAATACAGTTTCAGTTCCATTTATGGGGAGCCCCCCCTTAACATATATATATATATTTATTTTTGTCTAAAAACGTAAAGCGGTTTAAAGAATACATCTACTTACCAAGTTTCAACTGTGTAATCCTCATAGTTTTGGAATAAAGTGGCTGTGACATACATCGGACATGACAAATCTATATGGGTTCCGTTTTTTGCCATTAGGCTACGGAACCCTAAAAAGGCTAACGTTGTTGTGTTGCGTAAGGTGAATACAAAAGTGACGGGTTATGAACGACAAAACAAAGTTACTGTTATTAGCTGTTGTAATTGTTTAGCCGAACTGGTAAACCAAATCCACAGTCTAGTGAGAAATCATCTAATCAAAACAACATCCACTGCTGTGCATTTATTAAGGCGCTATACGGAAAAGAAACTTTTTGTTATAAAACTATAGGAATGGTTAGAAATATTATAAACCTGGTCTTCTTCTTATCTTCTTCTTATCGTATGAGGATTAGTGGCCACCTCTAGTGTCAGAGTTTATCAGGCCGCCTATAAGGTCTCTGACTTGGCTTAACGACTGTTATCAGAAGACAATACCGGGACCGACGGTTTAACGTGCCCTCCGAAGCACGGAAGCGCTCAGCTATAATGCCACTTTACGGTCACCCATCCGACACCTGACCGGGCCGAACGTTGCTTAACGAACGTGTTCGAATACGATCGGTCTGTCAAGCGCGGCCATGAGCGCTTCGTAAAAACCTGGTATTAATGAGATATATATTTATATAGCTTTGAGAGAAACGATTTCATGATTTTGCCCCGACACTTTTTCCTTTCGAAAAGACCCTTTAACAATACGAAAATTCAAGATTATTCTCAAATGGGGTTACATATTTTATTGGAAATTGGTTTAATTAGTGGACTTCAATAAAATTTAGCATCGAGTAATTTCATTTTCTCTTTAATCGCTATAGTTATTTACTATGAAGTGCTTTCGTGTTTTTTTTTTTCGCCTAATCTTTAAAAACTCATTACTACCTCTTCAGTCGTTTAGCGCCTTAACGTTGTTGTATACGATGAATACAGAAGTGGCGGATTATGAACTACAAAACAAAGTTACTGTTTTGTAGTTAAGTAAGAGCATTGGACCGGATTTCCAAAGTTCATGGGTCCGTTTCCCATCTGAGAATTCACTTGTGGCCGAGTTAACTTTTTCCAATATTTTTCTATTTAAAATTTATCATAAGTATAAAAATAGTATTGAAAAATGCAAAAATTCAAAAATTATAAAGTTACTGTTATTGGCTAAGGTAATCGTTCAGTCGAACTGGTTAACAATATCAACAGTTTAGTTAGTGTGATATTTTTCACGTATAAAATCATCTTGATCAAGACAACATCCACAGGATTTATTAACTTATTTATACTCCAGGATCTTTTGATCTCGACGAAGATTCTTCTTGCTGTACGCTCCTCTCACCGTTTGTGCTTAGATACCTAAGCCTTTCTTTAAGTAATATCCTTTAAATGAAAAGTAAAGTTTTTTGTAACTATACTTACCCATTTTTAGGGTTCCGTAGGATATGGTAAAAAACGGAATTAGATTCGTCATGTCTGTCTGTCTGTCTGTCGGTCCGTCCGTCCGTATGTCACAGCCACTTTATTCCGAAACTATTAGGATGACATTGTTGAAACTTCATAAGTAGATGTATTCTGTAAACCGCTTTAAGATTGTTATCCAAAAAATAATATATATATAAATATATTAAGAGGGGGGGGGGGGGTAATATCGAGTAAACTTTGTACAATATTTTTCTATTTCAATTTATCATAAATATAAAAATAGCATTGAAAATACAAAAAAAATCAATCATATTGAGGTTTCTTAAACAATTTTTTATCAAAGTCAATCGTTTGAACGATGTATGGATGATGTTGTAATTGTAAGAGAGTGGAAAATCAAAAAACCGCAAATATAATATAATATAACCGCTTTATCATTCACACAAACACTACGAAAAACGAAGTAATTTCTGCAGACGAAAAAATATAGTAATATTATGGCTACGGAACCCTATACCATGCGTGGCCCGACACGCACTTGGCCAATTTTTCTATTTTCTGTTCTAGAAAATAAGCTAAGAATTTTAAGAATTTTCCGTCGCTATCGAAACATTTCAGGCGTGAATACAGTTCAACGTTTACATAAAGTTTATGTTATCACTTTTTATTGAAATAACATCTTTTGAGAATAACAAGGTTTCTACTAAATAAACCTCAATCTCAGTTTAATGTGATCTTAATAGTTCAGAATCGCAAAATATTGAGAACATCTAAGAGTCTATACGAAGCAAATAGATGAAAGAAACATTAATTCAGATGAAGGTAGAGACTTTCTGGAACACGACTCAGGGGCCTATCCCCTAACGTTTAATATTGGCTTTTAAAATAATCCCTTTTCAGAATTAAGTTTGTTTCAGCTCCGGGCTGAGATCAGACTGCACAGTAAATGGCGTTAAAAGTATGCTGTTCTATTTTTTATTCCTCGTTGCAAGACTTTAATTAGTTGGAAGATGTAAATACAAATATAGCAGCTTTTGTTGCTCCTTAATCAATTGGTTTCGTTATTGAAATCCCAGACAGTGTTAGTAAGGTTACTGAAGATTTAGCTGATTGCCTAGATGATATACTGTATGGCTCATTTTCACATCTCTCCCATTTATAAAGCAATCTCCATAAATTTAGGATCACCCGATGAAATGAGTAGCGTTTGATAAGAGCCACTTATCTCGTGAGCCTTTAGACGAAGGTCTGACGAAATTAGAACAGGAATGTTGCTTCAATAGACGACTGACAACATTAACCATTGAACACCGGCGGAACCCTTTCAGAGTTAGACATGGGACTATTCAATTTACCGTGGATCTCTGCGATAAATGAAATACACAGTTTCTTGGGAAAACTGGGTTATCAGACCGTACTGGGGATTATATTAAGATTTGTTTTTAAGATTTGTTGGGCAAAGCAATTATTTTTTAAATAAAAACTATCGGCCACTCGCGTTTGCATCCACGTGGTTCCCGTGGGAATATCGGAATAAATTGTATCCTATGTTCATAACCAGGCTATCTACTATTATCCATAAATTACACTCAAATGCGTTCAGTAGTTTCGGAGCCTATTCAATGCAAATAAACAAACAATCAAATCTTTCCTCTTTATAATATTATAGGATAGATAACACACACACACACACTCACTTAGGGGCCTTATTCCGAGATAAGCACTTGTGTTGACGACATCTGTAACAACGAGGTTATTTATCCCGGGTGCATGTTAAACCTATCCATGACCCCTGACTCTGTGGATATAGTCAATACTTCTGGACTACATCTTGGACGGAGATTGAACCCATTGGATTGACCAGTTTTGGGTCACATTAAAGATAAAATGACCATCGGGGACCCAGACAAATTTTGATTTAAGTTCTGTCTTCAAATTTAAAAGTGTATTAACTTTATCTACTCTTTCTTTCCCTTTGATGAGTTTTACAACATCGTGTGATAGATTTCTAGTAAATACCTTTACATTAGCACCTCCTGGCAAAATAGGACAATCTAGCTAATCACTTGAATCTAATCTACAACTCGCAAAGGTACGGAACTCCAGTTGATTTAAAGCAATAATTAACTGCCAGCAGTCGATTAGAAGCAGTTGGAGGAAGGCAGCAGCGATTCGCCGAAGCGTGGGAGTCGGAGCGAGGCGCAAGCATCATTCAATGGAAGCTTAGTCTTGAGGTTGGCGTGTGCGATAATTTACCGCGATACACGTGCGGTAAATATATTTTAGGCTGCGTTTCCATAGAAACGGAGCTGTTCGGGGCTACGCGGAGCTCAGCTAAGCGGGGCTGTGTAAAGAGGTCAGTGTTTCCATTGAAGCTGCGCAAAGATGAGTGGTGCAGAGCTAAGCTGTGTAGCTGGTTGAAGATGAGCCGAGTGGGGCTGAGCTAGGCTGTATTATAGCTAGTTCAAGTTAAGCCGAGCGGGGCTGTGAATACATTTTGGTTGCAGTCTGTTAAACAGTGTGTGTCAGAGAGTGAGGACGCATCGCCCCGCCGGGCCTCGCTACACCTAGCACAGCTACTTAGCTCAACTCCATATCGCTTTGCCTCGCTCAGCATGACAAAGCTCCGCTCTGCACAGCACGCTATACATTTTATTATAATTCTTCTCAACCCAGCTAATACCGTTTCCACTGAAGTGGAGCGGAGATGAGATGTGTGATTTGAGCATTATCATTGGTAAATTTTTGTAAATCTCAGCTCAGCTCCGCGGAGCTCCGCTTCTATGGAAACGCAGCCTAAGAGTTTATGGGTAGTTGTAAAATAGTAAGTTTTATATTGATGTAATTTCTTTCTTTCTTTCTTAAGGTTTAAAATATATAACAGTTAAAATATGTAACAATGTAAGTAACTATATAAGCATATTATTGTTTTTCGGAGTGTCTTGCATGTGAAGTTTGTGCTACAGTGGCGGATGCTCCACCCGCACACGTTCCTCGATCATGGCCATGGCCATGACGTCCTTGGTTTCGGGCACATTCTTCTAAGATGACCGATTTCATGACATCCGCTGCACATGTACTCCTTGTACGGCAGTTAGCGATCTGGTGCCTTATGTCCCCGCATTTTG
The DNA here is from genome assembly GCA_910589605.1 of Chrysoteuchia culmella. NCBI lineage: Eukaryota > Metazoa > Arthropoda > Insecta > Lepidoptera > Crambidae > Chrysoteuchia > Chrysoteuchia culmella. Next base: position 24,455,749 of record OU342647.1, read on the forward strand.
CACAGCCCACGTAGTTTTGTGCACCCGTTCCGCAGCGGAACCTCCCTCAACCACATTTAAATCCCGTTCCGCCGTTTCTAGAGACAATGCTAAAGTGACCGCTCGATTGTAGGTTAGGTTTCCTATTTCTTCCGCAAATAATCTTTGTCGTATTATGTCACTTCTTAATCCAGAAACTAGCTGATCACGCAAATTTCCATCCAGCGTTGACCCAAACTTGTAATACTTCCACATCTTTTTTAGCGTAGTTGTATATTCAGCTATAGATTCCTCGTGCTGCCGACTCTGCCGAAATTTGAATCGCTCGGCTAGTACTATGGTTTCGGTTGCAGGTGGGCCAAGGTACCAAGGACGTGATGGCCATGGAAATGAGCGAGGAACATGTGCGGGTGGAGCATCCGCCACTGTAGCACAAACTTCACATGCAAGACACTCCGAAAAACAATAATATGTTTATATAGTTACTTACATTGTTACATATTTTAACTGTTTTATATTTTAAACCTTAAGAAAGAAAGAAAGAAATTACATCAGTATAAAACTTACCATTTTACAACTACCCATAAACTCTTGCGTTTCCATAGAAGCGGAGCTCCGCGGAGCTGAGCTGAGACTTACAAAAATTGACCAATGATAATGCCCCAAGCAATTCCACTGTCAACACTGTCCACTGTCCATATGTCAACTCTGGGTCAGAGTGTCTGCCGGTTTCAATGGACTAGCTAGCGTGGATAATAATTCGTACGTCTCTTCGCCTATTGCGGTTAGTAGCGTCGGTAGCTTGATTCACTCAAGCTACCGGCGCTACTAACCGTAATCTATTTTGTTAACTAGAAAATACATCTCCAATATTTCAACATAACATGCCCAATTTCCACTTACAGTGAATTCCCGCATTTGGCCGACCAACATTTTTCTATATTTCGTTACAATAATCCGAACACTATACACTTTTACTATTTTTATCCAAAATTTTCCTCGTCGCCATTACTAAATGAAAGATGTGTTTCAATAGAAAGCATTTATTTTCAGTCAGCCATAGACTAACCACCCAAAAACCAAATCACAGACTAGGTATACACATGTCATAACAGACTAGGTACATACATGTCATAACAGACTAGGTACATACATGACACTAACAATGTAAACTAAAAAAAAGAAAAACTGTGAAGTCTGTATGCTGTCTGTGTTAATTAGTTAATTTGTCGGTCCGTTTGTACCTTTCGAATAAAAATTGGAATTTAAGTAATTCATTAACTATACGTTAATTTTAGATAGGCTTATGATCAAGTTATCATGATCATTAATTCTATAAGCATGCATGTATAATTAAAGTAAAAATTAAATACATTTGCAATTTGTCACTATTTAGATAACTTAGATTTTTACTATTAGTTTTCTTCATTTTATTCTGTATAGCCTCTAAAAATGCCACGAAACTCTGTAATTGGCTTAAGAGTCTAATAATTATAAGTTACATTAATTGATTTTGTAAAACAAAGATGTTGAGTTTCTAAATAATTAAATAAATTTTATGAATTTAAAACCCTAGTGATTTTATGATCGGGAAAGTTTATTTGTTTATTTGTTACCTTAGATAAGTTAAAATTGATCCTGTGGGATTAACATAGACAGGTTAAAAAATAATAGTTAAGATCCAGACTTAGCAGCTGTTTTTGCGTGAATGAGTAACAAGCATCGTTACACACATTTAAATATTAGTAGCGTTTTCATTGAATGTAAGTGATACGACTAAATTTTTTATAAAGAATATTTACGAAATAATATACCTAAATTATTTTCTTAAGAAAAATAGGATATTATTTAACATCTGTTTTTTTATCGTATCATAATGATATAATTTAAAAATTCGTATGGCAACATGAAACAAAAATAATAATAACTCAAAATTAATATATAAATTCTCGGAATGTATTCATGTTCCACGATGCTTGTCTTATAGTCTGTGATGGTGGTAGCTAGCTAGGCGGACTTACAACAAGTCCTACCACCAACAAAACCGCATACAAATTTTACCTCCGCTGGTAATTGAACCCGGGACCACTAGGTCTGATACCAGTGGTTTTTACCACTAGACCACAGAGGCAGTTCAGTAATTAGGTAGTATTGCTGCGAAGCAATACTACCTAATTACTAGACCGCCTCTCAACGTCGCTAGCTGCAGTTAGTAATTTCAAGTACAGCTTTATGCCGAATTTCAGTAATTAGTCATGTCACGAGCAGTGGAGAAACAACTCGGCACATTAAGTAATAAAAGTTTTAAAGTATTATATAATCTGTGATTTTACGAACATGGTGTTCTTCAATTCAAATCAAGTGTTTTTAACTTTTGAGAATCGTTTAGATACTTGCCAACTTTGCAGAGTAATAAGCCGCTCAAACGCCGTTTGAGAAGCTATTTAATGAATTTATGCTACAGAGAGTGAAACTGATCTTAATATAAAAAAAATGCAACTTATCTCTGATCTTACATTTCAAAATATATTTCTTCTTTTCTCGTCGACTCTCAATGGTTTTTATTATTTTTGTAATGTCGTAAAAAAAATTACTTTTTAGCCTACAATAGTTTCTTTGTCAAACACCAAATTTAAAATCGAGAGGTATCTCATAATCAACAATACACAGTTTCGGAAACAAGTTTCTAGAAGGCCTTTTACAAAAATTAAGACGCTGATTAACTAATAAAGAACATTTTATGTCTGCTTAATAGTTATTTGTTATGCATGGCTGGAAAGTTGGTTATTAGCGGCGAGTTACCTCTATTGACAGCTGAGCAAGTGAAGGATTCTAGGATTGAACAGCTAGTGGTTCAAAGATTGAATCCTGAGCGAAGCGAGGATAACGAGGAGACGCTAAAAACTTGTCTGCCGAGCGCAACACACAATTTTTCACCTCACAACAGCGAGGAACATTTTATGGTTGTTTCCGCGGTCAACTCCCGGTAAAAAAATCCTTAAACATAAAGTTTAATTTAAATATACCTCATTCTCGTTGTTTTGATGATATAAAAACTAAAATAATAAAAATTAAAGTAGGAATATATTGTTACTTATAGAAAACAATAAAAACGATTCGGTAAATGTTGACACTGACATGAGGTACAAGACAAGGCAATTTAAAAATAAAGATTTATGTCACGTTCTGAAATCCAATCATAGGTTGTGAAATCTCACCCAGCCTAATATAAAATTCTTATAACAAATAGTTTAATCTTATTGTTTTTATGATTCAATGAACTAAAATAATATAATAAAACCAAAACGGAGTATTATAATTATTTCAAAGCTATTTAAAATAAGAATAAAATGTAACAAAAAAGTCAATAGTGCGATTCGAAACGCATTATGAAATATTTTTAGGTATTAAATTAAAAAGTACTTTACTTCGCTAGGCCGTAAACAGCGATTTTCTACGCAGTAACTGAATGACAAAACCTCCTCTTCCGAGCGTGTGAGGTGAAAAGTTGTTTATTATACTCTCGTTGTCCTGTAAACTGTATTGTCTGCCTTTAACAAACTTTTTAACCTGGGGAGGTTCTCAATTCGACGGAATCTTTTTTATTTTTGAAGTGAAAACTTCTTTAGCGGCGTTGAGCACTTTTTCTGTAATGGGTATAAAATCTTAAACTCGCGTCAGGACACGTGACCCTGATCGAAAAAGCGTAGGACGGATGGAGAGTAGACAGCTATCCCCTCTCTACGGCGCGGCGAAAATGTATGCCTGTTTCGTTTAGGCTTTTAATAAATTTAATAAATTTGTTTATTATTATTATTATCATCATCATCATCATCATCATCATCATCATCATCATCAGCATCATCATCATCATCATCATCATCATCATCATAATCATCATCATCATCATCATCATCATCATCATCATCATCATCATAATCATAATCATAATCATCATCATCATCATCATCATCATCATCATCATCATCATTATTATTATCATTATCATTATTATTATTATTATTATTATTATTATTATTATTATTATTATTATTATTATTATTATTATTATTATTATTATTATTATTATTATTATTATTATTATTATTATTATTATTATTATTATTATTATTATTTATTAATAATAATTTATTAATAATAATATGCAAAATATTCCCTAACCATTCCAAAATATCAAACATGCTCAACGTTAATAATCAAGTTTTCACTTCTGCCGGCACTCCCGGAGTGCAACCCGTCTTTTTTTTTATGTATGTTACTCGATTACTCGAAGACGGCTGGATCGATTTGAGTAATTCTTTTTTTGTTCGAAAGGGTATACTTCCCATGTGGTTCCATTTTCACCATGTCAGGATCTGATGATGGGATCCTGGAGAAATCCAGGGAACTCTTTAAATATTTCAGAAATGGTCATCGGAACAATTAAATACTTAGGATTTCATGGAAGCGATACGATTTCTTTAAGGTGGTTCATAAGAATTTCATCCTCGACTCAATTCATCTGATGAAGTGAAGCTGATGATGAAGTACCCGTAGAACTCATCAATAAGTAACGTCCCTGCAGCGGATAAAGCAGCATTTTGTAAAAGGTGACGAGGAGTTGACATAAGGTTATTAACGTAGGCACGGGACCTCTTCTACCTTTAAAAAATGTGAAATAAAACTTTTTACATATAAAAAAAATTAAAACCGACTTTAGGATTATTTTTTGGTTTTTAGTTTTTTGAAGTCAGTTTTTAGAATCTGGAGCGTTAAGCAATGACCATAAACAAGAAATGTCTTCAACAGCCAAAGGATAACTTTTAACGAGCTTGTCTCAAGTTTGCCCCTAGTTAGTGGTTGCTGGACTACTGGAACAATCTTTGGATATTCTATGTTATTGATCAACAACAAGGTTTTTAGATTATTTTTTTCCGTAAACTCGGGTCCACCAACATATATTTACAATTACATATCAGTAAAATGTTAAAAAGAAAAACGTTCCAGCTTCTAAATGCATAAAATTTATGTTTATATTTATACCTTCAATATAATTAAGTATATTAATGCACAAAGTGTTGTTTCTTCAATTTTATAACTAGATAACTTTTAATTTTGCATTTTACAATGCTATTTTTATGTGATAAATATTAAATAAGAAAATATTAGAAAAAAGCAACTAGTCTAGGGCGACATGAGACTAGTTGCTTTTTCTAGAATATTTTCTAGATTTATCGGCTTAAAATTATTTATCTTTTCACTTAATACAAATAGTTTTGCGTAACATATTATTTCCTCCAAAGTAATAATAATATTTTTTTATTTCACACCACAATCAATCTTAATTAAAGTACAGTACGATGAGTTCACTTATTACTAAAGTAGAGTGTGGCGGGCTGATACCTGAACTAGGAAGACTCCTGTATCTGTTATCAACCCTCCACCCCGAGAAATTAAATCTATATGTATAAAATTACAAGGGTACCAACATGGTTCATATAAAAAACCTTACGGAGAGTAAATTAATCAATTAAAAATGTATAAATAATACAAAGGTATCCCCTTAAATTTTTTTTTAACAAGGTTTGAAAAGATTTAAAAAATAGTGGATAGATACATTCAGATAACATTGGTTCAATACATTACTCTAAGTAAGAATGGAATGTACTGTGAAGAACTGCTTTACTTTTTAACAGGAAAGGTAATGTGGAATTAGGATATTTTATTAAGTGTAAATTTACATTTTCTCTTTTTTATCCATATTATGTACTTGATGGATTTGACATTAATGGGGTAATACTTAAATTTATTTAACAATCATCAGGATCTTTTCCGTTCCAAGATAATCAACCGATTTTAGTTTGTCTTTAAGAGTCTTTTTTAAAGAAGTAAAAGGAAGCGGCCCATGACCGGTAAAAAAATATCCGGATCACTTCTTTTTCATGAGCGGCAAAACGAGCTAGTGTTACTTTTTTTATTGAAATAGAACAAAGCTTTGCTTCTTAATACTAATATTTTACCAATTGGCATTTGTCTGCTTACGTCATCAACAATACATTTCAATCGATTATTCTCCAATGGTTGTCTTCCCAAGACTTCAATTCGAGAACTTTCCTCTTATTGCGTCGTCCGTAAAACGGCGGTTTTGAAAAACCTACCGGACTCTCAAAAGTTTGCCCATAAAAGGACCGATCGTACTCAACTTTTAATATCGAGGCAGTTTCTATAGTTTCCCCGTTTTTGTCGCCCTCAAGTGCCATCCAGGACAACTCGTCGGAGATATTTCAATTTCTATAAAAAGTGCAATAGATTTATGGGCAAAGTTCCTGAGAGCGGTCGAGTGGAACGACGGATTGGGGCAAGAAATATTATTTCTTATATATTTTTATCTTGTCGTAGTTTATTGGTTTATTTCAGTCTCTGAGGCCTTAAGAAGTTGTTTCGTTGTTTTCTAATTGTTATCAACTTATTTGTAGCTATGAAAGTACAGTCACGTGCAATGACATAGAAACACTAAGCAACCTTGTCACATTACTATATTGAATGACATTTGTGGACAGTACCCATATTACGAGTTTGCCACAAGATATTTACATGACACGTTAGCGTAGACTATCGGATACACAGCTCATTTCGATAAAACAGTCGCTAATTATGAAAGAGACAGAGGCACATTTTACATTAACGTCATGATTCACATACTCGTGTAACGATGCCATTTCGTTCTAGCCTTATAATGGTTAGAAACTCTGTAGTCTCACTCTATGGTAATCAAGTTGTATTTTTATCTGTTCTGTCTAAATTCAAATTTTCTCCGTTCCACGATTCCTGTTCGGCTCATTTTGACGTAATCTTACAGAAGCCAGCAGGCTAGACGCTGCTTTTAAATTATATTTTTATAAACCAACCATAATATATTTCTCTAAATACATCAGGAACCCGATACACGGGGTAAGCATAACTACCTACTTTTTTACTCATTATTTAGATTCAGTATTTATAACTAGGACTTTTCTATATCTTTGTATTTTTATATTGTTACAGTTCCTTATTCCCATTAAATAAAACAAGTCTCTGTGAACGATTCTTTTATTTTATTAAACGAGTGCGGCGGTTCCGACGTTCCGGCGACTCTAGTGCTGCCGGACGAGGAGCCCCGTCACACTCGTAATAAGCCTACAGATAGAGCTTTGTTTCCGCGTGCATCAATGCGATAAGGTTGTAAAGTGGATACATGTCATTTTGCTGTGACTGTACTCTTTAAAATAACTTCTTCTAGACTTTAATAATCATTATAATCATCTTTATTTGCCATAAATAGGGTACATCAAAATTGGTAATAATATAGTAATAAAACAATGTAGCTTAAATATCTATTTAGCCGTAACTACAGCATGCAAATACTTATCATTCTTATCTACTAATTATTGACTAAACAAAAACTATGATACAATTAAATTAATGAAATGAAAGACAATGCATCAACCCACATTCCCGTTTAGGCTTTGACTTCAAAAATTCATCTACAGAGTAAAACGTGTTTTCGAGTAGCCACTGATGCAAAACCTTTTTAAATTTTCTCTGTGGCAAATATTTTATGTCTTCAGGTATTATGGTTAAAAATGGTAATACACATCGCATAACAATTTTTAAGGAAATGCGTTGTTTTCGGGACTGTGTCTAGTACTAATCTGTTTGGGTTTTTGTTACTCCTACTTTCTTTCGTATGACTGAAAATATGTCATGTAAGGATTCTAATCAGTGGTAGGTCAACAGCACATCAAAATTGGAATATAATAAACCGATTCACTGAAAAATACTAATTTGAGCGACTAAAAATATAGGTTGGGTTGTGGAAAAATTATGTTTAGGGTAGGTTAAAAAAAATCAATCAACTAGTACCAAATTTTTTTTTTGTCGATCGGTTAATTACTAATCTTCAAAATTGGCATGTTCATCTTGAATGAGCTCTTATCGCATCGTGCTAATATTATACTCGTAAATGTGAAAGTTTCTTTAGATGTTTGGATGTTAGTGGCTCTTGCACGCACTTCCCACGCCACGCAGATAAAATCGCGGGCGGCCGCTTATATAGTATATAGATTGATTTTTTTATTGACGACCTCCTTGGTAGAGTGCTACGTACACCGGTTTCAAGGTTTTTTTTTATAATAACCGTGCAGGCATTAATAAATAGGATGTGGTCTAAGATGTTGCATACTTGCCCAGGAAATACCTATTCACTCTCGCCTTGAAGAGGCCAAGGTTGTAGGAATCGGGGAACACATGAGCAGGCAGCGCATTCCATTCTTTAGCGGTTCGCATAAGAAATGTGTTAGCGAACGCTTGGTACGGACCGTTGGAATGTCAATGACGTACGGGTGGTAAGCTAACCTGCGTCTGGTACCCCGATGGTGGAAAGGGGCTGGAGGAACAAGGTCGTGCAGTTCTCTCGCACACTCTCCAAAGTGTATCCTATAAAAGACCGATAGACATGCAACTTTGCAACGGTGACTGAGGCTCTGAAGTTCCGCCGTGGCCAATTCTGAGTTTCCAATGAGTTTCCTGGCACGGTTTTCAATCGATTCCAGAAGCTCTAGCTGATACTTAGCAGAACCATACCACAGGTAACAGCAGTACTCCATAGACGGCCGAATCTGCGCTTTGTAGGTCGCTTATTCTCGACGCTCTGGGTTCAAATCGTGGTAGGGGCAAATATTTGTATATTTCTACAATAAGAAATATGTATGTGTTATTATATGTATTCTATGCATTATCCTAAATTAGTTTACTTCAGGTCTAGGCTAATTTGGTGTGAGTGTAAGAAATAATTATTTATTTATTTATTAATGTTACTCTCACACGTAATGTGCTTTTGACTGTACCTATTGGTAGGTAATGTATTCTTTTTGCTGGACTGTTAGAGCTAGCGCAGACGACGGGTAACGGAGGACTTTTTGTCCGCGACACGTCTTTATTGTTAACCAAATAAGATTCAACTTAGACCGCGTATATCCGCGAAAAGTACGCGATAGTCCTCGTTATTTATTCAACTTTATGTTCTTAGTAATAAGGTCGTGTCGCGGACAAAAAGTCCTTCAATGTCCGTCATCTGCGCAGGCCATTAGGCCTATCAACAGGAATATCCGAAAACTATATCGGGCGATGGCCTGGCAACTTTAGTTTCTAGACAACATTTTTTTAACATTAAATATACTTGCTCTTGGCGACATCTGAATAGATTTAAGAAGAGGCCGAAGATGACCCAGGCTTGCTTAGAAATAGCCTTTTCACTCGAGCTTTAAATATCTAGGTTGTTCCGAAAATTTATAGCCACAGAATAAACCTCTTCTTTCATGAAACTATTTTGAATTGACGGCTTATTTCAACGCAAACCTCCTGTGTGAAAATCACTGACCAGCTTTATGTAGCTTTTATTGTATATTAATTTTAGAGATTATTTGTCACTTTCTTTTGTTTGCAACAATGGACGTCGTTTGCGGGAAATTTTTCGTGCAATGTTTTTCTATGATGATATACGAGGGTTAAAGAATCTCAAGAAAATTTAAAAGCTGCATTTGGCAATTACTTATCGGTTTCGTGAATTTAAATGTTGCGGAGAAAAATTAAACGATGACCCCAGCCCCGGCCGACCACATACTAGAGCAACTAGGTTTTTTTTCGACGCAGTGGACCAGTAGCAGTAATTCCGCTAGAAGACCGTAGAACAGTTGCTAGTGAATGGTATAGCGAAATTTGTCTGCCTCAAGCTTTTGGGGAGTTGGATAGCGAGCGCCCAAGGAGCGGCGTCCGTGGCATTCTTTTTCACCTAGATAACGCGCCCGCTCATACAGTTGCTAGAACCATGGACTATTTGACAACTTCGGGGGTACAAATGTTACCGCATCCAGCCTAGATTTAGGTCCATGCTATTTTTTTTCCCACGGTAAAAAAATGCTTCGTGGCTGAAAATTTAGTACTGCAGACGAGGCCGTCGAAGAACTTCAGCGGTTATTTTTCGACCTCTCGCAAAACACGTTTTTTAAATGTTTTGAAAGCTGGTTCACACAAATGGATAAGTGTATTGGGATTGGAGGGGTATATTTCATTTTTTTTTTTTTTTTTTTTTACTAAGTATTTTTGGAACAGCCCACGTGTACCACGGTAATAGGCTACCAGGAATACAGACGCAGGTAGGGAGTACCACTTCCTGGCTGTGCGCATAATAAAAGATGATGAGAAGCAATTTGTACGCAGACGAGGAAGGTAGGGGTGATTGCACGTCTGGACTCGCGGTGGTGAAACGGAGCTGGCGGGTTGAGCTCATGTAGCTCATTAGCACACTCTCAACATCTTCAACTTCATCATCAACCCAAACCCAACCAATGCGAAATAGGTGTGAGTCTGAGACTAATGCTCATACTCTTTAACTCGCAAGCAGCACCTTTGATATAATTGTTACAGGTACTTAGTGTAATCTAATGTGTCTACAATCGTGTGCAGAAACATATCACAATAATATCATTATTCAGAATAATTTGTCATCCTATAGCGTTAGTTCCGTCACGTCAAATCCGGGTATATTGTAAAAGTCCCGGCTGATGAAATAACCCGGATAATGCCCACGATAGAAGCGCGCCGCGACCGCGTAACTCGATACTCGCTATTTTTGGTCCGGATATTATAAAATTCGATTGAACTGTGACGAAATTAATTAACCTTTAAAATGCTTCTGTGAGAGTTTTTGATCAGAGGGAGCTTTGAAATCTGAGTTTGATGATGCAATGGCTATTGAATTCGGCAGATATAATTGGTTTTGTAACGATTGATCAAATCTTAGGATTAGCTTAGGCTATAAAAATTAAATAAGTAATAAACAAAATGAAATTAAATAATGTCAATATAAAATAAGTAATGTCAATAAAAATTAAGTAATGTCAATGTCAGTAAAAAAAAAACATTTAGGATGGAGTTTCACCCGAGTTCTTTTCGTAATAACATGTGTTGTGAGGCTGCATTTTTAACTCAATCTACCGTACAATTTCTTTATATTACAAAATATATTTACTTGACATTGGCAAAATTCGCGTATTTAATGCGAGCACGCCATTAATTAAGAAAGAAGAACAAGAAGAAGTCATTTAGAAGATCATTAATATTTTAATACATTTTGTCCATCAGAAATGTATGCAACTGTTTCTGTAATTTCGTTTACGTCAAGTTTGTAAGTGTTTCTGGCAACTAATTATAAATACGTATTGCCGTATAGTAATCATTTTTTGAATACATTGCCAACCTTTGCAGTGGTATACACAACCTTTTTTTCTTTTCGTCCTCTATAGTTAATATTGTTATTTTTTGTGTTGGATAGAACTTAATATTTCCGGGCCAATGCACTAACCAATTATGCTACAGAGACCTATGAGGACGCGTCGAATTTTCCTAGTATATTCACCTTTCTACGTTGCTGGCCACCGTCGTGTTTATTTTTTTCTTACAAAAGTAGCCATGTCATAAATGCGTGGACATGGCAGAAGAAGAATATTAAGGTCCCGGAATAAAGGTTTGCAAGAGTCCATGTAACCGGCTCCACATAACGATCCACAATAATCCATTTCTTTTGTAATTTAAATGCTCTGTCAACATCAACCGAGTACCCCCATAAAATAATAACATAACGGAGCACCGAAAAAACTTTATTTGATACACAAAACAAAACATTTTCTTGTTATCAGTAATCATTATCAGAGGAACATAATTTACATGCATCAAATGGTCTCCGCTCAGCACATGTCTTGACACTAACCAAGTCGCTGGTCTTCCGCATAGCCATGATATGCTGTTTCTTTTATTCTCCTTAACGCAAAGACGAATCTGTCAAGTTTATTTACACTCACTTGATAATTTTTTTCTTAATAATTAATGTCCAAGTTATATCTGTTAATACTATGTATTTTAAATTGTTACGCACTTGGAGCCTCCAAGGTGCGGTCTTCTCAGCTAGCTCTGGAGTGCACGGGAGTGTGCGTGAGTTCCACCTTGATGGCTATTACACTCGGAAATAAAATATTGAGATCAGTTCACTAAAATGATCGAATTCTTACTTCTAAAGAGGGTGCCACCAACACAGAAGTGTTGGAAAAATCAGAGTTCGTTGTTAAGCATCCTCCAAGGTGTTGATGCACTAACTCTCCCATGCATCAGAGGAGATCACTTTTATATTCCGTTTTATATAACCGTGCGTGACGAGACACATCACATCATCTCGGGGTCAGAATTCATCAGGTCAGGTCATCTGGTTGTCAGAAACGTCAAAGAAACTTCTTGATTTAGAACAAAGGAGCGGATCTCTGCAAGGCCAATTTTTATGAAATTTAAATTGTGAATGTTTTCGATATAGACAAACACAACTTCACTTTCATTAAAAAAATCGATTAAATATTACTATAATACAAACTCCGAGCCTAGGATAGAAAGAAAAAAGGCAAGTTACGGGCGACCATAGACGAGCCGAACCAAAGATTAGTTAAACATATTGTTCGAGAATTTTAATTTTTAAAATTTCTAATTTAAATAAAAATTTCTAAATTAATCAATACAGAAGATATCCTGAAAGTAAATTAAACTATTTAAATTTTTAAGAATATTAGATAATAGCAATAAACATGTTATGAGTAACTTTCGCAAAGACATCAAGCTGTGATTTTTAACAAGTTATCGCTTGTTACATAAAGTTAAACGTCAGATGTTATGTCATTCGCTGTCAATATCAAAGTAACTCAAAACAATAAAACTACACTACGGGACGTTGGCGGAATTTCTGTGGAATACGGAAGAAGCCAAAACTATAAATAAAAAAAATAAATTAATAACAATAAAACTGGTACAGTTGTTAGTGTGAAAATATTGGAAACAACAATGAACGGTGAAACTATGGTAAATATAATACGAAATAGCTCGACGCGCACTTTTGTGGCACTTAAATCAGTGCCACAAAAGTATGCCTAACAAAACAGCTGCCTGGGGTGATGATGCATTCTGTAGTCTGTTCTTGGCGTTGTTGAAGATGAATTCAACACACGACCTGCATCCAGTCCCGCGAAAACACCACAAGACACACCCTCACTCCAGTCGCAAGAGTGTAAATAACACGGTTGCGTATTATATCTATATTTATTTTCAAGTTGTTGGTATTCAACTATTTTATAATATTTTTAGAAATGGCAGTGTTTGCATTTTCATCCAATTTAGACTTGTCATGATTGTTATAATAAGTGGTATGTCATCGGCAAAAAATATATTTTGTTGTTCTGTTATATCAGGATTTTCATTCAGGATCAGTCATTTATGTACATTAGGAAGAGCAATGGGCCTAAAACACTTCCTTGTGTTTCTAATTTATCTGACAAAATATTGTATTTTTTGTTAAATATAAAGTAATATTTTTAGCAATGGCAGTGTTTGCATTTTCATCCAATTTAGACTTGTCATGATTGTTATAATAAGTGTTATGTCATCGGCAAAAAATATACTTTGTTGTTCTGTTATATCAGGATTTTCATTTAGGATCAGTCATTTATGTACATTAAGAAGAGCAATGGGCCTAAAACACTTCCATGTGTTTCCAATTTATCTGACAGAATATTGTACTTTTTGTTAAATATAAAGTAACATTGTTTACCGAATTAGATAGTCACATTGAAGTGTTAACTTTTAAAGTGGCTAAAGTTCATGCTGCCTTTGTAAAATAAACTTTAATTGACACAAAGTGCTGAAACTTCATTCAACCGAATCGGTCTCAACTCTCGATCGAGATGCATTGTCAAAGTTTAATGCTTAGTTTGTGGTTTACATCAAACTTTGTTATATTCTTGTGCTCACAGTGCCTAGTGTGAGTTTTTTCACTTTACTCGCTTACGCCGCAGTTTGCGAAAAGAGTTTAATTCTCAACCTTATTTTCTTTGCATTAAAGCTATCTGTCAAAATTTTACTCTCACGCGATGGTGACGTTTGGACATTTGCAAACTCACACTAGGCCCTCTGATCATGTGACATGAAACTACATTTTTAACCGACTTCCACAAAGGAGGAGGTTCTCAATTCGGTTGGTATGTTTTTTTATGTAGGTATGAACACCGATTACGCAAAAATATCTGACACTATTTACGTGATTCTATTTTTGTTCGATGCGGAATAGTTGCCATTTGGTCCCATAAAAATTTATTCAGTATGATCCAGTAGTTTTTATTGTATCAGCATTTTTTTTTAACTTGGACGATGTAATTTTCAATATTCTTTGTTTATAATGTACACGAAATCTAATCTTTTTTTATGAACAACGGGAACACTCTTAGCCTTCATCATACGTGATGATAAGGCCAAAGATGGAAGCGAGCCTCTCCCGGAATCCTCATGACTGAGGAACTGGCTATCTTATCTCTAACTGCCGGAACACAACAATGCTGAATACAATGTTGTTATGGCGTCAGGCTTAGATAAGATGGTGATAGCTAGCCAGACGGACTTACAACAAGTCCTACCACCAACCAAACCGAATACAATATGTACCCCCGCTGTAAAGGGTCGTGTCGATAGTTAATGAAAGATTAGTGGACTGTATAACAAATGTATGTAAGAAATAAATAAAAGATTAGCCCGATAATAAGAGAAGCGTACGCGCGTAGTTCACACAGCGGTCGTGAGGCGAGAGTGACGTGGGACGCTGTGTGGTTGCTCGGCGACCGTCGCGCCGCGCCGTCTGCTGTCGGAACCCTTCCTCCTGCCCTCATGCCCCGGGTTCGCCCGGGCTGGTGTTGTCATCATAGCATGACCACCCGCTGGGAATCGAACCTGGGACCTCTGGGTCTGATACCGGTGGATGTTGCCACAAGACCACAAAGGCGGTTAATGATAATCCGAAGAATCGGCGGTAAAGAATCAAATCTAAAAAAATACTACTGTAATTTACAAAACAACCTATTACAGACACATAAAAGTATAAAACAAAAAAGTACGCTTTAAGAACTATCTTCAAAGACTAAAAAGAAAAAAAAAAGCTTTTGGAGGCGGTGCCAGCCAAGGCATTCCATTTATTATTTTTCTTGCCTTGCCTGGTACTGAACCCTGATGGTGCGACTCAGTCCGTCTGTTACAGCTCAATGTCTCTAAATAGTACATTATTTTAGAAATCTTAATAAAATATATATGATGGTATCGCTCCTTGAACGGTTTCTTAACTCAATTGATAGTATAGATAATAGTATATAAATAGTATATAGCTGCATGATATCAAAGAAAATAAAGGTTATCCAAAAGAATTCCATTTCATGGACATCTGCTTTAAACCTTGCAGAGTCCAAGAGTTACAGAGTGTTTGAGATGTGCATTAGATACATTTATTACATGCAATACCTGCATGGCAAAATGCATCATTATTTATTTAGTGGTTTAGTGACAAACAAAGTTACCTTCGCATTTATCATATTAGTAAGGATTTGAACTTAAGTTAAAACGGAATAAACAAGTTACTGGTCAAGCAACAAACAGTACGGAACCAACCATTAAATGCCAAACCAAATAGGTAATAAATAAAAGTCCCATTTCCACTTTATGATACTAAACATTAACACCTAACCTATTTCTAACGATGATTAAGGAACAAAGTCGTCGCATTACGTCGTGATTGATGGCCAGGGCTGCCAGTCCGCTGTTGCACTATTGTTGTTCGTCCGATGGAGCCCTGGAGTCTTATCTTAGAATCGTTAGAAAAATGTATGCGAAATCAATTCTCATGCGAAATAAATTGCACTGAGTCACATTAGTAAATTAAAGAAATATATTTTTTTTTACTTTTTAGTTTTGCATTTTACAATGATATTTTTTAATGTGTTAAATATTAAACAAGAAAATATACTAGAAAAAAACAACTAGTCTCATGTCACGTCAGGGTCACATTAAACATACTATCACATTAAAAATATTTTTTATTTTATTTATTTATTTGGACTATCAACAGAGTTATCATGTTATTATGCTTAACAAAAAATAAGACTTATAGTTATTAGGTGCATGCATCTCTACTTAGCTACCAATAATAAGATAACAGTCACGTGCTGCTATTGCTAATTTACTTAGAATACAAATGTATAGTTTTTAAGAAAAAATACAATGTTACCGTTTTCTTAAACTTCTTAGACCCTTTCATTTTACATTAAATATTTAAGAACCGGAACCTGAGACTCATAGATTAAAAATCCCGTATAAATTTGGACTTGAAAAGAAACGTTAAAAAAATTGTCATACTATCAGTCATGTCAATTTGAATGCAAAATCAATTTCTAACGATCATTAAGGAACAAAATTCTCGCATTACGCTGTAATTGATGGACAGGGCTGCCACTCGGCTGTTGCACCATTGTTGTTCGTTCGATGTGGACCTGGTGTCATTCTTAGGTGGAATCTATTCTCGTGCAAAATTAAATGCACTGTCCCATTTTGTCCCATTTTTTTTAAATAATTTGAACCATAGACCCATCTCTTTATATTATGTAGAATATTTAAGAATTTGGAAACTAACTCTCATAGTTAAAAAAAAAAGGTACTCAATCGAACTTTAAACTAGCAATGTTTTCACACTGAACCTAGTAATATATAATGCTGGATAGTGGAATATCAGTATTTTGTGTGAAACATGTTTCAGGAAATAGAAGGGCATAGACACAAGATACGCGCGAAAAACATAACATTCCTTTGCAGTCGGGTAAAAATAGTGATTCAGACACTCGTTGCATATTTCACGTGAAATGGAATCTCAAAAATATTATTTTGAGCTTTCGTATGCGAAAAGTAGTTAATTCTATTGTTTCAAAAATAAAACTCCTGACACAACGCATGTGCGGTGATTACCGATGACAGATTGGAAGAGGTTAGTCGTAGGTATTAATGTTGTGCTTGAGTAATGTGGTTATGAATGGGCCTTTAAGGATACACGAAAAGCTTATGGTTATTGATCACGAGCCGGCTTGTAGGTATGATATTTGACTATAATGCTTTTGATGGTGGTCACAATAACTTTTATTAAATCAAAGAAAGATAAATCAAGCGCAGGACCAATCGTCTTGGAAATCCTTGGGGAGGCCTATACCTAGCAGTAGGTCGTAAGTCATGTAATGTGGCTGAGACGACGAAATCAAGGAAAGTCTTCCGTTGGTAAAGAACGATTGAATGATAATAAGAGCTATTTTAATTCAAGCAGAGCCCATTTTAGATTACTGTTTGTACAAATTGTGCACATCGACTCACCCTCAGAACAGAACCATTTTCGCTGAAAGAAGAGGTATATGCAGCAATCAAACACCTTAAAAGGGATATGATCCCGCCCAAGACAATAAAAGCCATGGGCGAGAGTGGAGTAGACATACTACATACCATCTGTTGTCGAATATGGAACACTGGAGTTTAGCCGCTTAGCCAAACTTTATTTATTTTATTTATTTATTTGTTTCAGGCATCTAGGCCCATGCATGGATGCTTTGGAAAGTACTTGCACCTGATCAGGAGGGAAGCGACCCCGCAGTGCCATGAGTGCGGCGCTTCGGAGGACAGTGCGGAGCACACTCTTGCTGTGTGTCCCGCCTGGGCTCCGCAGCGCGGCACTCTGGTGGCTGCGGTAGGAAGGGATCTCTCGCTGCCCAGCGTGGCAAGAGCCATGCTGGCCAGCGACAGATCCTGGCAGGCGGCGGTTTCCTTTTGCGAGGACGTCATCTCGCAAAAGGAAGCATCGGAGCGGATACGCGAGGAGAACGCTCATGCGGACCGTCTCCGACGAAGACGGGTGGGGCGGAGGAGACGGCGCTACGCGCATCTTGTCCCCCTTTAGCGGGGTGGTGCGATGCGGGAGGCGACCTTTCGGTCGTCTCCCGGGTCGCACGGTCCCCCCTCACCAGTCTGAGAGATGGCCACGCTTGCCCGGCCATCTCTAGCCGCGACGAGGCCCGGACAGCCGGGCGGACAGCCGGGCGGACTGCCGGTCTAAGGGGTGCATACTATCCTGGTCCCCCGTGGCCATTGGCAGTGAGAAGGCAATTTAAAAAAAAAAAAAAAAAAATTAAAAAAAAAAAAAGGCATCTAGGCCCATACAATATATAGCTTACAGACTAACATACATATTTAAAATTACATTTCTAAAACTATTTAACTAGTTTACACGTAGGTATTGAATGCGGCGACGTGTTGCGCAATGCAGCGTCCGGTATCCGACCGCGAAACCGTCGGAACAAGACACCCTTCGGCCAAAAGTCTTCTTTCATGAAGGTCGACAGATGCTCTCACCACAAATGAATTGAAGTTCACATTGTGGCGGGACTCCAACCGCTCGACTCTGAGATTGTACTTGGTCTTCACTCTGATGTACTCCACGATGTCATCAGATTTCGTGCTGTAGTGCAAGCGGGACACGTACAGCAGCGTTGTCGGGATGGCCGGACGAAGCAGGTGGTTGTGTCCGGTCGGGGCGGTGCCGCACAGGTTACGGCGAGTGGGTTTTCTCTTCCTTTCCACCCTCTTGAAGCCGTCCTTGTCACACTCTCCGTCCAGTCTCCGTGGAGGTGGTTTGGAGACCGGCTGGCGTTGTTTTCTTCCCTCAATTGTTTCCCGCTGGAGTTGTTGAACAGCGGGTCCGTTAGCAGCGGTGACTGCAGCGTAAGCACGTTGAGGGGTCGACGTGCTCACGCGTGACGTCTCCGCCGGGGCGGAGGACCGGGCGGAGGGGCGCGGTGCATCGCACGCGGCGTCGGCGACCGGTGACGCATACGCCGATGCCGGCGCCGAGTCAATGCGGCCGACGGTAGCATTTTGCGCCCCACGACGAGTGTTAACGTAGGAGGCCTCGGTTGACCTACTTACCGAAGCAGTGTTGCTTAACCACATAACTTGGGCTCGCAAATCACCGATGGTGTTTTCCGAGGCTTTTAGCTTACTCTGTACTTCGGCCAAGGATGCTTTTAGGGAAATGATGTCCTTAAGCAGCCTGGTGACGTCGACGTGGTCGAATGTGACGGGGGGCAGCTTGTGCAGCTCCTTCGCCACGAATGTTGGCACGTCGTCAGGATCGGTCTCCTTCAACCGGGTTATAATGTCTTGGAGACTCTTCTCACCCCCATCCCTCCGGCGAGATGGCATATCGTCGGCTTTGCCGATGCTCTGGAACAGCAGCGCCTTGGCACTACGAATCTCAGCTTCGTTGAAGTTTGATTTGCAGATTTGCACGATGCTGACTTCGTCCATGGTGTCAATGGCATTTTGAATGAATGCCAACACTTCGTTCACTATTATTCGCTCGGAGCCCATAGTGTATGACGCGCAGCGGCTAATGCCGCGCGAAACGTGAATTTAAATAATTCTCACTAATGCAATAGTGCACGACCGTTTCCGAGCGCGCATTGCACTGCACTGCGCACTTTATATCCATGCCACGCCAGCAAGATCTTGCTTCATTCAAGAGATCGCTTCTGCACAAGCCGAATTTGTAAAAGGCAGAAAGACAAGACAACAACTACTCCTAATGCGGAAAGTTGTAGAAAAACTTCGAAGATTTGGAAGGACCGCAGACCAAAAAGAAAAAAAACACAAAGGTTCGCCTAATGAGATCTTCCTGAGGATACGGAGCTAAGACATGGACGCAGCAGATACAAGCCCGCCGCAAGATTGAGACGTTGGAAATGTGGTGTTGGAGACGCATGCTCAGGATCCCGTGGACCGTGCGCCGTGCTAACCTTGCGATCCTCAAAGAACTTAACATCAAAGAGAGATTAACGAATGCTCTCACTCCGCCAAACAACGAAATACAAGGCGACACATCACGAGAGAATCACGAATTGACTGAGACATGGCCACGAATACTCTATCACGGGTGCACGACTAAGTAGAAGAAGATGACTATTTTATAAGAGTTTCAATAATTTAATCAATGATAATGTTTGATGAACTTGAATTATACATGTCGTAGGGTAATTTGATAAATCGAATTTTCGCGAACATACTAAGGATATTGCGAAAACACGAATAATTAAACAATATGGTGACATTTCTCTGCTGCGTAGCTGCTTTCTAGCTGCGTAGTGTCGGCTTAGAATAGAACTACCCCCTCTCATCCCGTGGGTGTCGTAAAAGGCGACTAAGGGACTCAGCCTTTAGGAGACGCGCAGCAACGCGAAGTTAACAGAGCTGGAAGAAAGTATTGGCAGGTTACACTGGGACATCATAGGGTTGTCTGAAGTCCGAAGAGAGGGAGAGGACTCGATAATTCTCAATTCCGGTAACCTGCTATACTACCGGGAGGGCGACCAACAGTCCGTAGGTGGTGTCGGTTTCATCGTCCACAGGTCCCTTGTCAACAACGTGATTTCCATCGGAAGTGTGTCGACCAGGGTAGCGTACCTGATACTCAGAATATCTGAACGGTATTCGCTGAATGTTATACAGGTTTACGCTCCGACCTCGACACACCAAGATGACGAAGTGGAGGCTATGTATGAGGACATTTGTAGAGCCATGCATAGTCACAAAACGCACTACACCGTTGTGATGGGGGACTTTAATGCTAAGTTGGGGAAACGTTGCGGTGACGAGTTGAGAGTGGGGCAATTTGGAATTGGGCAACGGAATGACAGAGGCCAGATGCTGGCCGACTTTATGGAGAAGGAGAACCTCTTCATGATGAACTCTTTCTTCAAAAAGCCGGAAAGCCGAAAGTGGACCTGGATCAGTCCAGACGGTAAAGTCAAGAATGAGATAGATTTTATCATGTCGACGAAGAAGCAAATATTCAATGATGTCACTGTGATCAACACCGTCAAAACGGGGAGCGATCACCGAATGGTACGTGGCACATTGAATATCAACGTGAAGCTGGAACGATCGCGGCTGATAAAATCTACGCTCCGACCATTACCGGCCCATATCCAAAACCCCGAGAGCTTTCAACTCGAGCTGCAAAGCCGCTTCGAATCCCTTGAGAACAGCATAGATGTGGACGATCTACACAACACGGTGGTGGATACTGTCCGCACGGTAGGGTCCAAGTACTTTAAGATCCGCCGTCCCAAATTAAAGAAACTCTCCGACCACACACTCCTACTCATGGATCAGAGACGTGAAATGAGGCTTCAGAACTCAGCGGATGCTCATCGTTATCGGCAGCTAAATAGGCAGATCTCTAAGTCTTTGACAAGCGACCTTCGCCAATTTAATAAGAACCGTATTAAAGAGGCTATCGAGCGGAATAAAGGCTCCAAAGTGTTCGCGAGAGATCTGTCTATTGGGCAAAGCCAGATGACGAAGCTGAAAACTGACGACGGTCGCATCATTTCTACGAAACCTGAAATCCTGAGGGAGATCGAGAGTTTCTATGGACAGTTATATTCCACGCAGACACCAGTTGAAAGCAAGGCTAAAGACCACATAGCCAAGCTTACCCGACACTTCACCGAAGATATCCCGGACGTCAGCCTGTACGAGATTAGTATGGCTCTGAAACAACTCAAAAACAACAAGTCGGCGGGTGATGACGGAATCACTACAGAACTTCTGAGAGCGGGCGGTAAGCCGATACTCAAAGTCCTCCAGAAGCTTTTCAATTCCGTCATCGTCGAGGGCAAAACGCCGAGGGCATGGAATATAAGTGAGGTGATTCTATTCTTCAAAAAGGGAGATAACACCCGTTTGAAGAACTTCAGACCCATCTCACTTCTAAGCCATGTATATAAGTTGTTTTCGAGAGTCATTACGAATCGTCTCGCCCGCAGGTTCGACGACTTCCAGCCTCCCGAACAAGCCGGGTTCCGAAAAGGCTTTGGCACCATAGACCACATCCATACGCTGCGGCAGGTTATACAGAAAACCGAAGAGTATAATCTGCCACTTTTCTTGGCGTTTGTGGACTATAAGAAAGCCTTTGATTCGATAGAGACCTGGGCGGTGCTGCAGTCTCTCCAGAGGTGCCAAGTGGACTATAGGTATATCGAGGTGTTAAGGTACTTATACGAACATGCCACCATGTCGGTCCGATTACAGAACCAGAGCACAAGTCCCATCCAACTGCAGCGAGGTGTGAGACAGGGAGACGTCATTTCTCCGAAACTGTTCACAGCTGCGTTGGAGGACATCTTTAAGCTATTGGACTGGAAAGGACTCGGCATCAACATTAATGGCCAGTATCTGACACACCTTCGTTTTGCCGATGATATAGTCCTTATGGCTGACACCTTGGAGGACCTGAACACAATGCTCGAAGATCTCCGTAGTGCTTCCCAAAGAGTGGGTCTTAGGATGAACATGGATAAGACGAAAATTATGTCCAATTCCCATGTTGTACCCACTCCAGTTCACGTTGGGAACACTACACTCGAAGTTGTTGACCACTACGTTTACCTTGGACAGACAATCCAGTTAGGTAAGTCCAACTTCGAGAAAGAGATCTCCCGTCGAATCCAACTCGGTTGGGCAGCATTCGGGAAGCTCCGTAAAATCTTCGCGTCCAACTTACCGCAGTGTCTCAAGACGAAAGTCTATGACCAGTGTGTGTTGCCAGTGATGACTTACGGTAGTGAAACGTGGTCGCTAACTATGGGTCTGATAAGAAAGCTCAAGGTCACCCAGCGCGCAATGGAGAGGGCTATGCTCGGCGTTTCCCTACGAGATCGAATCAGAAATGAGGACATCCGTAGGAGAACTAAAATAACTGACATCGCTCGAAGGATTGCTCAGCTGAAGTGGCAGTGGGCGGGACACATAGCGAGAAGAACCGATGGCCGTTGGGGCGGAAAGGTTCTGGAATGGCGACCGCGCACAGGACGTCGCTCCGTGGGTAGGCCCCCAACAAGGTGGACCGACGATCTGGTGAAGGTCGCGGGAAGCCGCTGGATGCGGACTCCGCAGGACCGATCGTTGTGGAGATCCTTGGGGGAGGCCTATACCCAGCAGTGGGTGTCATGTGGCTGAGACGACGATGGTGACATTTCTCAATCTTACTGAATAAAGATAGGTTTTTTACGAACATTTATTCAGATTGGCTTGCTTTTTGCTTGCTGGACAACTCTTAATCTGATTGGTTCCTAGATTTCTCTGAAGCATTGAGGTATTACATCATAGACATTATAAACCAATCAGAATAAGAGTTGGCCAGCAAGCAAAAAGCAAGCCAATCAGAGTTAAGCATATGCAATGTTACTTATATATTATTCTTATTATAGAGTGAGGATTAGTGGCCACCTCTGGTGTCAGAGTTTATCAAGCCGCCTATAAGGCCTCTGAATTGGCTTAACGACTGTAATCAATGACAAAAGCCGGGACCGACGGTTTAACGTGCCCTCCGATGCACGGAAGCGCTCAGTTATAATGGCACTTTACGGTCACCCATCCGACACCTGACCGGGCTGAACTTTGCTTAACAAACGTGATCGAGTACGATCAGTCTGTCAAGTGCGGCCACGAGCATAATACTAACGCAATTGGTGTTTTCGCAAAAACCCTATCTTTTTTCAGTAAGATTGAGAAATGTCGTCACGGTTGTCTAATTATCCATGTTATCGCAATATTCCTAAGATATTCGCGAAAATTCGATTTATCAAATTATCCTACGACATATACAACACGTCAGGTATTTTAACCGCCTCTGTGGCCTAGTGGTACAACCACCGGTATCAGACCCAGGTGTCCCGAGTTCGATTCCCAGCGAGGGTACATATTGTACTCGGATTGGTTGGTGGTAGAATTTGTTGTAAGCCCACCTGGCTAGCTACCACCATCTTATCTAAGCCTGACGCCATATCAACAATGTTTTCAGCATTGTTGTGTTCCAGCAGTTCGAGATAAGATAGCTAGTTCCTCAGTAGCTGAGGATTCTGGGAGACCCTTGCTTACATCTTCAGCCTTATCAATACTTAACATCAGGTATGACGAAGGCTAAGAGTCTCCCCGTCATTCATATAATTTCTCTTGCTTCCTCTAGCTACTCCTAGTGGTTAATTAACTGGCAAGATTTTTTTCAACACGAAATTAGTTTGCAAGTTGTTCTAAGATGAAGTAATAATGTCAAACAAAGCACGAATGGAGTCACAGCCACTTTCAAATGAGTAATGGTCTCGGGTATAGAGCTACCCGGCTAGTGATTTATGAGCGAACACTCGCTCAGACGTCGTTACGGTTTTTATTTAACTCGGTCGGAAACAGCATTATTGTTAAACAATAAGTAAAACGGCCCTAATAGTAATGATTGTTTTGGCTCATGAGTTACGTAATGCTTTCTGTTTGAAGTATTTTTGCTTTGTCATTGTCACACATGAATGAATAAAACTTCACTAAGTCTACTTTGATCCAAAAAAAATACGAATATTGACACAAAGGGTTGCATTCTGGGAGTGCCGGCAGAAGTGAAAGCCACTTAAATGAAAATAACGATCAAAATCCACTGTATCTTGACCACAACTTCATAAAAAGTTGATGAAAACGGAGACCAACTTGATTTGGCAGGTAAATCCATTAAAACTGACCTGGAAGTTGGTAGTAATGAGAGATCTTTATAATGGTTGTTATTAACTAATATACGTAGATCTTTCAAGTGTGACACTTTCTATAATTTGAAATAGGTCAACGGTAAATGGTCTTACGAATTTTCGATCAGGGTCTCGTGTCCTGACGCGAATTTAACATTTTTACCCATCCCAAAAATTTAAAACTCTGATGTGCACAACGCCGCTAAAAAAGTTTTCACTTTAAAAACTTCGTGTTGGAAATCTTACACTTAATAATACCCTTGAAATCATCACGTCATGTCATGGACATTAAAATCATCAAAGTCATGGAATGTAAAGGCAGCTGTTGCTTCAGAAGGTAACCCAATCCATGAATACGCATTTGTGTAGGTATTTCTATAAAATCATATCATCATCTTAATATGGGGCCTACGCAGCTATCGACACTTCTGCTGTAGCACACGTTAAGTATAAAAAAGAGACGCATTAAATTGCATGAAAACTTTTTACACTTACCTTGAGTAATTTTTTTTATAGAAATAAAAAAAATATATTTTGACATCACAGAAAGGTACACATGAAATGAAGAAAAAGGACAATAGCACAAAAAATAAACACAAGTAAAAAACGCGTGTGATGACAAAACTGTAATCAAGTCAATATAGCCAAATCATACTAACGTTTACTATAGCAACAAGCAGAATATCTTGCTGCACTGGTACTCTGCTAAGCACAGCAGTGACATCTGGCACAGAAAAAATACAGTTCATATATGGACGTCATCACTACATACGTCATCACTACACACGTCATCGCTACACACGTCATCCACCACTTCGCCATGTTGTTTTTTAAATTAAGGTTGTGATTGTAATTTCAATACTCCAGTTATTTTATGATCGTTTGGAGTTTCTTGTTCTTCTTCTTCTTATCGTATGAGTATTAGTGGCCACCTCTAGTGTCAATGTTTATCAGCCACCTTTAAGGCCTCTGACTTGGCTTAACGGCGGACAACAGCCGGGACCGACGGTTTAACGTGCCCTCCGAAGCACGGAAGCGCTCAGTTATACCCACTTTTCGGTCACCCATCCGACACCTGACCGGGCCGAACGTTGCTTAACGAACGTGATCGAATACGATCAGGAGCGCTACTTGCTTATTTTGTCGATATCTTTTGTGGCACCCCTGAGGAGGTGCGGCCATAAGCATAAATCCCGATACGCCCTCAAGACAAATCGCTGTGGCTCTAAATATTCCCGTCATGCCTGTTTATGGAATCACGGCGAGGATATTATCGATGGCTCTATCTTTGGTCTATGCATTTAGGTCAAACGTAAAATAAGACAACTCTATTCATGTAAAAAGTTTATCAAAAAAGATGTCAATCTAAATTGTTAAAAATTATAGAAAATATGAACTTATCCAACTAATAATATCATAAATGCGAAAGTATGTCAGTTTGTTTGTTTGTTGCTCTTTCACGCTAAAACTATTGACCGGATTTGGATGAAAGCAGATGGCTAAAATTTGTATGGACGACTGCCCTAGCAATGTATTTTCACTGAACCTAGTAATAATATAATGCTGGATAGCGGAATACTAGTATTTCGTATGAAGCAAGTTTCAGGAACTTTTGAAACAGTTAAAATCTTGAAAATAAAATCATAAAAAAATCCTCCGTCTGTCAGGTTGACGTTTTATATTTAGTTCATTTAGGCAATATTTTTACTGAACGCAGCCAGCCGCGGCCTCTTAGGTGACAAAATCGGATGTTCACGTGAAAAATATTTTATTCATTTAAAATCATTTATTTATTTTGATTACATCACTTACAAAACAATACAATCCACTTAAATGCTATAGTTAAGTGTAACAATCACTTAAAGGTAAATTCAACATGCTTTTGAAAAAAAACTATTACCTATCTAAAAGAATGAAGTACAAGGAAAAATATTAATATTATTCAACTAATTGTAGATAAAGGCCAAAAAAAAAAAGAGGAAAAACAAAATAAAAACTTAACTTTTGAAGACTATCTTACGGATACTACCAAGCGAGTCAAAATTAAAGTCAACCGTGTCACTGTAGTTGTTCACAAACCTGCGGGGGTGATCAGACATGCTTTCCTCATCCACCACAACATGCCAGTCATGGACGCGGTTCGCTATAGATGGAGTAGCGTGCGTGATGACATCGACGTGAGAACTCGGGGAATGGGCGATATAAAAATAAAAAATATTTCTTAAACACTATATTTTCTCACTTAATGACTATGTGGGCAAGTATTTTTTACTGTCACTGCTCTATTTGATTAAAAAACTCGTGTGCGGTTTGCGAGTAAAATAATGCCGTCTGAACGTAGCCGTATCAATACGGATGCTCAGCACTTATCAATTGTATGGGTCAACCAAACTTATTACTTATTTTGTGTTTTCGGTGATCTGTTATGAACAAACAAAATGAAGAATATCATAGTTTTTGAATACGCCGCGCCTGCGGTCTACTCTCCCTGCTCCCTCCGTCTTGCGAATTTTCGATCAGGTCAAGTGTCCAGGAGGTCTACTCTCTAAGCACGAAACCCGCAATGTCGGTTACGGACGTTTCCTACTCCGTATTACCTACGGACAGCTTATTAGTTCGGAGACCCGAAGTAGGAATGAATGAGAATACGTTTTGAAATTGTCCCAACTCCCAATGTGTTTGTGCCGTTTGTCCATAACTAGTACATTCGAAATCAATAGAGAGTAGGCTCGATCCGTAGTTTCGGGAAACTTACGGGGGGCCCGTATCTTAGTTGACGGGCTTAGAGAGTAGGCCACCTGACGCGACTTAACATTTTTTAACCATTCCAAAAATTTAAAACTCTGATGTGCACAACGCCGCTAAAGAAGTTTTCACTTCAAAAAAGACTCGTAAATGTTGGAATAATCGGAAATTATGGTTGTAAAATTACCAAAGCTCCAGACATTATGTCTCGAGGTTTTAAATACTCTTTCACAAAGTGAGTGCAGTAGCAGGCGTAGCAGTAGTGGCTTGAAATAAAAGATATCCTTCTCTAAAGTCTGTCTTTATAGACTGTATCGCTTTGCTGCGAAATTTTACATTAAGGGATATTTGATATAGAAACAGCCAGTCGAATGGTGCAACGTATCGCTCGGCGCTTCCGCGGTCGTCGAAACTCCGAAATATAAGTTTTATTTCCATTGGCTGTCTTGGCTTTCTGTAGGAATACGATTGCTTTGCTTTCAACGATTTTTATTTATTCATAGATCTTTTCTCATTTTATCGTGATAGTGTTCAAGTATTCATTGATTCAATCTTGAGCTAAATTTGAAATGACTCTGTGGTCTGGCGGTAGCACCACTGGTATCAAATCCAGTGATCTCGATTGCCCTTGAGGTTAAATATAATTCGATTTGATTGGTGGTTTGGACTTGTTCAATGTGTTTGTAGTTTATCTGGTACCGGGAGGAGCGTGATTCTAACTTCATACTTTCAGCCTCAATCTACTTAACTATCACCAGCTTTGATGAAGGCTAAGCGTTTCCTGCTGTAGTTTAAAAAAATCGACAAATCGTTGTCCTTTGGTCGCCTCCTAACCCCTAGATTGCATAGTAACCCTATTAAGTCGCTGAAAACAATTAAGTGTATTTATAACCTTTTTTTTATAAATTTTGCATTTTACAATGCTATTTCTATGTGATAAATATTCAACAGGAAAATATACAAAAAAAAAACAACTTGTCTCATGTCATACCGTCAGAGCGACATGAGACAAGTTGTTTTTTATAGTATTATTTTCCTATTTAATATTTATCAAATTTAATGTAGTATGCAGACTTATTACAAATTCAGATCTAGAAAAAAAAATTACTAAAGCTTGGGTTCCCTATTTAAATTCTGTGAAAGCTACTACCATATAAAGAAATTATTGCTAATCTAAAAGTTCTATTGAAAACACTTGCCTGCAGTTTGCTGACGAATAAACTATTTTAACGTTTACAAAGACACTTATACAACAAAATATAAAGCCTGAGCCCCACTAGGCTGTAATCCAAAATAATTACATCATTTGTTTTCTTACGTTATGGTTGACTGCACAGACTTGGATGATTTAATTACTTTTAAAATAATGCTAAAGAATCAATATAGTCTGATTTAACAATCACGTCTCGAGGTTATAAATACTCTTTCACAAAGTGAGTGAAGTAGCAGGTGGTACAACCACCGGTATCAGACCCAGGGGTCCCGGGTTCGATTCCCAGCGGGGGTACATATTGTATTCGGTTTGGTTGGTGGTAGGACTTGTTGTAAGCCCGCCTGGTTAGCTACCACCATCTTATCTAAGCCTGATGTCATAACAACAATGTTTTCAGCATTGTTGTGTTCCGGCAGTTCGAGATAAGATAGCCAGTTCCTCAGTGGTTGAGGTTTCCGGGAGAGGCTCGCTTCCATCTTCAGCCTTATCATTACTTAACATCATGTACGATGAAGGCTAAGAGTCTCCCCGTCATTCATAAAAAAAAACAACGTGTCAGCTTAAAATGAGATACTGTGTTTGAGTAGTCCATAATGGTTTAAGCTTGCTTTTTCAATATTATGTAAAGCAAGCTTAGACCATTATGATTTAGACATTAGACATTTCTAATGTGCGAAATAAGGATTTGAACTAAATCGCTCTACTAAGTTCACTTCATTCTTTATGACGATACTAACAAATTCACGATACAGCGCAGCGTTACATAACCCCAAGTAAACGCAAAATACTGGCGTTCAACCCTACTAAATAATGTTTCACGGTCGTCTTGTATATCGCCCTCAACAGACGTAAGTTAAACTTTACGTCGCAATTATTTACTCACGCGCTTTCTCATTTCAGATCCTCCGACCCAATGGTTTGGTACAAACCTCTCAATATATCTCCTATTTGTGTGCAGACGCAAACATCTGTGATGAAAGAATAATGTTTTCTAGCTGTCCTTCGCAAATATTGATGGCTGGCGAGATATCTACCCCGCGGATTACACCAAATATGACCGAGCAAATAATGTCAGCTTATTCAATACCTTATTGGAATGTTCTCGTATCCCAGATAAAGAAAGTCCCTTTGATCTAAACTCGCCCGCCTCCAGACGAAGCGAAAACTGCCTGAAATACGACCGTTTGTGTAGAAGTTCTCAATTATGAATTATCCTTTGAGAGACATCAGAAATGTTAGGAAACAAACAGAATCGCGAAACGTTGTTTGCATTTCATTTGGGAGGCTTCACGGCGCGAACGAAGCGAGATATTACAAAAATACGAGTATCTGCCTTTCTTACACGATCTATTCTCTCGAAAATGTGTTATGCTGGAAAATGATGATGATGACTATATAACATTGCAGGAAAAGATACGAAGCGACACGGCTGTCGCTTTACATACAACTTTAATTTTTATCATTAGTATTTTTTTTGTTACTTGCAAGGTGATGTTTTATTGATATCTATTTATTTATTTAAATCTTTATTGTACAATAAACACAAAGTTAAGTACAAAAGGCGGACTTAATACTGACATTATTCTCTACTAATCAACCTTCAGGGAAATAGAGAGCTTTGATAACACTGATGTATAAACGTGCATCACTTTTATACATACATAAATATTAAAATTCATACATACATAGATTAAATAGGTTAAATTGGTACCTACAAGAGAGCAATAACATTTGCACTCTCATAACACGGACTATAAGTGTATATATAACGATTTCTAACCAACAAAAAATAAATTTATTTGAAATAAAAACAAGTAATAAATAAAAAAATCAAAGAAAGAAAACTTATCAACTTCTATCAAAACCTTTCTATTATTTTTAACCAGAAACGTATTCAAGTCACGCCGCCATACATCCACTAGTCAGACAGTTAATTAATACTCGATCAAAATAACTATGTCGCAGGCCGACAGGGGATTAAAGCACGTACAAAAATGGCCGACTAAATTAATACGCTCGGCTTTTCCGACAAGCCGCGGATTACTTCGTTAAAAGTGTCGGCATTCGGGTCACCGACAGTGGCTGTCGCAACGGGCTCTTTATTGCGTTATTATTTAAAATGGTGTAAATGTGAGCTGTGGTGTTGTAGGGTTAAGCTTTGGGATAGTGAATGTCTTCAGATGAAAAGAGCCAGCACAGAATTAAAGCTAGTCTCACTGGAGAGAGTAGGTGTTATTGCAGAAAGGTCTGTCGTTTTAAATTTTTTACATGTGATTTATTTTCATAGAAGCAATAAATAAATAATAATTTGCAGACATGTAATATTAAATATTACAGTTTTGTGGTTTTTGTTTCAGTCGAATTTGAAGTTCTCTTATTTACGATCTGAAATAATTTAAGATAAATTGGTGATTACGTCATGTAAGAACGTAGCTACATTAATAGTTAATTTTATACAAACGGTGTATGCAACAACATACTGCTATGTAATGTATGGAATCTTCTTGGTCTGTTTTATCTCGAGTTTTCGATTAGTTATACGAAAGAGTAAAGTAATTACTTTACTCTTTGGTTTTCGTATATTATGGCAACTGTCGTATCAAGAGCAATGCACTGATTTGCTGTTTAATTGCGACACCGCGCCAAGTGCGGCCGTGGTATTATTAACTTTGTCAGATTTCACCACCACAGTGCGAGGTCCAACCACAAAGCGTGTGCGCAAACTTGCGTGTAACATCTCACGTTCGTCATAATTTCGGGAATAGTTGCGTCCCGAGGGCTCGCCTGGATTCCCCACGCATTGGACGAACAAACACACCAACTTAGTTTGTAGCCGTTGTTTTAGTTAACGCTGTGCCAACTTGTTGGACGCGAATGGTTTCTAAATATTGTACCGAATA
Source organism: Chrysoteuchia culmella (assembly GCA_910589605.1). Lineage (NCBI taxonomy): Eukaryota > Metazoa > Arthropoda > Insecta > Lepidoptera > Crambidae > Chrysoteuchia > Chrysoteuchia culmella. The sequence goes on from OU342647.1 coordinate 24,487,137, forward strand.
TAAAGGGTGAAGTCTAGCGTCTATGTAGACTTCCTTTGATCTTTGTGAAGATTTCTTGTCGTTTTCAGTCAGGCGAGTTGTGTTATGCTTTAATACAACAATGATTATTTATTATTATTTATTTTAAACCTATGCAGTTGTCATATAAATGTAAGATGAATGTTTGAGGTTTGCTTTCTTTCGGCGAATTAAAATCCATTGACAATTTATGATTTTGTAATTTTTGCATTTTTCAATCAAAATTTTTATACTTATGGTAAATTTTAAATAGAAAAATATTATAAAAAATTAACTCGGCCACAAGTGAATTCTCAGACGGGAATCGAACCCGCGACCTTTGGAAATCCGGTCCAATGCTCTCCCGTCTGAGAATTCACTTGTGGCCGAGTTAATTTTTTCCAATATTTTTCTATTTAAAATTTACCATATCCTTTGACAATTTTATAATCCAGTTTGTAGGTAATTTAAAAGCCTTTGCTCAAGAGGGGATAGAGTGTAAGTAATTTCGATCTGTTCTGACAGTATGACCCAGTGTTATTTTAAGTGTACTTTCATAGTTATAATGCACCTGGGTCATTAGTCAGCGAGACACGTCGCATCCACGTATCATACTGATGCAAGTCGTAATAAAGGAGGATCGATCCAATGACAACGAAGAGGCAGCCAAGTGATTTGTCTTTATCATGCGCCCGCTGCGCTGCAGGAAACGTATTTATTTGGTCGTTAGCTAGCTACGGGTTTGAGTAAGAAACATGTTTCTGATATGACGATTAAATTAATTTCTTAGCCCGATTATGTGGCCACCACTAAACGCACGGAGAAAAAGAATCTTGTATGAATGTTATTTAATTTTGTATTTTTAACTAGCGTCCGCCTGCGGTTTTACCAGCGTGGTTCCTGTTCCCGTGGGAATATCAATTCAATTCAACATCATTTATTTAGTCTAGACTGTTACAAGCACTTATGAACGTCAAAGAAGCTACGCCATCGGTTCACAAACCCTACGGCGGGAGACCTTGTAACGAGAAGAACCGACAAGAAACTCGTCAAGGGCTATTTTTTTCTCCCTGTTTTATTTCATACAGAGTCGTCAAATTGAAAAGTGACCTTAACATATCAGTAAGGTCAATTTCCATAACAAAAGAAAATACTAATTATAATATTACATTTTATGGTTATCCTAACCGTAAACAATTTTCAACTCGCAAGGAAGGACTTACATTATAACATTTCTCGCATTATCAAAAAATGCTTTCTTAGTGCTTGCCTACATCGTATTAGGATAATGTATGCAAAGTTTCAGTTTAATCGGTTAAGCCGTTTGGGATGTACGTAGTCTGTCAGTCAGTCAAGGTATTGTTTTATTAGTATACATTAATATCGGAGTAAAGTATTAAAATGATAAGAGGAGTGGTTCTATATTGCTTGTTATAAGCGGGGTTATAAGAGGTAGGTGCAATATTTCTCAATAGGAAAAGGAAGCGCTAATGGCCGCGTTTGACAGACTGATCGTATTCGATCACGTTTGTTAGGTAACGTTCGGTCTGGTCAGGTGTTGAAGGGTGACCGTAAAATGGCATGAAAACTGAGCGCTTCCGTGCTTCGGAAGTCACATTGAACCGTCGGTCCCGGCTGCTTTCACCTGATCACAGTCTTTAGCCCAAGTCAGACTAAGGAGCTTGATTAACTCTGCTACCAGAGGTGGGCACTAATCCTCATACGTTAAGAAAGAATATGAAAATGTAAGAAGTTTAAAACCTAATAAAAACTAATGCCTTTTAAAGTCCAATTATATTAGGAAAAAAAAAATACATCGCCTTTTCTCTATGTCCGGCCTTCGCGAACGCCATCTGTCCGGAATGGCGCTAAAAGGTTTTAAAATAAACACAAAGGAGGATTTAATTTTCGTTTCGCGTTAAAAAGGGAGGAAACAAAAATTTTTTTTGTGAAGCTCGTTTGTAAGGCTGCTATACTGGCGGCGAGAAGAGCGAAATCATTTATGATTAAACTTGGTTTAACAGGTTGTTAATATGTTTTTTAATTAATATTTTTGTTAAAAATATTAAACAAGAAAATATACTTTATAAAAGCAACTAGTCTCATGTCGCCCTGGCGGGATTCGAACCCGCATCCTTGGGAATCTGTCCCAATGCACTAACCAACTATGCTACAGAGACCTATGAGGACACGTCGAATTTTTCCAGTATACCTTTCTACGGCCACCGTCGTTTCAACAATGAGAGAAACATCCTCGCATTCGAAAGAAATATCTTTACAAATGTTTGACTATCGATTAAGATGAAATAGCCATCTAATAATAACTTTTTAATTTTTACGATATATTTATACCAATACGCCAACCAATTTCTTGTTTAATATTTATCACATAAAAATATCATTGTAAAATGCAAAATTAAAAAGTTATAATTAAATGGCTGTTTCATCTTAATCGATAGTCAAACATTTGTAAAGATGTTTCTTTCGAATGCGAAGATATTTCTCTCATTGATGAAACGACGATGGCGAAACAACGTAGAAAAGTGAATATACTGGAAAAATTCGACGTGTCCTCATAGGTCTCTGTAGCATAATTGGTTGGTGCATTGGGCCGGATTCCCAAGGATGCAGGTTCGAATCCCGTCAGGGCGAAAAAGAACAAAAAAGAAAGGGCGACATGAGACAAATTGCTTTTTCTAGTATATTTTCTTGTTTAATATTTATTACATAAAAATAACATTGTAAAATGCAAAATTAAAAAGTTATAAAATTTTGGTTTTAATCACTACCTTTGCTAGACAAAAAACCCTGATTACTGGTTGCAGTAATTTTCAACACTACAAATATTTGATGAATCAAAGCCGCGCTTGGCATAGGTATTCAATGTCGACAGTAAATATTTAACAAGACATTGCTACTCATATTTCTTTACAGGTAGTTCTCTTTAGTGCACATAAAGGGCCAAGAGGTGAAGTTATTTAATAAATGAACTAGTAGGTCTATTCCATATTCGATGGCATAATAATAGATACCGCTTATGCTAGAATCAAACTGCAAAATAACTTATGATTTATGATTTTTTGCATTTTTCAGTGCTATTTTTATACTTATATGATAAATTTAAAATTGAAAAATAATGAAAAGTCAACTCGGCCACAAGTGAATTATCAGATGGGAATCGAACCCACAAGAGCATTGGACCGGACTTCCAAAGGTCGTGGGTTCGAGTCCCATATGAGAGTTGACTTGTGGCCGAGTTGACTTTTTCAATATTTTTCTATTTAAAATTTTTCATATACAAAATAACTTCTTTGTTATTGGCCCATGGTGGTTAGTTAAACTCTTTTGATGTTAGAATCGAAGTAAACCTCTCAAGCCCGGGTTATGAGACAATTGATATTCCATTGTTATCTGGACACCGGTGCCTGCTAGCTGCCTGCTAGCAAATGAATTAAAGCGTAGGGCCAAATCCACAGACTAAAGAAAAGTTCGTCATCAGCCATTTTTAATGTCCCCACTGCTGGGACACTGGCCTTCCTTGTGGATGGATAAGGAGATCGGGCCATGACCCACCACGCGGGCAAAATGCGGATTGGTGGGTTTTAACGACTGCAAATGCAGCCGAGACCAACGGCTTAACGTGCCTTCCGAAGCACGGAGGAGCTCGAGATAGTAAATTTATAGTCACCCATCCCGTGATCGACCATTGTGAAAGTTGCTTGACCTCAACAATCGCAGTCCGTGCGCGCAAACCGCTGCGCCACGGGCTCCTCAGAAAAGTTCAGACTTTTCTATCACCTGAGGTTAAAGCATTTTACCAATACCTAACAGTGTTACGTGACATGGGTCATTGGAAAACTGAAAGGTCCTCCAATTCACAGCTGAACCCGAGCGGAAACATCAGCTGTGCCTACCCTCTTTAAAAATAAATCCCATGCGGATCGGGAATAAAATAATATTTATACCAGCGGGAACATTTTTAGCGGCGCGCTCCAAGTAAATTGCACTCATGTTTTCGCCGTTACAGCTTTTTAAAAGCGAAAACAAGAGTTTCAATTTAGTGGAAATTGTGGAAATTGCCGTCAGTAGGCGGCGCGGTCGGTTCCTAACACAATTAGCGGATCGTTGTTTATCGTGCCAACCCTGTTTTGTTGCTTCGCGTTTTTTGTCGTAAATAATCGAGGGCGGCTTGACGTGGCGTGGTGTGCGCTGCGCAGGGCTGCAACTATTTTATTTTTCATAATTATCAATACTAAATATCAAAGTAAGACGTAACTTTTAGCGACATTTGCGGCCGACACGGCGACGGCGATTAATGATTTATATAGCTATTTGATTTCTCGTCCTAATTGATTTAAAAAACACTTATTACTCTACCCAACACTTATTTGATAATATCTTGGTAACTTGTCTGCAAAGACATTTTTACTTACTAGGTAATCGGTTACATTATCTACTCTACTGTATTATCTAGGACAGATTTCTATAAAAAAGTAAACAGCTAAGTATGAAGTTATCAAAACACAACATCTCTTCAGTGACAGCCCTCTAAAGTAACGCTGAACAATTTGTTTTGTCGGAATGTTTCGTTAGCCACTCGATTGGCGCGTGGCTCGGACCCGCGCCCAATAGACACGTCACTGGCAACTCTGACACATATACTTTGACATACACTCACTTTCACCTTTTTGCTGCTCTGTGGCTGCTGTAAGCGACTGACCAGCACCCCAACCGCCTAACCACGGCTTGTGGTAAAATGTCTGCTTGTCTGACCACAAAACTTTAGCAACCCTTTATATCGGTGATGTGAATTGTGGTCCCGCCGAATTCCTCAAGAAACTGCAACAGCCAACTCCAGGGACGTCCCAGGCTACCTCCATCTCTACCACCATCTCGAGATGATCGAAGAACATAGCCGAAGCAATCTGTAAGCACACAGTTGTACTACAGAACAAATGTCGCGTTTTAGGCGGTCTTTTACCAACTGACTTTAGCGCTGACCAAATTTTAAACATCGCTCTCACTTTTGACTTCAGACGAATGACTGAAATGCAATGTTATTATAAATATTTGGTATGTTTATTTAACATATTTAAAATGACAATGTAATAGTGTTAATTGGCGATAGTCGCCCTTAGTCCGGTTGTTTTAATTTATAACATAATTACCTATATACTTATACGCTTTTAGTGATGAAAAACATTTCACTGAGAGAAATACTTTAATGCGATACGTAAAGCAATGGTATTTTATTTTATCGATCATTAATCTACCTAAAACATACGAGTACACTGTGTGTTAATTTAAACGAGTCTTATACAAAAAAAAAATTAAACACAAAGAAAACAAAGGTCAAAATTGAATTCAAATAAAAATGTTATTTTCTGTTATTGAAACAACTTCAAAAGAAAACATTCACTACAGTTGATACGTATGAATGAATTACCAATGATAGTAGGTAATTGTAGTTTTTGTGGAAGCAATCTGAACGATACCATCTATCGACTGATTATGGGATGGCGTGATGAAAACACAGGAATAATAGCCCAGATAACGTAATAGTCGAGATAACGTAATAGCTACTCGTATCCGGCCCGAAGGACCAAAACAATTTTTATTACCCCCTAGTAAATTAACAGTGATATTAATCACGGAAAGCCGGGTGGGTTAACAAATACTTATGTATCCGTTTTATGTTAAAAACAGTGTCGAACGATAATTGAATGCGAAAGTTCCGTGTTGAATCCAGGTCAGAGCAAGTAACTTTTTTTGTGATAACGATAATATATTATTATTATTAAGTACTGTCTGTTCACGAAAATCTTGTTATTATAAAGGAAAATAATCTGTGTCGTTCTAGCAAACACATATTAATTTCGGGTTTGCTGCCCAAAAAAAAACAAATAATACTTTCTTCTAACAAGTAGGATATTGTAGCGATTTATCAAATCAATGGTGCGGCAATCAAATCCAAATCATCTCTGTTCCTAATCAACTTCTTGCGCGTCCGTAATTGGATGAGCACACGCGAGCCTTTGCCCCGGATATCGGACAAACAACGACATGGCCACAGTATAAAGATAAAATACAGTATTTTATCTTCCTACAAAATGTCCTTTCGCGAGTAATATTCGCACCTCGTCTAGTTGAGAGCTTGGCAGTCTCTAATGCGCCGCCCCGCGGTGACGTACGCATGCTGTGAAAGATTTGCACGCATTATGCTTGTGGTGATGGATAATTATCTTTGCTGGTGGGCAGCCCTATTGCGTATTGCGTACCGCGCGGCTGCAATAATAATAATAAATAAATATATAAATATTTCTTACACTCACACCAATTAACCTAGCCCCAAAGTAAGCACTGTAAGGCTTGTGTTATGGGATACCAGGGTAACGGATATAAATACATAATAATATAATTATACATAATATAAGTACTGATGTGTACATATACCCATATACAGACCCTCATAATGAGCCTTCGGTTGTAAGCGGTAAAAAAAATTGACGGCGCGCGATGTTCAAATTTTATTTTCGCAACTTATTGTTGGCGAAGGTTTTTTTTTTTATTCCATTAAATAGGCTTTACTACTACATATATTTTTTTATTCGCAAATAAAAACACTAGTTTATTAATTACAGTGATTTAAAGAAAAAAACATGAATAGAAAATTTTGATTTAGTGAAATTTTTAAGAAACTAATTGAGTTTTTTTTTACACCAGTAATAAATTCCTCGTCTTCGATTTATACGAAAATAATACCAAACTTGACCTATTAGCAAAACATGGACAGATATAATTATTGGAATGAAGCCGGGGGGAGCGGTACTTTGACCTCCCCCTCCGGCGCCAGAAGGGGGGCTAACGAGGGCTACCGTTTTTAATCGGCTTATTATGACCCAGGAAACAACTGTGCCAAGTTTCATACTTGTGTCAAAAAATGTAAGGGTCGGGCGTTTTTTGTCGCTAAGCTCCTCTACTATTACCGGAATTCGAACCCAGGACCTCAGAGTAGGAGAACCTTGAAACCGGTGTACGTACATCTCTACCTCGGATGTCGTCAAATTAACTCAAGAATGAGTCAAAATACTTCATGTTTCTTTATGTTGGGACATGGCCCAATCTACGTGATTACCGGAAAGAAATATCCTAATATAACCACAAAGAATTATTATCCCTAAATAATATTTCTTTAAAGTTTAAAACGAATCGTTCATCAGCTAACGTTTAAGATGTTTTGATTCTCCAGAAAATTTTCGTGATAATAGTCGCATTAACGGAAAATCTCAGCTTTTGTTTTCTCCACAAACTTGTAGGCCCTCGGAGTTGGCTTGACATCGCTTCATTTTTGCTAAAATAATAAGTTTGCTACTCAATCTATTTCAATTTATCTCGGTTTGCCGTCCTCGGCGCTGCGGGATGAAATTTTCAACTTCTTTTATGTACTACTTTGTTATGGGAAAATAAAGCTTCACAATTTTATTTTCTATTTACATTGGCTTTTACGGGAAAGTTAGTGTTTGCCGTTTACGCTTTTAAACAAATTATTCAGTTGATGGGTTAGTTAACCTCTCTAATGCTTACTAAATAAACATGTTTTTACTAACATTCTAGGTTTTATTATTCCTTCATTCGTTAGCAGAATATAACTTGGGGCCTGAGACATTTTAATGTTCCCACTGCTTGGGCACTGGCCTTCCTTATGAATGGATAAGGACATTTATTGTATTGTAAGTTTTATTATTAAAATGCAATAAACACCGAATATCAAATCTATTATTCTATGGCCGCTAAACAGGGAGGCCTACCGCCATTTCTCAAAATAGTATTGTTTCAATCAATCATACATGCTATTTCGTACTACAAATCTCAAAAAGTAAGCTTGCTTTTTGACAGAAGTTTGTGACGTCTTTCCTGAATCATCGCATCCAAAATAAGAAGTGTGTTAAAATGTCATAACTTCAATAAAAACAAAACGTTCTTATAACATGATGGTTTCTAAAATAGATGATGGTAGGCCCGCAGTTCCCTAATGAGATCTTATTAAGTATAATGTTACAATTTCGTATAATTCAGCTCTCGCTACATTTTGTAGCGACAAAGCGGATCCCTACTTCTCTGATACACCGATTTATTAAGATTTACTATGCTTATCTAAATTTGGTTATAATTAACTTGCTTAACTTCATTATCCTCAATTAGACACTGTTAATTGCAGCGTGAAACGAAACAGAGAAACAAGAAAACGGAAATGATGTAAATTAACAGACGCAAATTATTTTGACATTAATTAAAATTTATTATAAAAGATAAAAAAAGAAATTTAAAATTTATTTATTTCGGTACCAATAAATTGTTACAGCAATGGCTCCCTCTAGTAAGTGCGTAGTGCACCTGTGCCAAATGGAGTCGCTCTTCCATAAAAAACTAGTATTAGTAATGGTACATACAATGTGCTGAAGTTCCAAGTAATTAATGTGCTAACTAACTAATAGGAATAACAATAAGTAATTAAGTAAAAACTAAATAACTGTGTGTGTATGAGTGTGTGTGTGTGTGTATGTGTGTGTGTGTGTGCGTGTGTGCGTAAGTGTGCGAGTGTGTGTAAGTGTGATGTGTGTGCGCGAGTGTGTGTAAGTGTGATGTGAGTGTGTGTGTGCGTCTGTGTGTGTGCGTGTGGATGTGAGGTTAGGTGTCGATTATAGATTACAAGGAGATCCTCGGTCTCATCGTAAGTTAGGGATTTTAACCACGCTGATTTCCTGAGTCTGCATTCACGGTAGATTAATGGGTATATTTAAAAGTTCTTTTTAATTTTGTATACAAATAAGACGACAAATAAACATATTGACACTGTGCAAATTTAGTATGAGTTCGTTTCATAGTAGCAATTTTGTCCTTTCTAACGCCTCTTCATAACTTCTCCTCTTCATAAGATAAGTATAGGTATATTCTCTCATTATTTTAGTAAATAAGTAAATACTTTTCAGGGAATATGGTTTAAAAAGTAATAATGGTCCTATACTATAAAGAATAATTTTAAAACCGTTGTTAAGAAATACTTTTCGGATAATATATTTAACAAATAGCAAGTCATATAATGAATGTGTTATTATACAAAAATCACATGATTGTAACTATAATTTTTAGTGTATAAAAAAATAATCTTCTAATCAAAATTTCTTTACTAACTACAAAATGTGTTTCTTATTAAGTTATAATACTTAAAAAAAACATGTACTTATATTTTTTATGTTTTCTAACAATTTACTAACATTTTAAATTTGTTGTATTTGCTGAACTCCTCCGCCACAGTTAAAGCCGAAACGGCTTTTGTAGCGGTGTGTAAATTAAATATCATGTATTTTTTAATACTTTTGGTCAAAAAATATAAAAATAAAAAAAATAAAAAATACATATTGAGCAGAATAAAGATACCAAAACAATGGTTGTTTAAAATCATGCCTGAAACAATTAAGCTCTTTCTTGCTTTATCTTTTCATACAAAAATCAAACTTTTTACAGAACAAATCTGCAGAGATAGGAAAATCCTTCTTATTCCAGCCTTTGCTATATTCCTACTGGGAAATATTCCTGTGGCCTATCAACTCTTTACGATTCTTTTTAGGTTGTGAGAGTGGGATGCTGCCATAAGGCGCGTCTCACTCCTACTACCTGAAATAGCCTGTAAAGAATCGCATTACAGTTAATAGTAGGTACCCTGTTCAGTTTAACGCATAAAAATTCTAATCGCGAGTGTCTGCTAGTAAATGGGATGTTATTTTTAAACAAACTTCTACGGGAAGTCTCAGATGGAACTCGAACCCACGTACTTTGGAAATCCGGTCCAATGCTCTAACCACTGAGCTGGGTACCTAGACTTAGTGGTTAGAGCGTTGAACCGGATTTCCAAAGGTCGTTGGTTCGAGTCCCATCTGAGAATTCACTTGTGGCCGAATTGTTTTGTACAATATTTTTCTATTTAAAATTTATCATAAGTATAAAAATAGCATCGAAAAATGCAAAATATCAAAAATCACACACTTCTACGGTTTTCCTTGCGTGGTTTCCGTTCCCATGGAAATATCTGGATAAAAAGTAGCCTCTGTCACTATCCGTCCTTTCAACTAACTTTATGCCTAAAATCAAGTCAATTGGTGGCTTAATTAGGGTGTTAAGATAGGACAAACAAACACACTTTCGTATTTATAATATAATATAAGTTAGGATTAGAATTAGAATATTATACTGACTTATGCACATCTCAAATTTTAAAGGCATTAAATACTCTCAACATTTTTGTGACAACTCTTTTGTGACTATTCCTAGTCATCCCGTGACACGTTTCGGAAACCCACAAAATTCTAAAGAGAATGTGTACAATAATCCGTGTTAAAAATGTGTCACTCTTATGATACATACATTTTTAATAGAAATATATTGGAAAATATTGACTCGGCAACAAGCTATTCTCAGATTTGACTCAAACCTGCGGCCTTTGGGTCCCAAACCCAACAGAACCAAACCAGCCAAACAACTCCACGAGGTCGAGGTGGGTTGACTCAAAGTTCGCAAGTTCAAGTCCTATCTGAAAATAACTTGTGGCCAAGTGGATTTTTTCCAATACCAATTTTTCTATTAAAAATGTATCGTTAGTACTAGCGGATCTTCGCGGTTTTACCCGCGTGGTGCCCGTTCCTGAGGGAAGATCGGGATAAAATATAGCCTATGTCACTCGGGAGAAATGTAGCTTTTTAATGGTCTAAGAATTTTCTGAATCGGTCCAGTAGTTCCTGAGATTAGCGCGTTCAAACAAATAAACTCTTCAGCTTTATAATATTAAGTATAGATAAAAATAGCATTGAAATGCAAAAGCAAAATCAGAAATGTGTTACTCTGGCACGCAGTGCATAACTCTGAGATCACGTACTAAAAGTTACGACACAATTAGAAAGCACCACCTTTTACCGAGTTTGGCTCACAAAAGCAGTCAGTCGTCAGCGAAGTCCTTAATAAGATATTTGGTGGGAGACACGCGTATCCGAGCAATAACTCAGGACAGGTCGACTTGTTGCGTCTCGCCCCGGATCATTAGGAGCGGGACAAGTGACGTTATCGCCGAAACTATCGAGAACTTGTATTTTGATGACGTCATGAACGACGACTTCGAGACTTGATATTAATTGGAAGTGATTTTTAGGGTTTCGTAGCCTAATGGCAAAAACCCTTATAGATTCGTCATGTCCGATGTATGTCACAGCCACTTTATTCAAAAACTATGAGGTTTACACAGTTGAAACTTGGTAGGTATATGTATTCTGTAAACCGCTTTACGGTTTTTATACAAAATTAAAAAATATACATATTAAGGGGGGGCTCCCCATACATGGAACTGAAGCTGAAAAATTTTTTTTGAAGTGAAAACTTCTTTAGCGGCGTTGAGCACTTTTTCTGTAATGGGTATAAAATCTTAAACTCGCGTCAGGACACGTGACCTGATCGAAAAAGCGTAGGACGGATGGAGAATGTTGAGGTGACAGGTTGACTATGGTCTCGGTTGCTTAGCGACAGACTGTTGATAATGTCTTTTACTTGTCTCTTGTTTTATTGTCAATATATATTTTTCGATTCTCTATAATAACTAATGTTTTCTTATATCTTATTACCTAACTTAACGTTCACTTTAATATGGTTTGTCATGTTTGTGTACGATAGCGCAATAAATGAATATTGTATTCTACCACATAAATGATAGTACTTTTATACTGATAAAGCAATTGGTGCAAAATTATTCCCTAACCATTCCAAAATATCAAACATGCTCAACGTTAATAATCAAGTTTTCACTTCTGCCGGCACTCCCGGAGTGCAACCCGTCTTTTTTTTTTTCATCCAACCTATACGTGCGGGGTATCTATAGATAGGTATTTAATTATTACATTTAGGTTTCTAAAACTATTTTTTTTTCAAAGTCAACAGTTTGAAAGATGTACACTTCCAAAGTGGCAAAATGTTTGCCCCCCCTTTAACTTTTAAAATAAGAAAGTGAAAAATCTAAAAAAAATATATGCTGTAGACCTTTATAAAAACTTTCAGAGCTATAGCACATTTGCCAAAGCAAATATAACTTTGTAACTCATACAGTCAACAAAAACAAAGTTATTATTGCAGGCAAAAAAGTAGGTGTATTTAATATAATAATAGAAACTTTATTGCACACGATACAAAAACAAACACATATAGAGAAAATGACAAAAAGAGGAATAACAATAGGTGGTCTTATTGCTACATAGCAATCTCTTCCAGGACACCTTGGGTGAGAGACGAAACCCTTCATGTGCGAGTTCGACTTGTACTTGGTCGATTTTTTTAACTACTAAAATGAATCTCGGAACGACGCCATCCTCAGATAAAAGTTTTCAGACAGTTTTATTCGTTACAAAAATCACAAACTCTTAGTGATATATGAATAACAATTATTATGAATTTCCTTAAGATACGATATCATAGAATTTCTTATCTAGGCATTGAAAATTCCGCCCAGAAGAGGCCAACGAAAAGAATCTGAAATTACGACAAAATGGGTACAGACAATGTATAACGTTCAGCTACGCACAAGCTTACGCATTTTCATAATCTATGAAATATCCAGATTTTGTTAATATGTGTTGTAAGTGATTTTTGCTTGTTGCTTGTGCACTGCCCCTCGCTCTCTCTTTATTTTTCCTATGCCTCAAAGGTTGTCTGGAAGAGATCGCTCTTAGCAATAAGGCCGCCTTTGCCCACATGTATGTCAACTCTTTCTTGTGTTTCTATCTGTATTTTTGTGTGTGCAATAAAGTGTTTTATCTATCTATCTATCTAGTGCGTAAAAGTAGAAAATATCGTAGTTGGATGAACTATTGACTTATGTCTTTATAAAAACAAAACACTACATTTATTGTTCTACATTTCAAATCAATAAGGGTCAGTGTACGTGACTATAAGTAGGACGTGGCAGGCCGTCCTCCTGTCACGTCGGACGTGCCTGCACGTCGTCCATTCGCGACGCTGTTTATTTGATTGTGTCGATAGCCAGCTGCTGCATCAGGAGGAATCACTGCTGAGTTTGCTGTTTGCTGAAATATAAATAAGTGTAGCATTGCAAGCAGCAAGAAAGAAAATATTTAAACATACTTATTTCTATATATAAAGGTTTTTGTTGCGTATCAGTGAATAGGGGGGATGGGTTTGGCAAAGCATCAAACTGCATCTTTCATGCTAATGATAAATTTTAAATAGAAAAATATTGGAATAAATCAACACAAGTGAATTCCCAGATGGGACTCGAACCCACGACTTTTGGAAATCCGGTTCAATGCTCTAACCACTGAGCTACCGAGACTACCTAAGCCTTGGCCTCTACAACGCTACTCTTCTTGTGGCCGAGTTGATTTTTTTCAATATTTTTCTATTTAAAATTTATCGTAAGTATAAAAATAACATGTTTATTTTTTATAAAAATAACAATGTTTATTTTTTTATAAAAATAACAATGTTTATTTTTTTATAAAAATAATAAAATCAGACTTCAAAAATCAAAAAGTAAAAAAATAAACCTTTTTTCGTCGTTTTTTTTTTATTGTAAGGGTTTTTATTTCATTATGTCTAAAGTTAGAATAAGTCTTGCACTTTGGTTTGACTCAAACTAGTAGTGTAGGCTACTACTAGTTTGAGTCAAACCGTTTGGATCAAGCCGCTTGACTGAAAATCGGTAGGTTATTCAAGACTTCTTCATATCTACTAAACCTATTTCAAAATTTAAATAAAAATGGGAATAACTTGGGATCCAACCCGATGTTATAACGATTGAATCATTTCGATCGGTTCAGGCGTTCTAGAGTAATCGGTGAACATATAAATAAAAAAAATAAAAAAAATAATAAAAAAAATCTTAACGAATTGATAACCTCCTTTTTTTAAGTCGGTTAAAAATGCAAAAATTACAAAGTCATGCGATGCTCTGGAGAATGAAATGTATAAATCTCAATCTCAAAGGCCTACCTCAACGCCACCACTTTTAAGTGCTTTTCAGACTACGATAAAATATAATTATAGCTTATAGCTCATAACACAATGATATCGCTCACCATACATTTACTTAGATAGCGTATAGTATGCCAATAATGTCAAAGACAAAGATTTTTATTTAAATAGACTTATAGATAAGTACTTTCGAATATTCCAAAATTTTTTTTCCCTACCAGCATTCAGGACATCTTTTAACTGATAAGAAGAACGGCCGCAAGAAACTTATCAGCTTTATCAGAAACAACAACATTTACAATGGAACATGTTGTTGCCAAACACAAATCTACAATCTTGAAACATATTTAATATAAGAGGAAATATATATTAATATATATTATTGCTAAGTGTGAACGTGTTCTATTGATAAGGCTGAAGATGGAAGCGAGCCTCTCCCGGAATCCTAATTCACTGAAGAGCTGGCTATCTTATCTCTAACTGCCGGAACACAACAATGCTGAAAATATTTTTGTTATGGCGTCAGACTTAGATAAGATGGTGGTAGCTAGCCAGGCGGACTTACAACAAGTCCTAACACCAATCAAACCGAATACAATATGTACCCTCGCTGGGAATCGATCCCTGGGTCTGATACCGGTGGGTGTACCACTAGACCACAGAGGCGGTTGAAATTACATACCTACTGACAAGTTTCCACCCCACCGCCTACATTAGTTTTCGAAGATACCGCCTCTGTAGTCTAGTGGTTCAACCACCGGTATCAGACCCAGGGGTCGCCGGGTTCGATTCCCAGCGGGGGTACATTATTGTATTAGGTTCGGTTGGTGTTAGGACTTGTTGTAAGTCCGCCTGGCTAGCTACTACCATCTTATCTACGCCATAAGAACAATGTTTTCAGCATTGTTGTGTTCCGGCAGTTAGAGATAAGATAGCCAGTTCCTCAGAGGCTGGGGATTCCGGAAGAGGCTCGCTTCCATCTTCAGACCTGATGTCTCCCCGTCATTCATTAAAAAAAAACCCTGTCAACTGGTAAGCTTTTACTATCGGCACTGGAAAAGTAGCAGTTGGCACATTCTGTTTTCTTTCATTCCCTCTAGCATCAGAATGACAGACGACGGAATTTAAAGAAAGATACATTATTATGTGTATGATTAGCTCGGTGGTGCACTGGTGCTAATATATATAATTATGCTAATCTCTTGAGTATCGATGGTAAGTAAAAAATCTCAGAATTATGAAAACCTTATATTTTAAGTTGTTCAAAAAATCGTCGAAGAATATTAAAACTCGGTGCTTACAATAATAGCAGGAGTATTTTAAGGGAAATCGAGGGGCGGGTAGGATTTTATCTAAGTCCGGGGCAAAGATGACTAATGGCGGGAAAAATTGAGACAAACCGGATAATGAGCCGAGGGCAGGAGTTGTATTTTTGTAACAATAGAATAACCTTTCGCATACGAAATCGCTAGATTCGCATACGAATGCTAAAAACAGTAATTTTGAAATTCCATGTCGCGGAAACTCTGCAACAAGTCGAGTGGCCCGAACCACTTTTTTGATATCATGGTTGGAAAGTTTGACGTTTAGTTTCATAATGTCAATTTACATTGACATTGACATGACTGATAATTGAACGTTTCGTTATAAGTCTTATTAGGTACAGTTTTTTTTTTATCTGTGGGAGTTAATTTCCAGTTTTTAAATATTCCGCGTAAAATGTGACGGGTCTAAGAGGTTTAAGAATACGGCAACACCGTATTCGAATGGTTAACAAAATATGTGAATTTCATTTTCCATCAGAATTGATTTCTCGCAAGAATTTCTACCGATTCAAAAATATGACTCCTTTATACGTTTCAGGAATAAGCTTAAAGGCGGCTGTAATAATATCACGTTGTTTTCTATTACGTCTTGAGCAAAATGTGACTAAAACATCGTTTGAATTTCAAATGAGGCTTGTTTCAATGTCGTCTCTTTGAGACTAGCTATGTTTCAAAATATTTATTATTTTGCTAGTAGGTAATGTAAACAAAATTATATTGTGAACGGTTTTTCTTGATATTCAAATATTCATTATTAGAAAACTCTACTGGTTGGATTGCATTTGAATTTATTAATAAAACTAATTTAAATAATATGACAAAACTAAATATAATATCGGCACAGACTAAATGCTGAAAACGTTGCTATGGCGACAGACTAAGTTAAGATGGTAGTAGCTAACCAGGTGGACTAACAACTAGTCTTACCACTAACCTAATCGAATACAATATTGTACCCCCACTGGGAATCGAACCCTCTAGGTCTGATAATTACAAGTAGCTAAGCCAAAACTAAAAAAAACTTACTATTTAAATCAAATATGTGATGTTTATGTCGCAGGATAATTAGATAAATCGATTGTTTGCTCAAAATCCTAGGGATATTGCGGAAACTCGGATAATTAGACAATGGTGTTGTCATTTCTCAATGGTACTAAAAAGATAGGATTTTTATTACCATTGAGAAATGACAGGATAGGAGGTTGCCTTAGTATGATTATAAAAAGAATCGCTGGCTATTATGAAATAAGAAGTTAAGTAAAGTAAAGTAATCATTTATTCGGAGTTTTACATAAAAACATAACATACTTAATCTACACTGTAATCTCTAAGAACACTGATTCAACAACATCTTCTCTGATTGATTGACGACTTGACGTTTCAAATGTCAATCCATTTATTTTCTCTTTCTGTGAACCAATCAGAATAAGAGTTAGCAAGCAAGCAAAAATTAAGCCAATCAGAGTAAAGAATATCCAAAATGTCAACACCATACGTACATCTTATGTTTTGGCGCGCACTGTTCATTGAAATAAAACAACTTTTACGGATATCAAACGCGCTATATTTCCACAAACTAAGTTGTAATTGTCCGTATTTTTAGGTTTTTTAGGGGTTTTTGATTTTCCCGACGTTTCGGCACCTTTACAGATGCCGTGTAAATAACAAATAACAATTAAATCAAAATATCAAATCAATAATAATTTGTGCCATAGTAAATGTCTAACCGTATCCGAACGAAAATAAATTAACTTTTCGAGGGTAGACTTATTTAGTAGCCAGTCATCCCCTGTCAACACCATTTTCTAACTATCCGTGTTTTTGCAATATCTCTAGGATTTTTGCGAAATTCTAATTATCCAGTCCTCCTACGACATTTAAATTGGAACTTCTCCGTTTTTTTATGTTTACGTATTAGAATTCGCACTTTATTTTCCCTTCCAATGTATGGTCGCTTACAATGACTTTCAAAACGTAACGGCCTTCGCCCGACATTACATCGAAGGTCAGGCTTTTAATTTAAAATTACTTACACATTGTAAAATCCTCCGGCGCGGGCCATGACTCGGCGGGCCTAGGGGCCCAGTTCAATGGCGCTAATGGCCCCGGGCCGACCAATAAAACTGTCATAACTCCCTTTAATATCGACTTTGCTCGAATAATATGCTGCGCCTGAAAACACTCTGAAAGACGGGCAGGAGACGTATTTTTGAATTATTCGCATGCGAATGGTAAAAATCGTATTTTGAATTTCCACTTCGCATTCGAACCAGCAACGAGTCGTCACGACCACTCTTTTTGGATTCGAGCGATAGAAATTTTGACGTTTAGCACTTAATGTCATTTTCAAATTGACATTGACATGACAGATAGTTTGAAAACTTAAAAACGTTCCGTTGCACGTGATTCAAATCCGATTCAGCATCGGTTTTTGTAAATCTATGAAGAGTTAGTTACCGGTTTTTAGACATTCTACGTAAAATGAAGTAATGTCAAGGGAGTGTAAGTAGTGATTAAAAAATGCGATAATGTGGAAGTCGGTAAATTTCAATTCGAATGCGAATTGAATTCGCAAGAGAATTTCGAATGATACAAAAATACGTCTCTAGGGCTCATTTTCCTTCTCGTGTTCGTAAGTTCAAAATTCTACTGGAATAACTGTTGTTTTCTGAAGTAAAATGTATGTACAGTGGTCTTAGAAACAAGGAAATCTCACCAACACTCACGGAGATATTTACCTTGAATCACGAAAATAACAATTAAATTTGAACTCTGCAAAAAAAATTGCGATTTTCCGATTGCTTGTATGCAAAAAGATGTTTTTAATTTAATAAGTTCTTCAAATAGTTTTGAAGATTACAATAAAGCCAAAACAACACTAAAATATATTATCTAGACTAGAAGGACGGCCAAGTTTTTATTCCTTAGAATGTAGTATCTGTTTCAAAACATAATAAAATACTAGCGGCAGCCCGCGGTTTCACCCGCGTTTAGTTCCCGTTCCCGTAGGAATATCCTTATGTTATAGTCAAGGCTATCTACTAAATATCTCTGTGCCAAATTGCACCCAAATCCGTTCAGTGGTTTTAAAGTGACAGAGTAACAAACAAACAAACAAACTGACACACTTTCGTATTTATAATATCAGAGCTTGCTCTATATTAATACTCTAAGACGACCAACAACATTATCTTTATCTCAGCTCCATTTATTCCCCCATGATTGACGCTAACACGTGTCGCGGCTGCTTACTTGTTTATCAGCCGTGTCGACAGCGACAGCGACAGGCGACGCGCGACACGGCAGATGTCTCGAGACAAGACAATCACATCGGCTCCATGCCTATCGATGTTGCTGCTGTATTATTAGAAATGTCTCAAGGGATCTGATTGGCAGATACTGTTTCTAAATAAGACCTCTAGCTTTGTAGCCCATCAAAGATGTTTGTCCAATTTCTTGATTCACGATGCTCAGACCCAAATGTTTTATCCAAGATTATGACACGCTCCGGCCGTGTTAAGCACGACAGGTATGCAGAAAAGATAACTCACAATGTAGTGAAGAAGTTTATAAAAAAAAGAGCTCGAGAAATTTTCCTCTTATTTTAAATATATTGCAAGATTGTAGATTTGTGTTTGGCAACAACATGTTCCATTGTAAATGTTGTTGTTTCTGTTAAAGCTGATAAGTTTCTTGCGGCCGTTCTTCTTATCAGTTAAAAGATGTCCTGAATGGCTGGTAGGGATAATAATTGTAGGACTTATCCATAAGTCTATTTGAATAAAATCTTTGACTTTGACTTTGCCTAGAGAAGGCAGAAGCGAAAGTCCGACGTCACGGAAGAGAGCAGGATGTTCAGCCTCTCTAGCACGGATGGTGGGCTCGGAGTAGAAATGCGCACGTAGTCTCGTGGTTGGAGTTCCTCCGGGGTAGACCGGAACGGGCGAGTGCTCGGCAGGTAGGTGCCGAGGTAGATAAGTAAGGAGAATGCTGCTCCTAGATACGACTCGTAGATAAGTCCCTGGAATATTTTTAAGAATGGGTCAATGAGTGTTCATATAAGTCGACCGCTTAAGGTTAGGAAGCGGAGAACAGACAGCTACAATTGAATAGTCTCAAAAGTGCAATTAAAAACTATGAAAAATTGTTAAGATAACCGCTATGTAATTAAAGTAAAAGAATGTACAAGAGGTCTGTATATATACTTTACCCTATTAGTATGAATAAAATAATATTAAATCAGTATTTAGTCTACCAAACTAATTAAAAAAATTAATAGTAAAGATATGAATAGCGGTTATAAAAAGTATGATTCGGAAAGGCATCCTTCTTTGCGGTCTTTAAAAACTAAAAAAATTACTCAAATAATTAATTTAAAAAAATAAAACTGTGAATTGTATACGTACATCTTAAGTTATGGCGCGCACTGTTCATTGAATTAAAACAACTTTTACGGATATCAAACGCGCTATATTTCACGAACTAAGTTGTAATTGTCCATATATTTATGTTTTTTTAGGGGTTTTTGATTTTCTCGAGCTGAAAAAGTGCCGAATCGTCGGGAAAATTAAAAAAAACCCCTATTACCCATATTAGCATTTTTGATATCCGTTTAAGTTGTTTTATTTCAATGTGAATTGTATTTCTTCCACGTAATATATAGTTTCACGCTTCACTTTAAATACTTACATACTGTAAATTAAAAGAATTAATAAGGAAAGTCGTTTTGCATTGGAGTATTTAAGCACCATAGAAAAATGATGTATGGAATATTTTATAAGAAACCAAAGTAAAACGTATTGAATATTTAACCGTCTCAATGGTCTAGTGATACAACCAGCGATATCAGACCCAGGGGTCCCGGGTTCGATTCCCAGCGGGGGTACATATTGTATTCGGTTTGGTTGGTGGTAGGACTTGTTGTGAGTCCGCCTGGCTAGCTACCACCATCTTATCTAAGTCTGACGCCATTACAACAATGTTTTCAGCATTGTTATGTTCGAGCAGATAGAGATAAGATAGCCAGTTCCTCAGTGGTTGCGGATTCCGGGAGAGGCTCGCTTTCATCTTCAGCCTTATCAATACTTAACATCAGGTACTTAAAGTCCCCCCGTCATGAATAAAAAAAAAATTGAAGATACTCCAATTTTACGAGATTTAAACTAAATAGATTACAAAGTGAGATAACTACGATTGAATAAGCAAAATCAAAATGCAAAACGATATGAATTGAAACACACACTCACCCTAGTACGGGGTTCCCGAATTCACACAACAAGTAAAACTGAATGACTCTAAGTAGCAAGCTAGTAAGTTTGATAGAGACGGTTTTTAAAAAAATGGTTATATTTATAGGAGAAAGATTCTCGAAACTTCCGAGATAAAAATAAACAACCAAATTAATGGGAGAATAATATTTTATCATTGTCATAGATAATAATGATTTTAAGACCCATTGACACAAGATGTTTTGTCTATGGACGAAGAAGTACGGAATATTAAAGTTATAAAAAATACAGTAGTTATAAAAAGAAAAATATGTAGATTATTTCTATACATAAATTGTTGAATAAAGAAAATAATTTTCGTAGTTTAGTTGAATTTGCCAAAATAAGAAATCTCCAAGCCGTGAATTTATTAATATCGCGGGTAAGCAATAACATTTTACGAACTAAGTACCAGCGTTAATTATTATAAATCAAGACAAAGTAAACAAGATATAATGGTGAAGTGATTGTTTTTATTAAATTTAGTTAAAAGTAAGTACTAGATTAAGATTTAGGAGTGTACGGTTTTTAGAACCTTTACAATTTCTATAACACGGCAATTCATATTGGTTTTTAATAAGAGAACTTTTATAGGCAAAGGAATGTCGTTATTATTCCGTGATCACGACAAATCGGGGTTTATTCCAAATATTTCGTTAAATAATTGAATAAACAATCCGAAAAAATACGTACGGTGTTAGAAATTGAAAAATCTCGAAATGGTTTTCGATTTAAGGTACCTTGTTAAAAATGAAATCATGTCAATTAGTTATTTTGGTAGTACCAATAAATTTATGAATTTTTCAAATTTGATTTTCATTCAACGTGCAAACTATAAAATTTCGAAGTAGAGGAAGTTAGTATCTGTAAAAAAAGGTCTATAGAGCACGGATGTATGCTGGCGGACTGTCAGCCACAGCGTAAGCTAGTGACACAATAGATAATATTAACTGTATGGTTTCTTGCTACCACACAAACTTTTACTGAAGTGAATGTTGAAATATTGAATTGTAATTAAAGTACTTGAAAATCATGAAATTGGAGGTCCGTACTGTTTTCTTTTGTTTATTGAAGTAATGAGTGTGACTCATCATCAACATGAACATATCGATATTGAATGCAAACTAATTAGTTGTAAGAATTAAAATAAAATATTCATTTACCAAAGTGCTGACAACGCGCTAGTTAACAATAAACTTGTGCGGGTAATGACCGTACATTAACTGAAACAATTCTGTCACTGTTTAAGAAAGTCCCTATCGAGAGCACTTACACAGACACGCGCCGCAAAAAAACTTTAAGACCAACGAGGTTCGCAGTGCAGTCAAGCATATTCAGTCCAGACGGATGTAATCCAGCCTCTGATCAGAGGTGACCTTGCTTGATGTCATCCATCTAGCTAGACGGTCGATGTAACCCAAATCCGAAACACAGTCCGCCGATGAAAACCCAAGCTCCCACTAAGGTCAACTCTGTTGGGACTTGGATGACTGTATTGTGTCGCGCGAGCTGCATCGAGACGTTGTTGCGATGCGTGTCTGTGTGAGTGCCCTCGTTTCGGACATTTGTATGTAGTTCCAACACTATTTTAGCTTTTGTGTACTAAATGTGACGTGACATGATTTGTGACGTCACATAATGAGATACATCAGCGTCACTCGGCAGACGGTGAGGTGCGAGCCCTGATTGAGTGTGGCAGGATAGTTCACGGGGCTAAGCGAAGGATTTTGATCTTTGGATAGAGACGAAGAAGTTTTCTCGGAAACTGTAAATTTGAATGAACAGCTTCAAAAACAAAAAAAATGCCTTGTGCGTGAATCAAACACGCGACCTCGAAGCAGAAGATCGTAGACCCAACCCTTTAGTGCTCAGAACTCATAAACCAAATTCCAGAGTATCAGTTACTAAAGGATTCAAGATTGCAAATCCAACTTTTCCTAACGAAAAATCATTTAACTGGCAAAAACGGCTAGGCGAATAAACGATACCTATCCAACGCAACCAGGCACCTGTACAGCTCGTAAAACATCTCCGTCACGGTGCGACGATCGTATTTCAGCGTAGATGCTTTCAGAGCGCTCACTCAATCGAGGAACCGAGAAGCGCTGGCCGGCTGCCACGGCGATGCGACGGGCGTTCGAGAATGAAGTAAGGGTGAGATTCCAATAGGCCGGGAACTGAGTGGTGAACTGAACGGAGTAAAGATGAGCATGCAGAGTTATGGATGCCTTTCCATTAAAGTGCAGTTCGGTTCTGTTTTCGTACATTTGAAAGAAGGGATGTCTCCACCTGTCGTGTCAAATAGCAAGCATCCTAAAAGTGAAATATGTTTTCGTTGGACGGTGTGAAGTGAAGTGGCGTGGAGCGGAGCGGCGTGAGCGAAGCGTATCCCATTAACGAAAGTATACTTAGGTTAAGTATAGTTAGGCTAGGCTAGTTTAATTTTTTTTATGTATCTTATTTGTGAAGACCTGTAAATGGCTTTATGTTTATATTTAAGTTTTTTAATGTATTAGGTTAAGCAGTTGGTTTTCCAATAAATAAATAAATAAATAAATACTAAGACTAGCTTCCGCTCGTGACTTCGTTCGCGTGGAAATTCGATAAAAACCATTAGGTAACCTTTAATCAGGTTAGTAATTGTAAAAAAATGAGGAAATGGTTATATTTTTATTTAACCCCCTCTGTGGTCTAGCTGGTGGTAGCACCTTTCGGGATCAGGTTCAGAGGTACCGATTTCGATACCCAGGGGGTATATTGTATTCGGTTTGGTTGGTGGTAGGTCTTGTTCTAAGTCCGCCTGGCTTGCTACCATCATCTTATCTAACTCTATCCCCATAGCAACAATACCGTTGCTGTGTTCCGGCAGTTAATAGATATGATAGCCAGTTCCTCTCCTCAGTGGTTGAGAACAGACTTCATCCCTATTTTCACCCCTTGGGGGGAGGAATTTTCAAAAACACCGAGATAGTTTAATATAAATTTTCAATTGTCAACCTAAATACATAATATGAAGATCCTAACTTCGAAATTGACGGAGCTTTTGTTTTACCCTTTTAGGGATGGAATTTCCAAAACTCTTCCGTAGCCTAAGCTGCTTAAAGTATCTTTGGGCAAAGTTTCAAGAAATCAAGCGACGCGACGACAGTACATCGAAGTCACAAATATGCACCACAGCTCCATACCGTTCCTGGTTTCGTCAGTGGAGACTCACCTTTACCCATAATAGGCTACAGCTAAAGTTTACTCGCATCGTAAACTGGCCTAATGTATTTCGCAGTTCCTGCCTTAGATTACACACAAAGTTATCGTTGCTTTATGCCTGTTATCCGTTGGGTGAGTTTTTAACGGTATACCATATCGGTAGTATATATACCATATCGGTAGTATATTTAACAACGCGTTTTACAGCTATTGTTTTAATAGGTTTTTGTAAGTTGTTGGTTTTGGCGAATACATTATTAAATCACATAGATTACGTTTTATAACGTCGTTATATCTTTAGACATTTTATGGAGTACCTTTAATTTGGCAAATTGTATCGGTCTTATACTACACGACCAAGACAATTAGGCGCATGACAGGAATGCGGTTTTGGACTTTTGGCACCTGCAGCACACTTCTTTCACCATAATTCTCTTATTAACTGATTTATTAGTTCTACAGTAATTAACTAATTGATCACCGCTTCTTGATATTTGCAACATTGAAAATAGGTAACTAGAACGGCCGCTCGCGGTTTCCGTCCCGTGGGAATATCGGTATAAAAAATATCTAGTAGTTTCGGAGTTTATTCAATGCAAACAAACAAACAATGAATGAAACCTTTTCTCTTTATAATATAAGTATATATTACGATCGGACGGCCTGTTTGGCGCAGACTATACCCATCTTCTGCGCCTAAGGTCCCGGGTTCGATCCCCGGAACAGACAAATATTTGTGTGCATGAACATGTTTATTTGTCTCGGTCTGGGTGTTTAATATATATATTATGTATGTATTTACAAAAAAATATATATATACTTAAGTATGTTTATCCGTTATCTAGTATCCAGAATACAAGTTCTTCATGAAACTTAACGTGGGCTAGATAATTGGTGTGATTTTATGCAATTCATTATTTATTTATATATGAAATATCCGCTCAACATCTGAAGTTTCACTAGACAATAACATCATCACTCGAAATAAATAAGTAAGAAAGCACAAAATTATAAAAAAGTGCTAGGTAAGTAGGTAACAACGTTATCTTTATGGTTTCGTCTTTCAAAGTCAAAATTAAAACTCTTTTATCATTAGCGAGAAAAATATTTTATCATGTCACGTAATGTGCACATGAAACCCTTGATAAAAGTATCCGTCCAAGACGCCTCAAGCAAACTCATAAAGAAGGAGTCTGAGCTTCACATATTATAAGACCTCATTTAAAACACTAGCAGCCAAAATTCAACTCTACCCATCCCTGACAAGGTACCTAATAAGAGAATTATGGTGATAGAAGTGTGCTGCAGGTGCCAAAAGTCCAAAACCGCATTCCTGTTATGCGCCTAATTGTCTTGGTCAGATAGTACAAGGGACACACCTCAACACTATCTTAAACGTTCAATCTATAAAACCTCATGGTGCGATAGCAGTTCTTCTATCATCATCGTCATCCACCCAAAATCGTCCACTGTTGGACATAGGCCTCTACAAGTGCACGCCACTGAGCACTATCTGCAGCTTTTCTCATCCGGCACTTACCAGCCACCTTGCAATGATCATCACTACCTCTGCGGTTATGGGTTCTGCGGTAAATTTCAAAAGATATACTATAGGAATTGCATTGTTTGAAATGAAAACAAAATTTTAACCCGCAAGAATTTCATAACAAGCTAAAGATACAAGAATACAGTTTTATCTCCTACTTAAAATCTTTGCACGTTAGTGTAAACATAAAAGTCGAGGAGAGTAGCAATGCATTCGCGTTGCTCTTCATGAATAATTCAGAAGACAAAAGAATAATAGTTAATCAGTTCGGAAGCAGCTTAAATGTGTAGAAGCAAAGAAGGCAAGACCAGAATTTCTACTATCAGGTTTTATACCAATATCGAAGTTTTCTTGATTAGAAGACGCTATAGACCGCGTGTAGCGCCATCTAGTTTTATATGGCTCTAGTGAACCCTCGGTAAGGCTCTTGGCGTCGCGCCAGCATGGGCCAGTGGACGTCCGGCGGACCAGGGATTAACAAGGTGATTCTGGATACCTTACTGCCGCTTGATTTTAATACGTTCTTTAACTCTACAGTAAGTATGTTCAGTAGTTTAGACAGTTTCAAACCCGTCCAAGAAAAAATATCTTGTGAGTAGTGCTATTTTCCCCTATCAAATCAGGAGCTGATAAAATGCACAAGTCTTCAGTTATTGACTTGATGGGCTCAAGTTGAGGAAACGTATTTAAAACATTATTCAAAGTAAACTGTATTGAACAAATAAAGTTAAGCAGGTAGACGGTTGTAATCACAAAACAACTATCAATTCTCTCGATATTTCTCTCGTTAAAACAAATATTCAGAGTTTGTTTATATCATTTATCAAAATAACATTTAAACCAGTCTTTCAAAGGTCCTAGCACACTAACTAAACAACCGGAATCAAGTACGTAACATCGGCAAATTCCAATAGTTGAGTAGTAATGAATGTGAAAGGAAGCTACAAGCTACTAAGGAAGGAAGGTACAGTCTCGAGCAAAGACATTATAAACACTTTACAACTTCATCGCATTGTCGCATACGGAAACGAATACCTCCCTCTGTCATTCAATATTGTAATATGTTTCTATGTCATCGCATGTGACTGTACATTCAGCCGATTTTATTGGCGGCATTTAACGCTCGCATTGAGGGCTCTCGTATAAGGGCGGCTACATACAATTTATCGGGCGGCATTCGGTACAGCACCCTAATCAAATCGATACATTTCCCTCGGAACAGAGCGATATTTCACTGTGAGACTGTACAAATGACCGGAACCGTGGGAACGGCGCCGGCTCACGGCTCAAATCCGCCGGTTATTGAGGTCATCCTACAGTCATCAGGCAGCCGTGTAAACACCCGAGGGTTTCTGAAATTTTTACCTGCTCAGGAAAAGGTACCTTGTCAGGGATGGGTAGAGTTGAATTTTGGCTGCTAGTGTTTTAAATGAGGACTTATAATATGTGAAGCTCAGACTCCTTCTTTATGAGTTTGCTTGAGGCGTCTTGGACGGATACTTTTATAAAGGATTTCATGTGCACATTACGTGACGTGATAAAATCTTTTTCTCACTATATTAATTATAAAAGAGTTTTAATTTTGACTTTGAAAGACGAAACCATAAAGATAACGTTGTTACCTACTTACACCTAGCACTTTTTTATATCATTTTGTGCACTATTTATTTCGAGTGATGATGTTATTGTCTAGTGAAACTTTAGATGTTGAGCGGATATTTCATATATAAATAAATTAAATAGATAAATAATTACATACACTCACACCAATTATCTAGCCCACGTTAAGTTTCATGAAGAACTTGTATAATGGATACTAGATAACGGATAAACATACTTATATACTTTTTTTGTAAATACATACATAATATATATATTAAACACCCAGACCGAGACAAATAAACATGTTCATGCACACAAATATTTGTCTTGTCCGGGGATCGAACCCGGGACCTCAGGCGCAGAAGATGGGTATAGTACCCCTGCGCCAAACAGGCCTTCCGCCGTAATATATACATATGTTATAAAGAGAAAAGGTTTGATTGTTTCTTTGTCTGTTTGCATAGAATAGACTCCGAAACTACTATAGGATACTTTTTATACCGATATTCCCACGGGACGGAAATCGCGAGAGGCCGCTCTAGTTACCTATTTTCAATGTTCGAATTACCTCTATTGAACAATAATATGGTTACAAAATCATTAGTATTGAATATTAGATATCATTTATGTAGATTCAATGAATATCTGGTGAAGTCTGACTATTACATTTATACAGATACAAATTGTTTTTCTGCAGTATTGTTAATTTGACTGAGTGATTATAAAAAAAAAGATTTTCCCTTTTAATGACTTTTTTTTAAGAAACTGATTTATTACGAAGTCATAAAACACTACTGAAATGCATAGATATTCTTTTAAGATTTAATGAAAATATCAATATCGAAATACTTATGATATATTTGTATACTGAAAATTTCTAAAAAAACATCTTAGTTCCATGTACTTTTATAATCATTGAAAAATTTTAACACAGTTCGCACAATTATTCTACGGGGCTTCTGTCGGAAAATAAGCTTATTTTAAGAGGGTGGTGAAAAATAGCATTTGTATGATTGAAACATTACTACGTTATGAGATGGCGGTACGCCACCTGTTTTCATTTCTATATGTATTTCATATAGACTCGTCACATTGAAAAACGACCGTAATTGGCTCTTAGTACAGCCGGTAATGAACACTAAAAACTTTTTAAGGACAAGGACTTGTCGCCTGCCTCTCGTCTTTATGTGACGTCATCTCAATCCTCGCGTCACAGATGTGCTGACATCGGTCGCCGATAAATCGCTCTAGCAGAAATAATATCGCTTCCAGGTCGGTCGGCCCGTCGCCCCGCCACATCAGCGTTTTGCCCGCCATATGGGCCAAAATGGCCGCTGTTACAATCACAATGGCTCTTTTCAACGAATTTGTACCGGACCCGGAACACGGCGTTGGTATAAATGATTCTCTCTCTCTGTTACTATGTCCTTATCGCCTGTATCTTAAAGTGATAAGAACTGCGTCTACCTTTTACGTCTAAATTATTTACCGATCTAATTTTGATGAGTTCTGACTGAGTAGTGATAAAATTCATGCTGTTATTGTAGTAAAAGTAATGATTTAATATTAAGGATATTCATTATTTCTAGCTTTCTCTCAACGTTTACTTATAAGTTACTATTAACAAAGCTCACAGCGTCGTTAGAGAAACAAATGAAAAAGAAATTTCTCATTAGCTACCTAAGTCAAATCGGGCTTTTGATTTTATTTTATTTGAAATCGAAATAGTTAACGATACGTTACCAGAATATTTTGATTGTATTTAATAAAGACTTCAAAAGAAACCCAGTGGTGTGAATAGACCTATTTCACCCCATTCGTATTTAATGGCAGAAGGAAATAATTGAACAAACATTTTGTTTACCAACTTTTCTGTTTATAAAACACGAAGAAAACAGAGGGCCTAGTGTGAGATTGCAATTGTGTAAACATCACCATCGACTTTGGCAGGTAGCCTTAATGCAATGGTAATAAGGTTGAGAATTAAGCTCTATTTGCAAACTGTGGCGTAAGTGATTTAATTTTTATATATATATTATGACACATAGATACACACAAAACATTCACGTACACACGCACACACGCACACACACACACACACACACACACACATACACACACACATACACACACACACACCAACACAACACATACACACACTTACCTTCACAAAAATATAAAATGTTACTTTTATATAGCTTTCCATTTCTTTATATTAGTTTTTGTTAACTTAATGTTATATTTAGGTAGTTAGGTTTCTACCTGTAAAAATAGATTTAAGTGTATGGAAATAAATAAATAAAAAAAATAAAAAAAATAAGTTACAAGGGCATTGAGCGAAGCGCCCAAACACGAGTATTTTAAAATTACTTACTGGGGTTGTTTCATTATATGTTAATATTGTATGATTTATGTTAATAAAGACATTTATTATTATTAGTAAGTAAGGTGAGAAAACTTACACTAAGCACTCAGACCGTCTAAAAATAGGTACTTCTCTTTGATGGAAAACTCGTGACAATGACAATAAACATTTTCAATATAAAAGGTAACTATTGTGACGTAATTCAAAACGTCTGGCTCGTTTTCAATCAAACCGAAGAGGCATCGGTACCAAAGTGTCAGTAATTATTTTCCTCGCGACGGCGGCGAATAAATCTCCACGCGAATGATGAATCGATATTGTTCCGATCTCGAAGGTTCTTTCGGCGTAGTTTATTTACGAGTATAAAGTAGGCGGTTTTCTATACTGCTATGCATTTGTTTATTTCATTCTGGCCATGAAACCCTGCCTCATGGAACATTCATATATTCATCACATACATACGTAATTTTGATCCCAATCTAAACGACTTCAGTGTTTCTGTTATGGAAATTGGAAACCTAGGAGGGTCTGCAATGAATCAGCCAGGAGCCGTATTATTCACGTTGATGCTGAAACTGTATTTTAACGTTTAATGGATTCAATAGTTACCTAGTAATTTGTAACTTTAAAAACTTTTTTTTTTTAAATTAAGAAAAACAAAATTTTTATTTACTGTAACTTACCTTTTTTTTTTTATGATTTTGTAATTTTTGCATTTTTCAATGCTATTTTTATACTTATGGTAAATTTTAAATAGACTTCGAAGTCTCGGTAGCTCAGCGGTTAGAGCATTGGACCGGATTTCCAAAGGTCGCGGGTTCGATTCCCGTCTGAGAATTCACTTGTGGCCGAGTTAATTTTTTCCAATATTTTTCTATAAAAAATTTACCATATGTAACTTACCTATATAATTAGTAACATATTTACTATGACAATCGTTTTATTTGTGAAATATGTAATTACACTCACCGGCACATCTAATGGCCAACCACGTTATTTTACAAAACATGCTCACTTTGCGATTCTATACATATTATAAGTATGCCTTGCTAAGGGTTAACCGCCTCTAAGGGCATCTATCCGCATCAAAAACGAGGCTATCTATCCGTTTTGTAGTGGATAGATGCCTTGTGTTATAAATATAAAAGATAATTAAATAAAAACATGTTTTAAACAACAATTAATACCTTAACTAACCATCAACAAAAAACAAAAACAAACCATTCACCATTACAACAGTTTAAGGCCTTCAAAGTAGCACTAAAATAATTCTAGACCCTTTTTTTTTAATTTATAATTGCTGATTGCGAAGCACATAAGTACTTCACAGCGTTTCTCACGGCTAACATTTCAGGTGCGGCAGCGGGCTATCTAATATCGATGACATAGAAACATATTCATCACCCTTAAAGGAGGTTTTGAATTCGCGGCATGTATCTATCTATAACCGCCTCTGTGGTCTAGTGGTACAACCACCGGTATGAGACCCAGGGGTCCCGGGTTCGATTCCCAGCGGGGGTACATATTATATTCGGTTTGGTTGGTGGTAGGACTTGTTGTAAGTCCGCCTGGCTAGCTACCACCATCTTGTCTAAGCCTGACGCCATAACAACAATGTTTTCAGCATTGTTGTGTTCCGGCAGTTTGAGATAAGATAGCCAATTCCTCAGTGGCTGAGGATTGCGGGAGAGGCTCGCTTCCATCTTCAACCCTATCAATACTTAACATAAGGTATGATGAAGGCTTTGCGAACCCTACCCCCGTGACCAATGCCGGCCAGGAGGGCAAGTACTAGGAGTTTTAGTTGGTAGTACTCAAGAGTCCAACATACGAATCGCCTCTGAAACTGGGGGCGAGAAATGCGTAAAAGCATACTCAATACTCAATAGTTTATTGCAAAACCATAATGTACATGTAGATGTTATAAAATAATGTAAGACCATTGCAATTAGGGCTTTAAAAAACTAAAAAGCATAAAATAAACCTTTTGGAGTCGGTGCCAGCCAAGGCATTTTACTTTGCGGTGCTACCATTTTATTTTTCTTGCTTTCACTGGCACCGACTCCAAAAGGTTTATTTTATGCTTTTTAGTTTTTTAAAGTCGGTTTTATTTTGTTATAAAAAGTTTTTATTTCACAATTTTTAAAGGTAGATGATGTCCCGTGCCTACGCTGATAACCTTATGGCAACTCCTCATCACCTTTTACAAAATGCTGCTTTTCCCGGTGCAGGGACGTTACTTATTGAGGAGTTCTCTCGATACTTCATCATCAGCTGCACTTCATCAGATGCATTGAGTCGAGCATAAATTGCTTATGAACTACATTAAAGTAATCGTATGGCTGCCGTGCTAAGAATTGAATAGTTCCGATGACCATTTGTGGTCTTCATCATCAGTTCCACTTCACCAAATGGTGCATCCCGGAAGCATATGCATAAGTTACTATAGAAAAAACCGAAATCGCTATAGGAGTGCCTATAATATTTGAAGATTTCCATGGATTTCTCCAGGATCTAATCATCAGATCCTGACATGATGACAATGGGACTACATGTGAAGTTTACCCTTTCGAACAAAAAAAGAATTACTCAAATCGGTCCAGCCGTCTTCGAGTAATCGAGTAACATACATAAAACAATAAAAAAAAAAGATTCCTTCGAATAGAGAACCTCCTCCTTTTTTTTTGAAGTCGGTTAAAAAAGGTATGATGAAGGCTAAGAGTGACTTACCCTATCACCATCACGCCATATATCCCTTGTTGGCAGCAACTTGAGAGTAAATGTAAAAGTCTACTCTTCTTAGCACACTCTCACACACACACTTTAACGGAAAGCCCTGACATAGATTTTTAAGATAAATAATCAAAGAGGATCTTTTCCCATTGATTTTTTATATATATATTTTTTTTTTATAATTTGGGACATTAAACAGTTATATGCTAAGTAATATTACATAAAAAATTAAATACAGCATTGTTATACCAGCATTTAACCCACACCAATGTATTAGAAATAAGAACTGTAACAACTAATAATGAATAACGCGCGTCGAAACGAACAGTAAACTAGGTTCTGCATATTAATATATTAAATGGGAAAAGTATGATATTCTAGCCCAGTTGGTCGATCATGATCTGATTTGCCATTTCTTTAAATATCACTGTGGAAGAAGCCAATATATCGAGTTCCATGAAGTGTGTGTTATATACATCCAGTAGGCGATGGGTAGGTGCGCGCAGCCCGGCATTAGTTCTACACTTGGCAGTATAGAACAGCCGGACTGCGCGAACCCCCCTGTACAAAACTGTTCTAGGTACTCAGATAGATAGAATTGATCGTAATGATCGTAGATGTTTGTAGAATAAAACTTGTGTTTGAAATTTAACTTTAGCTTATTTTATCTACAATAGTCTATGCTTGGCAGTCCCATGGATATTGACGCAAGTCCGTTGCCAAATTCGATACTATCACTGAATCACTGATCTGCGATGCGTAAGACTACTGAAGCATGCAATTTGGAGCAAAAAGTTTTTGAAATTGGAAAGTCTCCAACAAAAACTTAAACAATTCTACTTAAATTGCCATAACGATGCCTCAGAGATAGAGAAAAATTTGTAAATCCCCATGGTTTATCGTACTGATGTTATTTGCAGTTGCCTGTGCGAGACACACAATTATTACGTCCCGAGGAGGTCACGTGGCCGCGACGGGGCCGGGCCGATGCCGCGACGTCACCGAGATGTCACCGACACCGTTGCAGATAAAAACACTGACGTGCCCTGGGACGTAGGACTCAGATGCTATCGATGGAAAATTGAGTTTGATTCTGTTCCATATCAACTTGGATCAGGCAATTTTACTTTAATCGCTTTTTAACCGCTTTTTCTGTGGTCTAGTGGTACACCACCGGTATCAGACCTAGGAGTCCCGGGTTCGATTCCCAGCGGGGGTACATATTGTATTCGGTTTGGTTGGTGGTAGGACTTTTTCTTAGTCCGTCTGGCTGGCTACGACCATCTTATCTTAGTCTGACGCCTTAACAATAATATTTTCAGCATTGTTGTGTTCCGGCAGTTAGAGATAAGATAGCCCGATCCTCAGTGATTGAGGATTCCGGGAGAGGCTCGCTTCCATCTTCAGCCTTATCAATACTTAACATCAGGTATGATGAAGGCTAAGAGTCTCCCCGTAGTTCATATAAAAATAATAATAATAATAATCGTTTTTTGTCGGCATTGGCAGTATGAAATAGTTAGTTTCAATATGCTTTTCTATTATGTTTTTATGTCATGTGTCAAGCTGACTTCAAAATGTCCAAAATCATACCTACATAAGATAGATCAAGGATCACTACGGGACGTTGGCGGAATTTCTGTGGAAGACGGAAGAAGCCAAACTAAAAAAAAAAAAAAAAAAAAAGATTAAGGATTCGTACCAATGACCTATACAGAATCACTATGATCACATACTCTCGGCCATCAATGGTTTACTACCATAAGAAAAGAGGAGAGAGTTTGAGAACTAATAGTACCACCATCGTTGGTACCCCGAATAAGTTGATTGGTAAATTATGTACTTGTTAAAATATATATTGATATTTACAGTAATGGGTACCCTAAAAAAGAAAATTGTAAAAGCCTTAGTATTGTAAATAAATAAATAATAAATAAATATCTCTTACACACACCAATTAACCTAGCCCCAAAGTAAGCACTGTAAGGCTTGTGTTATGGGATACTAGGGTAACGGATATAAATACATATGTATACAAGTATTTATGTGTAGAAGTACATCCTTGACTAAGGAACAAATGCTCATATTCATCATACAAATTTTTGCCTTTTCTCTGGATTCGAACCCGGGACCTCAGAGTAGAGGACTAGTACGTATCACTCTACCACGTAGGTTGTTGAACTTGTATACCTACCTTTAAATGTATTAATTTGCATGTAAAATATTTTTTCCAAATTCATTGTCAAGTAACTGTTTTGTTTTAAAATCCTTTATGTGAAAGTTGTGTTTTTAGCTACCATTTCTAATTTGAAACAGTCTTATAGGTTTATATATTTTGTTCCGAATTGTATTTAGTTGGTATTACTTAATAAAATAAATAAATAAAATAAGAAGGAGGTTTATGAAGTTTTGACTTGAGCCAAACCGACCATCTGATTATGGTTACCAGCGGTGGAGACACCATCAGCTTTTAGTGAACCTCGCTTTTCATCATTTACTTTCTCTAAAACATAGTATAATAAGTCTAACTATCTTCAACATACACATACATCTCACGCCTTATTCCCACAGGAGGGTTAGTCAGATACCAAAGAGTAAAGAAATTATATGGCAGAGACTATGGACAGCCATTTTGAGCTATCCCGCCCGACACATATTTATATTTATTTTAATTTTTTTTAGTTTGATATTTATAATGTTTTGATAAACTTTAATTATTCGCAATTTGACATGTTAAGAATTTATAAAATCCCCTTTTAAATTAATGTGTAATTTTTTAATTTAACTTTATTATAATTTGCATGCCAGCGTTGTTGGCTGAATGGGAGGAGCCTTATTATAAAAAAACAACTGTAATGTACCATGCAAATAAAAGTATTCTATTCTATTCTATTATTCACAACTCCTTAGCCTCACATACATTTACAATTCGCATCATACATCTTTTATTTTGCCACTTTGGACCCCAGCTTTTTGAGAACATCACTTATTTGATCAGAGAATGGTCTTCTGGAACCTTCATCAATTCCATTGTAAAGTAATTACGTAATAATTCACACAGTACACATGATGTCATACCAAAAGCCCGACAACAGCAGTAAGTAGGGTAACAAATCACAGGTATCTGCATATCGCGTGAAAGCCTACAATTGGCTGGGACATTCCAAATTGTGGGGTTGGGCCGCGGGTATGTGTGACAGAATGTAATGCTCGGGGTTACCTTGACCCTGCGTAGCGCACGAACTTGATGCTTATGTATCTGTAATTTATGGGTTGGAAATGGAAGTTGTAGGTCCCTTACGATTTAGTTAGTTACCAATTTTCCTAGTTACTTACTTCGCTGGCTCAGCGACCTGAAGTGGATCTTGGCCTTGGACAACAACGTGCGCCATTCTGTCCTATTTTGTGCCAGGGTGGACCAGTTGGGCACGTCAAGCTCTTTCAGATCTTTGGCTACTTCGTCTTTAGAGCGATACCTCGGGCGACCCACCGGATGTCGTCCAATTGGTTGCCCGACCAATTTTCTTTATAAAGTATTTTTTTGTAAATATTAATACCCACTATAATTTGTGGCGGAGAGTGAAATTACTTAAATAATGTTGAGCTATTAAAAATTGATGACTACGAAATAAGACGAATAAAAATTCCCAAAGAGTTGCTCGGCGGTTATTTTGTTACAAAAGTTTTTTTTTTACTTTAGAGCTGTGGTCATGCTATGATGACAACACCAGCCCGGGCGAACCCGGGGCATGAGGGCAGGAGGAAGGGTTCCGACGGCAGACGGAACCACACAGCGTCCCACGTCACTCTCGCCTCACGACCGCTGTGTGACCTACGCGCGTACGCTTCTCTTATTGTCGGGCTTAATCTTGTATTTATTTTCTTACATACATTTGTTATACAGTCCACTCATCTTTAATTTAACTCTTGATACGACCCTTTACATGACGAAAATTGATGAAACAACTTCTCTGATATTCATAAGTGCTTCCCTGGACTGAGCTTCTGTTTTGAATACCAATCTACTGGGCATACATACCGCGAACGAAAGACCAGTGGGTCTAAAAAGGTCTCTAAAGCAATATTACTGAGTGAATTTCGTGACAATTCATTTATTTGTTTATTTAGAATTCGCTTTTAGTAAGTTTTATTTGCTTAAAAAAAT
Organism: Chrysoteuchia culmella; assembly: GCA_910589605.1. Taxonomy (NCBI): domain Eukaryota; kingdom Metazoa; phylum Arthropoda; class Insecta; order Lepidoptera; family Crambidae; genus Chrysoteuchia; species Chrysoteuchia culmella. The sequence continues at coordinate 24,523,366 of OU342647.1, forward strand.
TGAAAGTAAATTCTGCTACTCTGACACTGACGAATTTCTAAACTCCTTAGTAAACAAGCATTTAAATGAAATTGTTACGGAACTTTCTTAGCAATATTGCGTTACCGCCCTTTTTAGACACTCTGAGATGTCTTTTGCGTGAACCTACCGTGCCAATTGGATCGCACCGCAACAGCCATATGTAATGTACATACAACCAACAGCATAATAAGCTTATATATTGACTTCATATTCTTCTGAGCGTGTCGATGGCAGACACTAATGTATTGAGGACCAGAATTCCGCCACTTTGACAGCCTTGTCGGATGCTGTCATGAGATCCTCTTGAGTGCAGGTGTCAGGTCACGCAGGGCACGATGTTAGGTGGGCCATCGTTTGGACTGCACTGCAAAGGCATTCCGCGAAACCAGCCGGAAAGCCCCACCAGACCATGTTTTATTTGCTCCGGCCGGTCTAAGTTCGAAGCCTATTTAAAGACTTCCAGATCGGCTATGGTAGATCATGGCCAGGTGGGAGGCTTTCAGTAATGGGGACGTAAGGAGTAGGGGGGTCACTTCATATTAACGCACTAGGTGACGCAGTGGTAAGCGCGTTTGGCTTGCGATTGTAGCGGTTATGCAACGATCGCAATGGCCGGTCTCGGGATGAGTAACTAAATCTGTTACGTCTCGGCGTAAGCTAGGTACGTCTCAGTGCTACCGACTGCATTTGCAGTCTCTACATCATCCGCTATTGCAACTGTGTAGTGTCGGCTTAGAATAGCACTACCCCCTTTCATCCCGTGGGTGTCGTAAAAGGCGACTAAGGGACTCAGCCTTCAGGAGATGGGCAGCAGCGTCTCCCGATACTGCGATCGCCAACCCGCCTGCCAAGCGTGGCGATTATGGCAAACCCCCCTTTTGGGGGAGGCCTATACCCAGCAGTGAGTGTTATGTAGCGGAGACGAAGACGACGACGACATCATCCGCATTGACCCCGCGTGGTGGTGGGTGGGGGTGGACATTGAACACTGACCTTGGGAAGGAAGGTTTTCGTAACGCGACTGTTAGTTTTATAGGTTGTAGAGAATTCTTGATTTTCTTGAGTATTTGTTAGGCATCTTTAGTATGTCTGAGCTACAAAAAAACATAATCACGCTTTTACATCCAAAGGAAAGGGCGTACAGAAATAGTAACGAGGCTGGAACCTTCATACTCTGCCTATATTAATCTTGGACAACAATTCGACAATCACTAACAACTCCCGATATCTCCCCGTGCCCTTCAACTTTCGCCCTTACCGTCCATCGTTAAGATTCAATTTGGTAGTCCATAAGCTATGGCGTTATTTTTCCCGCGTTTTCCCCCGTTTGACGCGCGACAAATATACATTTATCGTGACGTTTATTACGCAACGGTGATTTATGGAGAGAGGTGCCGAACCTGTGGTGTCACCTCGGCGACAGACATATGGCCATATATTTTACGGGCATAATAAAGTGGTTTAGCAGCCGCTCGTTACGGTGGCTTCGAGAAAAAACGAGTTACTAGTATGTCGCTTATGAGATAGGAGTTCCTTTGCTTACTTGCTTAGATAGGAGTTCCTTTGCTTACTTGCTTAGATAGGAGTTCCTTTGCTTACTTGCTTTATAATGTTACTTAGGTTTTTTATCAGAAGAAAAATAGTCAAGGTAAGTCAATTCTTATAAATATTTCTTTTCCTGATAATCACTTAGCTACTTCTCACTTCAATAATTTTGCCCGAGGACTTACCGCCAGGGGCGTGCATTGGTTTTCCAGCACTGTAGATCTAACTGGTAACTGGTAGCTTTGCACTTATCCTATCCTACTACCTGATTTTTTAAGAGCGAAAGTTTGTGAGGATGTTCGGATGGATGAATGTTATTTGTCTTCCACGCAGAAAATCATCTCAAATAAATTGCTATCGACCTGTATGTACGTCCCAACTTGCAGTACAGTAACCTTGTAATGCGAGAAATGTTAAATGTAAGTCCTTCCTTACGAGTTAAAAATTGTTTACGGTTAGGATAACCATAAAATGTAATATTATAATTAGTATTTTCTTTTGTGATGGAAATTGACCTTACTGATATGTTAAGCTCACTTTTCAATTTGACGACTCTGTATGAAATAAAACAGGGAGAAAAAAATAGCCCTTGACGAGTTTCTTGCCGGTTCTTCTCGTTACAAGGTCTCCCGGCGTAGGGTTTGTGAACCGATGGCGTAGCTTCTTTGACGTTCATAAGTGCTTGTAACAGCCTAGACTGAATAAATGATATTGATTTGATTTGATTTGAAACTAGTGACGCGAGTGAAACTGCGGGCGGCCGAGAGTGAATATTTTTGTGTTATTATTATTTGTAGTAGAGTGTATATTATAAATGTGTTTTAATTTTACTTCAGACTATCCAATAGTTATAACTGTTCATCAATTTGCTGTACGTTACATGAGAAGTGCCAGATACATAATATAACTCATGCCTAGATGCTGTAGGCCGCAGGTCAAGTGGAGCTCATGTGGGTAACCGGAAACTAATGTACACAACGCTGTGGGCCCGGCATTGAGTGTCTCTAGCACACACACTGGTGGAATACATTGTCTGAAAAGAGATTATATTGTATCAGATGACATTACATTAACAAAAATTAAATTCTAGATATACAAAACTCGCCTCTAACACTAACGGCCTCGATTCAGCGAGCTTTGACATTTTGGCACTTGGTACTCAGACAAAAAACTTATTCGCGAATTCGACTAAACACCCTTTGGCGAGTCAAAAAAGTACTGGTTAAATCAACCAGGATTAGTACACGCCAAATCCCTTATTGAAGGCTATTCGCAAAAGCAAACTGCTGAGCTTCTAGAACTCAGCAGAGCAAACATAATAAGATAGCAAGAGCCTTAACTGGACACTGCAAACTAAAAAGGCACCAATTTCACATAAAATTGAGTGACACTGACGTTTGCCGTTACTGCGGATTAGAGAGAGAGACACCCAAACATCTCCTATGTGACTGCGGACCCCTAATTCACAGAGCAGTATCCACCTGGGCCGGCCAGAGAAACTAAAATCTTTTAGAGCTAGGAAGATTTTAGACTTCCTGGAGGCCGCCAGGCTAAAAGAGATACTATAACAAGGCGGTGAGTTACAATAGATCGTGTAGGTCGCAGTGACTACAGTTCCAATTGGAGCTGCATAGCCCCTATATCCTACAATTAATTATTCCACTGTAACGGCTCTTCGAGTACGTTTAACTGTCTTAAGTCATCAGTTATAGGAAAATGAGATACAACTATGTTTTTTGTGAGACCGCTGTCGCCGGTTCTTGTGATGCTTTACAAATTAATTAAATTTTCAGCTTTTTAATGGGCTAAACAGCAGTAAATTTGTGACAGATTCACACATAGTTCTATGAACCAATCGTCACACAATTTAAATCGTATTTTTTATGAACAACTGAGAGACTAACACCCATATTCTAAGTCGTTCCTCCAAAACGTACTCGTCCTCGACTTAACGAAACCTCACTGAAAACCTCTTCGAAATACTCCACGAAATCGATATTCTAAGACGTAACTCTGTAATTATTACACTCAAGTGAGGAATAATTTGTGTGGAGGAGATTTATTGCAACTATGAATACCAAATTTGTCGAATGAGTTTGAGTGGAGTGTAAACAAATTTGGAGGAACTACTTAGAATATGGGGTAAGCCTTCATCATACCCAATGTTAAGTTTTTATAAGGCCGTAGATGGAAGCGAAGCTTCTCCCGGAACCCTCATCACTGAGGAACTGGCTATCTTATCTCTAACTGCCGAAACACGACAATGCTGAAAACATTGTTGTTATGGCGTGAGGCTTAGATAAGACGGTGGTAAATAGCCAGACTGACTTACAACAAGTCCTACCGTCAACCTACGAGACTTATATTTGTATGCATGAACATGTCTATTTGTCTTGGTCTGGGTCTTTAATATGAATATTATGTATGTATTTACAAAGTATGTAAGTATATTTGTCCGCTATCTAGTACAAACACAAGTTCTTCATGAAAGTTAACGTGAGCTAGATAATTGGTGTGATTGTATGCAATCATTAATTTATTTTATATGTACTTCAGTATTTTTTTTCAGCAAACGCTCTTTTACACGTAAAAAAGTGTTTTCTCCCAACTAAAAGAGACTAACCGCGTAATTTAGGGACCCGTTTCGGGAGCGGGTTCTGAGGCTGTCTAATAACATCCTTGCTCGCAACCCAAATACGCATGAAATATATAAGGGATAGTAGTATCTCATCTCAAGAGCACGTCTTTAACCGTCCGTTTTTTTTTCATTAAGCCAGCGTTTTTCAATAGAGAGAGTAATGTCTTCGCATTCGAAAAAAATAATAATGAGAACACGTCGGGTTCAAGTCCCGTCTGAGCGAATGAAAGACAAGTTTATTTTTTCTAGCTTAAAATTTATCATATAGAAATAGCATTAGAAATGAAAAAAATTACAGTCAAATTTTCATCAAATCGGCTCGGTAGTTGGGTATCAGAAACACAGAAGACGGGACCCGATTCTGACGAATGTCAGGTCGAGAGTACAGCGACTGATCAATTTCATAGAGCTAATAATTGTCACTTGAACCACGTGCTGAAAACATGCCAGTTCTGGATTTGCTTTATGTGTGTTGTCATCCGAAATGTGCACGGGGTGACCTTTAGCCTTCATCATACCTGATGCTAAGTATTGATAAGGCTGAAGATGGAAGCGAGCCTCTCCCGGAATCCTCAATCACTGAGAACTGGCTATCTTATCTCTCACTGCCGGAACACAACAAAGCTGAAAACATTGTTGTTATGGCGTCAGACTTAGATAATATGGTGGTAGCTAGCCAGGCGCACTTACAACAATTCCTACCACCAACCAAACCTTTAGGGCCCTACCCCCATCTCTTGCCGCAATATTGTTTGTAGGAAAGAAAGAAAGAAACATTTATTTTGGAATCATGACCAATATACAGACAAACAATGAAACATTACAAAAAGTGCAAGTTTCAATCTTACCATGCTATTTCGTACCACGAATCTCTTAATTAAGCCTATTTAATGACGGAAGTTTTGTGACGTCTTCGCTCAATCATCGCCTCCAAAGTGTCAAGTGTGTGAAAATGTGACAACTTCAATAAAAACAAAACGAAAAGAAAACGTTTTTATGACATGATGGTTTCTAATAGATGATGGATGGCCCGCAGGTGTTTCTTTACCAAGTCGAGTTTCAGTTCTGTAAACGTCCGTATCGAAATATCATCATTGACATTTAATAATATTTTTAAACTCTTATTAACAATTGTAAGTAACAAATCACTAAAATTCATCGTCCTCGTACGATAGAATATGTTGGAGAGTATAAAATAAGAACTTATTGTAACCATATTCATACACATAAAGAATTTATTTATTTATAATTTATTTATCGTATGTGCTTGAGGATACGGGAGACGTAATTTCAAGTTTTCGTTTGTAGTTGAGATACTGATCTGCATATACGTACGATGCGCGTAACATCCAGGATTACGTCATCCGACGCGCGACTTGAACAAACGACGGCTGCTGGTTAGACTCGGGTTCCTTCGTTACCTCCATGGGTCGTTATGATCTTATATGTACATGTGAGATTGGTCAGATACACCAGTATTTTCTATTTTTCAGCATTTATTACCTCTTTAAATATGATTACTAACACTTACAAGTTTTCAGATACATTACTTTTGATCCATCCAAGTTTTGATGTTCTTTAAAGTCATAAGATCATTGCAACCCTTTATTCACATCGGTAACAAAATGGAATCTCCTTAGCTTCATAAAATAGTAGACATTAAACTGTATACCGAGATGCAAAGAAATTTTCTCATAGATGTTTAGTATCTTAATTTTTTCTTATGATTTATGAATTTTTCAATGCTATTTTTATACTTATGATAAATTTTAAATAGATTGAAATATATATTGGAAAATACTCAACTCAGCCACAAGTGAAGAGCAGTGGGCCCGATTCCCAATGGTCGTGGGTTCGATGCCCGTCTGAGAATTCACTCGTGACCGAGTTTTCTATTTAAAATTTATCATAAGTATGTTCTGTCAGACGATGCTACTAAAAAAATACAAAAATATTGTTTTTTTCTTATTTCGTTGAATATCGTCCTTATACTTTCATCTTAGAAAATCTTCTTTCAATTCTAAGTTACCTACTTTCAGCATTTCTAATTAGGGATCATGTTCTGAAGATGTATTTTTAAATCATTCGCGTGTGAATAGGTATCTTCTAGGCAAGCGCGTTTCATCCTAGATCACATCATCGCTTACCATCAGGCGAGATAGCGGTCAAGCGCTACCTTATACATAATTAAGAAATAAAATAAAAAAAATCTTATTTCTCATGCCAATTTGATTCGCATTAGAATTGAAAATTACCGACTTCCATTTTGTCGCATTTTTTAATCACTCGATACGGTGTTGGCGTTTTCTTAAACAGAGGAATACATAAAAACCGGTAACTAACTCTTCATAGATTATCAAAAACCGATACTGAATGAGACTTGAATCACGTAAAACGAAACGTTTTTAAGTTGTCAAACTATCCGCCATGTCAATGTCAATTTGAAAATAACATTAAGTATACACCTCCCGTTTCACCCGTGTTCTTTTCGTAATAACACGTGTTGTGAGGCTCCAGTATAATTTCTATATATTACAAAATATATTTACTTGGCATTGGCAAAATTCGCGTATTTAACGCGAGCACGCCATTAATTAAGAAAAAAGAAGTATTACATCTCAAAATTTCTATCGCTCAAATAAAAAAAGAGTGGTCGGAACCACTCGTTAAAGATTCGCATGCAAATCTTGCAATTCCGTATGCGAATAGTAATTAGAATGATTTAAAAATACGTCTCCAGAATTTTTAACAAGAATTAGGCACACTTACCACTTTTAAATTTAATGAAATTCCATCTCAAATGAGGTTCTCAGTTCTATTCGGGCATAATAGATTCACATCCAATACCAACACTCGGCTTTTACATACATACATTGCTATTGTACACAGTGGCGGCTTTTGAAACTGTCGCTCGCGGTCGGAAATGAAAAGCGATAATATTGTCTCGTCCGCCGTGTTTGCTCGCTCGATACGAGGCGACGCACGCGCCTTTATGAAAACACGGTAGATCGATGAACGAGAGTTGACTCACTATTTTATATGTGAAAGTCACAGATAATCATTATAATATACTTTCCTAAACGCTAAAAATAACAAACGTATGCCAGAATGCTTCGTAACCTTTTTTGGTTCCGTTCTACGCGAATCTTCACTGATAATAAAAGAGATAATGTTTGTAAGTTTGTGAATTTGTTTGTAGTGAGTAATATCTGGAACTACTGAACTAATTTCGTAAATGATTACACCAGTAGTAAGGTATGTCGTTCTTCTTTAACTGTGATTAATGATCTTTTATTTTAAGTAAAATTTTATTATTTATTTAATAATAACACAAGTTTACAATTTTCTTTTTACATTAAAATACGAGTATAATGTGACTCTAGAGAAAATGTCTGTATAGAGAAAGTGTGAAATAAAAATGCAAGTAAATAATATAGTTGTACTAACTTATTGATCAAGTTTATATAGTTATTATTACTTATTACCTAATATATTTTGCAGCAGGTATTTTTTTAATAATACCTTAAATCTATTTTTACAAATAACAATATTTGTCAAACAATTCCGAGAAAAACGGGCTGCTGCGGACAGGGGTATCAAAATATCCATTCTACTGAACAACAAACGACAAAATAAAAGTTCAACCATGTTTGTACCGCTCATTAATTCGTCAGAGTAACCCTCTAACCCTAAGCCGCCGACATAATTTCTGAACATCCAACCAACAACTTAAGGAGCCGTCCTCCGAATGAACAACACCCCAAACATAAAACAACCGTTGGCGTAACCTAAACTAGTCTAGAGGGTCGACTATGTCCGTTTGCGAACTTTCGGAATACAAGTACTTTCGAATCGTTTTTAGTACTTGGTCAAAATTAATAACTTAAATACTTAAGCTGCGTTGCGTGTATCGTTCATTAAACTTTTTTTACACACAACGCGGAAACGCCTTAGCCTTTATTATACCCAATGTTAAGGAATCGACGTTTCTCCAAGAATCCTCAACCACTGAGGACTTCAATAAAAGAAGGAGATTATCCATTCGTCGCGTACATTTTTGAATAAACTACTTTTACAGATTCAAACGCGGTTCTAATTAAAACAGACCATACTAATCCCGTGACAAAGGCCCCTAGAAAGAAGTCGAAAAGTCTGGAAACAACAAAAAAAACAAAGGATGCGAAACTAATTGTGTAAATTATTAAAAAAAAGCGCGAGTTAATTCGTATAAAAGTTGTTTTATTCAACTTAGCTATTCTTATATCGCATCTAAAGCAAAGCAATACCTAACACTGTTCCTGATACGTAAGAAAGTTCGTAGTTCGAACGATACGAAAGTATTCCGAAAGTTCGCAAGTCAACAAGAGTAACCCCCCAGTAGCCCACCTGCTTGGCCGACGAGAAAATTTGCAGGCAAACATGAAACGCTTTTTCACGCTAACACAAACATGGAGGCGCACTTGTGTCCGAACTAGGAAATTCATAAAGGTAGTGAACGTTTCGTGCTAAGTGCTATTGATCCCGTTACGGCTTGTTACATGTTTGATATTAGACCAAGTGGCTTCTTTTAATTCTATGTACAAAAATGTATGTCATACCTATTGCATCCTGATTACATAAATTTAAATAACCAAACTACTAAAAGTACCAATACCTTATTAGTTTTCTAATTATTTTTTTTGCTTATTTGATTTCCCTGTTTAGATCATCTTAAGTCAACTGGTAGCGTTAATATGTAAACGAAAAAAAAAAAAAACAACAAACTCAACACGGAAACAATACAATCGAAGGTTTTCTATTTATTTTTGTTTTAGTATTTTTTTACGTAAAACATATGAAAAGGTTTCTAAAGAGAAGGCGACTCTTCCCTCACTTTTTTTAGAACCCATCAAAATTAACCTTAAACTGCTTAATTCAGTTTGCTAATTCGGCTGCGAGGGCGTCGCGGGCCCCCATTACTACCTCATTAGGCAAATGCTAAGTAAATGCTTAGGCGGATTAGGGGGTTAAGGGCGGGAAGCCAGCCGCCTGGACTTAGCGCTCCCTTGTTGTTCTAAGCTTGTAGTTGCTTAGGTCGTGTGAACTAACCTTAAGTAGATAGGGAGGTTTATTGACGCGTGCGTATGGCATAAACTGCTTTTTATTTGTTAAGTACTAAATTTTAAAGGACAAACTTGTATAACTTAGTTATATTTAAAAACATGGTATTTCTTTACGAGTATCGAAATCATCTAATCAATCTAGTTTAATCACAGAAAGGAAGAGAAAATCGTAATATTGTACACATTTGTAAAAAAACTTTTTATTAACAAATGAAAACCGACTTCATAAAACTAAAAAGCAAAAATAAACCTTTTGGAGTCGGTGCCAGCCAAGGCATTCTACTTTGCGGTCATACTATTTTATGTTTCTAGCCTCGGCTGGCACCGACTCCAAAAGGTTTATTTTTGCTTTTTAGTTTTTTGAAGTCGGATTTCATTTTAAATAAAAGTTTTTTTCACAATTTTAAAAGTAGAAGAGGTCCCGTGTCAACGCTAATAACCTTATGTCAACTCCCCATCACCTTTTACAAAATGCTGCTTTTCCCGGTGCAGGGACGTTACTTATTGAGGAGTTCTCCGGATACTTCATTACCAGCTACACTTCATTACATGTCGAGCATAAATTGCTTATGAACTACATTAAAATAATCGTATCGCTTCCGTGAAATGCTAAGTATTTTAATGGTTCCGATGACCATTTGTGGTCTTCATCATGAGTTCCACTTCACCAAATGGTGCTTTCCGGAAGCATATGCATAAGTTACTATAGAAAACACCGAAATCGCTATAGGAGTGCCTATAATATTTGAAGAGTTCCCTGGATTTCTCCAGGATCCCATGATCAGATTATGACATGATGACAATGGGACCACATGGGAAGTATACTCTTTCGAACAAAAAAGAATTACTCAAATCGGTCCAGCCGTCTTCGAGTAATCGAGTAACATACATAAAAAAAAGATTCCATCTAATTGAGAACTTCCTCCTTTTTTTGAAGTCGGTTAATGATGTATGTACTCACCGCTGTTTCTTCTGAGGTCATTCAAAACTATTTTCTACAGAGAAAAATGGTTCAACTTTAAATCACCTGCTTTTCACATTCTCAGCTTGACAGATTCAATTTTATGGAAAAGTCCTGGCAAAATCTCCACAGCATGCGATTGACTTCCCCACACCTCTTAAATCGCAGTCGCGGTCGCACAATGCAGCGTTTATGTCGCAACTTTTCAACTTGTTGTCGAGTTTGTTGCGAAAATTCGTTGAATCGAAACGAAAAACCGCCGTAAGTTTTACTGTCGAGTATTTTGTTGCAATAAAACAACTTTAGTGCGCCGTGTTGGTGTTGTTTTGTTGTGTTCTAACTTGTTCGAGTTTCAGTGCTATTTGTATGTCATAATTTTTACTGCATTGATATTTCGAGCGTACTTCTAGAGAATTTTGGTTTATAATTAAAAAAAAACAAAAAGCAAAAAATAAACCTTTTGAAGTCGATGCCAGCCAAGGCAAGAAAAATGAAAGAATAAAAGCTCAAAGTAGAATGCATTGGCTTCGCTTGAAGTCGGTTTTTTAATGCAGTTTTTTGTTTACTTTTAAGTGTCTGTAATAAATTGTTTTGTGAACTACACAAAGTTATTCCAAACGGCAACTATTCCGCATCGAACAAAAAAGAATCACGTAAATCGATCCAAAACATCTCGGTGTAATCAGTGTACAAACCTCCAAAAAAATTAAAAAAAACATACCACCTGAATTGACAACCTCCTCCTTTTGGAAGTCGGATAATAACTTAACACAGTGTTGAATCCAAAACTACAAATATACTACGGTAGCTTCGATTTTTTCTCACTACTTACTTACATTTTCTAGGCTGTAGGTAAGCGATATTGCATCAACGAGAGGAGAGTCCTCGCATCCGAAAGTTTTTTATTCCTACTTTTGAAAATCGATTAAGGTGAAACATCCATACCTATTTTAAATTTGATTTTAATTTCTGTATGTGTATGTCTGAAATAAATGAATAATAAAAATAAAAATATGTGTCTAGTATCGTGCCGTGTGGTGACGCGTGCCGTGTGGTGACGGCCTAAGAATACAAATGTCACCACTCCCTTACATGCTGGGATGTCGTAAGAGTCGAATAAGAGGCTCCACGCATTGAACACCTGTGCGAGAGAAGGAAAACTTGAAACAAACCCTCTACCAACCCGTCTGGCCAGCGTGGTAGCAGTAGGCTAATAGCCTCCTATGAACGCCTTATTAGGCGTGGGCTAGGAGAGGCTTATGTCCAGCAGTGGATGTCCACAGGCTGATGATGTGTGTCTAGTATCTTCACTAGTTTTAATATTCGGAACACAAGTGCTACTTACTTATGACGGAATTTGCTGAATGTATGTGACTGTGTAACGCCTATAATCTATCATCCGACATAGATATCAACACTGATGCTATCGAAAGGTGTAGGTACCGCGACATCTACCCTAAAAACTAGCTCACAAATCATAAATAGCGGTCATAAAGCAGAATCCGACTCGTTCGTGCAGTTAAACAAGGTCATAACTCATCCAAAGCCGATGTCGATGGCGGCAGCGGCCATCTTGAAACACAATCTGCGCCCAACAACACCCCCGCGATACATCATGACCAGCGATGGGGCTCACCAAATATGTCTATAAAGCTATGAAGTGATGTCGCTTAGACAGTGCAAAAATATGTTAGTTAACATCCGATATTATGGGGGATTGAGAGCATGGACTACTCATTCAGTAAAGAATACTCATTCTCTCATCCGTCGTGAGTACAGTAATGATAATGCTGAAGATGGAAGCGAGCCTCTCCTGGAATCCTCAAACACTGAGGAACTGCCGGATCACAATAATATTTTATGTTATTTTAAAGATAATTTACCTGGATTAGATAATGAGGGCCAATTACAGACTATCATTCTGAATTTCGACAGTAAATTTTTTTGGACAGGGTTTATATTTCGAAAAACAATATTTCGACTATTCACTGCTTCGACAGGACATAATTATTTCGACAGAACCCTTCTTCGAAATGCACTTGTTCGATGGATCTCTATTTCGACGGAACATACCTTTGACAAAATACTGCTCTGAAACGTGACAATAATAATTGAATTCCGCTTTATGGTTTAACGTACTTACAAAATAAAAAAACAATTAACAAGTTTCCACTATTAAATTTAAGATGAAATTATTGTTATGGCATCAGACTTTGATAAAATGGTGGTAGCTAGCCATGCGGACTTTCAACCAGCCCTTCCACCAACCAAATCAAATACAATAAATACCCCCACTGGGAATCAATCCCGGGAATCGAACCCGTGAAAACCCTGACCACAGAGGCGGTTCTATGGTATTAATTAAAACAAATTATTATCTGTAGTATGGTTGACTTACTTCTGACGCAGTAGGTTGTCGGCAATCATAGGCATAAGCTCAGTATTAGTCATGCTCAGCCAGGGACAAGATTTGATGTATAGACATTTTGTTGGTTTTCTATGAAAGGGCAAGAGGTCAAGCGTCAAAAATCGTCTCAGGAGTAGGACAAAGAATGGGTTTAGCAAAAACAAAAAATATATTTAAGAATTTTTAATTTTTGCATTTTCAATGCTATTTTTATACGTATGATTAATTTTAAATAGAAAAATATTGGAAAAAATTAACTCGGCCACAAGTGAAGAAATCTCGGATGCGACTCGAACCCACAACCTTTGGAAATCCGGTCCAATGCTCCAATTGCGAGACTTGTTATCTCGGTAGCTCAGTGGTCCTCTGAGCTACCGAGACTTGGGAACCACCGTCGAAATTCTCCAATACTTTTATATTTTTAATACGCTGTAGGCCAGCGTTGTTACATCAATGCTAGGAATATCATTGCATTCGAAAGAAACATCTTTTCAGGTGTTTAACGATCGATTAAGATGCAACTGCCAATAATTTATGATTTTTGTAATTTTTGCATTTTTCAATGCTATTTTTATACTTATGGTAAATTTTAAATAGAAAAATATTGGAAAAAAATTAACTCGGCTACAAGTGAATTCTCAGACGGGAATCGAACCCGCGACCTTTGGAAATCCGGTCCAATGCTCTAACTTTAAATTATAAATTTCAATCAAAAAAATCCTTTAAAAATTATTAATAAAAAATTGCCTTGTGAATTTTGTAGCTTTCTCGTAAAAGTCGTTTGTTTAGCAAGATATTTACATAACTAAAAAAAACCTTTCAGAATTTAACTCTGAATTTAACTTTTTCAGTTCTCGTAGCGCTCTCATGTGCCAAGTCTTCTTCAAATTAATTTATATGCGATTGTCGTTCATAAGATACTTTTATAACTAGTTAAATCAACTGTTTCATTGTCGCACTGCGCTTTTGTTATATAATTCAAATGACAATGTAAAGAACAGAAAATTAGTATGATTCCGAGAAAAAATAATCAGAATAGTACATCTTCTTTGAATATTGTAAACTTTTAAATTTTTCTCTTTTAATTGTTTCCGGAAGGTGCAGACAAGACGCTAGTTTTGTTTATTTTTGTTGTTTTTTTATCATGATGTTTATTAACATTTTAAATGACAGTGAAATGTAAATGATAATACTAACAATGGTATTAGCATTATAAATTTTATTTATGTTCAATGCTTGGCATGATTTTACAGTTGGTTATGAAGATGCTAGAAACGCACTTTATTTGTATATACGTCTCAAAATCCCAAAAAAATTTACATCACTAATGTCCTTATTAATAAGTACTCACGTCAGTGTAGTATAACACCTCAATGTACATTAAGTGAAAGATTTTCCTCCCGAAAAATAAGCGAACACCGAATAGGTATTAATTGGAAGTAACAAGAAACGGCTCGGTTACACCGGTCGCAATTAATGTGGCGCGACCCTTCCAGCAGGTCAATTCTGTTATATTTAGTTATAATCGTATCTCAATCTTGTTCCAGTTGTAATCTTTTACACTGTTGTAATCTTCTTTTACATTGTACTTACTGTGACATTAGAACTTTTTTCGACGACAAAATAGATGTGCATACAATAATATATTAATAGAGCAACAACTTAATATTTATTTTTTTAAATATTGACATACTGTAATGAAACTAATGAACACGAATAATAAAAATCTAAGAAGCTTTAAGCACTCTTACATTATTATTAATCATGCATATAATTGTGTGAATTATAGTTGTACTTTGCAATATTTTGTATGTGACATCTTGTAATACCCATGCTTGTGAATAATTAATTGATATAATAAGATTTGTGCAACAGATTACAACAATTGCAATACGATTGTGACTAAAATTTTGCAGAATTTACCCCCAGGTATTTGTTTAGCAGTCGTTTGTCAACGTCTGGAAGCCCCGGGATAATCTGGAGTGGCGTAGTCCTCACATTAATATTATCTATGGGGGATAAATAATACATTTATTAGGGGATAAATTTGTCATGCCGAATTATGACACCGCAGAGTCGCCACTGGTTTCGGTGCGCATTGTGAAGACAGCGGGATAACTGGATGGTTCGGCGTATTAACATCGACCAAAAGTCCTATTTTGAATCACTTGAATAACGTCCGTTTACGGAGTCGCAAGATTCGCATTCGAATCCTTTTGTTCAACATCGCATTCGCATGCCAATCTTCCATGATTCGTATGCGAATGAAATAAGAATGATTTAAAAATACGAGTCCTGAGTTAAAACGAACGAGGAGCCCGTGGCGCAGTGGTTCGCGCTCTCAGCCTACGATTGTTAAGGTTAAGCAACTTTCAAAATGGTCGGTCACGGGATGGGTGACCAAAAACTTACTATCTCGAGCTCCTACGTGCTTCGGAAGGTACGTTAAGCCGTTGGTCCCGGCTGCATTTGCAGCCGTCAAAAGCCATCAAACCGCATTGGACCCGCGTAGAGGGTCATGGTCCATTCTCCTTATCCATCCATAATGAAGGCCAGTGCCCCAGCAGTGGGGACATTAAAAATGGCTGACGACGAGTTAAAATAAAATTTTTACTCGCAAGTGAAGAAAAAATACTTACTTTGGAGAGTGTGCGAGAGGTCTGCACGACCTTGTTTTTCCTTTCCACGGTGTACCAGACGCAAGTTAGCTTACCACCCGTACGTCGTTGACATTCCAGCGACCCGTACCAAGCACTTTGCTGAAACATTTCTAATGCGAACCGATAAAGAACGAAATGCGCTGCCTACTCATGTGTTCCCCGATTCCTACAACCTTGGTCTCTTCAAGGCGAGAGTGAATAGGCATTTCCTGGGCAAGCATGTTACACCTTAGACCACATCCTGTTTATTAAGCACGATGGTGGTCAAATGCCTGCCCAATTGTTACAAAAAAATGATTTTAGGATAGTCAATTTGATAATTTTTGTATTGGCATTTAGAGGATAGTGATACATTTCGATGCTCCTGATAACATAATATAGTCTCAAACAATATTTGATGTAGAACCAATTTACATAGCACCTAAAAAGAAAAATAAATAAATGAATTATTTATCTAAGAAAATATGGTTACATTTTTTCTTGTAATCTTCTTGTAATGTAAACTTTAGAAGGTTGCCTACGTTCTCTTTAGCATAATGTACTTAACTAATAGAAACTATTATAAAAATAATAATGCTTATTCAATATTCATAATTATTTGAATAAGGAATAACCGCCTCTGTGGTCTAGTGGTCAACCACCAGTATCAGACCTAGGGGTTCCGGGTTCGATTCCCAGCGGGGAGTACATATTGTACTCGGTTTGGTTGGTAGTAGGACTTGTTGTAAGTCCGCCTGGCTAGCTACCACCATCTTATCCAAGTCTGACGCCATAACAACAATGTTTTCAGCATTGTTGTGTTCCGGCAGTTAGAGATAAGATAGCCAGTTCCTCAGTGATTGAGGATTCCGGGAGAGGCTCGCTTCCATCTTCAGCCTTATCAATACTTAACATCAGGTATGGTGAAGGCTTAGTGTCTCCCCGTCATTCATAAAAAAAAAACAAAAAACGCGTTGCCCACCTCCCGCTCAGTGTTTGTATGCAGATATTACGCGGCTGGTTGGCGCTATGAAAGGCGCCAACAAGCAAGTACTCGCGCAATTTTTGACTGTATTAGCCTGTTTGGTTAACTTTATCGTCTTTTGCTGATTTTTAATAGCAAAATGAGTAGTTTTATGAAATCTATACTTGAAGCATAAAAAACCCTATCGACAAGATCGTTTGCTGAAATAAGTTGGTATTGGATAATGGACGGGCGTGCCCTCAAATTATGAACTAGATGATTTTCATCATCGAGTTATTGACTTATCGAGTTATCATACGGCTAATAGACTTGATGGGATAAATAAATTAATAAAAAAATGTAATATCCTTGTTGATTAGTATTTTAGTTCAATGATGACTCAATTTATAATATTTTAATTTTGCAATTAACAATGCTATTGTTATGTGAAAATTGTTAAACAAGAAAATATACTAGAAAAAAGCAACTTGTCTCATGTCGCCCTGACGGGACTCGAACCCGCGTCCTTGGGGATCCGGCCCACTGCACTGACCAATTATACAGAGACCTATGAGGACACCTTGATGAATTAATTAACTAATGTTCATTTCAATTGAATACTTAATGTTCATTTCAAACAGGTTTAGTTTTCATTGAGAACATAAGTACCTAGTTAGTAGGTAGGCAGGTAAGGTACCTAACTGATGACTAACTACCTAACCTAACTACCTAACCTAAGTACCTAAAAAACGCTCTTGAGCAAACGTTATGATGATTATTTGAAAGACTGAAAATGCATGGAAGTGATACTAACATAAAACATGAAACACTGAGTATGAGAAAATTTTCCTCTTATATTAAATAAGTTTCAAGATTGTAGATTTGTGTTCCTTTGTAAATGTTGTTGCTTCTGTTGAAGCTGATAAGTTCTTCTTATCTGTTTAAAAATGCCCTGAATGGCTGGTAGGAAAAAATATTGGACGATTCGAAAGCACTTATCTATAAGTCTATTTGAATAAAAATCTCTGAATTTGACAGGAATCGCCACTGCATCAGAGGTTGGACCCGTGCTTCATCTAGGATCTCCACCTGGGTAGGGCACGGGTACCTATATGGTCCTGTGGTCCAACTGATGACGTTATTGTATTAAATTGTTTTCCTTATATGATTCAAAAAGATCAAAATTTTAACGAAAAGTACCAGGGCAGCATAATCAACTAGGAGTTATTATATCTAATTAAAAAGCTGCTGCCTTTAAAAAGCCCGAAACATCTTGAAAATAACTCCTGGCTAGCTAAGCGATCCTCGTACTTTATGCTAAAATTTTAATTTATGGTATTCGAACGGTTGTGTTATACATTCAATCTATTCGTATATTACTTAAAATAATTAATATTGCTCCATATTAAATTTTGTTTTTTTCTTAATTACTTGACTCTACTGATCATCATTTGGAGCACGGGACCATATAGGTAACCGTGCTTCACCCAGGTGGAGAACCTAGGTGAAGCACGGGTCCCCACTACGCACTCGACCATTAGTCTTTTTGTAGCGTAGGACACAGGATTAATTTGGTAATCAATTCAATACAACTCTATGAGCTTGATTAAAATATTATTTTCATCATCACTCGATTAAAAATTGACATTTAAAAATAGGCGCTTAATTAACCGTAAGCAAATTGTGTCGGCAAACACGAGCTCAGTATATGAGATGAGCAAATACGGGCGACAGCCAGCGCTGATCCACCGCTGGGAATACGACCATTGATTCGGTCGTGCTTATATCATGCGTATTTATTCGGCCTATTTAAAAAAGGCCCGTATGTACTGTTGCCCCTATGTGGTAGCACAGTATAAAGAAACATACAGAATTTTGTCTTAGACTCTTTCTTGTTAAAAGTTAATAATTATTATTTTCGCGCGGTACGCAATACGCGGTAGGGCTCCCCTCAACATAGATTAGCCATTACCACACGCTTAGGCTGCAGACAGACTGCCAATCTGACAACCAATTTGCAATTCCGATGCAGTTTAAATGCAGTTGGCACGAGTGCAATGAAACTGCAAGCCAACGGCCTTCAACGTGCAGTCATCGTGCAATTCCACCGCCGGTACCTGCAATTTGACAGTCGCATTGCAGTTGAATAGCAGTTGAAAACTTTTACAGCGTGCGTTCTTCACCGCGGCCCATTCGAGACTGAGACACTTGCCGAGATTTCACCGAGACGAGGGGCGTCAGGAATTACTCGCAAACGGATCTTTTGTAG
The DNA here is from genome assembly GCA_910589605.1 of Chrysoteuchia culmella. Taxonomy (NCBI): domain Eukaryota; kingdom Metazoa; phylum Arthropoda; class Insecta; order Lepidoptera; family Crambidae; genus Chrysoteuchia; species Chrysoteuchia culmella. The sequence continues at coordinate 24,541,912 of OU342647.1, forward strand.
GAAGATAAAATACTGTATGTATCTTTATACTATTACCTAACTCATTTGTATCTTTATTTGACACAATGTTGCCAGGAAGATGGTAACCCAAGGTTCTACATTTTTGTTACACTGATCTTATACATAATCTGCCATTATCAAAACGCGACGGAACATTATGGATGTTTTATTTGATGCAATCGAAAACACTCGTCCACTCTCCATAATACAAAATCTGAAATTAACGCTGTACGTATGCTGTACCTGTCTGCCTGCATAGCTGTCTGCTGCTGCTGCCTGCCGTGTTCGGCATAGTGATAGATTAGTCGTCTCAGCCACATGAAACCCACTGCTGGGTATAGGCCTCCCCCAAGGATTTCCACGGTGCTCGGTCCTGCGCTGCCCGCATCCAGCGGCTTCCCGCGACCGCGCACCAGATCGTCGGTCCACCTTGTTGGGGGCCTATCCACGGAGCGTCGTCCAGTGCGCATTATTCGTATGTGCCGTCTCTATAAAGATCCTGGCAAGAAACATAAACATCTGCTAATCTATTTATTTAAGTAAAATTTTATTATTATAGTTATAAGTTTATTATTGGACTAAATTAAAATAAATTTATAAGATTATGTGCCTTAAGATCATAATCCAGTCACAAAGTTTTGGTTTGCAATCCAGCTCCTAGAATGTTTTGTTACTTTAAGTTTATGTTTTGATTGTAAACTGTATTGTGCACTTACTTTGCAAATAAATAAATAAAGTAACCAATAACGCTCGAAAAATTGCTCAGTTGAAGTGGCAGTGGCGGGACACATAGCGAGAAGACCGATGGCCGATAGATTAGTAATACATTATTATTAATTTGCATGATTTGATTGCGTTCGCTGGAAGGTTTTGTTTGCGTTGTTGGCCAAATACGGGTCGAGTTCAATACTCCATTACTGTATTAGTTCCATGCTCAAAGGCATTGTGTAACGGGCACGATCGGAAACGTTAGGCAACTTTTGAAATGGTTTGGAATCGGCTGGGTGACCATAACTGGTATTGAATGCTTTGCTAGCCTTTGTGATGCTGGTACTTTATAGACGTAAATACATAATAGTTTACGATCCATAATCTTGCTCTGGTTCGACATTGGTTACAAATACATACGTACTCAGTGTTATAAATGAATTGACGGAGCGAACGAAGGAAGCAAGTGTCACAGTTTCGAGATTGGTCAAAAATGCTTTTTGCTGTCTGTCAGTCTGTCTGTTCTCGCCTACAGGGCGCATTTTTCAACAGATTTTGATGAAATTTGGCACACAGGTTCCTTGATTTATTTTTGAATTTTGTTAGTGTAGCGTTATCTACGAATTTAAGTTTTAGGACCTTTTCAGAAATTTCATTATGCAATCCTTACCGCCTTCGCGAGACGAACCCGTAGACTCCAGACTCAATCTTCTAGGACTAGGACCAAGGGAACGCTAAAACTTTTACCCCTATTTTGTTCAAAAGCCTTTAAGAAAATTCGAGCACGAAATTCGATTTCAATTTGGACTTTCGTCGTTACTTTTGTTGCGCAAATTAATTTATGAGGGTAGGTACTAAAATTTGCATTAAAATATAGCATATCCGCCCTAACTTTGCCATCGAGTTCTACTGTTCTCACAGAACCACTAGTACTTGCTGGTAAAATAAAATAAAAAATCTTACTGTCACACAAATAATTAATCTCAAATAAGTAAGCACGGCGGCTTATGTATTGAGATTCTAGGAAAGTAATAAATTTGACGACCTCTTTGGCGCAGGGGTACTAAATCCGCCTTCTGCGCCATAGGTCCCGGGTTCGATCCCCGGACGAGACAAATATTTGTGTGCATGTCTATTTGTCTTGGTCTGGGTGTTTAAAATTTATATTATGTATTTACATAAAAGAAGTATGTTTATCCGTTATCTAGTATTTATAACACAAGTTCTTCTAAACATGGCCTAGATAATTAGTTTTTGTATTTATTATTAAAAAAGAAAACAACGGGTTGCACTCTGGGAGTGCCGACAGAAGTGAAAACCGTAAGCGAAAATAACGATCAAAATCCACTATATCTTGGCTACAACTTCATAAAAAGTTGATGAAAACGGAAACCAACTTGATTTGGCAGGGAAATCCATTAAAACTGACCTGGCATCAATATGAACGTTGGTAGTAATGAGAAATCTTTATATAATGGTTGTTATTAACTAATATACGTTAGATCTTTCAAGTGTGAGACTTTATGTAATTTTAAATAGGTCAACGGTAAATGTTCTTACGAATGTTCGACTTTAACATTTTTTACCCATCCCAAAAACACAAAACTCTTATGTGCACAACGCCGCTAAAGAAGTTTTCACTTCAAAAAAAACATAATACATTAGCTACAACATAAGAAATATTGAACACATAAGTGTCAGTAGCAATATACCGATAAATAACATATTTTAAGGAAAGCTAGTCATCCCATTAAACTACGAGTGGCCTCTTACACATAATAAATTTTTCATCATTCACATCTGAAATATTCGCAGCATCTTACATAACTTTTCCAAGTGATCCCAAGGGTCTTGTAGCTCAAAAAAATATTATATCTTTGAATTCATATTTTTATGAATTAGTAAAATTTATTAAACGTCGTCTTTTGAGATAAGATTCTTGAGATATAAAAGGGTCTTATTATGATGCTGGATTTTGGGATCAAGTGGGAATCTGCTCGTAGAACGATAACGACGGCGCGTCCCGATGTGATCGATATTTTGGTACGTTTCAATGCATATTGGAGTCGCCTTTGATTCGGTTCTCCACGTTTACAATATTGGCTTAGACCTTAAATGTTTTTACAGAAAAGCTCTGTGAATACCCGTACTCACAATTAAAAGGAAATCACTACCCTATATACTACCTATATAATACTACTGTGTAACTGTTTGCCGTGTGGTGACAGCCTAAGAATACAAGTGTAACCACTCCCTTACATACCTGGGATGTCGTAAGAGTCGACTAAGAGGCTCGACGCATTGAAATCTGTGCGAGAGAAGGAAAACTTGAAACAAACCCTCTACCGACCCGTCTTGCCAGCGTGGTAGCAGTAGGCTAATATCCTCCTATGAACGCCACAATAGGCGTGAGCTATATCCAGCAGTGGAGGTCCACAGGCTGATGATGATGATGATGATAATACTACTTCAATACCTACTACCACAGACCTACATCGAGATGACAAACTGTATGAGAACCTAGCGTGTCGAATTTTTCATACCTACAATGACGTCACGAGCGAGATTTAGTGATGTGGAAAAGTTATTGACAAGCTCTTACAAGAAAGCACTGCACAATTAAACATTTTCGTTTCTGAGTGACGCGTGTTCTCGTGGCAATGGTCTCAAGCGGACTGACTTAGGTCGTAAAACTTTGACCGTGGATCAAACTTTTGGTACGCAAGGTAGGTACACTTTTACCGTCTATCTTGATATAGGTCTGTGCCTATTACCCTTTTTGAAGTGGGTTAAAAAGCGTATAACTAGTCATTATATAGACAATGAGCATATTATACATAGCATAATATGTATAACGAACTAAGGGTGTGGTGAAACTTAGAAAAAAACTTTTTATATTATTAACCCTAGATCACTAACCTTATTTTTCGACGCTTAATACTAACCATAGTCGTTTCGACTACGGATTTTAAACCAAGGGGTAAAAAGGTTGTAATAAAATAAACTGTGTACATATTTGTTTTTATTAAGTAATATAAGTATTTATGTGTATTATTTCTTATATTTATTAATCAAACAGTCTTATGAATGAGATCATAGTCTTCATGCAAAATTCACAATTGTAACATCTTTAAAATTTTACTTATAATTGTTTATAACAAAATTATGAGAAACAAACTTTAAATATTAAAATTAATGAATTATATAAACTAATAAAATATAGACTTCGGTGAAAATCTAGGAACTAATACATTTGTGACAAATATCAAGTTTCATCATCCGTTTCATACGCTGGATCGACCTCAACGTGGTCTTCTCTCTCACTTCCTGATGAATTTTCGTCAGCGCTATCATCTTATAATAATAACTGACGAATTGTATCTAAAAAAAGCATTAATCATATATAAAACACATTTATAAAACAAAAATAAACGCATAAAATACACAAACCATATAGTAAAAAATATAACGTTATTACTAACCTTCGTCGAATCGACGAGGCATGGTTGCTGTGACGACGCACACAGGCCCGCTACACTCGAAGCACTACCGTCCGTCGCGGGGGCAACGGGTCGACTGAGATTAAGAGATGCGCTCGCGCGCGCAGAAGTTAACGCATTTTTTTAAACCCGCGTCGTCGAATCGACGAAGGTTCGTAATCTAGGGTTAATACGAAAGTATATCAGTTTGTTTGTTTATTTGTTTGTTTTGTTTGTTTCTTTCACGCTAAAACTACTGAACGGAATCGGATGAAATTTGGCACAGAGATAGCAGATAGCCGGGAAAAAAACAAGCACACTTTTATCCCGATATTCCGACTGAAAAGGGAATGACGCCGGTGAAACCGCCTGCAGCCGCTATTGAAAAATATTTTGTTTTAGTAGTCCGGTTAATCTGTCACTGCGGTAAAAGAATAAAATTACATAAGAAAAATCTGATACGCAATGTAATTTTTACGTTGCTCGGGTGAACGGGTTTTTTTTCCTTCATATAATGTTTTTATACTTTATTTACTTTAGCTTAACGAATTTGGAATATTTTTTAAGTGAAAACTTCTTTAGCGGCGTTGTGCACATCAGAGTTTCAAATTTTTGGGATGGGTAAAAAATTTTAAAGTCGCGTCAGGACTCTGATCGAAAATTGGTAAGACGGAGGGAGAGTAGAGCGCCGGCGCGGCGTAGGAGAGGAAGTAATATCCCCCTCTCTTTCTACCGCGCGACGAAAATGTATGCCTGCTCCTGCTGTTTCGTTTAAGCGGTTTTCACTTCTGCCGGCTCTTCTGAGTGCAACCCGTTGTTTTGAAGTGAAAACTTATTTTGCACATACTAACTATAATAAGCATAAAATGTGGTTAAATAACCATTATTTAATAACGAAAAATGTATTTTTAACAGCATGGTTTAAATCGTTAACCGACTTCGCATTTATACTCGTGACTGTACTCGCAGCCGGAAGCTTAATGAAGCATCATAATATTTAGTCATCAAGAAATACGATATATATAACGCGTGATATAGCGTTTTATCGACACTCAACTGTCAAAACCCATTGTCTTTTGACAGATAAACACAATAGATAAATATCGCGTTTAAATGGGTTTTGATGGCCACGGAGCTACTGTCTGAAGTGGAAAGAATAAAAAAAATGAAGAGAATGTGAGTGGGGCTAAGTTGGGTCAGGATAGAGCAAAGAGCAAAGTGGCGGTCGTCCATATATCCCGGGCACACATTATATCTATATCATATCATTAAATATTTATAAATCTTCGAGTTTTGTGAATTTCAACCAACATGAGTTCCAGGAAAAGGTAAGTTGTAACTTTTTTATTTATTATCGATATTTTAGTGAAGCTGTGTTTTTAGTAAGTTATTAGTTATACTATTGGGTTATATTATGAATATGATGATAATTCGTTTTTATATATGACTTTGCTAGGTTATATTGAACGCCCCATTTGAGGTGCGATGGGAATAGGGGGCACCGTGGTAGTTGGCTGCCTAAATTTTATTTGAACGTATATTTGATAAATTTAGAGTTATAACTTGTGTTCTTTTTTGTTATAGAATGAATGTTCATGAAATTATATCAGCCTTAGAAAACGATAATCTAACAATTTCTGCTGATATTTTTATTACGCCACCTGAAAATGATGATGTGAGTGATGAAGATAGTGGAAGCGAGGATACATTGGAGATCAGTAATCTTGCGCGTCGCCAGTTATTGGCTGAAGCTGAGGTTCGTCGTACGGTCCCATCATCAGAAGGAGTTTTAGAAACTGTGGAGGGTATTTGTGTTACAAATCAGGAAGAAGAGGAGGAACCGCCATCCACATCGCAGGCTGTTGAATATCCTGCGAAAAAAGCAAAAACTATGGTCAAAAGGAAGTGGAGGCAAAAGGATATAACAGCAAAACCTGAAAAAGAAACCACGACACCCGAGTTTGTTATAGACAAAGACAATCCCTTAAAGTTTTTTGAGATGTTTTTTGACGACGAAGTATTAGAATTACTGCGTTCTAGTACAGAAAAAAACGCTATTGCTAAGGGACACGTCAACTTCAGACTCACCATCGAAAAAGTCAAGAACTTCATTGGAATTTTACTGTTGTCTGGTTATAATAGTACATCACGTTACAGATTGTACTGGGATCAGAGCATTGATACTCATCATGCATGACCCGTAATCGTTTTGAAGAGCTGCTGTGTTTTTTTCATGCATGTGATAATAGTAATCTCCCTTCCGATAACAAATTTGGCAAAGTAAGACCTCTTTGGAATATGATGAATGAAAGATGGCTAAAGTTCTTCCCCGGAGATAAACATTTATCCATTGATGAATCTATGGTGCCTTATTTTGGTAAACACGAAACCAAACAGCACATTCATGGTAAGCCTATACGTTTCGGATATAAAATTTGGTCACTTTGCACACGATTGGGTTTTCTTATTTATGGTGAACCATATCAAGGAGCTAAAACAGGAAATACCAATCCAAATCTAGGCGTAGGTGGTTTCGTTGTGACCACCTTGATTTCCAAGCTGCCAAATGACCACTACAGTTTTTACACTGATAATTTCTTTACGTCTTTACGTTTGCTTGATGAAGTGAGTGAGATGGGTCACGATATTACCGGAACTCTTATTGCCTCAACAGAAAGCGGAGTTCAGCCAATTGGAAAGGTAAAAAGGTGGTGCAACAACAAGCGAGTAGACGTTGATCAACCACATTGTTACCAACTATATAACAAGTTCATGGGTGGAGTCGATAGACTTGACCAAAATGTTGGCAAGTATAGAATCGGAATCAGGCTAAAGAGATGGTATTGGCAAATGATGATGTTTCCCATAAATGTGTGTGCAAATAACGCATATCAGTTATACCGACTCTCACCAGCAGGTCAGGTGAAAGATTCTTACGATTTTTTATCATTTACAAGATACATAGTACAAACTTACTTGATTCTTGGAAAACCATCATCGTCTCTTCCGAAACCAATTAGAACAATGTCACCTATGCCGCTCAAGAAAAAACTGTCTGATTCGATAAGACTAGATGGAAAGGATCACTACATAATCAGAAACGAAAGTCAAATTCGGTGTCGTGAATGCCACAAAAATACGAAGTTTCGTTGCAGCAAATGTGAAGTGGGTTTGCATCAACATTGTTCTCAATCATTCCACACAGTAAAGTAGTTTTTTCTGTGCTTTGTCCATTGTTTTTATTTTTAATTTTTTCTATTAGTAAATAAAAGAGGTCCAACATAAAACAGCATGTATATTATTTCTCCATACATAATCCGTGGCCATATTTTCCCAACGCCCCATTTAAGGTGCGGTCCTGAAATTCAGCTTCAAAAAATCTCATAAAACTTAAATGTTCACTTTTGTCTTATTGAAAGGGTAATTTTTTTATATACGTAACAAAAATCATTTTTTTTACCAAAATTTCGTGTCTTGGGAAGATATGGGTTAAGTACCTTAAAATTAGAATCGGGCGATCGCTGCGGAACGTCAAAATTAAAATGGTATTACTTAAGTGATTGCTGGCTAATCGCTCGCTGTTGGTTCGTATAGCGACGTCTCACTCTCTCGCGCTCCTAAGATTCGAGAGTGAGACGCCAAAAATAATTTGGTAGCAATAACAGGATCTAAATAAATGCACATTGTAGTTCAGAGTTTGTTCGGTAGAGTCCGCACTGTTGATACGTGACGTAAAGCAATTATCGTGCAATTTCTGTGTGCGCGTTGCAGTTGCATAGATATGTAATAGCCCCGCCATTTTGCGCAGTTAAGACGTACTTAGCAGATTGTCCCGGCTACACGATACATCTTGCCTGTGCAAACCAGTTCGTGCAGGCATGTTTTCAGGACAAAAGTCACTGCTGTGGTACTTAGGCGTGGGCTGAATGTATTATGTATATTGATCTCTAATCTAATGATCTAATGACTGTGTGTCTGTGTTTGCGCTAACAGTTGAGTACGCCATAGAATATTCCTGCGCAAATAGACCTATGGCTCTGCTATTATTACTGTTTCTCGTAATTCGTCGTAATATGAATGTATCATTATTGTTCTATGTTATTTTTTGTGATTTTTAATTGGGTTCAATAATACTAAATTTTAAGTTCATTAGGAATAAAGATTTATTGATTATGTATTTAGGTACAATTCTGTAGTTTGTTGGTGCATATAAACACATACACCCCTTTCATACGTTGTTGTTGTCCATAATATTTGTCAATTAAAAATACGAATCCATTACTCTGTGAACGAGATTTGTCCATTTCAGTACCTTAAAATATTAGAGAAAGTAATTTCAATAAAAATATTTTTGATTAATTTGTGTATTATTTCATATCTATAAAACTTTGAACCCTAACTCGAAAATATTTCAACAAATAGGTGTCGTCAAATCGCGATCGATCTTCTGAATGAAAAACGATTCAGATCGGGCATCCCTACTTAAGACCCATGACCAAACCTAATGAGTGAGATAGCGTATACAGCTTTCTTTTTAATTTTTTTAAAGTGTGCTATCTCTCTCTCTTATTCTGTTGTCGGCTGTCAATCAGTGGTATTTAACGCTTTAAGTAGTCACTAACGGCTTTCCTAATTTCAAGTAAAATTTTATATTATCTAAACTTTGATTATTTCTTCATATTAGTTACGAGACGCGCACGACTGTACTTTTTATTTTTTAAATTAATTTCGTGCGAATCGCCTACAGAAAAGATATATTTTTAAAAAGTGTTGATTCGCACATTTCGCGCGAGTTAAATTCGTGCGAATCATCCAATAACCCAACCTTGGGATAAAAGTAGTAAAATAATATTTTTAACTACGCCCCGCTTGATCTATGTAATATTTATGGTTTACTAATGAATGCCCGAATTTCAAATGCAATAATTACGTTTGACATAATTTCATTTGCCATAATTCTATTAGAAATAACGTAATAACGTTTCTGTTGCCATAACTAGGTATCAAATTACATAAAATTGATTGCTATAATTAAATTCTTCATAATCAATCAAACGCCATAACTACTTTACTAGTTAAAAAAAGGTAAAAAAAGCGTTATAAGTTATGTCAAATAAAGATTATGTCGAATGATATTTATAGTTTCTAATAATTATAGCATTTGTTAATATGGCATCTCATCTTATGGCAAATGAGAGTTATAGCTAGTAAATGATTATATCATGCGGCCTTATTAGTATAAATGAGAATAATACCAACGAATATTATGACCGAGGATCTTATGGCAAATGAAATTATTGCAAGGAATATTTTGAAAAACAAGACAATACCAATATTTATATTATAAATATTATCCTATTTATGATGACATTCTATTATTATTTTAGCATGTCATCATAAATAGGATGTTTGCGAGTCAGAAAATAATAAACAAACATCTGATTGAACTCACGGATTCGACCGTTTGGTTAGCCTTGGGATCAATTAACAAATTTTAAAGAAATGTAACAAACCTCTAATCTAAACGACGGAAATTCTGATTATAAAGACAGTCAATACCGCCTCCAAAAGTAAAGAAATTAGGGAAATGAGCGCGCCCAATCTCAATAATTCGGGAACTCTAATAAAAAACGATTACATTTACTTTGTCTCAAATTACCAACGCTTAAAGCTTAATTAAGTGTTGTTTTTAATCTCAATAAAAACGAACAATCTCGAAAAGTAATAAAAAACGCAGCGGTAAAATTTCATTTACGTCTTTTCTTTTCTAATATTTTCTACCGATGATTTATTACAATGTGGAAAAGAAAAACTTTTATATTTGTAGGACACCTAGTAAATAAATTAATGTTACTAACATGACATTGTTTTTACGTTTTCAGAACGTTATTTTAAGTCCCTATTAAATGTTCCATTCTTTAGATTATTCCTGTACGTATTTCGTTATCATTTCAGCTATACCTTTTCCAGAACTATATTGATAACTTCTGACCCACAGCCACAGGGGGTATCACAAATAAACATTCTTGAAGGAAAGTGTTATTTCGCTTCCAAGACAATCAAATTTATTGATTTTTAAAACTATTATTTGAATAATCAAAATTAAAACCAAACTATATTTGTTCTATCTACAATATTTAAATACTTACCCTACTTGTATGTATAATTAACCTCACTCTTTGCGATACAATTAAATTTTAAATTCATCCGTCTTACAAATGGAGAATAAAAGCTTTCCGGCTATGTTTGGAGTTACAGCTCACTAAGCTGTAACTCCGTGCGAACGCTGCCTGGGCGTGTCCCACCACCACTACATAAATCCAACGACGAACGCCTGCAAACACATCAACAAATTACTTCGCTGCCCTACGTATCGTCACAGAATATATATTAATATATTAGTACCTTACGGTACAGAAATTTCACTCCCGAGTTTAGGTATGATAAACGCAAGCGTCCTGTCACCGGACTAGTCTCAATAGGCTGCCCTAGCAGATTGAAGCGAGACGGCAGACAGTTATTGTACTATGAACGCTATACGCAATGCAAAAGGTTGAAATTAGGTTGTTTTCCAGAATAGTAGGTAAATATATCGGCGACTTTGCGCCGCTTGTATGAAAGTGAGACAGGCCTGGTATCGTCACAAAGTACGTAAGGTGGCGGCGATTGCCTAAACAGAGAGATCTGCCTGCCTATATGCAGAGGCTGCATGCAAGAAGAAGAAACAGCTGCTCGCGTCCTGCTGGATTGTGGCGGAGTAGCCTCCGACCAGGCAAAGTACCTCGGCTCACCAGGTAGTCTCCGTAAAGCCGTCTTGGATGTAAAGGCGCTGGGAGCATTCCTGGCTGAGCTGGGAAGCTCGAGTGATCCGGCCTAACACGTCGTCGAGTTGTGGAAACCGCCCGTATTGCATGAAGAAGAAACAGAGGAACCGCCACATAAATCCAGCGACGAACGCCTGCTAACACATCAACAAATTACTTCCCGCCCCTTGTATTGGCACAAAGTAGGTACGTAAGGTAGCGGGCGCCTAAGCAGAGAGATCATTCGGAACTGTTCCACAACCGCCGCATAAATCCAGCGACGACTGCAAACGCATCAACAAATTACTTCGCTGCTCGACATATTGGCACAAAGTAGGTGAAGCGTCAGCGGGCAATATTTACAACATATAACAAGACAAACATCCAGCAAAGATTTTCAACAAAGGTCAATAAAAATTTGTATGCACTTTATGTTTGTAACTAGTCTCAATTGTACGTACTAGTGTCAGAATTTTTGTTTCGGAAGCTATATCTTGCTTTTCAGTTTTTAACCGACTTCAAAAAAGGAGGAGGTTCTCAATTCGGTTGGTATAATTTTTTTTTTTATTTTTTTTTATGTATGTACACCGATTACGCCGAGATTTCTCAACCGATTTCCATGATTCTTTTTTTGTTCGACGCAGAATAGTTGCCAATTGGTCCCATAAAAATTTGGTTTCGTTTGACCTAGTACTTTTTATGTTATGAGCATTTTTATATATTTCATTTCATTGTTGACTTGGACGATGTAGTATTTACGATAATTTTGTTTATAATGTACATGAAACCTTATCTAATCTAGAAAAACCCTGCTGTAGCTTACAAAACAGCCTATTACAGACACTAAAAAGTAAAAAAAAAAACTGCGTTAAAAAAAACCGACTTCAAAAACTAAAAAGCAAAAAATAAGCCTTTGGAGTCGGTGCCAGCCAAGGCAAGAAAAATAAAAGAATAGGAGCTTAAAGTAGAATGTCTTGTAAAATAACACACTTTTGTTTATGAATTTATATATTTTTTTAAAACTAGATTAATATTTTAAATATTTTTTTTTAACATAACGTGATTTCTATCTGTGTTTATCTTATTTAAGTGCAAGTTAGAAATACAAATAATGTTTCTATGGTTAATTTTGTAATTTTTAACGTAATTTCACTTTGGTTACCATTCATAAATATAGATACGTTATAATTTTTTTACCACTACAATGGGTTAACAAATTTCTAAACGGAATAAGCTGCAAATATAGTTACTATTTTCAATAATGGTGGGAGCAGTCTCTCTCAATAAGATTTATATATTGTGTATTGGTGAAACAATCCAGTCGGCTGCAATATTTGGTTGCAATTAGACACAATAGTAGAACGCTTTGATTTATATGGCTGTTGAGAATTCTTACGTCAGATAATGAAAGCATAGGTAAAATATTGCTTTTAATAACTGTGAGTAATAATTTAGATCATGAGAACTTTAAGATCAGTATTAGATTTTGCGCAAGTTATTTGGATGTAAGAAATCATTATGGTAGAACATAAATATTGGCTGACCCAACGCCCACTTTGCTGGGTTGAAACCCAAATATTTTTAATTTTAAATTTAAGTGAAATAATTTTCAGACTTCCTTCAGTAGTTCCAGAGATTGCTTCCTACAAACAAACTCTAAATTTTTACCTCTTTATAATATTAATAGATATTAACTTAAAACGAAAGTACTTAGTTAATTCCATACATAACCAAGCACATAATTATGACATGTCTGTGCGTCCAATAGATGTTGTCACAGCTAGTTACGACATAAATTGGTGGTCGAATTAAATCAGTCCACCGCACGTGTACCGAGAGAGACATAAATCAGCACCAAACAGTTCACTACGAGCGACTGACATGATTGTTTACTATCCATTGGTCGGTTTCTATCAAGCTTTGTAGTGGAGGTGGGTGGTCTCGCAGCATTGTACGTCGAATAATGTGAATTAAACATGATCAGTTAAGCTCATCGGGTGTCTGGTAGTAACAGTCGTAGCTGGAATGTTTCGCTCGCGTCGTCCTGTCGCCGACTCTGTTAACGGCTTTATTGTTTGAGTTCGTTTTGATTTATTGGGGCGTTTCAGACAAATATTGGTTACTGAATATTTTATTTAAGTACTGACTGTGAAAATCGCGATGCTTTTAAACAGATATAAAAAAGAAGCAGTTTCTCTATGAAATTGTAGGATTGATAAATACGAGTGTATTTGTTTGTATAGCGCTATTCCCCCGTCATCGCTACACCCACATACATAAACTCAGTCACACTCTCCTATTCACATACATACATAACAATCAACTACTTACAGTATACACTATACCACTACTACATAGGAAACCTGCAATCCCCACTCTATTTAGTTTTATTTTTATCTTTTAATATTTGGCAATTTATCTGTAATTTTAGCGTTACGTAGCCTAGATAATAAAATAAGTAAGTTTCTACCCTTACCGATGAATGAATATTGTCATCTCATAAAGCTAGGGTTATCTGCGGGTGGGGTAACTGGAAGGCTATTTCAGGGACAAGTCTCTTCCAAAAAAATTTAAATATTTAGTCCTAAGCCATTTATTGTGAAGAGAGAAATAAAAGATTTATTTATTATTGTTATTATTATTTGTCATTTCTTGACGCCCTAACTAAGCAAGTTGGTTGCTTGGAGTTGATTTTTTGCATAGATTTAGTGGAAATGACGAAGAGTAACATAGACTTTTTATCCCGATATTTCCACAGGAACCACGCGTGTGAAACAGCGGGAAAAAGCTTTTATATTTTCTAACTATACTAGAAAATTTACTTCGATATTTATGTGTACTGTGACCGACTCCAAACCTATGCCTATGATGACTTGTTTTAGAATTAGAATTAGAATTCATTTATTTGCCTTGAATAGGGTACATTACAGATGGAACATTATTAAGTCAATTCAATTCAATTCAATTCAATTCAATCAGTTTATTGCACTCCATAAGTATACAAGGTCTTAAAAATAGATGAGAACATTATGGGTCCGGATTGGACATGACAAATATAAGTATAAGTAGTAGATATAATTATGTCGTTAATTGCCTATACAGCTATAACAATAGCATGCAAATGTCAACTGAGAAGAATACAATTTCTACAATGATTTTTAGTCAATGCATTTCTACCATTAAGTTTATGAATACCTATACAAATACACAAGACAGGTACTTCAAATCCATGAGTTTTAAACTGATGGAGTATAAGATTGATATGATTTGTTATAAGATTTTAATTATTTAGGCTGGATTAGATTTCACTAAATATGAAATTGAATGTGTATTGTGTATTGAATTTTGGAACGTGACATAAATCTTTATTTTTTAATTGTCTTTGTCTTGTACCCAATGTCAACATTGTATTTGTTTTATAACATTAAAACAACAAGAATATGGTACTTGTATTTAAATTAACCGATTTGTTAAAAGATTTTCTTCCGGATGTTGATAGCGGAAGAAATTTAAAACAATCAGCGTTGGTGTGAGGTGAAAAGTTGTGTGTTGCGCTCGGCAGAAAAGTTTTTAGCGTCTCGTACTTTTTAAACCCTCGCTACGCTCTGCTTTTCCACCAGAGATGCGCGAGGATGCGTAGCGAGAGACGTGTTTGAAAAGAACCAATAGAATCGCTTCATTTACCTCGCCTCGGTCAGCACAGCTCTGGTGGAAACGGCTCAGCGGAGCTACATTTTTGCGCATACAGAACAAGCGAGGGATGTGTGCGAGGGATGTGTGCGAGGGATGTGTACGAGTGACGGGTGCGAGGGATGTGTACGAGGGATGGGTGCGAGGGATGTGTTGCGAGGAATGTGTGTTGAGAAGAATTGCGCATACTTTACCAGCTTTCATAGCTTCGCAACGCATCCTCGTACCACACATTAATGCGCATTTTCACAGCTCCGCTACACATCTTCGTACGACACATTTCCATCGCACATCTCTGGTGGAAACGCAGCCTTAATGTCTAATTTCAAAATCTATCACAATCACTTTCAATGGTATTGTGATTGTGATAGTGACGTATGGATTTGTGTAACCTATAGTCTTCTTCTTTCTTAATAAATAGCGTGCTCGCAATAAAATTCGTGAATTTTGCCAATGTCAAGTAAATATATTTTGTAATATAATAGATAACCTATAGTCGCAACCTCTTTCGGAACGAATGATGTTTTAAATGACACTTCATTTGACAATTACTCCATACATTTACAAGATATTTTCGTGTGTCACTTTGTTTAGAAAGTTCAATTTCGTTCATTCAATACCTTTCAAAACGCGTCCCGATCACAATCCCTATAAAATGTCAAATAGTGACGGCCTGAAGTATGTAAATATCTGTCAAATTACGAATTGAAAGAGATTGCGATAGATTTTAAAATTAGACAATTAGCCCCAGGTTCCAATAGAGGTAACGTAATATGCACATGGTGATATATTAAAGAGTTATTGTATTGTATTATAACTCGCTGGGAAATCTAACTTTCCAACCTTACAAAAAAAAATATAACAATTTGTTAAAGCTGGTTTTCTTGCGCCCCCTTTTTTTCTTGTCAGCTACAAGGGTCTTAAATGGGTGGTAATCCAAAACTGACAATTTAAAAATGCGTGTAATATGCTCATTTTAATAAATAATTATTTCATATTCATAATTAAAAATAAATAATAACTAAAAAGAAAACTTCATATTCCATGCTTTTACTAACAGAAAGTATATAAAACGCGTATTCTATTTATAAGAAGCAGATTTAATTTATATACCTACCTACTTGCCCGTCTAAAGTTCGTTTCGGTATTTGTAATAAAAACGTAACGTCTAAAAATATAGCGGAAGGTGGGATATTACGTTGTGTACCAATATACGGGGAATTCCGATATTAAGGCTTTGATTTATTTAAGGCGAGATCACACGGCTGCCCCGAGCGTAATAAAGGCATTTATAAAATAAGCAATAAAGCCGATGTGCGCCGGCTGGATGATTCTGTTAAAAGAAACGAAAAAAAAATAAGTGTCCTTTTTAAATTGGTAATAAGAACCACGGCGACAATAAAATTGTTTACTAAGACAAGTTAAGAAACTACAGTAAATTTTCATGTATAACACCCATATTAAAAAATATCAACACTGAGTTAATACAAATAAAAAACTTGGGAGGTGTCAAGGGACACCCGGATGGAACGAAGTTCTCGCCTTCTATGACAGAGAGAGAGAGACAGACAGAGAAACACGCGCACACCGCACGGCTTACAACTATAGCAAAAAGTGTCGTTACAACTTTTGGTTTTAAGCTCCGTCTGGCCCCCTTTCGCAACGCGCGATAAGATCAATAGATCAATCAATCAATCAATCAATAATCAAACAAACAATCAATCAATCAATCAATACATCAATCAATCAATCAATCAACCAATCAATCAATCAATCAACCAATCACTCAATCAATCAATCAATCAATCAATCAATTAACCAATCAATCAATCATACAATCAATCAATCACGACGGACGAACGGACTCCGTCCATCCAGAATCGCGCACGCGCACAGCAAAAAAGTGTCGTGTCGTTACAACTTTTAGTCTTAATTTTTTCCGTCAAAGCCCCCTTTCGCAACACGCGAAAAGGAACTACGTTCCAACAATAATAAATAAATATTTCTTACACTCACACTAATTAACCTAGTCCCGAAGTAAGCACTGTAAGGCTTGTGTTATGGGATACTAGGGTAACGGTTATAAATACATGTAATTACACATATATAAGTATTTATGAGTAGAAATATATATAAACGTCCATGACTCAGGTGCAAATGCTCGTATTTGGAACATTTGGATTCGAACCCAGGACCTCAGAATAGGCGACACCTTGAAACGGGTCTACGTACCACTCTACCACGGAGGTCGTCATACAGATTTCCAAAAGATTAAAAAAGTATAGGAGCTTCTACGACAAAGTTTAAGTCTTGTAGCTTGTAGCTTCGTAGCATCGGAAAGTTGTTGTACGAAAGTGGCAAAATTTATGATATTTTTTGTTTACTTCGTTAAATAATGACCCAGAATGACTTTAACCGTCTAACCAGTTAGTTAAAAAATCATATCAAATTATTTTTATTGCAAAATATTAATGTTACAACGGGTGACCATAGTCTTTTTCAGCTAGGATATTCCTGTGACACTTCAAAATTTCCCGAATCGCGTACACACTTTTAAATGAAACAAACAATGTTTTAATACTAAAACATTAAATAATATAAACAAACCAAAATCAATTAAGTTTCCACCAAGAGTTAATACATGCTGAGCAGTGTAGAACAAAATATGAAAAGAAATTGTAACAATTAAATTAATTAATTACTTTGGTAATTTAGTCAAAAAATGATAAAAAAAAACTATTTTTAAAGTTAAAAAAGGAGTTTAAACTTTCGTATGGAGGATTTATACGATATTTTGTTTTATTTTTCAAAATAACGTCGCACGATTATACCTATATAAATGAACACACAGAGAAACAAAAAATGTTTTGATATTATATAATGCCCTAAAGTGTCTATAGTCACGTCAGGGGGCTAATTGTCTAATTTTAAAATCTATCGCAATCCCTTTCAATTCACCATTTGAAAGATATTAACATACTTCAGACCGTCACTATTTGACATTTGAAAAGGATTGTGATCGGGACGCGTTTCGAAAGGTATTGAATGAACGAAATTAAACTGTCTAAGCAAAAAGACAGACAGAAATATCTTTCAAATGTATGGAGAAGTGTCAAATAAAGTGTCATTTAAAACATCATTCGTTCTGAAAGGGATTGCGACTAGAGGTTACATAATTCCATAAATCACTATCACAATCACAATACATTTGAAAGGGATTGTGATAGATTTTGAAATTAGACAATTAGGGGCAGAGTTAAAAATGAATAATGCCGACCCAAAGTATCACCTTTGTGTCTTTAACTCCAATCATCTCACTAACCTGACACTTTAAGGCATTATGTTTTTTAATATTTTTGTTCATAATATTTAGGTTCCCTAACCATTTATATAGGTATTATTATTGTGCGGCGCGATTCTGAAAAATTTACAAAATGGCGGACTGACTGACTGACTGAAATGACTTTTGCAAAAGGTACAAACTCCTTTAATTAAATACGATAGAAAATTATATTTTTTTTGTTGTGCAATGTGCGATTCGGAACAGGGTAGAGATGAGACACCACAGAATCGATAACTACTGCTGTTCATTATTCGATAACAGTGAAAACGAAGATACTTTAGATTTTAAACAAAACAAAACTCTTTGAGATTTTGTTGCTTCCAATTTAATGTTTCTGCTGACATTAACATTGACAGCTTTATGTTTTATTTTACCACATAAATACAGTATACAGTATACACATACAGTACTTTTTATTCCATATTATGTTTACGTGGGATGATATAAGTTACGTTATATAATTAGATTCCACGTGGCAGGAAAAGTAGTAAAATATTTTAATTGCAATTTCGCCAAAAGTAGGTTGACTCGGCAGTACATTGACTCTTACCAAAAATCGATAGATAAGTCGATAGGATTTCAATATACGACATCTCTAGAACTGACAAACTTGAAACGTCACAGGAATCATCCTATTTTAAAAGACTATTAAGCGTAATAAATTTACTTTTATACAATTTCTATCAGACAGGTATTAATTTCAAAAACTGATTAATTGTTTTCAAATTACTGATATTGAGGTGTCTCCCGATTCAAAAGCTTTGTCTTCAATAATAATGACAAATTAATTCTAAAACTGGACCAATTCAATTTGCAGTATTAATTAAATATCAAAATGAATTAATGATTTTCACGTTGATTCACAAATTGATTTGCCTCCATTAATAATCATGGATCAGACGCGCATCCGTTAAAAATTATTCCAATTTCCAAAGACGAATTTGTAAATTGTCGAATTTACAATACTGTCGTTTTTGTCGTAAATTGTCGAATCTACAATTTTGTCGTTAAAATTGTCTGTGGTGATTATTCAAAGCTTTGCTTCCGTTATTTTGATGATTAGGTTCGTAATTAGTATCGGAAAAGCTCACTGTAGTGAGTTTCACTTTGCTTTAGGCCTCTTCTCACGAATCGAATAGGGATTCACGGGTAATCTCGACGGACTAATTTCAAAACTTCCAAAATGAGCCACTGTTTAAAAAGCAATAGAATTATTATATTTATTATGTATCAAATTATCATATTTCGTATTTTAAATATACACCTTCGTCTTCTACTTTTAAAGACATTGGACAGATCTAACCCGGTCATGATGTAGTGGCATCCAACAATGAAAAACTGTAAATTTACTAGGTGTTGTACAGTCACGAACAATGACACATATACACTTTACATTTTACAGAATTATCGCTTTAAAGCACACGGAAGAAAGCTCTAGCTGTCCACATTTCATATTGTCATTCAATATTGTAATGTGACGAGGTTGCTTAGTGTTTCTGTGTTATTACACGTGACTGTACATAGATTATGAATGTATAAAAAATAATATCATAAGCCATGTCACTTTTGAGTAAAACATTTGATTATTGCTGCACCTCCGACTTACTTGGACGTCGAACACTTGCGAGTTGCAAACTCATGTTATGAGTTTCATATTACATATATACTGTACGGTGCAACCGTGCATTTCGCCAAATCATCAATTTATTTATTTTTAGCATAGTAGTATCATTTTACGTTATCAATTGTTCGTGTAATAAATAACAAGTTTAAATCAATATCATCTTTTAGTAATTTATCACAGCATCTCTAGGTGTCTCGTACAGATACTGTTATGCGAGACACCATCAATTTAAAACATAAAAAGAGAATCAGAATTAGAATGTATGAAAAAATAACATCATAAATAGAAGAAAAATTACTATAAAATTTTATAATTAATTACTATAAAAGAAACAACTAATCTCCACATTGGTCAGAGTCAGATCACTTTCTATCCTTAACTTCAAACAAAAATATACGCCAAATAAGCATACATACCACCTTTAAAAATCCAATTACAAAATGTAAGAATATAGGTACTTTGTATCAAAAGGTCCAATAGAAACACATTTCACATCAAAGCAAACAGCGCTGCGGTTGTAAACGAAGCCCGTGCCTTTCGGCCAGGGCTGCCACTCACGCAAACGTCGACAGTTATTTAAAACTTTTTAATTTTGCATTTTACAATGCTATTTTTATGTGATAAATATTAAACAAGAAAATATATCAGATTTCTCTCATTGATGAAACGACGGTGGCCGACACCGTAGAAAGGTGAATATATTAGAAAAATTCGACGTGTCCTCATAGGCCTCTGTAGCATAATTGGTTAGTGCAATAGGCCGGAACCCCAAAGATGCGGGTTCGAATCCCGTCAGGGCGACATGTGAGACAAGTTGCTTTTTTCTGGTATATTTTCTTGTTTAATATTTGTATTGTAGACAGTTATTATCTAAAAATATATATTAATTATGAAAAATCACATTGTTGGATGTTAGGATGCTAATTTATTTGCCAATGTTAGGCATAAGAGCAATCAAACAATTAAACAAATAAATGTTTTTAGGCTAGTTTTAAAATCAGCCGTGTTTGCGCTGTCAGATGAAATGTATGAATACTTATTATGAATATTATTATTCGTTCTGACTGTACAAATTGTAGACCTACCTACAGTAATTTTGTTGTTGTGAGATCCGTGTAACTGTTTTTTTTTATAAAATATATATTTTAATTTATTTCTATTTTATTATTTATATATTTGTAAAAACCAACTGTATGGCAACCATATCGGTCAATCCTATTCAGCTACTTAGTTTGATATTTTGTTTGTACTTCTTTAGATTATTGTGCGATTCGCAGGCATATTTAGCCTGCCTATTAAAAATGTGGTGAAACTCTGTGATTAGCCAAGCGTATTCCTAAATCATTATTCTAAGCGTGTGTGATGTAAAATGGCTGTTGAGTTTCCTATTAAAAAATAAACGCTGACCACCGTCTTCTGACCACACGTTACTCAAAAAGATTCTTAAAAGTTATACAATTTAGGCTGTCATTGTCGACGGTCAGCACCAGCGCAGCGCGACTCTAACGTCTGCCCAACCGGCCAAATAAAATAGTTTGAATTGAATTGTAACCGCACAATTTGATAATTATTTTTAAAATAATTTAAATTAGTTAATTGTCTTTCGATTCGATAATGTTTTACATATTGTTATCAGTATTATGATTGCGAGAGTTGATTAATTAAAACTTGATTCTAAATTGACGAAAAACCAGATGTACTAGACCAGACGTACAAATAGAAAGAAAGAAAAAAAGAAAATTTATTTTATTTTAAACAAATAACAAATCACACAACACAAAACATACTTAAAAATAAAAACAATGAAATTTCAAAACGGTCACGACTCAGCATAATGCGTGGTCTACGACCAGCACAGATCTTCCGTCGTGACCGGTTTGACAATCCGATACGGAGACAAAAAAACACAAAAGTAAAAACAAATAAAAACAAAAATATTTAGCTTAAAAAATATGCCACAACAAATAAAAACTTTTCCGGCTGTATGGATCAAATTCCATTTCAATAACACGACAAAAACTAAAAGTGACAGACCGGAGAGACATTGAAATTTTACATCCCACCTCATCGTGTAAAAGCAACCTTCACGTGACATTGGCGGAATTATGTTTAGAGCATAGACGCAAGCCATTCATAAAGAATAAGAAGACATATACAATTAGACAAACAAAACAAACAACAAAGAGACAAAATACGTTTTATTGCTCTGCTCTCGGTACAAAAACAATATATGTATGGTGATTGGTGACACAAGTTAATAACAATGCATAAAGTGAAATGAAAAACCGCAAAATAGGTGCCACAATTGTTACCGCATCACTATAAACCATAGACATGAGGCTGTACCGCTGTCGCGCATGCGGCTCACTGCGCGCCATCTCCCGCCGCGGCCGCGGCTGTCACCGACCGACGCCACGCCATTTAGTACCAACCGCGCATAGAGTAAGGTAATACACTGGAACCGCGCCTGCGCCATCGACGCACGCATATCAAACGTGAATATTAACGCGCCTTTTATAACAACGATGGTGGGCATCGTTCACTTCCATTTTTGTCTTCATGTGAAAGTGACACAATAACGTGCGAAGCTCAAATACATGTAAAATTAAACACATTTTCAACGATTACAGAAACTAAATCAAGAATATCTTTTATTCAACAATAATATGGTTGATACCTATACTCAAGAGTCGCACTAAGCGTTTTGACTCGACATTTAGGAGTATAGAGTGGAACTCCTTGCCTGAGTCTGTGTTTCCTGACACTTATAATTTGGGGGTCTTCAAGTCACGAGTGTCTGTACCTTCTAGGCAAGCGCGTTACATCCTAGATTCCATCTTCGCTTTCCATCAGGCAATATAGCGGTCAAGCGCTATACCTATCTAATAATAAAAAAAAACCACCGGTTGCACTCCGGGAGTGCCGGCAGAAGTGAAAACCGCTTAAACGAAACAGCAGGAGCAGGCATACATTTTCGCCGCGTGGTAGAAAGAGAGGGGGATATTACTTCCTCTACTACGCCGCGCCGGCGCTCTACTCTCCCTCCGTCTTACGAATTTTCGATCAGGTCACCTGTCCTGACGCGACTTTGACGTTTTTTACCCATTCCAAAAATTTTAAAGTCTGATGTGCACAACGCGGCTAAAGAAGTTTTCACTTCAATAAAAAAATATATCCTCATTAAAACTTTGTATTTGCATACTCTATGTTTCTGTTACTTGTTAAAAAAGTATCAACCCTACAGGGGGTTGTTATCTCGCGTCACAACCCGCCTTAATTAAAACAAAACACCCTCACAAAGAAGCGTCCCGTCCACAAAAGGAAAACGAGCCAAAACTAATCTTACCATACACGTAACCGTCGCGGAATTCCGCAACAAAAATGTATGCAACAAACTACGCCATGTGCTACAAAACTGCGTTTGTTTCCTTTTCATAATTATTATTGTTGCTCGAAGCTCTTGTTTGTTGTGAAAACTTGGCTCTGAGAAGTCTCATCTCGTTGTTTGATTTAAAATTCATAGGAAAATCATTTTATACAATCTATCCTTTTCAGGTCTTGATGTTAATTAAATATTTCCTATTGTCATATCAAAGCAAGTGTTAAAAAAATGAACATGAAATTTAAAATATATAGTTTTTTATGATAAATTTTAAATAGAAAAATATTAGAAAAATTAACTCGGCCACAAGTGAATTCTCAGATGGGAATCGAACCCATGACCTTTGGAAATCCGGTCCAATGCTCTACCGCTGAGCTACCGAGACTTGCGAACCACCGTCGAAATTCTCCAATACTTTTATATTTTTAATACGCTGTAGGCCAGCGTTGTTACATCAATGCTAGGAAATCCTTGCATTCGAAAGAAACATCTTTTCATCTTTTCTTTGGATTTCCAAAGGTCATGGGTTCGATTCCCATCTGAGAATTCACTTGTGGCCGAGTTAATTTTTCCAATATTTTTCTATTTAAAATTTATCATAAGTATAAAAATAGCATTGAAAAATGCAAAAATTAAAAAATCACAAAATATAGTTTTTTATTGAAATAAAACAACTTTTACTTTTTTGTTGTTTTATTTAAATGAACAGTGCTCGCCGAAACATAAGATGTATGTATATTGTTTTTTATTTTTGCTACCGAAGGTGTGTGGAAAAGGAATTGAAGTTTTGTCATAAAATTCAATTCCTACTTCGCTGACTCAAAAATGCGTTTGTAACACAAAGTTGAAAATTACTCTTTCATTGTTGTTAAAAATATACCTAACTAGCGGATCCTCGCGGTTTTACCCGCGTGGTGCCCGTTCCCGTGGGAATATCGGGATAAAATAAAGCCTATGTCACTCGGGAGAAATGTAGCTTTCTAATGGTCTAAGAATTTTCTAATTCGGTCCAGTAGTTCCTGAGATTAGCGCGTTCAAACAAACAAACTCTTCAGCTTTATAAGTATAGATTCGAAATCAAAAGTGATGCATGTGATTTTTTGCGTAAAGGCGATATTACACGTGTCAACCAAATTGATAGCAATTGCATCGAAAAGGATCTAGTTTCATTGTATTAAAAGTGAAAACTTTCAATGATATTATTGAAATGTTTAAATACCATTTGATTTGACACCGATATTTAAACAAAAATTTTCCGTGTAACATTTCTTTAAGGAATTTAAAAACAGCAAGAATTATGTAATAACAAGAAATAGTTATTATGAATCCTTTCCTCCACCAGGATATTTTCCGGTGGCGTAGGATTCCGCTGGCGCACGCCGCTGGCGGTGATCCACCATCAGATAGGCTCAAAGCCACCGGTATTTTGGAAAGGAAACGCTACCTGAAGAATAGCTACTTTGCGGTAACAAAACAAATGTCACCTGTTTTAGTATTAAATTATATTGTATTACAGACTTTAATATTCATGTTTTCCTTACGTGTACCAATGCTGGTGCAATGTTTTTTTAAATAGTTAAGTGTTCGGTCTATGTGGAAGAGACTTACTCATAGTTTCTGCTATCGACATTGTTGTTTCCGATTTGCCTCTTACTATAAAATCAAGAGAAAATTACATAATTATATACATTTTCTCAATAATGCTTGAAAATTTAGACATCCTTCTTCGAGATAAATCGATATTGCTGTACTGGCCACATACATGCGAGCAGCGGCTGGCAAAAGTTGTATGACAATCCATCTATCGTGTTTAGCGGCCAAATAAATAGTTATAATAAATACTCATATCTGTCTTGTTATTTAGAAATGGAACGATCTTTTACTCCAAGGAGGAGTAAAAGATCGAAGATGACAACCAAGGAGGTAACTTATAAAAGGTTTTATTTAAATGTCGAACTGGTTTGCAAATAGAAAGCTGTTTATTGAAAAAAAAACAAATTAATACGGGAATGTACCTACTATTTAAATAAAAAATACTGCCTAGGTATGTACTACTTAGCTTTTATTTCCGCGCATTATTTGAGAAAAGTACTATACAAGCCTTGGCTAGAACTAGGCATTGATGGACTTCCGTATTAAATTTACACGTTCGATTATCAATGCCTCTTTTGTTGGCTGCTGCAGTAATGTACCATAATCTTATGTCTTAAAGTCCCTAGTGTGGTTAGCAAAGTATTGACGGTTCAGATTGTGAGTAAAAAAATTAAACACATCAATCTCATCCACTCTCACAGTCACACCTCAACAATGATGACTAAAAATAATTTATTGCAGTCCTAAAGTTACATCACCGATGGTTAGAGTAATGGAGTCCCAGCCATCCAGGGCAACATGATGGGTTGAACATAATAATTATTTCTATCTGGGGGCCGTACCGCGCAAGTGACGTCGGCATCGAAATCGGATTCATTTGACAGATGTATGTGACACATTGCTGCTTCTTTTTGACACAAATGAAAACTTACCAAAGACTTCATTTGACAGATGGATGCGACAATATGTCACATCCATCTGTCAAATGAAGTCGATGTCCATGCCGACGACACTTGCTCGGTGCGGGCCCTGTGTGTGGGTAATTGATATACCTAAAATTATATCGAAATTAGATAAATGTGATATTTTGATATTATGATTGTGCATATTATATGTACTTATATACTAATATTCTAAAAAGGAGAGATTTGTTTGTTTGTTTGTTTGCAACGAATAAACTCAAAAACTACTTCACGGATTTTGATAAAATTTGGTACACAAATAGAAGACAGGACAGCCTGGTTATGAACATAGGATACTTTTTATCCCCATATCCCCACGGAAACGGGAACCACGCGAGTGAAATCGCGAGCGCCCGCTAGTATTTTATAAAGTAAAAATATAAATAATATGTTTTGTTCCATTTGCTGTTCAAATAATACTTATGATTCATTGTTTATAATACCACCACGTGCCTCATAATATAGGCTGTGTTATCTGTAATTTCATCCACTCGTTTTGTAATAAAGGAAGCCAAGATTCGTCCCTCATTTTGTTCTAATTAAAATGCCAAAAATATTGCAAGAGAACAAATAAAGGTGGGATCGTCCCGATAGTGCCTTTGTGTCGTTTTTGGGCCGCTGTCTGCCGCGGGAGATAATAATGGTGCCAGGGTTTCGCATTCACGAATTTTAGGTTGGTTTTGTTGTAGCGAAAAGTAAAGACTTTTTTAATAATATGAACAACTAAGCAAAATGGTCGCATGAGCTTGATGTATGTTATTATGCTTTCCAAAATTTTAGAACAATAATAAGTATATGAAATAAAATAAATATTTCTTACACTCACACCAATGAACCTAGCCCCAAAGTAAGCACTGTAAGGCTTGTGTTATGGAATACTAAGGTAACGGATATAATACATATAATTATACATATATAAGTATATTTGTGTACAAAAAAATATGACCATGACTCAGGTACAAATGCTCGTATTCATCATATTAACATTTTCCCCTAAAGGGATTCGAACCCGGGACCTCAGAGTAGGTGACACCTTGAAACCGGTGTACGTACCACTCTACCACTTTGCGCGTACGTAGCCAGTGCTATGACTGAGCTTATCAATTTGTTCTCACGACCGCAGTGAGCACAGGAGATTAGCTTTTTATATAGTTAATCTCGTTACGAACACCATAGAATAAAGTATAGCACAGGTACCTATACCTGTTAAGAATGTTTAAGTATGTAGTGATAGTTATTTATTATGCAAGGCTGGAAAGTTGGTTATTAGCGGCGAGTTACGTCTATTGAAAGCTGAGCAAGTGAAGGATTCTAGGATTTAAAGATTGAATCCTGAGCGAAGAAAGGATTTCAAACGTACAAGACACTAAAAACTTTTCTGCCAAGCGCAATACACAATTTTTCATCTCACACCAGCGAGGAACATTTTATGGTTGTTACCGCGGTCAACTTCCGGTAAAAAAATCTTTAAACATAAAGTTTAATCTGAATATACCTTATTGTCGTTGTTTTAATGATATTAAAAACTAAAATAATAAAAAAGGGAGTATTATAGTTAATTCAAAGTTATTTAAAGTAGGAATATATTGTAACTTATTAATAACAATAAAAACGATTCGGTAAATTTTGACATTGACATGAGGTACAATACAAAGACAATTTGAAAATAACGTTTTATGTCACGTTTCGAAATCCAATCATAGGTTGTAAAATCTCACCCAGCGTATTATAAAATTCTTATAACAAATAGTTTAATCTTATTGTTATTGTTTTTATAATTCAAGGAACTAAAATAATATAATAAAACCAAAACGGAGTCTAATAATTAATTCCAAGCTATTTAAAATAAGAATAAAATGTAACAAAAAAGTCAATAGTGCGATTCGATTCGGAACGCATTATGACATATTTTTAGGTATTAAATTAAAAAAGTACTTTACGACGCTAGACCGTAAAAAGCTATTTTCTACGCAGAAACTGAATGACAAAACCTCCGTTTTCGAGCGTGTGAGGTGAAAATAAATATTTGTCCGTGAACTACCAAATTTAATGACACAAATGTAACAATGGCTGTTTCCAACGCCTGGGGTGGGCGTGGGCTGTCTAATTAGATTCCAGTGTTTGGTTCACTTATGGGTCCAATTATCGAACTCATTAGCCAATGAAACACAGCTGCTGCGCATCTTAGCGCCACTCTGTGGTTCATGATTAATACCTGTTCCTCTAAATGCATCGCTTGCTTAACATTGTAATATTTGGTCATCAAGAGCTCTTTACTGCGAAAATATGAAATTAAATATTCCCCAAATTCTTTGTTGTTATACAAAGTAGCACTAAAAAGGGAGTTGCATCGAATAATTATGAACGGCTAGCCATACATGGTGGTTTGATGTAACTGCTTTCTTTCTTTCTTAACGTTTAAAATATGTTACAATGTAAGTAACTATATAAGCATAATTATTGTTTCTGCTAACAATATAAACTTAAAAAAAAAGAAAAACTGTGAAGTCTGTATGCTGTTTGTGTTAATTAGTTAATTTGTCGGTCAGTT
Source organism: Chrysoteuchia culmella (assembly GCA_910589605.1). NCBI lineage: Eukaryota > Metazoa > Arthropoda > Insecta > Lepidoptera > Crambidae > Chrysoteuchia > Chrysoteuchia culmella. The sequence continues at coordinate 24,570,047 of OU342647.1, forward strand.
TGTACCTTTCGAATAAAAATTGGAATATAAGTAATTCATTAACTATAAGTTAATTTTAGATAGGCTTATGATCAAGTTATCATGATCATAAATTCTATAAGCATGCATGTCAAATTAAAGAGAAAAATTTAATATATGTGCAATTTGTCACTATTTAGATAAGTTAGATTTGTACTATTAGTTTTCTTTATTTTATTCTGTATAACCTCTAAAAATGCCACGTAACTCTGTAATTGGCTTAAGAATCTAATAATTATAAGTTACATTAAATTGATTTAGTAAAAAAAGCTGTTGAGGTTCTAAATAAATAAATAAATACTTAAAAAAATCCGCCATGAAAACAGGAACGTAAGCGGACAGGATTTCACAGGAACAGTTTGTTCCTAAAACGCTTTGTTGTGCTTCGGCGGAGACAGCTCGGAACATGCTGGGAATACGCTAATTTGGGACAAAGGAACTACTGATATTTTCACTGAATATTCAACGACATTTACACGATATAGTTTTCAAAAGTTTTTGTAACAATGAGAATGTAAAACGCATAACTTATTAAGGTGTCACTGTTCTCGCTTAACCTGGAATCGAACCCGCAACATCACATTAATTGCTCTGGAGACGTATTTTTTAATCATTCGAAATTCTCATGTTCGAATTGAAATCACTGACTTCTATTTTGTCGTATTTTTTAATCAGTCGAAAACAGTGTTGCCGTTTTCTTAAAATATAAATATAAAAAAAATATAAATCCGGTTTTTAAATATTCTGCATAAAATTTAATAATGTCAAGTATTTAATTTTATGCAGAATATTCATAACCGGAAACTAACTCTCCATAGATTTTCTAAACGAAACGAAACGTTTGTAAGTTGTCAAACTATCCGATGTCAAATTTGAAAATGAATTTCAGTGCCAAACGTCAAATTTTCTATGGCTCGAAAAAAAAAATAGTGGTTGGGACTACTCATGCGAATAGGAATTTCAAAAATACTGTTTTTAGCATTCGCATCTTCGCATAGCGAATCTTGCGATTCCGTATGCAAATAGTAATTCGAATGATTCAAAAATACGTCTCCAGATCTCAAAATAAATTTAAGAGGCGTTAAACAAGATATGTTAAATATCTTGACTTAGGTTTTCCTAAATACTTATTATACCTGTAAGTTTAATATAAATAAACAAATAAAATAAAAATAAATATTTCCATACAATCACACCAATTATCTAGCCCACGTTAAGTATCATGAAGAACTTGTGTCATGGATACTAGATAACGGATAAACATGCTTATATACTTTTTTTTGTAAATACATACATAATATGTACATATTAAAGACAAATAGACATGTTCATTGTTCATGCACACAAATATTTGTCTTGTCCGAGGATCGAACCCGTGTATGCATATATATTTAAATTTTTGGCCACTTTGAGTATTAAGTTAGGCTAGCGATATGTTTCATAATATGTAGAATAAAAAAATCCTTTTCGTTAACAAGTAAAAAAAACGTAAAATACTTCAGAAATGCAGAAACATAATTACGCTGCGATGCACATATTCATGTTGCACATTCGGGAAATGAAACGTTTACAAGTTATCTTGATTTTAATTTCTTGAAAATAAAGTTGTGAAAAAAAGGAAATAAGGTGAGTCAGAGAAACGGGGTCACTCGTTGAAATGGGTCGACTGAGTAAGATATGTCCGTGAAATAAGGTAGCGACTGACGACTGAAAACTGATGACTTTTTCAGTACATTGTCATTTGACCTAACAATAACGAACCGAACATAAAATTAAATACCATTTATTTATTTATTGTCATTTTATTGCACATGCACCAAAAGGCGGACTTACTTGCCTTCATGCATTCTCTAGCAGTCAACCGGACAGGATGTGGAGGAGAAATCACGACGGCAATATTTAGATGGCAAGTTTTGTGCTATATGTTACAGTAAAGGTTAATAATTTTCCTTTATTAATAATTACCATGATTAAAGGTAAAAGTGATTAAAGAATTACTTTTATCGCACATTATTAATAATTGAACCTTACTTTTGATTTATGTAATTAATGTTTAATGAAGTCAGTCAAAAATATCGATATTTACAGCCTTTTAACCTAATAAAACGTTGACAACGAGTTGGACCATATTTTAGTACTTTTTAAAAAAGTCGTCTCCGGCGCTTCGTCGGGCGCTGCCGCGGCACGCACGCTTCGCTCGCTCAGTTCGCGCGTCTTTTGGGAACAGTTCTAATATAACCTAACCTAGAGGTACCTTTCATTAAGTGATAAATTTCATAGTTTTAATCACATTGACCAAATCACGAAGTCAGTAATAATAATTCCCAGTTATTATTAATATTTTTTACACTATTAACATTTACCGTGTCATATACATTTTAGCGATTCATTTTATTTGCACAGATAAATCTGATGCCATCAATCAATAAGTATATAAAACAAAGGATTCACTAGTATGTCCCCAGCGCAGGAAGTTCCCGCATCAATCGTCGAACCCGTGACCGCTCGCTCTGCTCGCTCGCTCCGCTCGGCGCCTGGGGAGCCATCCCTCAACGGAGAACGAAACGATGAAAAATAGACGTCGAGCCAATAGCGTCACGATGAAGTGATCACTCGAGGTCTTGCAGTGATTGAGTGTCTTTATATTAATTATAAGTCCATTTAGCTGATTGAATATGTTTGGAAAACGAAGCTTTGTTTGTTTAATTTATGAGAAGCTCTCCAATTTTATTTACAAAATAACTAAATTAGCCACGGAGCCAACACTAAACGAAAGTAGCTTTATTTATAAATACTAATTCTACTAATATTATAAATACTGATTAGTGAGATACAGCCAGATCTCTGTGTAAAAGTCATGGAAAATTTCATGAAAAGAGTAATGGCCTGTAATCAGAGCCGTGGGGGCCATTTGCCAGATATTTTATTTCATACTTAATCGAAACATGTTTTCTTTACAATCCAATAATTATATCACAACTCTCTCATAAAATACCTGTTTTTATTTTAAAATGAAAAAGTGCACTCTTACTGAGACACCCTTTATTAACATGCTAGCGGATCCTCGCAGTTTTACCCGCGTGGTGCCCGTTCCCGTGGAGATATCGGGATAAAATATAGCCTATGTCACTCGCGAGAAATGTAGCTTTCAATGGTCTAAGAATTTTCTAAATCGGTCCAGTAGTTCCTGAGATTAGCGCGTTCAAACAAACAAACTCTTCAGCATTATATTATTAGTATAGATTTTCACTGAAAATACTTTTACTACCAAATCTTATAATGTTCACGTGACTTTGAAGTTATTTCTATTCTTATGTTTTAAAATTAAATTTTATACTAAATAGGTACATTATAGAACGATAAAGTACCCTCCTATTTTAATAAAAAAAACCTGTAAACAAAATTAACAGGACTGCTTTGTATCTTTCATTAAAATTCTCATTTTGACTATGTTTCTTTGTGTATTCTAACCGCCTCTGCGGTCTAGTGGTACAACTACCGGTATCAGACCCAGGGGTCCCGGGTTCGATTCCCAGCGGGGGTATATATTGTATTCGGTTCGGTTGGTGATAGGACTAATTGTAAGTCCGCCTGGCTAGCTACCACCATCTTGTCTAATCTTCCATCTTCAGCCTTATTAGTACTTAACATCAGGCATGATGAAGGCTAAGAGTTTCACCGTCGTTAATAAAAAATAAAAAAAAATCTAATCCAAACTCGTAGCTGATGCAATATTCGAACTGACCTCTGTTTGAAAAGATAGTTTTTGCTTTCACAATACTGTGTTATCGTCACTAACTTTTAATACTGTACCCAAAGTCACGTTTAATGAAAGTCGCCTCAGTTTCTCGCTACCGGCGAAACATTCAGCTGGTTGGGAAATCCGAAAATATATTTTGGCTTTCTTTTCCATTTTGCATAAAAGCCAGTGTGACGTCAGCGAGGTAGATAAGCGAAATGAGAACTCACGTCAAACCTTATTTTGTACTGTTGTTCGTTTGCTTAACGAAGTTTTGCTTTTCAGGGGGCTTACCATGAACTCACTGCGTTTTATTTTAGGTTGTTTTGAGGTTGCGTAAATGGGACGCTGCTATAATTCGGGTATTATTATTTTATTTTATGTAACCATTTATTTCAGGCATCAAGGGCCATACAATAAATACCTTATAGACTAACATACATTTAATATATTACAATTAAAAATATTTTTGACAGCTTCTGTGTCGAGTCGGAGACACACGGCAACGCCCCTCTGAAGCGTCTGTCGACAACCTGCGGCCAAAAGTCCTCCTTCATGAAAAGTTCCGGCCTTGCTGTCGCGATGAGCACCACAAACGCCTTAAAAATTGTGTTATGGCGCGATTCCAAAGGCTGAACAGATGTTGGTCTTCAACTTGATGTACTCCATCACGTCCTGCGCAGTGGTGATGTAGTGCAGGCGGGACAGGTACACGGCTTAGTCGATATGGCAGAGCTAGCAGCAGGAAGTTGGGCCCAGTCGCTGCGGCGCCATGATGATTCGTACTCACTCGCTGACGCAGTCGCTTTTTGTTCCGAATCTCGACGAAACCTCAATGTAATGTAAAGCGGCGCGTCTCACTCATACTACCAGAAAATAACCTGAAACGAATCGCATAAGAGTTGATGGTAGACCCCTGGGTTCCGTAATTTGCCTAATAGGATTCTCTTTTTATTATTCAATAGATCGAAACAGGCCGTGATTGAGAGGGGGTGATTTGTTAAATGGGGGAAATAAAATGGCGACACGACGCGACTCGGCTAAATATTAACGCTCCGTTGAGAAGAAAAACAACGTTGTCGGAGCCGAAATTAAAACGAATCGCATTCGCCAATTTGCTTCCTCTCAGGAGATTTATTTGACTCCTTAGGATGGTGCTTTTTACTTAAGCAGTATAAATATGCCTGCCGCCTTTATTAGTAGGGTTAATTCTGAAACGTGATACCGAAGAATTATGTTTACAGAAAAAAAATATTTGTCTTTATGTTTCAACAGCGAAATAGCTTAACAACTGTTTTACTAGTTATAACGAATAACTTTGAATTTTGAATTTACAATGCTGTTTATGTGGAAACTTGAAATAAACTTGCCTCATATCTATGATTTTTAAGTTTGCATTTTCAATTATATCTTTATACTAGAAAAAATCGACTGAGACACAAGTGATTCTGAGACGGGACTTCCCGCTTGTAGCGAGTTGTAATTTTTTTCTAAAACGTTGATTTATTTTACTGTTTGATAATAATTTAGTTTCTTTTTTGTAAAATATAAATTTAATTTTTGTCTTGCAATAAAGTTCTGTGAAACCACAGTTTGCTTGACTAAACTAGACCTTAATTTAGTCTCAATAAATGTTCTCAAAAGAATTTTATATCTAGTAAACCCTCATAGTAAGATGGATACTCCGTAAACGATCGCATATAGGTAGGTAGGTAGTGAATATCGTAAGCCTGACCACGAAGCGAAGCCATCTGTACCCGCGCCCACGCGAAGGATCGGCCTGGAATAGTTTCTGGAATAGTTCCCATTAATCAGTTAATAACTGATTAGGCCCACGTCGGCGGCGAAGTTGGGAGACCCGACGCGCATACATTTACATTCCGGAGTGGTGCGAGACTATCGATATTAGGTTTTACATGTTATATCTTGACTGAAGCGCCAATAGTATGATATGGCAGGAAATGGGAATATTATAGCGAGAAATAATACAGCCCTTTTCAGCTTTTTAAGGTGCTGAAACGTTGGGAAATCCAAAAAAACTTAAAACTTCAATTTTCTTAGTTTTTTTTTTGTTCTGTTACATTAAAAAAGACGCTATAAAAAAAATTGAGATAAAATTTAAAACCTTAATGTTTTGTTATACATTTGAAATCGCCATAAGAAAATTTTCATTAAAAAAAAAATCTTAGCAATTTTGTTTTTTTTTTCAAATTAGCAAGTTTCGTTATAATAAATTGTCATAAAGTAGTTTAGTTATCTTTTAAATCAACATTACCAATGTATTAGTTATTTGATATATGTATTTATTTCTGTATAGATTCTGTTTAATTTAAAATAGATAATATTCACCGTTTTATAAAATCATTTATTTTATGGGTTACATTGAATTCTACTTTTTAAAGAAAAGCCGAAACGGAAGCAGTCGTACGAAATAAAACGCTTTTGGCAGTTGACTGGCTGACTTAATACATTTTAATTCGAGCAAATTTTGCTTATATCTTGTAGATGGTAGAAGTTTTGTTTAGTTGTCTGTTCAACATTACCGATGTGTTAGTTAGTGGTGGAAACTCTTTTGGCTAAATGTACTAAAATTATGTTTTATCTTTATTGTACTATTTAATGCTGTATGTTTCCCTTAAATAATTAAATAAATAAAACACACGAAATACTGGAACTAAACTTGTAAAATGTGCGCTGGTGATCCGTAAAAGTTGTTTAATTTCAATGAACAGTGCGCGCTAATACTTAAGATGTGCTTTATAGATTCTTGTCCTGCTATTGAGTTTGAGATTATTAGTGTGTGTCGTAAGAGCAGAGGAATAACATATTAAAAAAGAAGTAGAGTCTGCAGACGTTTATTGCAAAAGGCAAAAGCATTTCTGCGCACGGTAACGGAGACTAGGCAGGTCTGAATGGTAAATACATAGGAATCTTGTGGCGAAAATGTCAAACGGTAGAGGACATGCATGAGGAAGGTGATGAGGAAAGTAACAAGAGAGATAAGTATGTAAGGATCAAAGCAAAAAAAGAGGAGTAATCTCTAACCCTAACAAGAGAAAGTAATTGTATCTATGTATTTTGCACCGAAAAAATCCTGCCAATTTACAATCGAGCTAGAGTTTATAAAACACGAATGTAGGATATTGCTGACTTAAAAGCTTATTTCCACCTTAAAATGGCGCGAACGCCGAAAGCCATCAATCTCCGGCGCGACGCAACACGCCCGGCGCGCGTCATAATGTGTCAGGCGCCTATCATTGAGGTTCATTTCGCTGCGAAATCCGTTTAACCTTGTCACACCATGCTCGCGTGGGCCTCGCTTTGCACTACCCCCGCCTTTACATGCTACTTTAGCACTTAATGTCTGTTCCGTAGAACACATTTGAGAATTGAGGACAAAATTTACACACGAACTTTTATGATATTATCGCACTTTGTGACAAGATTCTCCTGTTTTGTATAAAGGCCTCGTCGGGCTCGCGTGCCGGCTGCTTCCAAGCCTTTGTTTCCACATTCCACATGACTTTCCATCTCGCCGCTCCGATATGAATAACGCGAGAAAAATTATTATTCATGAAATGGAGTCATCAATTTTAGAGCTACGACCGGAAAAATTATCGGAACGTAAACAATTTGATACACAATCGAACGCTGAATTGGATCCAATATTGCACGGTTCCTGAATATTTACAAAATACAATGTAAACAAATACGACATCGAATAAATGTGACATTCATTCAAAATTTCAAGCTTGTTGCTTATCCACATAATTTTGATAGAGTGATACAATTTTTAAACTAAGCATTAAAGTACTAAATAGAGTTATCACTTTTCTGTTACAATATATTACTGGGTAGTGATTGTATAAAGACAAAGTGCCCCATATATTGTATATTATGGGTCACTCACGACGCGGGGCGTCCCAGGGGTATCAACTGCCAGCAAACAAAGAGATATTCGTTTCTGAAGCGAAAGAGCAAATGAAATTGTGTCGTATCCTTAAAATCTTCAATAGTCACTACAAAGGGGTGGATGCCCAACTGGGTGGAAAATTAAATAATCATTGAGTGGCACGAGCGAGCGGGGCGAGCGTTCGGCCACGTGCCGGCGTACAGAGGACAACAAGGAGATGCGCTCACTGAGCACGTAATGCTGCCTGAGTCCAATGGAAACTAAAGCACTTGCATTTGTTTATAGTCCACTTGTTAGGAGGACGTAGGTAACTTCGTTAACCTCTTTTAGAACAAATTGTGTGCTAAATCATGCGTCAAAATGACGATAGTAGGAAAGAAGAAAACATAATGCAAATACCAATTAAGTAAATAACTAACTTAGCTACCAAATTTACATTTTAGTCACAATCTTTAGTATATCCCACGGGCAAACATAATAATGTTGGCCCATGTATTATTCATCTTAATAATCATGGAATTAATAGGGTCCCACATTAATTTAAATTCACGAGTCGTGAAAAGTTTTAGGTCACGAACCCAATTATTCAATTAAGTCTTGAACATTCAATTTAAAATTTAATAGTTCCAGGATTTAATTTTCGTTTGTCAAATGAAATTGTGAAAACTATTGAAGCTGCGTGCGACATAACGTAACCTTTTTTAATTAAATTAAGTGCAGAGGGACAGTGGGAGCCTAGCTAAGCGAAAAGATTTTCGATCGTTTTATCCCGTCGCTAACTTGAGGTAACATAATGGCCAAATGTTCAAAAAGCTCTTAAACATATCTTTGACATTTAAAGCGACAGGTTGATGTAAATTAAGAAAGTCAAAGTCAAAGTCAAAGTCAAAGATTTTTATTCAAATAGACTTATAGATAAGTACTTTCGAATAGTCCAACATTTTTTTTCCCTACCAGCCATTCAGGACATCTTTTAACTGATAAGAAGAACGGCCGCAAGAAACTTATCAGCCTTAGCAGAAACAACAACATTTACAATGGAGCATGTTGTTGCCAAACACAAATCTACAATCTTGAAATATATTTAATAAAAGAAGAAAACAAGAAACATTTGAGTATTCGAGCGATAGCGCGCCATTATGCGTATATTTTTTTTAATGAATGACTCGGAGACTCTCAGCCTTCATCATACATGATGTTAAGTATTGATAAGGCTGAAGATGGAAGCGAGCCTCTCCCGGAATCCTCAACCACTGAGGAACTGGCTATCTTATCTCGAACTGCCGGAACACAACAATGCTGAAAACATTGTTGTTATGGCGTCAGGCTTAGATAAGATGGTGGTAGCTAGCCAGGCTGGCTTACAACAAGTCCTACCACCAACTAAACCGAATACAATATGTACCCCCGCTGGAAATCGAACCCGGGACCCCTGGGTCTGATACCGGTGGTTGTACCACTAGACCACAGAGGAGGTTGCGCCCAAATAGTTTTCTTTTAAAAAATTCAACAATTTTTTTTTACTTTTCCTTTCTGCCCAGAAAATCAACTGACTGTGCGTGATTTTGCAAAGTTTTTCCTCGCCCAGAAGACTTGTTTCCTGCCAAAATTCACAGGGAAAGTCTCCCTTTGCTGCGCGAGCCCGGAGCCATTCCGTTTGAAACCGCTCGGTGATTAAATGTCAACCGCTCGCTTTTTCCGCTCGCTTTTAGCAAACATTCTGCGGCGCCTCCTTAGCCGTTTCAAAAGAACAGCAAATATAATTAGAATCGCAACGAATTGGTCGCGGACGAAGTTGTTGCCTCGTCGCGTGCGATCAGAATCGCGACTACAAGACAGACAACTCAATTTAAGTTTTAATTATGAATAAGACATTTAGTTAACTCATGATTGAGAAAATTTTCCTCTTTTATTAAATATATTTCAAGATTGTAGATTTGTGTTTGGCAACAACATGTTCCATTGTAAATGTTGTTGTTTCTGTTAAGGCTGATAAGTTTCTTGCGGCCGTTCTTCTTATCAGTTAAAAGATGTCCTGAATGGCTGGTAGGGAAAAAAAATTTTTGGACTATTCGAAAGTACTTATCTAAAAGTCTATTTGAATAAAAATCTTTGACTTTGACTTTGACTTTGATTTGTCAGGTCATGTGGGTCCAGTCGCACCATCATGATTATAAAGAACCGCAGTGTTATATTTTCAACCATTTTATAATGATTTCATTCAAACAACAATTTTATTTTATTCTTCATTTGCTTTGTCAACTGTCGCCACTTCTAATTGGTCTAAAAGCAAGTGTGCGCAGACGACGATAAAAAAAGTTTCCAAATGCGAAATATTATATTGACAAAGTTGAGTTGCTGTCGATCTCGTGTGTGCTACTCAGATACAGACGGGCGGGGACAGGACGGGACCATATTCAGTTGCATAAATCAGAAAGACATATTTTAGAGCTGCATAACGTTTTTTGACATACTCATCATATCGCATAACGTGCATACAGAATTAATAACGCATACTTTTTTTGTAATAATGGTATTTCAGTAAAAAAAAAATATGTATAATAGTTTTCACCATAACGATTACTAATCATAACATTTATTGGCATATCAATCTTCATCATAAAATATATGGCAAATACTTAATGTTAACAAGTATACAACGCATACATGCAATGCATGCAAATGCAAAGCAAGCAAGCATGCAAGCAACCATGAAAGCAACCATGCAAGCAAGTATGCGAGCAAACATGCAGGAAAGCATGTAAGAGAGCATGCAAACAAGAATGCAAGCACATGCAAACATGCAAATGGGAAGTATTTATGCATTTAGTAGGAACTATGCATTTCATATTTTAATATAAATTGCCTTTAGACGTATAATAACTATGCCCTTTAATTTTTTATGGTTATTAAAATTATCTTAAAGGAAATTAGAGTAAGTAAGAATTATGCCGATTAAACCATTCTGCGTTCATAAAACTCTGCTTATCATAAATTATGCAAAAAGACTTTATGCCAAAACTGTTATGCCAAACGACATTATAACTAAACACATTATGCGACCGAAAGCGCACCCCGACAGGACAGGACAGAGACAAATAAGACAAAAGTTGCTCGTGAGCGCAGCCGACCCCCTCGGTCGCCCATGTGCGCGGAGCTCGACCTAAACTGCAAGGTAATTGTATTTGAATTGGGCCGGAGTGCGCCGACGACGCAATTCCTCTCGGTTGCCAACTTTCCTGGACGTAATCGTGTTTCGTTGCGGTTACTTAACCTCTTGCCTCTAAATCGTTGAAATGTCTATAATATCTTTTTTAGCAAGCCGATTTTGAACTACTAAAATTTTGCTAAGTTGCTTTGGCTGACTCTGAATTACTTAAATTTATATAAAACTATAAAATTGAACATTGGATGTTGAATTATGTAATGTATTAAACGATCATTTCCTCCAAAATATTATGGTGAAATAAGAATAAGATAAATATGTCTACATCTAAGCAAATATTTCGCACAATTGAAGGCTTACTTATTCATCAATCTCTGTTTTCACTCCAGAATAATTTCCTCATCTGTATATTTGATTCCGATGTCAACTGAGTAAATACAGACGAGGGGTAACGTAATGTATTCGTTTGCATTATCCTTAAGCAGCATGAGAGAAATCCCATTAAGAAAAGATAAGGGGTATCGTGAAATTTTCATCAGGCGCAGCGAGGCGCGTGGGACAGGCGTTAAATATGCACGCTCGGTCGCAGCCCGTCGCGTTTTGTCGCACGACTTGAGGTACAGTCAACCGCACGGTCTTTATATTTGCACAAAAACCACCGCTATTACGAGCGACGTAAGGCGCTCTCAAAGTCAAAGTGTAAATCCGTAGCTGCTGTTTTTAACGGGTGTACCTACAGCTAATCGTGATTATTTGGTGATGACAGTTAGTGAAACAGGCTTGAAGCCTAAATTCAGTAATAGTTAAGAATCATAACATAAGTACTGAAAGGCGAGGGCGCTACCTGATTTGAATAAAACAGATCTTTAAATTGACACATTTATAATATTTCGCTTTCAATTATAATATATTTTTCTATAAAAAATTTGGTGATTATTTTGACAACCTTCTTGGATATAAATCGATATTGCTGTACTGGCCACATACATGCGAGCAGCGGCCGGCAAAAGTTGTATGAAAATCCATATATGTCGTGTTTAGCGGCCAAATAAATTACACAGTAAACTCATATCTGTCGTGTAATTTAAAAATGGAATGATATATGCCTCCGAAATATGGCAACCAAGGAGGTTTTATTTTTTACTCAAAAATGCATGTAATGTGGTCATTATTTTGACAACCTTGTTTGAGCAAAGTCGACCTTGCCGTTCTGTTTCAAGGAGCGGCAGGCAAAGTTTTGCTGGTCGCTCTAACAGGCCGTCAAAACATTGTCGGCCGCTATTTTGACGTTTCAACGTTTTAAAAAATCAAATGCAAAAAGATTTTATTTAAAACACAGCTGTTTGTATTTATAGAGATAGGTACAAAAATATTGTATTCCATATAATATCAAACCGGGAAAGTCGGTGTTGAATTTTAGTAACTGTACTTTTCATAATTGTCATTTTAATTAAATTTCTAGTTAATTAATATATTTTTTATTTAAATTACTTGCTGATTTTATTTAGATTAGTTACTGGCATTTTTGAGTAAAGCACTATACAAGCCTTGGCCCACAATGACTGCTTCGCTGGTCACGCTATGATTGCCTCGAGCTAGCCTAGCTACGCTCTAGGCCTTCCAGCTTGGCCATCATTCCTGATCGCGCTGTGTCGGCCTGGAGTTGCGCTACGCTGCGCTGTCGGCCATCATCAGCGCGACCAGCAAAGTAGTCATTATAGACCGCGGCAGTAATGAACTAAATTTCGAACTGGCTTGCAAATAGAAAGCTGTTTTAGAAAAAAACAACAAATGAATGAACACTAACGCGGGAAAAAAATATTGTTTTTCGTTGTTCATCTGATTTCGAAAAGTAGTTTTAATTTCCGCGCATTATTTCAGAAAAGTACTATACAAGCCTTGGCCACAACTAGGCATTGAAGTACTTACGTATGTATCCTCGGCTTCGCCTCGGCCCACTTTTACACGTTCGTCCATCAATGTCTCTTTTGCTGGCAATTTTTATTACAAGACGACCATCTATATCTACGCCTCTCTCTTTATTTTATTCAAAGCAAAACAAGCCAGCAACGGCGGTGTACCGGCCTGCTTATTCGGAAACATACCATGTACACAGAACTTATTACGTAAGGAGTAGATTTGCAGACTTAACCCAACTATACCTGTACAAATCAATGTGTCACAGCGGGTGGCACATCTAGGCGCCCTGTCTGGACCTTCCCGGGTATCCATAGACACAGACGGCCTCAAGGTGACGTCCACCCGCGTCAGAAGGCCCGTCTTCACAAATATTAGATTTTATTCTTGATACTTTTACGTTGCGGGTTAGGTAGTGTGTGAATCTCTTTTTTATGCTACAATAGCGGCCGCCCGCGGTTTCACCCGCGTGGTTCCTTCTCGTGGGAATGTTGGGATAAAAAGTGGCTTATGTTTTAATCCACACTATCTTCTATCTGAGTGCCAAAATTTATCTAAATCGGTTTAGTAGTTTTTGCGCAAAAGAGTAACAAACATCCAAACATCCTAATAAACTTTCACATTTATAATACTAGCGGCCGCCCGCGGTTTTACCCGCGTGGTTCCCGTTCCCGTGGGAATATCGGAATAAAAAGTAGCCTATGTGTTAGTCCACTACTTTAAGTCTCTTTATATAAAATTTCATCCAAATCCGTTCAGTCGTTTTTGCGTGAAAGAGTAATAAACAAACTGACATACTTTCACATTTATAATATTAGTAGGATAGGAAGAAGGTGTCTTTAAGGTATCTTGGGTTTCCCGACGTTTTAACACCTCTGCAAAGGCCTTGATCACGGGATGAGTTATAAAAAACATTCGTTAGAGTTAATTTTACTTGCAAAAATCAGTCACAATAATGTGATTGACAATTCATATCTTTTTAGATATTATATAGCGTGCCTACTCAAACAAACAAACTTGTCAAATTTATTTTATTAGTGCAAAGATATTCAAACATTATTAGGTTGCCATCTATGGATACGCAATATTCTGGTTAATTAGTGTGAATCTGAGAAATGATACAACTAATAAAATTTGTCGCTAACGCTACTAGTTAAGTACCTAATAAAATTATATTAATATTACTTTGTGATATAAGTTAAACTAACCCGTGAGGAGCGCGTGGCGCAGTGGTTCGCGCGCTCGGCCTGCGATTATTGAGGTTAAGAAACTTTCGCAATGGTCGGTAACGGGATGGGTGACCAAAAATTTACTATCTCGAGCTCCTCCGTGCTTCCGAAGGCACGTTAAGCCGTCGGTCCTGGCTGCATTTGCAGTCGTTAAAACCCACCAATTCGCATTGGGCCCGCGTGGTGGGTAATGGCCCGTTCCCTGATCCATCCATAAGAAAGGCCAGTGCCTCAGCAGTGGGGACATTAAAAATGGCTGATAACGATGACGACGATTAGTTAAACTATGTGTCATATTGCAGGATCAAATCTCCATGGTCTAATTGACACACATGACGTATTTGTGACGTGATACGTGATGAATAAAGTATTTTTCGCAATTCATTTGACACGTGCTGTTCGATAACTATGTCGCTCTCAGTTTAAGCAAGACTGCATCATGCGGTATAGCGGTGTTTATGTAAGGGGCCCTGATTACAAAATCAAAGGGATACACATTTAATTTTGTACTCTTATTTTGTCAGTATCCGAAACGGTACTCTGACATCCACTACGACATAAAAATTTCATCAAATCCTACAGAAGAAAAAGTGGAAGGCAGAAGGTGGCTTTAAGGCCTCCCCGAAGAACCTATAATGGAACAAAGACCATCCAAGCCGAAACAAACAACAACATCTTTGCTGAAGGAGTATTTGTTGGATAACTGTTTTTATACCGTGGATTTTTTTTTCAAAAGTGTTAAGTTCTTGTGATGACCATGTATACATGTACCTTGACTGCTTGCATGGGTCTTGTAATGTTTAATGAAGTTATTTACTATATAATTTGTTATTTTATTAGATTGTAATTATGTGGTGCCACAATTATATGGTTGATATACCCAAGAGTCGCACTAAGCGTTTTGACTCGACATTTATCATCCGCACCGCCAAAGAGTGGAACTCCTTGCTTGTTTCCTGACACTTACAATTTGGGGGTCTTCACGTCACGAGTGAATAGGTATCTTCTAGGCAAGCGCGTTACATCCTAGATCGCATCTTTGCTTTCCATCAGGCAAGATAGCGGTCAAGCGCATTACCTATCCAACAATAAAAAAAAAACAAAAAATAAATGTAATTAGTTCTGGCTAAAAGTTAAAGTTATGTTTGTTTAAATATTTGCTCATTTATGATTTTAATTTCTCAATAGTTCTTATTTTATTTTTAATTTAATAAATTTCTATCTGCTATACCCTAACAGGGTCATGTTCATGGGACAGTCGACCTGAATTTTATAACATCTGTAATACCAACATATTACATTCAATAAATGAAATGAAATGAAACAAATAAGAGAGTATCAAAGGATTAGGGATGCGTAGGGAGCAGTGGGGAACACGTCACCGACAATAGCAAGGTTCTTAATTGTAATAGTAATATTTATTTGCATAAAACACGGTACAATTCAGTTCATAAATTATTCAAGAACGTACATGCGTGTTTTACCGACATATCGATAAGCAAACTTGTAATCTCGTCATGCTCTGAAATAATATGTAATTTAACATTTCTCCATACATTAAATTAAATCAAATTATATATATAAATACTAGCTACAAGAACTACTAAAGAAGAAGAAACTTTATTTTAAAAGATATAAAGTATTAAAACAAAAGACAGAGTTCATCCATACTCGGTCGCATACCGCCATCCCTTAACGCAGTATTGTTTCAATCATACCAATGTTATTTCGTACTACGACCCTCTTAAAATAAGCTTATTTACCGACAGAAGTTTTGTGCTTTCGAAGTGTGAAAGTGTGTCAAAATATGGCAACTTCAATTTGTTCGTTCGCAGGAACAATGCTTACAGAAGTATAGGGAGCTGCGATAGTTGTCTTTAGCAACTTACATTACTTCGTCGCCATCAGCCTATGGACGTCCACTGCTGGATATAAGCCTCTCCTAGCTCACGCTCATTGTGGATCAGACGGGTTGGTTTGTTTAAAGTGTTCCTTCTCTTGCACAGGTGTTCAATGCGTCGAGCCTCTTAGTCGACTCTTACGACATCCCAGGGGCCCGATTCTCGCGCCTTCGACATCTTGAATTCGACATTTTTGGAGTCAAACATCTGTATTAAAGGCTCACTAAAAGCAATCTTCGACATTATAGGATTATTAAAGATAATTGAAATTAAAGGATTTGGACAGTAGTAGAGATTTTACTTACATTTTTAATAAAGAAATTAAGGATATAAAAATGTCGAATTCGACATATTTCAGCGCGAGAATAGCCCCCCAGGCATGTAAGAGAGTGGTGACACTTGTGTTCTTAGGCCGTCACCAGTCACCACACGGCACACACATTATTTATACAAATAATATTATAAGTATTTTGATATCGATATTTTTATTCCGAATGTTCAGTAGCTGCCTAGCTAAGTCCACCATTAGAAAGTATCGTCGAGTATTGCCTATCTACATAAACACATTTTTTTCAATTAATAAAAATAAATAATTGCATAAATACATTGTACAGGGATCTTATAAATATTATTTGTAATTATATTTAACCTGCAAGCAGGCGTGCAAATGTTTATCAGACTAATTTTATAGGTATTCTATGTCAATGGAGAGGAATAACAAAATTTTACTTTGTGGAGGGTCATGGTATGAATTTGAAGAGTATTGAAAACAAAACACAAACAAAACGTTCATATGTCATGATGGAATCTAAAAGATGACAGTGACCTGTTAAGAACACGTGGACAAATTCAATTCAATTCAATTCAATATCATTTATTCAGTCTAGGCTGTTACAAGCACTTATGAACGTCAAAGAAGCTAAGCCATCGGTTCACAAACCCTAGAGCGGGAGACCTTGTAACGAGAAGAACCGGCAAGAACAATTTTTTTCTTCCTGTTTTATTTCATACAGAGTTGTCAAATTGAAAAGCTTAACATATCAGTAAGATCAATTTCCATCACAAAAAGAAAATACTAATTATAATAATACATTTTATGGTTATCCTAACCGTAAACAATTTTCAACTCGCAAGGAAGGACTTACATAATAACATTTCTCGCATTACAAGGTTACTGTACTGCAAGTTGTGACGTACTTAAAGGTACTTAAAGGTACTTAAAGGTACTTAAACGTACTTAAAAGAAAATATTTAAGCTATAAATCTAAGCACAACGTTAAGACAAGCAGACTGAAGTAGACCCATTCACGAGCACCGCTGGCGGCACCCGTTCACGAGCATGGCGCATTAACAGCCATCGCTTCGCTCAACCATATTTTAGGGAACGTAACGACCCGCCTCACACGACACCGCCGAAGAAATGTTTGAGTGAACATGACGTACTTCAGGTACTTATGGTAAAGTGTATAAATATAAAAAATACAATGGCAACAACAAAAAAAAGAAAGATAAAAGTGCATTAATGTAAGACGCAACTTACAATGTTACTGGAAGACGCATCAGCTGGGTCATAATCATAAAGCGTATTTAAAGTAAATTAAAAATAATAATAATGACTTTCATATACTTAATTACAATAATTGGAGAACATTACTTATTTTTATTTATTCTGATCAAGCAGTGCCGCGCTCTCAATCTAAATCATCATAAATAACATAAAATTTATAAAATTTGAACAAAAATATAAATATCTTAACACATTTTAACCCAATCAGACATGAGCAGACCCATCCCACTGGCAGTAAATAAATATTCAATGTGTATTTTTATCCTTTAAAGATAAAAAATAAATTTTTAAAGGCAAAGGCTCAATAACACAGCTGTTCAAGTTTTGCAGCTTACACTTATGTGTAAACAACACTGCGTCGGACACGTGTGGTGGGGGTGGGGGGTTCGGAATCAATGCCCTGCCCCATATAAGTGAGATAGTCCACCGCAAGAAGCCACACGACGCCGCGAGCCGGCGAGTGTCGCGCAGACGAGGTCGCGTTACACAATTATGCAGAGATATAATAATTGACGACCTGTTTGGCGGAGGGGTACTAAACCCGCCTTCTGCGCCAGAGGTTCCGAGTTCGATCCCCGGACAAGACAAAATATTTTTGTGCAAGAACATGTCTATTTTTTTTGGTCTGGGTGTTTACTATGTATATTATGTATGTATTCACAAAAAAGTATATATTTTTTCGTTTATTTTTAGTAATAACTGGGCAAACATTTGACCACCATCGTGCTTAACAAACAGGATGTGGTCTAAGGTGTTGCATGCTTGCCTAGGAAATGCCTATTCACTCTCGCCTTGAAGAGGCCAAGTTTGTAGGAATGGGGGAACATAATATGAGTAGGCAGCGCATTCCATTCTTTAGCGGTTCGCATAAGAAATGTGTCTAGTAGTAAGTTAGTCGTAGACTCTTAATTTTGTGCTGTAATAGTGACAGAAACGAATCGCTGCAAAACCGACACCACGTAGTCTTGTATGCCCTACCCCTAGAGTGTAATTCAAGCACGCGCAGGCGCGGAGGGGTAAGGCGGCCCGCGAGCTGATGAGACCATCTGCGACGATAAGCTCGCATGGGACCGCCAGAGCCCCGCAGCGCCGGAGTCGTGACAGAAACCATGCTTGTTGCATGCTTGTTTGTACATGCACATTGAATGGTACATGCTGCCTGCGCTACATACTGCATGCTTGCTTGCACGCTGCATGCTTGCTTGCTTGCTGCCTGCTTTCTTGTATTACAAATAGTTCCGCCTCTTAATATTATAGATTTCAAATTTATACCTAAAGATGATTCTGCATGTAAACATTCTGCGATATGATAGTTCTGCCTCTTAATTATAATGGATATTGAATATATGCCTTCAGATGATTCTGGCTAATAAAATTATGGGTTTTGAATGTATGGCAAATGAGATATGCCAAGCGATTTTCTGCGAAATGACGTTTATGCTTTCCGCTGCTATGCATAATAAAATTATGACATAAAAAGTTCTGCGACAAAAGGTAGAACCAGTATCCATATCTGTTCTCAGTGAAACTTAATGTGGGCTGGACCGTTGGTGTGATTGTATGCAAATATTTATTATTTATTTATTTATAATAGAGATTTCTTGTTATTTCAAGGCAGGAATAAATATTCCATAATCTAATGATGCTGTTAATCGACTACCATAGACGCAAAGACCATTGATGATGAATTAAGTTTTAAGACCTCATCTATTCACGGCAAGGATGCCGAGAGCCAGATGGTTCTCAAAATTGTTGAATATTTTATGAGTGGAATATTTTTAGGTAGTGTGGATGTGTTGCTAGTTCTCGCGAGAAATCTGGAGGGGCTAATCTATACTAATATTATAAAACTGAAGTTTGTTTGTTTGAACGCGCTAATCTCAGGAAGTACTAGACCGATTTAGAAAATTCTTAGACCATTAGAAAGCTACATTTCTCTCGAGTGACATAGGCTATATTTTATCCCGATATTTCCACGGGAACGAGCACCACGCGGGTAAAACCGCGAGGATCCGCTAGTATACTCGATAAAGAATGAATGAAAAGACGATCAAATTGTACCACACAAGACTTGGTGTCTTCTTCGCAATTCAACATGTCCTGCTGTCGGTCAGTTTAAACTTTTTTTTTAATTTTTTTTTTTTTATTTAATTATTCCAAAAATATACATAAATATACTTAATCTAAAACCTTGCCAACCTGTAAACATCAGGTTGTTGGCAAGACAGCGCTTGTTGACATTTTTCTAATTCTTTTGTTAAGTATATTCTATGTTTTACCTACAACACTATAATAGCACTATTGGCTTTAAATAGACGGCTAACATGCATCAATTAAGTGGAAACTTATTACTTATAATTACAACCCATGTATAAATAAATAAATTTAATATGTTTAGCTGTTATGATAAAATAAAACTATTTTTCATTCAACAATACCCACTTTAACTTTTTTTTTTACATTTCTCTACTGATTTTACAATCTTTTCTGAGCACATCCAATTTATTATAGATTTTTGGTATGATGTATTTATTTGTTCTTTGCCCGTAATTGTTTCTAGCTTTCGACACAATTAATATCCTTTCTCTTACCCTTCTTGTATTATACTTGTTTACAATTAAGGACCTGTTCTCCTGTTTATCATAATTTTCTATACCTATCAAATACTCAACTTTTTTGTCCACTGGCAATATGTTACAAATACTAAATAACTGATTGTAGTCCTCTTTACATTTTTATTTTGTCTTTTTATCTACTAAAAATTTCAAAAGCCTTATTTGTATTTTTTTTATTTCTTGTAAATATGTGTGGTAAGTTCGACCATAGACACTTAAACCATAGCTTATAAGTGATTCGGCAAGTGCATAGTATACCATTAGTAGGGTTTTTTTATCTAATATCAAACGCAGTTGGAAGAATTTACTAACAACATACCTGAGTTTATTGCAGACCTGGTCTATATGCGTTTTAAAATTAAAGTGTTTATCGATTTCCAAGCCTAAGTATCTAAATCTTTCTACAAATTCAATTTTTTCACATTTGCATAGGTGTTTGTTGTTATGTAAACACTCGTATGTATGCCCGATAATGCTTAATGATTTCTGATCTAAAGTTTTAGCTACTTGATTGTATGGTGAATGTATGAGCATGGTTTTTGTTTTGGCTAAGTTAATAATTATACCATTGTCATGTGCCCATTTGGTGATGTTTTCTAAGTCAGATTCAACATTTTCAGACAGTTCTTTATGGTTCTTAGATGCGTAAATCAGGCACATGTCATCCGCATACATATAAACTTTACAGCGCTCGACAACATTAACTACACTATTCACATGCATACTATACCCCACGGGTCCAAAGACTGAGCCAGTTGGCACTCCCAGCTCCACCTCGGCGTCTGTTCCAGTTTGGCCCGCCACGACTGTGCATATAGTACGGTTACTTAAGTAACACTTGAATTGACGTTTTTTGCCCTTTCATTTTCACGATAGTTTTTCATATAACTAGTTTGTAGAGCATTTAGTTTGGAAAAGTTTTATTATTCACCAACCGCTGTCGTTATGTTTACACAACAGTTTGAATCATCATCATCATCAGCAGCAGCCTGTGGACGTCCACTGCTGGACATAGGCCTCTCCTAGCTCACGCCTATTGTAGCGTTCGTAGGAGGCTATTAGCCTACTGCTACCACGCTGGCCAGTCTGGCCCCGTAACCCGTCTGGGTTGGTAGAGGGTATGTTTCAAGTTTTCCTTCTCTCGCACAGGTGTTCAATGCGTCGAGCCTCTTAGTCGACTTTTACGTAGGTAAGGGAGTGGTAACACTTGTATTCTTAGGCCGTCACTACACGGCACATTTAAATATAATTTTTAATAACAGTTTAAATAACATTGGGGGAAAGATACCAGGCATCGCTCTCAACTTTCTCCACACTCGCAGAGAGCTTACCACCGGGCCATAATCTCCCACGGCCGATTTGGAGGTCATTAAACAAACTCCGAACGCAGGTCGGCCGCACTGCAAAGACAACATGTGCCTATGGGGTTATGGCGCCGACAACACCTGCGAGTGTGGTACCTCCCTACAGACTATGGCACACCTTTTGTCTGGCCCTGCGTGTCCATCAACCTGCACACGCGAAGACCTGTATAGCGCTATCGATAATGCGGTTAGTGACGCGTAATACTGGTCTCACAAAATCTAAAGTCAAGAAATGGTCGACACGAAAAAAATGAATTCTATAATTACATATATTTTGTAAGTTAATATTTGGTCTGCTCAGCCCTCTCGTCTGATATTACACCGCTAAGCTCGTACATTACCCTCTCCCCTTCCCGTCCATAAAGCACACCTGTCTAAGTCCCCCCACCCCCGCTCGGTACATCATCGCATCGACCAACTGTATCCCATGTTAATGGCCAACTCTCAACCTAATTCCACCAAATTGTGCTAACTATTCAAACTTGGTGAATAACTCAGACGCCGCGAACTTACGGTGTTAAGAAACTTTATATAATTATTGTTTGCAACACAAATCTGTATTGGGGATTATATCACGTCTGCCGTGGAGGACTTAATATAATTAATCAGGCTAAAAGTTTCAGTTTAGTTCTTGCCACTGATGGAAAGCTGTTACTTCATTAACCAACTTCAAATTAAGGGAGGCTATAAATTCGTGTGTATGTTTTTTTATGTTTGTTACTCTAGTAGTTGATCATTTATGACCCTATTTGAATAATATTTTTTTTTGTTCGAAAGGGTATACAATACTTTCAAGTTTGTCTTATTGTCGCCAAGAAAGGGTCTGATGATGGGATCCTGGAGAAATACTTCTCTCTTCAAATGTTATAGGCACACCCTGAGAACTCTTCAAATTTTATAGGCACACCTACATCTCGTGCATTTGCTTCCATAAAGTATCATTTGATGGACTGGAACGGATGATGAAGACAACACGTGGTCATCGGAACTATTACATACTAAGTACCTCCATCACGGGTGTGATACGATTCCTAAGCAATTATGCTCCTCACCATGGATATGATAAAAAGTACTGATCTTATGTAACACAAAACAAATAAAAATAAAAAAGAAATTAAAAGTTTAAAGACCGACTTCAAAAAGGAAAATATAAAAATGAAAACAAAAAAAATAACAAATAATAAAACCCCATAATTACAATAGAAACCGTCTTCAAAATGTGATTTTTGGAGTCGGTTTTTTTGGTTTTCTTTTTTATATTGTCCTTTTTGAAGTCAGTTTTTAAACTTTTATTGATTATGTTTCTCTTGAAACTTATTCTCTTATTAATTCAAAAGTAGCACTTGTTGTAAGTTCGCCTGGCTATCGTCCATACAAACCGATTCCCCACCTCTCCGATCCACCTTACAATTAAGAGAATTTTTGTATAAATTTTTGACCGACACATTTTTTTTTTTTTATGAACAACGAGGAGACTCTTGGCCTTCATTTTCCGTCGGTCTGTTGATCACAAGAAATCATTTGCCCGGTTTTCAGTGAAGGCGACAACTTCAAAACCGGTGTTAGTCGACTAGGTTACTTATAAATAATTTGTTATTTTTTTTTAATTTTACGTTTGCAGGATAACTTAATTAAAGTCTCTGTTACATGTTACGTTATGTTTCTTGGGAGTTACAAAACATATGATAAAAAATGATAAAATTTATTTATTGCACAAAAAAGAGGATTACATTAAAAAAAATAAAGTAAAATCATTTGTGCACAGAAGAATGCAGCTTACAATGCAATGACCAGAGGTTCCCAAACTAGGCTAAGCCTGTAACTTGGGTAACCAATCAAAAATAATTGAAAATTCAGGAAAAATTGCAAAGCAGTTAACATAAATTATTACCTAAATCCATTCCATTAGTAATATTTTATTTGTGAGTTTGATTATACCTAACATGATTTCATCAATACTTGTGTTTACATAATTCTAGTATTTACATAATACTAGTAAGGCAAGTAAATTTTCCAGCAGACTCGGCAACTCTAAAACTCAGTATTTAACATCGTTTATAGCAAACTATTATCGTCGAGTTGCCTCTTGCTAGCCCTGCACACATTATCAACACCATTCAAGTTCTGAACTTTAGAATCTACACAAAGTTATATTTGCATCGGAATCAAAATGCAACGTTGTACATCTGATGCAAGTGAACCTTGACTAAGAACAGAACTGCCAATCTCTTATTTATGGCTTGATGCATCTCAAACTGTGTTAGCGGTCGTTGTTTACCAGTGTTGCAGCTTGTTCCATTCCGACACGACAAGGTCTATGAATTCTGAACAAAGAATGAAAGAAGAAAGAAAGAAAAACTATTTATTAGCACACACACAAAATAATGATAACATTAATAAAAAGGAATAACAGTAAAAAAAAAAAAAGTGCGCGGCCAACTAGGCCCCATCCTCAGCAATGTCACAGTGACATACGTAGCATGCCACTGAGACGCTGGTATTCTGGAGGAGCCTATTTGGTGACAACGAAATAACAAACAAACAAAAATTAAACACTGCAATACATCAAAACAGAAATTATAAAAAAAAAAAACTATTTAAAACAAAAAGCAAATGGATAATGGAAAGGCTGCACAGTCCCGGGTCCCTTTGCCTTGCCAAAATTACAAAAAAAGTTATTGGAGTCTAGTTTTAGTTTGTCTGTGTTAACTTCAATGCGGTGCCATGACATGATATAAAACAAAACAAAAAAGAAACAAAAGGATATAAACAGCAGAAACAACAGAACAGAACAGAACACAACAGAACAAGTCTCTTCTTCATAGTTTTCTGTAGGCTTATATCATAAGAAGTCTAACTATTGTTTAATCTCAATTGATACCATTGAGGTTAACCAGCTAATCATGCTTAGTATAATAAATAAATAAATAATAAATAAATAATTTCATACAAAGGCATCAATCATCAAATTATCATAGATAATTGATGCCTTGCGATTGATGCCTATTAAGAGATATCTAGCCCACTTTAAGTTTTATGAAGAACTTGTGTTATGGATACTAGATAACGGATAAACATACAAATATACTTTTTTTGTAAATACACACTTAATACACATATTAAACACCCAGACCTAGACAAATAGACATGTGAATGCTGCACACAAATATTTGTCTTGTCCGGGAATCGAACCCGGGACCTCTGGCGTCGAAGGCGGGCTTAGTACCCCTGCGCAAAACACGTCGTCAAACTTAGTCTTATACTGAAATAAAACAACTTTTACGGATATCAAACGCGCTATATTTCACGAACTAAATTGTAATTGTCCGTATTTTTTGGTTTTTTAGGGGGTTTTTTATTTTCCCGACGTTTATGGAGAATAGGGTCCCAAGCTGGTGGAATCTTCCACCCATCATCTCTATTCCACCTTAATTCACCACCTGATTCATTTCAATGAACAATGCGCGCCAAAACATAAGATGTACGTATTAGTCTTATACTTCTGGTTCCAGTTTAAGAGAATGTGCAAAATACATCAAACGAATACGAATGCGTTGCTCAAAAATGGCGACAACACCGTCTTTAGTCCATTTCCAGAGACCAAATACAAGATTTGATATCATGCGGTAAAAGCCCAGTACCGGCGCTCAGAATATCTCAAAGAGAAATCTAAAACGATACCAGTTACCAGCCTAGCACGAAAAACTTTCGAGTAAGTATCGAGGAAGTAAAGTAAAAAAATGTATGACATATTGAACAGCGTTCCTGCCAGACGTAAACGGAATTACATATTCCTATACATTTTTTGACATTACGTGCTCGATACTATTTCGATAGATTTTCCTGCTAGCCCTACAGTTCCAATCTGGAATCTTAAATTGTAAATTCTAAGTCAGTGTTCGCCTCCCGTGCACGAAATCCTCCAAACCTGCAAATATTATAAATACGAAAGTATGTCAATTTGTTTGTTACTCCTCCACGCAAAAACGACTGAACAGATCTGGCTTAAAATTAGCACACAGATAGAAGATATACTGCGCTAAAACATAGGGTACTTTAAATCCCGATATTCCCAAGGAAACGGCCGTTAGTACTATAAATGACAAATAATGACTGTTTGTTACTCTTGCACGCAAAAACTACTAAAAGGAGTTGGATGAGACATGAGATACAGATAGTGGGTAGCGTGGATTAAAACATAGGGTAGGTACTTTTTATCCCGATATTCCCACGAGAACCGGAACCACACGGGTGACACCACGGGTGGCCGCTAGTCAAGATCCAAAGATTGAGGGGAATTAAAACGCGAAGCTACTTGTTTTGTGATTCGATTCATGGCAGAACGGACAATCTTGGGATCAATAATTCAGGGAAATTTAATAAGGTTTTCATGTTTCAATCACAGCCTATTTAATTGTGTTACGAAACTAGAAAATTGGGGCTGCAAATTTCTGTGACATTGAATTGGTAATGGCTGGAATAAAAATAAGTTAGACGTGTGTTTTAGTATTTCCAGTTTGATATTATGTCCATTTCCACTTAGCAGAAATAAGCATCGAATCGAATTTACTGTTGCCTAGTCTGAAATAACTTTCCAAAATTAGATAAGCATTATTCTCGATAGAAGAGATTGATTGGGATGAAGAGCAAACCCATTCAAAGTAAAAAAAAGAAGAAACTGAATCAAATAAACCAATCGTATTTCAAATCCCAATTTTTTAGAATTTTGTGAATAAGTGAATTTCCTGTAGTTTTCCATAGTTTTATCTGCCATTGTTTAGGTAAAATTGAAGTGAAATTTAAAACAATGAAGGAAATGTAGTTTTAATTCGAAAAGCCTTCTCAAGCATCGTCGTTTTAAAAGCTTAGTTTTGACGTTTAAATAATTTGCCATTTTGTGTCTGATAAAACATTCTACATGTTAATGACTCGTGCATTAGTATTATGAATATTTCTGCGAAAACATTAAACTCTTGGTTATTATGTCAAAAATAATATTTGTTTATTTTTTTTGTATTTTCTAATAAAAAAAAACCCACACTATGGATTAGGTAATCTAGGGAGCTTAGAAATACTCTTTAGTTGAAACAAAAAAAAAAAATATTCAGACTTAAAGTTCAACAATATCGCAAGCAGACTTTATTATTCGAAGAATAACTATTAAACTAGAACTTTTTAATTTTGCATTTTACAATGCTATTTTTATGTGATAAATATTAAACAAGAAAATATTAATCACATAAAACTATTAAACTCTTACCGTCTGACTATATAATAAAATCTGTCTGTCTGACTATCGCTGATACTCTTCAAATACAGTCGGCTGAAGTACAACGGACAAAGTATTTGACAGCCCGGACGTCGGCTCCTCATTTCCTCCTGCCCGCTCGCCGCAACAACGGAACTTTTCCACAAACAAAATACCAACGAATGGAAATGAATTTGGAGGAACATGCAACAATGTAAACGCCTCACTGCGCTCAGATCTAGGACAGACTAATTGCGCAGATTTTTTCTCTCCACGTCGAAACATGAATAACGGGAACACGTGAACCGCTGTAGTGATAGAGGTGAAAAAAAAGAATGTAAAACATAACTAATAGGTACCAGTGACTATGTTTGCGTACCTACATTAAATTTTAGTGAGATGAAACAGAACAATGAAGACTAAGAAAGCTATCACTTATAATGGAAAAGCTTAAAAAAATACTGGTGAGGATGGTGAAACAAATGGGGGATGAAGGTGATGTGCATTCTCTCGAATACATAAAGAATGGACTAGTGGATCAAGAAAATGCATTTTAATAATTATTAATTTCTACATAAAAATTATTAAATATTATAATAGAACAGAATAGAAAATATTTATTGACCTAACACAAAGAAATTAAAAAATAAAGCAAAAAATAATTTAAACCGAACTAGAAAAGACAATCGTAACAAATATGTACATAATTATATAATAAACATATACTTAACCTAAATTTACAAATGAAATTTGTGGTGTGACGGGCCGATCAGGACCCTGTCTCAGCATTATAACGTAATTACGAAGCCAAGCCAAGTTTTGTTTGTGCAAACCATATTTCCAAAACTACTAGTCCGATTTTGATGCGGTTTGCAGTGATGGGTTCGGGTTTGATTGGTAGATATTCTTAGATAGGCCTTATGGTGACAACTCACCAGGGGACGCTGCAGTAAACATTTGTTTGAGCAAAACCCAAATTATTATTCCGATTTTGATGCGGATTTCAGTAATGGGTTTTCTGAAGTACAATGTACTCGTACATAATAAAAAGTTTGAAAAGAAAAGCAAAATTTTAAATTTAAAAAAACCCACGACGGTTAAAACGTAATTGAAAAAGTATAAAATAATTTAAAACCCTCGACATAATTATCCTTCGGCGGCTGCCATCAATATTATAAATTGTTATAAGAGTCTACAATTCAGGCGAAGTCAGTTAGAATTTAATAAGTCAAATAAATTAGAATATATTTTTATTTGCTATGGTGGATAAAGGTATACATTATTAGATCTTATATTATAATATAGCTTCTCACATTTAACCAACAAAGTAGAATGTAAATC
This sequence comes from Chrysoteuchia culmella, assembly GCA_910589605.1. Lineage (NCBI taxonomy): Eukaryota > Metazoa > Arthropoda > Insecta > Lepidoptera > Crambidae > Chrysoteuchia > Chrysoteuchia culmella. The sequence goes on from OU342647.1 coordinate 24,598,065, forward strand.
ATTAATGTCCCATTTTATCTCAACTTTATGATCGAAGTAACTCGATAATGAGCAACGTGTGATTGTTATTATTTTAATTATTATATTAATTAATCATCGTTACCCTTGCACGATCTCGGCATCCTAATGGCTCGGCGCGTAATGGATATTAATTTGCACAGGCTTATCACACTATTATTTAATTTAAAAGTTAATTTGTCTCGAGCTGTATTTTTAGTTAAGAATATCAAGTTTGCTTTGCCTCGTAAGACAGAAATAAAAATATATTTTCACCTCTCTAGCACGAAAAGCGTAAAAACTCACAGCATAATCGACTTTTGCAAAGACAAAGTGCTTTTTTTAATTTCTATACACCACTTTTTGAAATAATTAAGAAGAAATAAATAGAGTGACAAGGATGAGACTTTTAAAATTCATATGTGCAAGAAAGATCGATAGATAGCTTTATGTTGTTGGACAAGAATTATAAAGCATAAAAAATAAAATACACGGATACCAAAAATAAAGAGTATGGACGAAATGAGATCGCATGCATGATATAAATATAAAATAAGAAAAAAAATATTAAATAACTATTATTGGTATTAAAGTCAAAGCGTCTATGAAAGATAATACTTATTCCTGCTCGTTCGTCTAAAGAAAGTCCAGATAGTGTTACTCTCCGACGTGCACCGGGACCATCACAATTTAACAATGAATCCCTTCCAGGTGAATGTGATTACTTTCCTACGCTTGATCATATAAGATCCATTATACGTGAGGAATTACATATTGTTACATACATGTATTAGAATTATTATCTGTATCCGAACACTTTTATAGCTTTGGATTAATAGCTTCTTTATTCGTCATATTACTTATTCGTCATATGGTCGCCCCATTATTAGACCCCGTCGATATTGCGAATAAACTAAATAGATTAGTTACTTTAAGTTATACTTATAAGCACAAATTATATTGTAAGTAATGTACAAGTCTTGTAGAGTTCAATGTAAAAGTTTATAAAAATAACCCAACTAAACGTCATTGTCAGTCTCATGTTATGTTACCTGTCAAAAGTGTCAAATCATAGATATTGTACGTTCATGCAGATGTTTTTTTTTTTTTTCATTCCGCTTTTGTTTTGTCACAGAGAATAATTTCTGTTTTTATATACTGTACATTCCATTTCACAGAAAACTGTAAACTTGTTTTTTATTTTACAAAGGGAGATGTTACATACATGTATTAGAATTATTATCTGTATCCGAGCACTATTGTCTGTGGTCTTGTTTTTTGGCATGTCATGGCGAGAGGCCGAATAAAGAAGCTATTAATCCAAAGCTATAAAAGTGTTCTTAATCCAACCACATCGTCGAAGCCCGCTGCCATCCAAGTCCCTCCTCACAACGAGACACATATAATTATATCTGAACGCTTGCCGTGTGGTGACGGCTTAATGATACAAGTGTCACCACTCCCTTACATGCCTGGGATGTGGTAAGAGTCGACTAAGAGGCTCGACGCATTGAACACCTGTGCGAGAGAAGGAAAACTTGAAACTCATCATCTAAAATAAATTCCTATCGACCTGTATGTACGTCACAACTTGCAGTACCTACAGTAACCTTGTAATGCGAGAAATTTTAAATGTAAGTCCTTCCTTACGAGTTGAAAATTGTTTACGGTATAAAATGTAATATTATAATTAGTATTTTCTTTTGTGATGGAAATTGACCTTACTGATATGTTAAGCTCACTTTTCAATTTGACGACTCTGTATGAAATAAAACAGGGAGAAAAAAATAGCCCTTGACGAGTTTCTTGCCGGTTCTTCTCGTTACAAGGTATCCCGCGGTAGGGTTTGTGAACCGATGGCGTAGCTTCTTTGACGTTCATAAGTGCTTGTAACAGCCTAGACTGAATAAATGATATTGATTTTTTTTTTTTTAACTAACCCTCTACCAACCCGTCTGGCCAGCGTGGTAGCAGTAATAAGCAGGCTAATAACCTCCTATGAATGCCACAATAGGCGTGAGCTAGGAGAGGCCTATGTCCAGCAGTGGACGTCCACAGGCTGATGATGATGATGGATTATTACAGAACATAAGAAATGCATAGTTTACACTTTTACAGACTTTTGAACTCAATAGTCATTTAACAGCTAGATTGAATTTCACTACCGAGATTAAATTGTAATTATGTGAAGTTTATACGATGAATTTCAGTGCCAGGAAGTTTTAAGAAGCATAAAAATATAGTGTGTGAATCTTTGTAAGAAAGCTGATGGCGTGCGGTACCTAGTTCATAGTTATATGACACATACAATAATTAGTAAAGCAGACATATCAACAAACAGTTCGGGGAACTTGTTAATTAGGTAAGTAGGACCGACGCGGAACGACAGTCAGCGTTTCAATTCTATTGATATGGGCAAGCGACCCGCGCGGCCCCACAGTACAACCAAGCTACTTGGCAAACAAAACAAATGTTTTTTTTTCTAATATTTTGAAATTAAAAAAATATAAAAAATATAATAAAAAATGCAAAAACTTAAAAATCATATATTAAATGGCTATTGCATCATAATCGATCCTTAAACATTTTTAAAAAAATATCAAAAGGACTTAGAATTTATGGGCTTTTAACAAGTTTGGACACAACTTGTTGAAAAGCCCATAAAAAGATTTCAAAAATTGTTAATCATTATTAGTTCACATTGTGGGACGCCTAGTGGGGACTGGTCCTGGCGCGGGCCATCAATCAACCGCTAATGGGCGCCGATACCTCGCAGTTTGGGCCACATGTTAATGGGGCTAGTTTCCTCCCTAAGGAGTAATCAGGTTATTTCACGGAGCATCTGCTCGGTGTTGAGAGAAACGCTTTTGCTAATGAGCAAAGATGCGCCTGTGAGACTAAATAACGCCTTTTGGTATTTATGCTATTATGTATTACTGCTTTCTTATATTATTTGATAACCTGTTTGGAGCATTGTACTAAGCCTGCCTTCTGCGCCAGAGGTCTCGGGTTCGATTCCCGGACAAGACAAATATTTGTGTGCATGAACATATTTGTTTTGGTCTGGGTGTTTAATATACATATTATGTATGTATTTACAAATTAAGTATGTTTATCCGTTATCTAGTAACCATAACACAAGTTTTTTATGAAACTTAACGTGGGCTAAATAGTTGGTGTGTTTGCTTGCAATTATTTATTATTATTATTGTGATGTCAGTGACGTCATGACCCGACTAGAGACATAGTGACTTGTCACTTAGTAATCTATGACAGATCTCAGTGGTGTGCACTTGGAGAGGCCTATGTCCAGCAGTGGACTGCGACAGGCTGATGATGATGATGATGATGAATCTATGACATCACCACTCAAACTATGGCCAGTTTAGGAGCCAATTGTCTTTAAAGGATTAAGTTACTAACAAACTTGAAAACGCCTAAGGCTATTCCTATCTATCTTAGTCTTAATAAAAATGGCGTTGTACTAACATTTTAACATGTTCTTAAATCAACTAAAGCTAGTCTTAACTTACGGGTCCAGTATCGAGCGCCTAAGGCTCCATCATCAGCCCGTGGACGTCCACTGCTGGACACAAGCCCCTCCTAGCTCACGCCTATTGTGGCGTTCATAGGATAGAGGCTATTAGCCTACTGCTACCACGCTGGCCAGACGGGTTGGTAGAGGGTTTGTGTCAAGTTGTCCTTCTCTCGCACAGGTGTTCAATGCGTCGAGCCTCTCAGTCGACTCTTACGATATCTCAGGCCTAAGACTTAAGCTATTCATAATATTAAAGTCGTAAGATAAATAATAATAGCCTTAGGCTATTCGTTGGTGTAGTGCAAATGGCTGTAAATGAACTAGAAAATAAAACTGGCAAGTAGCTTCTCTGGCACTATAAAAACCTTTAATGGTATTGTAATGGTGGAAAATTGAAATTTACTGAATGTCTGTCCGTTTATTTTAGTTACCTGTTACTGTTTTGTTTTGTTTACCATTTGAAATTTTTACATTTTCTTTTGACTACTTAGTACTTATTTAATGACATCGTAATATTATTGACATTTGCAGTTTTAGTATTATGTATGTTTTGTTTACTATTGACATCTTAATTAATATGATTTTTTATTACGATCTTATTAATTTTGTTACTTTTAAACTGATCTTATGAATTTGTCTTTATAATAATTATAACATACTGGCGTTTTGGGATTACTATAAGTCAGCATGTTCACAATTTAATTGATAAATAAATAAATAAATAAATAAAAAAAAGGTTCGGCGCAACAGATATTAAGTGAAAAACTTGTTATGAGTAATAACGTCTATTTAATTAGCCTTACATCGCCTTATTTACTGGGAAGAGGTGAGTGTGTTAATACAGAGTACACACACTACAGTTTATTCTAAATTTTATAAAAAAAACCTTGTGAAACAACGACGACGAAGCTAAATGATTCTATAAAAGTGCCTACTTTAGTTTTTAATTAACGGCGCTCTATCGGGGGGTGGGGAGGGTTATCATGACTAAAATATTAAAATCCAGCTCAGTAAATTAGCTCTTTCCAACTGTTCTCATTATGATAAGTAGCTTTGCGGTTACTATACATAAGTTTAATTTAAATAAATGAGTACGCTTTTACCCCATTTGCGTAGTATTTATCTTTTGATAAACAACCTGTGGGTTAGTCACACAAGTATTTAGGTTTAATTATTATGACCTAGAAAAGTAAGTACTTGAAGTAATCACTTATACAAAACTCAGAAAATGTTTTGGATAGATAAAATAAAACTAGGTTGGACACAGCTAAATATCTATTCAAACACAAATAAACATATATCACGGACAAAACCAAAGTTGCAAACAAGAGCAATAACCATTAACAATAGAAATATGTGTCGAAATCCTCACAAAAATACTTAAAGAATATTACAAAGGAAACAAGCCTCCTCCGAGGCCAATTAGGGGCTGCCTTACGGCCTGTACGCAGAAACAAACGGAGAAAATGTTTTGTCGAGTTGTTTGCGCCGCCATGCGCCAGCGAATAATTCGCGATTTGGAGGTTGTCAAATAATGAAATTTTCAATATTTGCACGTAGCGAGTAGCGGGGTAATTGTCGCCTTTATTAGGGCCGTTGTGAGGTCACAATAGGCGCTAGCGCACAGGTACCGTTAGATTTCAAATCCCACCAAGTCCACTTTTGACAGTAGGCTGTTTTTATTTCTATTAAAAAGGCCTAGAAATTATGGTTACGAGTGCAACAAATTGAATCAAGTCCTTTTAGTTTCCATGTAAAATATTACTAAAACTGTTCACTTTTTTTTCAAATTACTCCAAGTCCACCTAGCATTGTGACATCAAATTACATCAAGTTACATTGAGCCAATCAGAGCTACGCAACCATTCAAAATGGCAGTTAGTTGTGTCTCGTTTGTTGCTTCAAACCACACTAAGTCCAGGTTTGTGTTAGTGCAAAGTAAGCCAAGTCCTCCTTTGGACTTTGTTCGTTAAGAATAAAGAACCCTGAATTCAAATTGAAAATCAGTTATTCTCGTAATCTACTGACATTACATAGAGTCATAATGAGAGAAAAAGATAGAAAATCCACCATTAATACCACATGCACCACCCGGATTACAGAATTCCGTTCAGAATCGATTCCTTCATAATTTAACATTTTGGACTTGACGCCTTTTCAAATCTACCGGCTCTGTGCGCGGTGACGACCTGACGACGATCTTATACCGCTCAATAAGTGATCTGTCGAAACTTGCATATTTTTATCCAAAAAACCTGCTGGATGTTTATGGAGACACGTCCACACTTATCCCGGCCTGTTGGTCACTCGAACGATTGGAAACCTTTGAGCCATCTACGAAACCATTCAAAGTGTCCGTATGACGACGTAATCAGAGGAATATGAACCAAAAGCTTGTCAATACAAAATGTTTATCTGTGCAATCATACTAGAAGTTCAAAGCACACGACACGATAGTAAAATAACAAACTTCAATAAAATTAAAGAAGTATTACACAATAATGAAGCTTTACGATTTCCCGTTTGACTTTGAATATTCCTATTTTCCGTGTTTTCCCCAACGCTGTCATTTCATATCATTTTACTTTGTAGTCTCTCCGCTCATCAAACTATTTTCATCAGCATACGCTCTCTTCATTTCTCGTCTTGTTTATGAAAGCGTACGTTTTAACAAGCGCCGGGAGTTCTTACTTTGGCAGAGTGTCACAACATATTTACGCACATTCCAGTGAAATATCAGGACACTTAAGTAGGCGGAGGGACGCGTCGAGAGCCATCGCCTTGACGTCGAGTATCATGTGATTTCTGCTGTGTCGTGACTAAGAAAGGTTTCGTACAGACAAGCACCAAACGAGTTACAACGAAATATAATAAAAGATAAATAGATAAATACCTTTCTTCACATTAATATTCTCAAATCATTCCGCTCCCAATATTCGCTGCTTATTGAATTTTAGCCATTTCGCAGCACCTGCGGAGCATTTGCCCAACGTCTGTTGAATAAAAATAATAGAAAATTTAATCTTATGTCCCTCCCCCGTCCGTAAATAGTGCCGAGGCAAGTATTCCAACGTCGTTACAGCGGCGGCAAATTAATATTAATGATTGTTTCAGTGGGCTGCCCAGTCCGGCCCGGCCGCGCCACACGCCGCCGCGCGACGCGCAGCGATACAATGCTAATATATTAATATTGTACTAAATACTTAATACCTATTAGTCTTTGTAATTGTTAAGTATCGATGTTATATATTTTGATGTTAGTGAACTCTTCACTCGCACACAAACCATGGAAATGGTTTTGCCAGTAAAAGTATGTAATAAAATTAATAAATAAAATAAATAAACCGTAAGTAACGTGTTGCTACCTCTTTCTTTTTTTGTTGCTCTTCACTACTGGAGATATAATGTCATGTGTTGCTTGGTATTGTTGGGTAGTCAGCTAATTTTCCGCCCATTTGTTTATAGCATTTGAAAGCTGCGATCTAATAGCAGGATCTTGCAAGTTCTTCAAATCCATTATCTTATTTGTCCTGACTTTACAAAGGCTCTTGAATTTGCACAGCATCGTTGTCACTACGGGGTTGTGATCTGATTTAATGTCAGCTCCAGGATACATTACGGTATTTTTGACTGAATTACGGAATCTTGAGTTAACCATAATGTAATCAATTTGGTTGCGGACAATATGATTGGCCGTCGGTTGTGGTGATGTCCTGGTTTACAAATGTCTCGGGGGCAATTAGAAAGGGTGTTTGCTAAAATTAGTTATTCGTTAGTCCGTACCTCAAAAGGAAAAAACGGAACACTTATAGGATTACTTCGTTGTCCGTCCGTCTGTCCGTCTGTCAAGACAGTTTTTCTCAGGAACGCGTGGAGGTATCAAACTGAAATTTATATCTAATACTCAGGTCTACTGTCCCTTGGAGCTGTGAAAAAATCTAACTTCTAAGCCAAAGCAATCAAAAGAAACAGCCGTTTATGCCGCAAATTGCCGCAAATTTTGGAAACTCGCACGGGAATCAAAACCTACAGGGTACTTCCCGTGAACTTAGAATCTTAAATTTTGGTACGAAGTAACGTCTTATACAGATAAAGGAAAAATTTCGAAAACCGTAAATTTTTAGTTACATCATATAATAAAAAATATTTTTGAAAATTTTAACGGAACCCTCGGTGCGGGAGTCCGACTCGCACTTGGCCGGTTTTTTTTTAACATTAAATAGGCTTTCTCTTGGCCTAATTGGAAAATGATAATGAATGAAAATTAAAATCTTTATTCAATTGAGCATATTACACGCATTTTGAAATAATCGGTTTTGCCCTACCACTCGTTTTAGACTCTTTTAGCTGACAAGAAAAAACGGGCGCAAGTAACTTACCAGCTTTATGAAATGTAAGTAATGGTATTTACACACAATATACCATTACGAAATACAAATCAATTAAAATATTATTCGATATGACCGATGAGTAACATAATTCATGCGTTACAGTCTTTTAGATAATCTTGTACCTTTGCTCATGAGCATATTTTTCAATCACATCTTTTGGAACTTTATTAAAGAATGTTATGCCTTTCCCCAAAACCGAGCCTCTACTTTTTTTTGTCTAAATTTTGGAATGTCAAGCTTGTTCTTATTTCTTGTATTAAACTGATGCACATCGCTATTTTTAACATATGAATCTAAATATTTCCTTACATTACAATGTTCTCATAGATGTTTTTCCTGCCAATACTAATAGGTATATTAATTTCTTTAAACAATTCTATTAAAGAATCTCTACACCTAAGTTTGTAAATGGCGCGCATAGCACAATTTTGAAGTAAAAACACATTATCAATATTGGCTGCTGATCCCCACAATAACAGGCAATAGGACATTATACTATGAAAATAACTGAAGTAAACTAGTCTTGCCGTTTTAATATCAGTTAAGCTAGAAAGCCTTATCTATTTTACAGCAAATGCCGCAGAACTAAGTCTACTCGACAATGCGTGGACAATAATATGTGGATCCCATTGTAGTCGTAAATCTAAAGTAATGCCAAGAAATGACGTGCTCTCAACTAACTCGACTACATCTGCATTCAAATTAATATGCATATAAACCTGCCTTACATTAGAAAGTAAGAATTTAACACATTTCGCTTTCTTAGAATTTAATGACAAATTATTAGCATTGAACCAATGTGCAACTTTAGAGAGAGTAGTGTTTACATCGTCAGAACAATTATTCCCTCTATCAATTTTGAAAATTAAAGAGGTAATAAGTACCGTTACACATAAACAATTCGCGTAGTACGGTAGGTCATTAATATTGATTAGGAATAGTAGAGGACCCAATATTGAACCTTAGGGCACGCCCATAATAATGGGGGCTCCAGTAGATGCAGTACTATTAACAATCACTTTCTGATTCATAGGTATGATTGCAAAAGGCCAACTGATTTATTAGAGACACAATAATGTTCTAACTTCATTAACCCTTAAACCCCACCCGAGGTTCCAGCAAACCCCAGCGCCTTAATTTTTGTAAATATCTTTGTAACCATTGATCGTACAGACCCGAGATTTTAGGTAATCTTTAATAGCGCCTTCGGTTATCTTACCGTCAGTCGCTGTCAGGTGTGTGTGGATTGAGATATTGTGGTTTGTGACCCCAGGGTAGTAACATCGTTATATTTCAGACCTTTAGTTTGTCGTGTTTTTAAGTTGTATTCTGAATTTAAACGACATATTTTTATGGTCAGTTCTGTAACTAATTAATATAATATAAAATAGTGGTAAATTAAAGTTTTAGTAAAGAAATATAAGGTTTTTCATGTTGACGTTGTTTTATTACTCTGTCGCTTGCTATATTTATTTTATCTTTATCGATTTATGTTAGACTTGAATAATCTTAAGCCATTTTGAAAATGGCAACTAATAGTGCACAATAATGCCGTACTTTTTTTAAAAAGCTTGCAATAACCCTTATTACACCTTAAATGGAATAACGCTTGACATGGTCAACTTTGCCTCCATACTAGTCTCTATCTCCGAACTATTTTGGAAGACATTCTGCAAAAGAACCCAAAATGGTTCAACAGGGTCCTAAACTCATTACAAAAAAAAGATGTGTTGTATGCCCCAGAGGTAAGGATCGGAAGACAAGAGTTTTCCACACCATATGCCTAAATCGCCTCTGTGGCGAGCATACCAAGGCAATATGCCATGTATGTCTCGACAAAGTAGATTAAGATTATTTTTCAATTCTTATTAAGTTGATTATTCTAATAAGGAAAACTAACGGGTGCCGCCAGCGGAAATGGGTCTACCTCAGTCTGCTTATCTTAATGCTGTGCTTAAAGCCTAAATATTTTTATCTAAAATAAATTGATACTGACCTGTATGTACCTCACAACTTGCAGTGTAGTAGTCTTGTGGTGCGGGAAATGTTGTAATGTATGATAGACAAGTCTTTCTTTGCCAGTTAAAAATTGTTTACGTTTACAATAACCATAAAATGTATTATTTTAATTAGTATTTTCCTTTTGTGATGGAAATTGACCTTACTGATATGTTAAGGTCACTTTTCAATTTGACGACTCTGTATGAAATAAAACAGGGAGAAAAAAACAGCCCTTGACGAGTTTCTTGCCGGTTCTTCTCGTTACAAGGTCTCCCGCCGTAGGGTTTGTGAACCGATGGCGTAGCTTCTTTGACGTTCATAAGTGCTTGTAACAGCCTAGACTGAATAAATGATATTGACTTTGACTTTGACTTTGACTAATAACTAAAATTTTGTTTCCTTTAAAAGTTATAGACCAAAACATATTGGGGTCCTCGAAACCCCATGGTAGGGTAAGTGTTTCTCCCAGGATGGGTAGGGATTAAGGGTTAAAAGTGTTCGGTGATCAATTGTGTTGATCACCGAACACTTTTTGGGTCCAACAAATCCGGTCAGTGCATTGGGCCGGATTCCCAAGGATGCGGGTTCGAGTACCGTCAGGGCGACATGAGACAAGTTGCTTTTTTCTTGTATATTTACATACTTATTTAAAAAATATCACATAAAAATAGCATTGTAAAATGCAAAATTATAAAGTTATATTCAGAAGTTAATTCGACTATGCGTTCACTGAAAGATGTTTTTATCAATGATTTACCTAGGTACGATTGCCAGTGACCTACAAGAACACTCACTGTTAGTACTTATTTAAAATTATTTATTTCGCGGAGCATCGACACGCCTGGCATGTACCCGACCCTAACAGATCTCTGGAAACTCTATTGCCAAAACGTGATACAGTTTTCATACAGATAGGCGACCTTGACTATTGTTGCCTTTGGTTCCTGTGTAATGGCGCCGCTCGCTGATTCCCATTCGCCTCTGTAATGGCTCATTGGTAAGGTTATGGAATATTATTAAAGAAGACCATACGCTTATTTTGAGCCCGTCTACCTTTACAATTTAAGAATTTTTCTTAAGATTCAAATTCAGAAAGTTATTCCAACAAGAGGAACTTTGTGAATATTGAAGTTTTGACCAAAAATATGATTATGATAAATTTTAAATAGAAAAATATTGGAAAAAATTGGGAATCGAACCCACGACCTTTAGACCATTAAGCATTGGACCAGATTTCCAAATGTCGTGGGTTCGATTCCCATCTGAGAATTCACTTGTGGCCGAGTTAATTTTTTTCTATTTAAAATTTATCATAAGTATAAAAATAGCATTGAAAATGCTAAAAAAATATAAAATCACAAAAATATGATATTGTAACTACAGAAATTAACATCACTAAAGAAGAAATATGAAAAGATATTTAAGAAATTCGGTTCCACCTATTTAAAGCAAATAACACAGAATACCCGGCAAAACTAAACATTATTGATTTGAATTTTAAGTGAATCATAACACCAATAATTGTTGGATGAAAATCAAGACAAATTATTGCGCGCAGAAATAATTTCAGAAACGATTTCAGACAGAACAGAACTTTCATTGTTGAAACTTAAAAACATTATTGTGAATGGCAACAATTTGCTGAGTTTGGGCTATTTCTGCGCCCACGCCGCCCATTAACAGCCTGAGAGAGAATATCTGAATAACCCAAAATTATGAATGTAACACTACATTTACTACAAACAATTCGGCTAATTAATGTATTTTACGAGATTTTATATGAGAACTTGGTGTATAATTTTATGATTTTATTTTTTTACGAGATATGAATTTTTCAGGTAATGTAAAGTTTAAATTCTACAATTAGATAGTATTAGTTTTAAAATTAATATATTAATTCCAATATTTCAAACTTATATCCGTCGTTACGCTCAACTCATCCATATTCCACGAACCCGGAAGCTATTAATTTTTCTAACCCGTAATCCCCTATTCATGGCAACAGGGAAACTTCGCCGGAATTACTCCAACGATACGCCCGCATCAGCCGCCGAAAGTATTCATTAGAGCCGCTTGCCGCGCGCCGCTACACGCACTTAGCGGCAACAAAGTACGTAAGGTGCCCAGGCAGAGAGTACACTCAGAACAAAGCGCCATTTATCACACTTTCAAGTAGTGGCCACCATCTATTAGAAATCATCATGTCATAAGAACATTTTGTTTGCGATTTGTTTTTATTGAAGTTGTCACATTTTGACACAGCACACTTTGGAGGCGATGATTGAGCAAAGACGTCACAAAGCTTCCGTCAAAAAAAACTTACTTGAGATAGTAAACAATACTGCGCTAAGAGATGGCGGTTGGCCCCTAGTACTAATTCAGGGTCCTTATTCACTATGACCACTTAGCGATTCCTTGCTGAAACCACGCCGATGTCGTACTTGGTTTTGACATTTTGTCATTGGTTGGGTCAAAGGTATTAGCCCAGAATCAACAGTACAAGACTTACTTATGATAAATTTTAAATAGAAAAATATTGGAAAAAATTAACTCGGCCACAAGTGACTTCTCAGATGGGAATCGAGAGCATTGGACCGAACTTCCAAAGGTCATGGGTTCGAATCTCTGCTGACTTTTGCGATTGGGTCTCTGATTTTCTGAGTGAACGGTCAATACGTGTAGTCATTGACGGCTGCTCCTCTGACCTCAAGGCTATTGATGCCGGAGTTCCTCAGGGATCTGTTCTCTCCGCGATTTTATTCCTGCTGCATATTAATGACCTGCTTGTGCCCGGTATTGTTGGGTATGCAGATGACAGCACGGTTACGGAGAGATATTTATCCAACGCAAAAGTCAGCGGGGAGGAGTCTCGTTCTTTAAGAGAGGCCATGGCTGAGCGGACTAACTCGACCTTAAGTCTTGTCTCCCATTGGGGTGACAACAATCTGGTCAGTTTTAACGCTGCCAAAACACAGGCGTGTTTATTCTCCGCCAAAAAGAGTCCTTTCGACATGACTCTTACTTTCCGCGGTACAACTATACCAATCACTGAGAATCTTGAACTTCTTGGCATGAAGTTGTCATCAGGTCTCAACTTCGGCGATAACATCGAGTTGAAAGCTCAGACTGCGGCAAAAAAGCTGGGCATCTTAAATAGGGTTAAGCGGTATTTCACGCCGGAACAGCTTCTTATGTTATATAAAGCACAAATTCGTCCGTGCATGGAATACTACTCCCACCTTTGGGATGGTTCAGCAAAATACCAGCTGGCCGCACTCGACTCGGTGGAACGCAGAGCCAGAAAACTCATTGGGGATGATTGTCTGGTGAACAACAAGCTCCACAGTCTCCCTCATCGACGAAGAGTTGCTTCATTATCGGTGTTCTACAGATTGTACTTCGGAGAGTGTGCTATTGAGCTGCATGAGCTCATACCGCCAGCTCCTTTTTACCACCGGGAATCCAGTCGTACCGCATGCTATCATCCCTACCTGGTTGATATACCTCGTCTGCGTACAAAGCGCTTTTCCTCATCTTTTATTATGCGCACAGCAAGAGAGTGGAATTCCCTGCCTGCGTCTGTATTCCCGGGTGTCTACAACCCCGGTATATTTAAAGCTCGAGTGAATAGGCTTTTTCTAGGCAAGCTCGCTCCATCTTAGGCCTCTTCTTAATCTAACGATTCAGAATTAAGCCAAGAGTAAGCCTATTTAATGTAAAAAAAAAAAAAGTTAATTTTTTCCTATATTTTTCTATTTAAAATTTATCATACGTATGAAAAAAAGCATTGAAAAATGCAAAAATTCAAAAATCATAAAGTACAAGACGACTTACTTTCTACAGTGAAAAGCTAGTAGTTGACACATTCTATGTGTTAGGATTTTTTAATTACCTATTGCATTTTTCAATGCTATTTTTATACTTCATAAATTTTTAAAAGAAAAATATTGGAAAAAATCTACTCGACCACAAGTGAAAGAGTCGGTCCCCTCTGAGAATTCAATTGTGGCCCAATAGATTTTTTCCAATATTTTTTTGTTTAAAATTTAACATTCTATGTTTTTTTCACTGCCAGTCCATCCGTTGATTTGGGAATCAAGTTTCTGGAGTATGGTTGGAGCGATCCTTCTGGTTACTCATTATTCTGTGGCGGCAACTACTCCAAAGAGGCGATTAGTGAACTCCTCCTAACTTCGCCGCGTTTTTGTCCAATTCTTCTAATACCTTATTCTATATATCGCGCACATTTCACGCGCCCGTAACGATCATTTCAACAAATTGTGGGGAACTTAGGTTCGGTAAGTACTTGATGAATAGTTGTTAGGTTAGGTTTAAGGATATATTCCGCCATTCGGAAGGAAAGGTTTGTACAACTAGTACTTGGAAATTGACGGGAACTTTGGAAAGTGTTTACTGTCATTATATAATTTTTATCTAGAGTGGGGAAACGCTTAGGATATATTCCGCCATTCGGATAGAAAGGTTTGTACTACGAGTACTTGGAAATAAAAGGAACTGGAAAGTTTTCATTGCTATTATATTTTTTTACTAGAATGGGGAAACGCTTAGGCTAGTTATATCGTATCTGATGTTAGGTATACCTAAGGTTGAAGGTGGAATCGCACTTCTCGTGGAATCCTCAACCATCGAGGAACTGCGGCCCTACCGCGCCAGTGGCGTCGGCATCGACATCGACTTCATTTGACAGATGGTTGTGACACATTGCTGCTTCTTTTTGACACAAATGAAAACTGTTCAAAAAAATAAGAGCAATATGTCACATCCATCTGTGAAATGAAGTCGATGGCGACACTTACGCGGTAGGACCTCTGGTTATCTTTATATCTAAAAATTGCCGGAACACAACGCTGAAAATATTATAACTATGACGACAGACCACTTTTAGGTCATAAGTATTCACGTGCGCTCTGTTCGGACAGTGTTTATATGCTTACTACAACGTCACCCAGTGATAGTTATTCAAGGGATTTGGCGCGGTACCTAAGTGGACTACCAGGAATTTCCGCGAATCCTAGGAATCGGCCTCTGGATCCGATCCTGCAATCTCTGGATTTCATACCGGTGGGTGCTACCACTACACCACAGAGCCAGTTTATAGTTAGTTTACTCGTTTATCGCCTGGTAGAAGTAAAATAAAATGTAAATAGAAACGGATCATTCGCCGACAGCGAGCTTCCTCGGCGTCATTGACGCTCATAAATAAAGCCACCGTTTGTTGCCGATGATTGATCGCGTGTCGCCGTTCGCTCGCACATTTTATTTCCAAATGAGTTTGGAAGAAACTCTCATTCAATTCATATCGGTAACTGTTTTGTTGTCGGCATAAATTGTGTTTGTGAAACAGGTGTGGAACGGCGCTCTTTTTTCCAGAATATTCTATTATCATTTGAAGGTAGGTATTTTTTATTTGAAATTGACGACAACAGGTGAAGGAATAATAAAACATTATAATATTAAGAATGTTGATCTAATATATTTCCATGAAATTTGAAGAGTGCTTATAATATCGAGCAACTTTTAAAATTGTTATACGAATCCTGTGTAACGCATGAAATATTTTGGTGGTAGAAGACCATGTTTTCCATAATGAGAACTGAGATAATTGTCTTGTGAGAATCAAACCCACAACACTATAATTGTAAGGTCAAAGCTGGCCAAAAGCGATAAGTCATGCATGATATTATATATGTAAGCAATAACTTTTAATTATTAATGGAAATTGAATCAAATTCGGTTATTTGAATGAATTTAATTATTATTGATGTGGCATCACTTTCCTTATATTATAAGTTATTGACATCATTGTAAACTAACATTTTAGTGTTTTTTTTATTTTATTTTATATGTGTTTAGCTTCCATTTGACTCAAAAAGTATCGAATGACATCATGATATTATTGACAATTGAAATTTAGTGAATGTCTGTTTGTTTATTGTAGTTACCTGTTACTGTTTTGTTTTGTTTACCATTTGACATCTTTACATTTTCTTTTGACTACCTACTTGTACTTATTTAATGACATCGTAATATTATTGACATTTGCAGTTTTAGTATTATGTATGTTTTGTTTACTATTGATATCTTAATTTATATGTTTTTTATTAATATGATCTATTTAATTTTGTTACTTTTAAACTGACCATAATTAATTTGTCTTTATAATAATTATAACATACTGGCGTTTTGGGATTACTGTAAGTCAGCATGTTCACAATTTAATTGATAAATAAATGATGGTTTTGACCTTACAGGCATAAAGGTCATGCATACCCTAGCGTGTGTGCGATAAAACATAACTGATAAAATATATCTGATTCAGTGAGCACGATGCGGAATAAAATACTCGATGTATTAACTGCTTGAGTTCATATTCATATTCCCTTTTCATAATTTTTCACACACGCCCACTCGTATAAACAAACAAACATACACTCACACTTAATCTAGTTTGCATGCATTCACTTCATACATACCCTTTAATTTAATTTAGTTCTATTGGTTCCTGAAGTAATTAGAATAGAGTTCATTTATGGAGCATGCTGTGTTCACCTATAAGTGGTTGTACATTAAGTTGTCTTTGAAGAAAAAAAAACCTTGCAGTTATCCCGCTAGCTAGGCTATGCATGATGGTTATGCCTGTAAGGTCAAAACCGTCATGCATAAGCTATCGTTTATGGCGAGCTTAAGACTTCACGGTTGAACCACTAAACAACAATCGTCATCAAAACTCTAAAGTAACCTTTTATTTAAATAAAAGGTTACTTTTGGTGATCTCGTAAGCAGCAACCAATGGAATTCTCACTATTTACTGCTCTAATAACGCGAACAAGGCGTTAGTCCCGGCCTCGGTCCATTATCAGCCACTCGGGACAACTGCTGGACACCGACCCACAATAAAACTCTGTAACAGCGAGTACTTTGCGCTGAAACTAAACAACAACTGCTGAAATGTCTACCCACGATCTTTGGCCGTGAAAAGATCCGTTAAAGTACGAACAAAACAGAGACTCAATAAAATTCTGATAACTAGTCGTAAGGGTTATCGTGTTTCCATTGTAGTCCTTTTTTACATTGTAGTAACAAGAGCTGTTGAAATACGATTCGAATGCGATCGTTAGCAGAATGAAGCCCCTGCATGGTTGTACTGTACAGACACGAGCAATGACATGTATATGTCACGGTAAATGTTAATAGTGCGAAAATTATGAATAATAACCGGAAATGATAAATACTGACCTCGTGATTAAAACTATGAAATTTATCACTTTACGAAAGTTACCTCTAGGTTAGGTTAGAACTGTGACCAAAAGACGAGCGAGCTGAGCGAGCGAAGCGAGCGTGCCGCAGTAGCGCCAGAGACGACTTTCTTTAAAAAGTACTACAATATGATACTAAGCTCCTCCTGCTTCTATTGACGTTTTGTTTGGTTAAAAGGCTGTAAATATTGATATTTTTGACCGACTTCATTAAACATTAATTACATTGTAATAATAACCATAAAATGTAATATTATAATTAGTATATTTTTTTTGTGATGGAAATTGACCTTACTGATATGTTAAGGTCACTTTTCAATTTGACGACTCTGTATGAAATAAAACAGGGAGAAAAAAACAGCCCTTAACGAGTTTATTGCCGGTTCTTCTCGTTACGCGGTCTCCCGCCGTAGGGTTTGTGAACCGATGGCATAGCTTCTTTGACGTTCATAAGTGCTTGTAACAGCCTAGACTGAATAAATAATATTGACTTTGACTTTGACTACATGTTATCAAAAGTAAGGTTCAATTAATAATAATGTGCGATAAAAGTAATTAATTGATTACTTTTACCTATAATCGTGGTAATTATTATTATTGAAAATTATTAACATTTACCGTTACAACCTTATCGCACTGACGCACACGGAAGAAAAGCTCTCTCTGTCCACAAATGTCATTCAATATTGTAATGTGACGAGGTTGCTCAGTGTTTCAGTGTTATTGCGCGTGACTGTACTGTACATACATTACTTTTATGATGCTATTTATGTTTTACAATCACCTATTCAGTTACATAGCAACCTATAATGCTACATACTCGTGCTTCAATACTATAACGAATAATAGGTAATTGGTGGAAAGTAAGTAACTCTTTTCTTAGATTTCCCTAATTGGGTTTCTTCTATCAATCAGCGATTAAACAACTCGAAGACACTTGGAAGACATTTGGAAGACATTTGGAAAATTAATCATTCTCCTTAATTGTGAAACTTTCTTTAATAGCGGCCAAATAAATTCTGAAGATTTAATTTAATTTTTTTAACAAAACTTGTTGTTGCTGAAAAAAAAATTGTAAAATGATTCATTTTTTCACCCACGTTGTGCCCTAACCCGTGGAAATATCAAAAATATTTTCTTAGTGTTTAAATTAAATTTCAGTTTAATCGATTCAGCCGTTTGGGCTGTACGTTGTCTGTCAGTCAGTCACGGTAAATTGTTTTATTAGTATAGATTATATGCAAAAGATTAGCGATTTTACCGGTTACAAGTTCAAGTCTTTAATTCAGGACTTTAACATCTTCTCAGACTCTACTCGTTGCTGGTTCAAAAGGTGGTGGTTAGATGTAAGATTTCCTGTGACATAGTTCCTTCAATGCGTACCTTAGGGCGCGTGTTGATGAGCACGGTTTCTACACGGTGCCAGTAACATGTGGAGCTCCATACATACATAACTTCATACATAACTGGCGCCTTGTCAGGTAGAAACCGTGCTCGTCAACACGCACCCTTAGGGCATGTTCTATACTTATCCTACTAATATTATAAATTGGAAAGTTTGGAAGTTTTGTATTTCTAAAGTTGTAAAGTTGGATATTTGATTAAAATCCGTTCAGCCGTTTTTGCATGATTGAGTGACAAACATCTCACAATCACAATATAAGAAGGGGAGATATTCCTCGAAGCGCACCTATTTTTAAGCGCACCTAACGAATCGCACCTAAATTATTCCTTTTTTAATAGAGATGGGAAATAGGTGTCTCAATTTATATTGTGACGGGGCTGACGGGAAAAATAACATAGAAAAGTACCAGGGTAGCATAACAAAGTAGGAGTTATTATATTTTAATATATTGACGACCTGTTTGGCGCAGGGGTACTAAACCCGCCTTCTGCGTCAGAGGTCCCGGGTTCGATCCCCGGACAAGACAAATATTTGTGTGCATGAACATGTCTATTTGTCTTGGTCTGGGTGTTTAATATGTATAATAAGTATGTATTTACAAAAAAAAAGTATATAAGTATGTTTATCCGTTATCTAGTATCCATAATACAAGTTCTTCATGAAACTTAACGTGGGCTATATAATTGGTGTGTTGTATGCAATTATTTATTATTTATTATTATTATTATTTACTTAAATCAATAAAATAAATAAAATTTTAAATTAATTTAAAATTATAACATCTCTAGACATCTAAAATAACCACTAAAAATATTTTAATTTAATAACTAAATAGCAATTACCACAATTAAATGAGTGTTAAAACTTTTGTCGATATTATAATACTAGCGGATCCTCGCGGTTTTACCCGCGTGGTGCCCGTTCCCGTGGGAATATCGGGATAAAATATAGCCTATGTTACTCGGGAGAAATGTAGCTTTCTAATGGTCTAAGAATTTTCTAAATCGGTCCAGTAGTTCCTGAGATTAGCGCGTTCAAACAAACAAACTCTTCAGCTTTATAATATTATTAGTATAGATTACGTTTCCTTCATGCTTCCATATCGGTGCGCTTTGAGGAAAAATTTATGTGCACTTCGTAAGATGAGCTTGAAAATAAATGCGCTTCGAGGAATACCTCTAGAAGGGTACCAAAAACCAGTAGCCTAGTTCACAAGCCCGTGTAGTTGGTATAGGCATGGTGTTCATGAGCGAAGTGGGCCGCATCGATCGGCCACAATGCTCGCAAGTAGGCCAGGATGCCGCTTTGATCACGCCGCCACCGCCGCCGCTGGCCTCGCACGTTACTCTATGCACGATAGCCTAGGAAATTAGTACACGTTTAAAACTTTAAGCATTTTAATCTTTTCGACTAAATCCACCCCGCCAATAGAAAGGTCCCCTGTCTTTAGAAAGTCAAAAGTTTACAAAAAATCTGATTTCCTTCGATGCTCATTTTATTTAAGTTCTAGATATGTTATGGTCGTTTTTATTAACAAGAAGATCCTACCAATAGTTATATTTGTACGAAACCTAGACAGTCTATCGATCTAATATTTTCTGCTCCATCTTAAGGATTTAAGAAAACACCCGGATCTACTTTCGCTTAAAGACAAACACTCGTTTCATCCAATGTACGGATACTATGTAAGGAAGACTCGCTTGTTTTCGCTGTACTTATTTGAATTGAATTTCACACGGAGCGAAGACTCAGCAGCTTAACAAGATTTAATTAGGAACAACCGAAACTAAAGTTCAAACTAAATCCATATACAAAGATCCGTGTCTAGCGAAGCGCCTTTGTTCCGTCTCCGACTAGACTGAATTGTACGTTTTCTAGCTGATTTCGGGTACCTAGCGCGGATCCGTTTGATAAATGGAGGCAAAGGCAACTTCTTTAAAAGAAACACTTAGCCGTCGACACCTGAAAAGGCTATTGAGGCTCGTAAATAACGCGGGGTTCATTAGAGCCCTAGTATGAGGCCCAGCGACATTAGCCACGGGGACATCGCACCTATGCCCTTGTAATACGGCCGTTGACGAATGCTCAGCTACTTTGCAAAGGAACCGATGGACCGACCGCTCTAAGCGCTCGAAGAATTGCGTCGACTCAGTTTTGTAAATTGACTCCACCGTGTGACCGCTTATTGGTAAAAATCAACAGCTTTTTGTAGCATTAGCCGTGAGCAAATTTTTTACATCAGCTTTTTGGGGGAATGATAGGTACTCTAAAAGTTTTTTTTTAAACAGCCCTTGACGAGATTTATGACGATTTTTCTCGTTACAAGGTCTGCTGTAGTATATAATGTAAACCGATGGCTCCTTGACATTCACAAGTTCTTGTAACAGCCAAGACTAAATAAATGATATTGATTTGATATAAACTCTATCATTTAATAGCTCTGCGAAATCAAAACGACAGGTTAGAGGGTTATATGCAATGTTGGATTTTCGTGCAATGGAATAAATGAAACTAATACTGTGCTGTATCATTTGTATTTCGGAGAATCAACGCATACGTGGGCTCATATTTAATGGAACTTGTATTGTGCTGTGTGCACGCAGTGAAGAGTTAAAGTGCTTAGCACAGATGCATCTGCACCTTTATATAGCCGTACCGAATCTTCTCCCAGAAGTTTATTGTGCTATTACTGACGTCTATAGAGAAGATGCCCCAGGTGGGCGCAAAATGTCTTTAAATTTAATCAACGCGACTTAATTACCACAGTCAAAGCGAGTTCAGAAAATTGAATGAGAGCTTTCCATTCATTTGAGAGGCGCGACTGTCCTTAGCAGTGATTAAACATAAACTAGCGAGGCGCCCGATAATTGGCTAAAATAACAGCCTCCCGCCGCAATCTTTATAAATGGCAGGTGCTCAGCCATTAACTCGCCGCCATTATGGTTAATTGCCAGACTCGCAAACAGTTATTTATCTAAATAGAAAGCAGTATGCGTCATTATTTACTCGTAAACCATTCCTATCTTTGGATCTGACAACATTGTAAGACAATAGAAGTGATTGACGAGCGGTTTTACAACTTCGTCAGTGAATTTACATTGTTTGTTTGATTGAAATCTCGTTTTAAGCTCTGTTCAAGATTGTTTACGAGTTGTACAAGGATCGAGTACAATGTCGGAATCTAGACGACGTTATGACTTGCGTGCTGATCTAGTAAGGTAGCATCAAAACAATTTATTCTCTCTTAAACAATTTGCTTTCTGTTGATTTAAGATAGTTTCTCATTATAGTAATAATAATATACCTTTTTCAATATTGTAACAATAATAAAATGTACTGCTGAAGTAGCACCTACGCGCCGCCCTCACCAACTCCACTTTGAATTTTAATTAGCAAACAATATTATTTTGTATTACTTCGACATTTGCGTTAGAGTATACTTACACTTAGTTCAGATAGAATAGTATGTTTCAAGCTAGATTTACTCATACTTTCATTGCAATTTGAAAAGTCACTTTTCAGTTGCAATCCCGTGACCAGTCAATAACGGTTTGACGGATCCTCACAACAAATTGTTTGCATTGAATGAATTAAATATTCTTTATTGTACACAAAAACATTATAATTACTTACAAATAAATGGGCAACACAAGAGTGGTACAAGTGGATTTTTGCGCACAAAATATGCAAAGGTGCCTAATCTGCAGATGATACATTTTCGATTTCGGTTCGATTCCCAGCGGGGGTACAAATTGTATTCGGTTTGGCCTTGTTGTAAGTCCGCCTGGCTAGCTATCACCATCTTAGCTAAGTCTGACGCCATAACAACAATGTTTTCAGCACTGTTGTGTTCCGGCAGAGAGATAAGATAGCCAGTTCCTCAGCGATTGAGGATTCCGGGGGAGGCTCGCTTCCATCTTCAGCCTTATCAATACTTAACATCAGGTATGATGAAGGCTAAGAGTCTCCCCGTCGTTAACAAAAAAATAAAATATAAATAAAGACTCAATGTCCATTCCGACTAAATCACGGATAGCCATAAGTTACCTACAAATTCATTGAAATGTTAGTTTTCCTTCCGAGTCCATTATTAGAATTATTTGAGCCAAGCACTTACAGTTGAAACTTACTGTGAAATGGAGAGTAAATTTTCGTTTTAACTTGAACTTCGAGCAGTGTCGTTTGTTAATTAATCAATTACCCGGGAATCGATCGCTCCCGCCGACGCGCTGGCGCCGCGGACACCGACGACCGAGCTGTTAGGTCTGAGAAGAAGCAAATTTAACCTACCAGGAACCGGGAATTTTAAAATAGCAAGAACAAAGAGGAAAACATTTATTTATTGGTGCATAAAAATCATTAGCATAAAATAATAATAAAAATAACAAAAGGTACAAAACAAATTATGCTATCTAATCAATTAACTATCTAGACCCCTGCATCAGCATAATTTTGCTTAAACTGCTTCTGCAATGCAACGTTGGTATTCTCGTATCATCACCATTGTTAGACAAGTTTTTATGTCCACTCTGCTGAGTGCTGAAATTCTTTATGGATGGATTAAAGGAGAATAACCCAACCCATGGATTTTGAGGATGGTTTTGACGACTGCAAATGCAGCCGGATTTATTTATTTAAAGCCGTAACGTTAACGTACGTTCTGAAGGAAGAAGAGCTCAGTATAATCTATTTTTGATTACCCAACCAATGATTGGCCTTATTGAAAGCTCCTTAACCTTCGAAATTGCACAGAGCACACATTGGGGTAATTTATGTCACCTATTCCATGACCGACTACAGTAATTCTTAACCCCCGCAATCGCACAGCGAATGTGTCTGCTCCTAAAGGCTAAACATGCTATTAATTCCTATTGAAATCTTTTTAGTAACGTGAAATGCGAGCTCAAAGCGAAACTTAGCTGATTACTACTTGTCCACCATTCAGAGCGGTCTTTTTCAGTCGTTGAAGTATTAATAAAGGCAGTTGCGGCAACGTATCCGTGTCGAGACTTGGGATTTAATAACGGAAAAACTCGACGAAAGCCTTAACGAGGGTTTCATTAGGTTCAATTAGTGGACGGTGGCATATCGGCTGCTCCGGGCGCGTGTTTGCGTTGGCCGGTGTCAGCGCCGGATCGGAATTAACTGTATCTTTTTACCTGCGGACGTACCTGAGACGTATACTTTACTAGTCACATATTTTAAGGTGGACTCACATCGAGTGAGACGTACCATGACATGAAAGGGGGACACCCCTTCAAGTTGTTTACAGACTTGGTTAATGGCTTTGAATTGTAGACAGCGTGTTCTAAACTTGCTGAATACCCTATGATCAGAGAAAAATAATTCTCTGTATGACCTGAGACAACTCACCGTACTGCACGACAATGACTTTGTGTGAATCACAAAATGTTTTTCTATAGGTATATTCATAGATTATTAACAGCAACAAACCAACTGCTTCTCCTTATCCTATCCATCCATGAGGCCCATACTGAAGTTTAAAAGGAATAGTGTTAGTGCAGGTCATTACAACAGTTTACAAGAACAAAGACCTCACAAACAAGTTCGTAGACCGCCGCTAGTCTAAAAACAATCGAGCAACGTTTACCACCTCGGTACGCGTCGCGATCTGAGCATACAGTCATGCCCGCTCAAGGAGCGCTTCTATCTTGAGCTGAAGTGCTCTTATCGGCTGACGAGACGCTGACTCGGCAACTGCTCGCATTACCGGCGAATGTGGACACTTGAGCGATTGGTGACAATGACTATGTATCTTGGACGAATTAACCACTGGACGCGTAACGAGGACCGCGTTCGCCTTTACCCCTCTGTCACTTACTGAGCCTTTTAGACACAGTAAGCAATATGGCGTTGTCAGTATGACGCGAGATCTCGAAGTGGAACATTATCTCAAAAATGGGTAAATGCGCTGTGTTAATTTGTAAAAATCATACCGGACAACCAAAAAATGTTTCTTTTCACGCGTAAGTACAATTTTAATCTATTAGAGCAGCAATTTTTCGGAAAATAAATAAAATTTGGTATGTAAACAAAATGTAATACGTCATTTCAAAAAGTAATCATTGTACATGTAAATTCTTCAAAGATATTGTATAAGTAATTTGGTTGGGTTATATGTATCACTCATTCGTTCAATTGTCATTTTTATGTCGTATAGGGCTTGAACATATCGATAAACATATCGATGTATGTAAATGAACGAACGAATCCAATTTTAATGTAGGAACTATTTAAATTAATTTCAGATTTACAGTTGAACCCCTAACAAGAAGAATAGGGTGGAAGCGGTACGCAGGGAGATAACATGGACGAGTACTCAGGTCTTAGATAACATCTAAGGTCTGATGATGGAGCCAGAAGATGGCTATAGGAACTCTGTAATTAAACGACGCAACCCTACGAACTTTGAGCTCGTTATATTTGAAATATAGCTTCAAACTTTAAAAAAAATGTTGCTTATTTCACCCGCATGGTTCCCGTTCCCGTGGTAATATCAAAAATCCTTTCTTAGTGCTCGCCAACATCGTTAAAAGAACCTGTATGCAAAATTTCAGTTTAATTGGTTTAGCCGTTTGGGCTGTGCGTTGCCTTGCCTGTAAGTCAGTCACGGTATTGTTTTTTAGTATTAGACTTATGTTGTACATTATCATGGTGTGTTGTACATTAACATTTAAAATGTATCATAAGTATAAAAATAGCATTGACAACGCAAAAATTAAAAAATCATAACTTATTAGCTGTTGTATCATAATATTGGTCGTTAATATTATGATGCAACAGCTAATAAGTTATTTTTCTCTTTCGAATGCAAGGAAGGATATTCTTACAACGTATTAAAAATATAAAAGTATCGGAGAATTTCGAAAGTGGTCCGCAAAACTCGGTAGCTCATTGGTTAGAGCAGTGGGCCGGATTCCCAAAGGTCGTGGGTTCAAGTCACATCTGAAAATTCACTTGTGGCCGAGTTCATTTGTTCCAATATTTTTCTTGTTAAAATTTATCATAAATGGTGGTTACATTTATTATTTGTTTCTAACATAGACCTTGTTAGGTCACAGCAAGAATAAAATTAATTATATTTATGTATGTACGTAAGCTATATTATACTATTTTTTAATCTTATAATATTTTAATTTTAAGATCGTTTTATTATATTCAAGTAAAACAATCTTAAAACTATTGGTTGAAATATCCTTGCAATTAGTATTTCAGCTAGTAGTTGCTAGAAAAATACTGCCTTGGCTTTTTCTTAAATATAGGTAATTTATATGCGATGTTTTGTTGATAACTTCTGGGAGTTTGTTGTTTAAAACTGTCATAGCGTATGCTGGACCATACGCTATCCAAACGCTAGTCTACTATTTCTAATTTGGGTTTAGGTTGTGCTAATTTTGTACGGTAGCTTAAATTTTGAGATCTTTAATAAAGTGAAAACAAGTTTATATGTTTTCTTACAAATATGCATATTTCTTAAATGTAAAATGGATACTAGAGTTGAAATTAAAATGTTATAGTCTCAACGATCTTCTAATGTCGATGATTATTTTCAATAAGTTTTAGTACACTTAGATTTTTGGCTCCAAAAAAAATTTCGAATACGAGATATCACAGCTCGAAAAGCACACAGGGGGCTTAGTGTTTAATTTTAAGTCTATCACATCACAACCCTTTAAATTTTTCATTTAAAAGGTACATATTATTCACATCGCATCACATAGCATCGCGCCACAACTATTTGACCTTCGAAAGGGATTGCAATCGATTATAAAATTAAACACTTATGGAGGGGTTGCTATTGTGTATGTCCTATACAATGGTTCTGTAATGAACTAATTACCCATATTTTGTTTTATATAAAAAAGCTCGAGTGATTGAAGAAGTTAATGTAAATAATGAATTATATTATTATATAAACCATATATTAATGTTTTTTACTCACTTAAAAAGTGTTAGTAAGTAAATTGTAAGTCCGCCTGGCTAGCGACTACCATCTTATCCAAGTCCGTTCCGGCAGTTAGAGGTAAGATAGCTAGTTCCTCAGTGATTGAGGATACCGGGAGGGGCGCGCTTCCATCTTAAGCCTTATCAGTATAGTACAAATATCAGGTTGCATGTATCTACCCATTTTCACAAAAATAAACCCAAACACAAACGCTTTGGAAACCATATTGTATAGTTTTTATGAATATGAGGGATTTTTTAAATGAGATTTTCATATTATTAGGTGCTTTTTATTTTTCCACGAAGTAAACAATTAACTTACTAATTTCTTTAAATCACCCATGATTTATTAAACTCAATAGGTTCATTCATTCACTCCTTACTTATCGTGCTATTTATTTTTCCACGAAATAAACAATTAACTTACTATTTTTTTAAAACACACATGATTTATTAATCTCAATAGGTTCATTCATTCACTCCTTACTTATCGATAAAAAAATTATCGATTACTTCAAGCACTACTGTCATTATTTGACATTAGTAATCGCCCCTCACCCCCGCAAGAATTGGTTGATCGTGTTTTCATACATTCTTCTCGGGTTTCGTGTCCAGTGGTTAATTCGTCCAAGCTATGTATTGATGAAATGACACTCAGATTGTTGCAGTACAATGAATCAGTACCTCGAGTAAATAAGAGACGGATTTATTGAATGCAAGGTAAGTACCCGAAACCTGCAAGCATTTATGAGGATTTTAATGCAATAGCAAGTGGAAAGGCGCTAACTCGGTAGCTGCGCGCATTGATCTCTACCATCCCCTGCAGTAGAAATGCGTGCGTACATAGGTAGGTCTGTATCTATGTTTCATTCTGTGCTCTGTAAATCCCAGATTAAAATATTGATAGATAGTTAAGGAGTTAATTTGCTAACAACACGCATACATATCACTATGCGTTTATAAATAAAAAAAGAACCGGCAAACCAATAATTAGATTGACAGAAATTTTTTACGTTACGAATGAAAAATTGACAAAAGAAAGAAGAAAGAAGAGAATGCCTATCGGCAAAACACCGGTTTTCGGCCTTATCCAGGTGAACGCGGGGAGCACAGCCACTGCGTTATTGGTTAGGATGAGCATCAAACTGTGAATATCGATGTTTGTGAATTGTGTAGTAGTGTAGTGTGTAGAGTATTGTATAGGCTTTTGATGACCTATAATAAAGTAAACCTATAAAAGTTGCATGTCTATCGGTCTTTTATAGGATACACTTTGTAGAGTGTGCGAGAGAACTGCACGACCTTGTTCCTCCAGCCCCATTCCACCATCGGGGTACCACACACATGCAGGTTAGCTTATCACCCGTACGACGTAGACATTCCAGCGATCCGTACCAAGTGCTTTGCTAGCACATTTCTTATGCGAACCGCTAAAGAATGGAATGCGCTGCCTGCTCATGTGTTCCCCGATTCCTACAACCTTGGCTTCTTCAAGGCGAGAGTGAATAGGCATTTCCTGGGCGAGCAGGCGACCTAAGACCACATCCTGTTTGTTAAGCACGATGGTGGTCAAATGCCTGCCCAGCGATTACTAAAAAATAAAGATAGAGATTACTGCAAAATCCAACCCATTAATTTAGTTAAGTAGTGGAAGATACACCTTTCTGAACGATTTATACTCATTTCAGGTAAGCATACATCTTGAAACACGGCATTACTGTTTACTCCATTTTGCATACCACTTAAAAGCATGCACTTCGCCCGAGTTAAGTGGTCGGTTTAACCTAAATATCGAACACCTACGAATATTAGGTTTAGCCTAGGGAGGATTGACCAGTAGAGTTATTTTGTGAAACGTTTTCTCGGAAAGTACTCAGGTTATAGAAACAATTTATTATTAAAATTAAATACCTCTTAATGGTCAATGTTCCTTATAATTATCCACGACATAGGTATGGTAATATATTTTATATACCAAGGTGTAGGGTATTACTAATCTTGGTCGACACCAGTCTCTCTCTAGGATATGCTCCGCTTACAATAAGGTGAAGGTGAAGTATCTGGCATTGACATACATATTTAGTGATAGTTACAATTCCTTTAAGGAAAAGCTGCTGAAACATGTTTAATAAATAAATAGTTCTGGAAGACTAAGCTAACGTATTTCTTAAAACCTTTAGTTAGTATTATTACTTATTTTAAACATATTCAATAAATGTTGTGTATACCTATTATTGGCATGCATGTAAGAATTATTGTACCCCTAGCTATAATTTATTATAACTATGTTTGTACATGTTATGCTATTGGTGTACCTTAATAAATAAATAAATAATATTTGTGATATAAACGTTTTCTACATATCTTTAACTTTTTTAAATAAAGCTCACTGAAAAAACTCTACCAGTCAACCAGGAAGTTCCCGGACTGTACCATCTTACTTTAATATTAATTTACTAATTTAAAATGGTGGAAAAATATATAGAATTTGACAGCTTTGAGGACTAAAAATCTGTAAAAATTAGGTGTTACTCAGCCATACAGATTTTCTTCACTCGTATTTGGAAGTACATTGTTCCATTCTATACGCATAAGATTCGCAAATATTTGCCGAAAAAATGCCAGCAGAGCAGAGTATTGACCGCAGCGGAGCGTGACGTGCCTCTCGTAATTGTGACGATCCCGCGTAACACGTCCCTCGTAATTGGCGAACAAACGACGTGAGCTCACGTCTGCAGCCCACGCGACGAATCACGACGCCGCACGAGGAAACACGACGCCGCACGACGAGACACGAAGCAGCACGACGATACACGACGAAACACAACATGGCGCGGTTGTCGCCTAATGAGAGAACGAAAGTGCCGGTTCGCAAACAATCGTGTCAATGCAGTAGTGCTTGTTGATTATCCTAGCTAGACGGTATTCTATTTGTTTTAACCGGAAGTTGTGAAGTCTAGAAACGAGTCGTTTTAATTATATGACATTTTATTTTACTTGTTTGACATATAATTATCTTTCTTTTTACACTTGACATTACTTGTTTGACATATCATCATCATATTATTATTATTTTAAACTTGACATTAAACATAAACATATTTACTTTTAATTAATTTTTAATTTGTAATATTGGATTATGTTTTGATTACTGTCTTTATTTTTATTTGTACACCGTATATGGTAAAACATGTTTGAATCTCTCATTATAAATGAACATCTTTGTTACATATGTTTTGAACAAATAAATTATCTTTATCTTTATCTTTCCTTAATTTAATTAACACTACAATTTCTACTGAAGATATAACCCTGTTTTAGTCTACAAATTGCTGAAGCTAAACGGAAATTGCATCCGCTTACACAGTACCATCTAACATGTGCGCAAATTCACTAATGACGCCCCCGGAAACATATTCCCTTCCATAATTATTATCAATAAGCTTCTTACGTATCACAAAGCTCTCGTAATATTATGTGGAACAAACTTTTCCATACATACAATTATAAGAATTTCTGATAAAACTAAACGTTAGGGAAATAAACATTTTATGAGTCTGTTTTCGTCACGCATATATACTCGAACAAACAAATGAATAAAGTTTGCAGTTTAGGAAACAAAACAAACTTGCTCACATAATTGTACTATATTTATTGTGCTATCGAAGAGACAAGACTATGCACATAGTTCTTAGAGCTTCGAGAAAACGAGATGTTTGATATGAGTTTGATACAATGCTGGCTGGCTCCCAACACTTCAGACGAGTAGCGAACACACAATGGCTTGGAAATACATCGCAGCGGTATTTTATTCTCTTTTCATTGTCACGTTGGCGGTGAAAAGAGTGTATTATTTGCAGTCCAATAGAAATCGACGAGTAACTTGATTGTTACTTGTCATTTTCACAAATACCAATGCGCTTTAGATTCGCTGGTTGGATGAGTGAAGTGTTTGACAAGATGATTTCCATTGCAATATTTGGCACTTAAAACTAAGAGTTTGCCCTATTGGTAAAATCTTTAGCAAATCAAACATTATAGAAGCAAGCATTAACTACTAAAACCGTTCAGTTACCTACATAACAACAATGCTGGTGCGGAAAACCGTTGATCTCCAAAATAATTATTTAACTGCTTCAAAAGCCATGTAACGCGTTCTGAAAAAGGACGCAAACGCAATTCCCTAACAATTCATTTAATTGTTTATCCTCCTTGGAGTTTAGAACGGTGTCAGTGCCAGTGTAGAAGAATTTGCTTTAAATTTTTTGAAGGCAAGAAAACTTTGTAAAAGTAAACATGGGAAATAAACAAAAAAAATGAATGGTCAATTCACTAGCAATATTGCGTTTGCGTCCTTTTTAACCTGTTTCGTATGATAAAGTTGTTAAAATAATAATGATTTCAGCAAAACTATTTAGCTATTTAAAACAACAAAATTTTAAACGAATGTGATTGCTCACTGGTAGTTAAACAAAGGTTGTTTGGCGAAACAATTGTGGTCTCAAACATCGGTCGGGATCGGGAATATAATTGAAAAAGTTGTCGGGTCAGGGCGCGTTCCCATTATGTCGTGACTCGTGACGACAGATTATCGTGTCGTCTAACAGCTGGTTTCAATAATCTATCCCTAACAAGAAATAGGCCTATCTAAGTAGTGTTACTTAGCAACCGCTGTTATTTAGGGTTATTTTAGGCTGACTAACAAAAATATCTAACCAACAAAGTTCTAGTAAGCCTATCTCTTACTGAGGATAGGTGATTGAAATCGACCGTAAAGCGTCGTGGGTTTTGTATTTCAAGGGCGGTGTTCACATAATAGGGTGCCATGATCAAATGTCCTCCACGACTTTTTGCAGTTTTTGCAAGACCATTTGCAGTGACGAAAGATTGTCAAGTAAATTACTTTCGTGACAATCGTAAAAATCGTGTGTCATTGTTGCAACTATATTATTATAATCGAAGTCACAAAAAATATTTACACATGTTACGTAGAAGCAAGTAATGCAAACGATAAGGTGACTGCCGTGGAGCGGAAAAATGGCGGCATGATCCAATGGGAACAGTAAGATACGACAGTTGTTCAACGATAAAATACTTCGGATACACTCGAGTGACGATAAACAGTCGATATAGGCGCCACACACGAGCAGAACTTTTCCTGTCAACAAGTCAACTGCAGCTGTCGACATTGGCAGGCAGCAGCTGTCTCCTTTGCGCGACACTTGCTGCCGACACGCCGCCCGCCGGCACCAAGTGGCGGCCAGTCGACAGTCAACAGCTGCTGTTGTGTGAGCAGTGCGCCATCAAGACGAGTCGGATATTGCTGCCGACCAATATCTACAGCTGCAGTTGCTGTCGAAAGCGGCAATTGGCTGAGTCGACGGCAAAGTCCTGCTCGTCTGTATAAGCTCATATTGGGCACAGCTAGTCGTTCAACGAAATATTCGTCACGACATAGTGGGAACGCGCCCTTAGACGGCGCGGGCGCCGCCCTCCCTTTCTCTAAATAAAACCACTTTTTAATTTGACTACGCTCTCACCTGGAGGCACTCGCTCGCTAAAAGGCTCTCTATTAGTTCACCTCACTCGTCGAAGAAGTGCAAAACTTCAAATACATCGCTAATTCTATTTAATCCTCAGATTTAAATCAAGAAACTTTGAAATGCTTCAAACTCGGTCAATTTTATCATAGGTTATTATAGAGGTATTTTATGTTCATAAGACTAACTAAAATATCGGATTGACCAAGAATTTTATGAATTATTCACCTCCGCCCGTGATTCCATCCATGTATACATTGGACAAATCCCTGGGAAACATTTGACATTTGTTATTGCTTGATTGAGTAACAAACATTCAAACATCTAAACCTTCAAACGTCCAAACTTTCACCATATTAGTGGGATAATAGGATACAAATAGGTACGTACAAGTATGTTACATATACAGTAGGGCAGACTAACGCATTTAGAGCTAGAATATAATTATTTAAGCGGAATTATAGAAGGGGATATCCCAGGAAAATCAACTCATGAGCTTTGACTAGTTCCAAGTAAAAGGCAACATGAGCCACAAGTATAAGACTAAAATTCATTCATATCAAGAATACGAACGTTTCAGTACCTCTTTTTTCTAATAACCCGAAAGATCCTAGAATATTGCACTTTGCACGCCAAGCAAGCTTACCAGCAAACTGCACCTATAAGTATTATATGACAAACAAGGCAGCCCAAAATGCAGTCCAAGTTTGTTTGCATTCCACTGTGCACCCTAATGAAGATAATTAACATCCGTTATCACGACATTGTCGCAACAACAATGATATTGTTGGCTAACAGGAATCGAGCCATTTGAAGCACCTATTAAATGGCATTGATTTTAAAGTAACTGGGCGAACAAAAGTTATAAGTAGGTATACTCGTTATTAGAAATATTAACGAGATTGACTCACGCACCGTGTGGAGTAGTGTACCTACATCGGTGCATTCAGAGGAAAACCTTTAAATGTTTCCTCTTAAACAGAACTATTTTAAATTGAGCCAAAAAACAGTCACAAGATTGGTAACATAGGAATTGATAAAAAAGTGCCTCCTGAACTAAACAAGGTCATCAACTAGTCCACATTCTCCTAAACAAATATAATTAGATTATTTTCCAACTGTTAACACTGAAAGTTATATCCTAGCCATTGAAAGTAAGAAAGAAAGTATGCAAGGCTTCATGAGGTCCATGGATCAATTCAATCAGTTGTATAATGTCAGTCCATACTGACATCTCACAGAC
This sequence comes from Chrysoteuchia culmella, assembly GCA_910589605.1. Lineage (NCBI taxonomy): Eukaryota > Metazoa > Arthropoda > Insecta > Lepidoptera > Crambidae > Chrysoteuchia > Chrysoteuchia culmella. The sequence goes on from OU342647.1 coordinate 24,631,422, forward strand.
TACTGCCATCCAATATTTATTTAACTTAAGCGCCACATTTACTGTTCACATTGTTTCCCCTGGCAGCACAAACAATTAACAGCGTTTCTATACGGTTAGTTCATTTTGCATCACAAACTGTAGTGTTTGTGTAAACGGCGGCTGTGAGCTCGTGAGCAAATTGTCGATTTAATTCGATGGTATAAAGCTTTTGTGTGCTGGAGTCGCGTTCATTAGACTACACTATCAATACATCGACGCCTGTTATCTTACGACTTACGACGGGCGGAAGCCTGCGATTTCGTCCGCGTGGTCTGTAGAACTTGACTCAGAAAGATTTAGTAAAAGAAAGAAAGAAATATCTTTCTTTTTCCTAACAAAATTCCATAATTCATCTTTAATAAAAACTATTTTCGCCGTCTATTGCGATGTTGTGTATTTTCCCGTAGAAAATAGGGATTTTTACGCTACAAAGCTATGTTCCTTTCAAGGCTATAAAGTATCAGTGTTCTGAATTTCATCCAAACCCGTTCAGCCATTTTCCTTTCCTTCCTTAATGCACTCCTAGACCTTACAATGAACCTAAGTGCTAAATTTGGAGTCTCTAGACCTAGAGGTTTAGGCTGTGCGTTGATAGGTCAGTCAGTCAGTTTCTTCTTTAATATATATAAAAAAATGAGGGTCTATTCTAGCTCTGCGGTATCTTCTCTGTCGAACCTTAATTCTTTATTAGAAATCTTTACAAACCCTATAATCAGAATTTGTATTTTTGCATTTACAATGCGATTTTTAAACAGGAGAATAAATCCAATGTCGAAAATTGTTTTCAGTGAATTTTTAGAGGCAGGCTCCAGAAAATGTCGAATTCCAGATGTTGCAGCTCGAGAATTAAGTAGGATGAATATGTAACACAATACCTACCTAACTAACAAAAAAATTTAGTTTTATTTAACAAAACTAAAGAATTATGGATAATAGCTTAGGTTTTTATAAAAGACTAGCGGATCCTCGCGGTTTTACCAGCGTGTTGCCCGTTTCCGTGGGAATATCGGGATAAAATATAGCCTATGTCACTCGGGAGAAATGTAGCTTCCCAACCTAAGAATGGTCTAAGAAAACAAACAAACTCTTCAGCTTTATAATATTAGTATAGATGAGACTGTTGCATTTGAGATCCATGGTGTTTATGTAAGGTACGTAGTTCTTCTTCTTATGAGTCGATAGTACTGAAAATAACTTAAATCATTAATTCTCTGTGGTCAGACACGCTCAGAGTGTCCCGGTACAGTTTGCTGACCCTACTTTATCGGCAATCGTAGCAAACTAGCGACGAACCGAGTCTGTTTTATCGCGTATCCCAGCACACCATAACCGTCGGTATAAACCGCGCTGCCAACAATATTTACACGATATAAACGTTTTATAGCAATATTATGGCTGGGTAATGATGTCATCGTATGAAGTTCGCAATCTCGTGCTGCTATTACTGAAAATCGTTATATTTTGTATTAACTAGCATTGTCTCGTGACCTAATTATAGCTATTGTTTTAGTGCTATAAAAGGAGTTTATTACACGAGTTAGTTTACAAGGTAAAGTCTTACCAAAAAAAAATGTTAGACAACGTTTTAATTTACTTAGGCTCCCCTAGACGCTCAGTAAATACTGTGATTTATTTATTATTATTTATTTATTTTTTATTTCACCATATTATAACATAAATCGTTACATTTGGCATGTCATAGCGTTACAATAGAAGAATTAAATTTAACCTTAAGTAGGACAAACTAGGATTCAGTCATATATTAGATAGGTCATTCCATGTTCAAGTTCTTAGTTAACTAGTCATAACATAACTTACGATCTATGTATTAAGAAGCTATCACATACAGCTGTTTATTTGATAAACAAATAAATTAAAAGAGCTAATAAATTAATTAATTAATTAATGTCACTCTAATAAAAATACTGTGATCCATCATTATGTAAATACTGATAAATTTCGTTTCATTAACGGAGTGAACAAGAAAGCCTACACATTTAGTATTTATCACGTTAGTATTCCAAAGTTTTTTTATACAGTTCACACGCTTGAAATGAATGTGGCAACAAAAGCTGGTGTGGTTACTGGGTGCCCTTTAATACGCCTAACATTAATTGCCCGCAATATCGGATACTTGACAACAAGTACAAACATGGTAAAAATCCCATTTATCGTAGTAATTTAAAAAAAAACCTTTTTTTTTCATTTATTATCAAATAAATTTACAATAAAAAATTACATAAACAGCACATAGAAACCACTTAGGTTTAATGCATGTGCTTCGTTCGCTTTTACATTTAACAATTTATAACTTTCTAAGTACATACTACGATTTATTAAAAATTTACAGTAATATGCGATCGCTGCCATCCAATTTGCTCAAAAGTAACAACTTTAGGTTTTTCTTTATATTTTGTTCATTGAGAGAATCCCGAAACTCAGGTTCTAGTTTATTTGTAAGTCGTGGTATTAGGTAACCAGAAGTACGGGTGCCGTACGTATTTTTCGCAACTTTCGTAACAAGCCTACCGCGGGCAGACGCTCGCGTCGCTTTGTTATATAACCTTAAATAATAATAAACATGCTTTTGAGAGACCCAACCACCATATCAGGTTTGATAAGCCACAGATCCTCGCCAGGGAACAAAAATTCGTCCCCGAATGCTACGCGAAGCTATTGAAATCATCAAATATCCTAATTTCAATAGAGATTATGGTTGGAAGATACCACCAGCTTGGGACCCTATTATCCATAAATTAAAGTCTCAACCCAAATCCCACACTGCAAGACCTAAAGATAGGTTAGCTCTTTTTGTAGATAAATAATAAACATAAAGATGAAGGTCGGCCCGCTTTCGAAGTTTTCTTGGTAGTATCTTTCTTCGAAAGTCCTCCAAATTTGTCAACTGCCAGTAGAATCATTAGTTTTTTCTTTTTTAATAATAAATAGTTTAAATAGCAAACAAATCAAAATATTAAACTCAATATTTGTTGCCATAGTAAAAATTATTAACTTTTAATTAGTAATTATCTAACCGTTTCCTATCGCAAGAATAAATCAACTTTTTGAAGGTAGACTTATAAGCTATATATTATAGCTACTCAACCCGTGACCACGGCAACTGAAAAGCTGCCGAAACGTAGGGATACCAAAAATAAACCGCAAAATAATATTAGTACCAAATATATATTTCGGGTAAATAAATCGCACTAAGTATTCCGTAAACGTTGTTTTATTTCAATTATAAGTGCGCGAATAACCAGTACAGTAATTTAATAGCTTTCATTATTTGAAGTAAAGTTCGATCACTCGATCGATATATAATAGATATCCTATGTTTTAATCCAGGCTTTAAAGTAAATCCTTTCGCAGCCGTTGTTGTGTGATTAGATTGAGTAACAAACATTTAATATCCAAACATTCTCATTTATAATAATCGGATTAAAAAAAGTATTGATGGAAATTTACACGTATTTCACCACATTATTTAGATTGTCACAAAATATAACAGTGGTTGTCACAAAATGTAACAGTATTAATAATATTTTAAGTTTATGCGTCTATTATTTCAAAAGAGAGACATCGCAAAAGTCTTCGGCAAATGACTAGGGTGACAATGATAGCTCTAATTTTCGGATAGTCCCGCGACGTCGCGCGGTCGCCGCAAATTAGAAGTTGATGACAATTTAATCGTCGCCGTCGCTCGTCTATGATTGATCACGGAATACAATTAACAGGAACCTTCATTATTTGATCCTTGGTGAAAAATGTGGATAACAACTTTTTAAAAGTAAAACTTGGAGGAAAATTCGTATAATGTTATGTTAGTGGAAAACGAGATCTGTTTTACATAATTGCCGAATAAAACTAAATTTTCTAACCGTATCAAAATATGGTTTCACCTTTTTTTATTTAATTAAATAAGGTAACACTGCTGTTGCAACTTAAATGTAAGTATTTGAAATTATAACTAAACCAATTTCAACAACTGCCGAAAAATATTTAAAACCGTGGTTTATCGTTTATATAATACCCTTTAAACTTCAAACTAATGTCTGAAATGCAAAGTAGACTACAAAATGAAGGAAACCTAGGTACAGAATTTAATAATATAAAATGTTATCTACATTCTTTTCGTAAGTGCATTTTGTGATAGGAAAATAATAGTTTCAACGTTAGAATCTGGTTAGAACTGAGTGTGCTCACAGACATCGTCATAAAAATCAAATGTTATTTAAAAATAATAAAAAAAAGGAAATTATGCATGTGGAGTTGAACGCAAGCGAAGGCGCGTGTTAGACGAACAATAAAATATGCATCGAAGGTCATAAAGCGAAGTTTGCTGTCGCTCGCCGTGAAATATGAGCGCTCTGCGGCGGTATTAGACGCTATTTTCATTAGTGCAGATAATGGAAGTCAAGTGCAGACGCGCAAACAAAGCGGGTGAAACCGAAGCCGCCGGCCGGCGATCCGGCGCGGGAGACACGGCGGGCCGGCGCCGGAGACGGACTAAAGCCTGGCGTCTACTACAGCAGAATCGCATGGTATCGCATTATTTATCAAATAATGCGATTCCATGCGATATACAGGGTGCTAATTTAAAACGGGGCACGAAGGGCTGGTACTCTAACCGTTGTAGCTACATGAAAACGTTCTTAGGAAACCATCCTTAATTTTCTGAGAAATATTGAACTGCATTCACGGATTTTGAAAAAAAATATACAGTTAGCAGGAAAATAGTCAGTTTTCAAAAATATGTTTTTTTCATGCCAATCGATCCTGTTTCTCAGGAGGATCAAAACACTCTAACCCCCCATATTCTAAGTCGTTCCTCCAAAAAAATTTACACTTCACTCATTCGACAAATTTGGTATTCATAGTTGCAAAAAATCTCCTCCACATAAATTATTCCTCACTTGAGTGTAATATTACAGAGTTACGACTTAGAATACCGATTTCCTGGCGTATTTCGAAGAGGTTTTCAGTGAGGTTTCCTTAAGTCGAGGACGAGTAAGTTTTGGAGGAACGACTTAGAATATGGGTGTAAGACACCAACTGAGGTATGAGTACTAGAAAAGTCAGAAATCGCGAAAAACGCATAAACACATATGCCGCGCTCGCGCCACACGCCGCGGTATCCGCTTTACGTACGCTTTATGTAGCTACAACGGATAAGGTACCTTTTTAATTTCCACCCTGTATAGTAGCGACATTATGCGATTCGATTTGGCCCGGCTCGGCACGACTCGTGGACACGGTGTTTAAGGCCTGCCATCCACGTAGTGTCCCTTCATACGCACGTTTTCGTCAATAGACGACTGTAGTACGCTTACTGATGCACACCCGTGCGTGTCGCTCTGTCCTTGTACCTTGCATTAATCGTTATGTAGCTTGAGCGTTTCGTAGACAACATCACTGATTGTATGAAAGTTGCAAGCATACTACAGTCGTCAAAACATAAGATGTGTAAGACGCAACGTGAGTCGTTTAAAATAAGCCTGTAACGCGTATCACGCTCCATTCTAACATCGAGGGTGTTTTCTATTCAGCCTCTGTACCAACCAACGCAAATAAATAGGACGCATTCAAAAGATTCTCTTTTGTTTGACATTGACTCTTAACTAAAATAGACCACGCTCCAATGAATTTTAATACGAAATCGAAATCGCTAAACCTAAGGGTCGGGTTGTTTTATTCAAAGAAGTGTCCTTGACCCAGGTAATCAAATTTGGAAGCGTCAAAATTGACTGAAATTAAGCGCCGGTATTAATTATTTGTTAGTTGGCTGCATCGATTTCAAATTAGATTATTTCATTTGGACCACACTCCCCATCCTCATTTCCCTATATTCCATTTCCCTTTCGCACATGCCTTGTCTTGCATAAGAGAGTGAGACATTGCCGCACCCTTAGCGGTGGTAGCTATCATCGCAACACTGTTGGCAACACTGCCGGCTAAGGAAATATACAAGGAAGGCTTGACCACCTCGTGGTACTGCTTAGAGCTGGAGGTAGCCTGGGACGTCCCTGGAATTAACTGTTACAGTTTCTTGAGGAATTCGGCAAGATGACACTTCACATCACCAATATAAATGTCTATAAAGGGCTCGGAGCGATTAGGGCACTAAATCTTGATAAATCGGTGCACATGCGCGAGCGGCCATTAGAAAACCATAGCCCTTACTGTATTCTGGCCGAGTTGAATTTTCCAATTTCTTCTATTTAAAATTTATCATAAGTATAAAACAAGCACTGAAAAATGCAAAATTTAAAACTCATAAATTATTGGCTGTTGCATCTTAATCGATTGTTGAAACATGTTTGACCTGAAAACATGTATCTTTCGAATGCAAGGACATTCCTAGCATTGATGTGACAACGTCTACAGCGTAAGAAAAAAAAACGGGTTGCACTCTGGGAGTGCCCCGGCAGAAGTGAAAACCGCTTAAACGAAAATAACGATCAAAATCCACTATATCTTGACCACAACTTCATAAAAAGTTGATGAAAATGGAGACAAACTTGATTTGGCAGGTAAATCCATTAAAACTGACTTGCCATCAATATGAAAGTTGGTAGTAATGAGAGATCTTTATATAATGGTTATTATCTATACTAATATTATAAAGCTGAAGAGTTTGTTTGTTTGAACGCGCTAATCTCAGGAACTACTGGACATTTCTCCCGAGTGACATAGGCTATATTTTATCCCGATATTCCCACGGGAACGGGCACCACGCGGGTAAAACCGCGAGGATCCGGTAGGTAACTAATATACGTAGATCTTTCAAGTGTGGGACTTTATATAATTTGAAATAGGTCAACGGCAAATGGTCTTACGAATTTTCGATCAGGGTCACGTGTCCTAAAGTGACTAACATATTTTTTACCCATGCCAAAAATTTAAAACTCTGATGTGCAAAACGCCGTTACGAATGAAAATAATTTTTTTTTATAATTTAGCGCAAACAAATAACTGAAACGAGTTAGTTGCGCATGTGTTTATGAATTATTGAGGTATGATGAACCAATAATTGTGCAATGTTTGTTTGTATGGAAGTCGTACCACCTTAAAGAAGTATTTACTTCAAAAAAAGTTTGGGGAAATTCGACGGCGTCCGCAAGTCTCGGTAGCTCAGTGGTTAGAACATTGGACCGGATTTCCAAAGGGTTCGAGTCCCATCTGAGAATTCACTTGTGGCCGAGTTGACTTTTTCCAATATTTTTCTATTTAAAATTGATCATAACACTTCCTGTTTATTTGTTGACCTCGCGTTTTTTAACCACAATTTGTTCGTAATGAAGAAAAGATTTCATGTAGTGCTTCACTTCACCTAAGCGAAGTCTGTTTGGTTGTATGTCCGAGACCGAGACGGGTTTTCTTTCCCATTTTATCGTGAATCTTTAAACTAAACAAATTAATTCTAGCTAAGTAACCGCGCCACCAGCTGTCCACGATGTCACGATATGGCTGAAGTTTTACTAACGCAAAATTACTTGGGAAAGTTTGCGACAGCCATCACAAGGAATATTTGATACGCCCCGATAATGTTTGTACAGTTAATGATGTAAGCCTCTATGTTGATCAAAGGGTATGTCTAAAAAGTAGGTACCTTTTCATAACATTTGCTGTGATTACAGAGTATTGGTTTCAGAACGAGATTCCATTTCTTGCCTCTAGGCTTTTAGCGGTGCTTAAGACATAATTTTTTGACTGTGCGAAATTGTTCTATGATAATTAATTAGTCATTTGGCAGTTTATATTTTTAGGAAAATAATAAATTCCAATGATGTTTCGTTCTATCAGACTTGAATAAATGTTTGAAACGGCCGCACGTGGTTTCATCCGCGTGGTTCCCGTTACCGTGGGAATATCGGGATAAAAAGTATCATACCTCTTTGTTCATAACCAGGCTATCTACTATCTGTGTACCAAATTTCATCCAAATCGGTTCAGTAGTTTCGGAGCCTATTCAATGCAAACAAACAAACAATAAAATATTTCCTCTTTATATTCGTATGTGCTCAGTCACGAGCGATACAACCTTTTCCAAGTTAGAATGATGTGCAAGATAATGGGAAAACGAGACTTGGCGGCTGAAGGAAGAAATCATGGCTCCATAATATTAGAGAATGGACTGGAATCGCATCTGTTTCGGTTGGCGAGATTTTGAGAAATGTGTGCGGAGCTGACGGCAAACCTTTAGTAGAGGCCAAGAAGAAAAAAAGTTGAAAGCGATTTGAATAGTTTTCTACATTTCAGATTATTTTCAAGCAAATCGATACAATACTGGTTATAATAAACAAAGGTTAATATTATTTTAAAAAAAAATGTAAGTGCAATAAAGAGTTTATATACGTATATTAAATCCAAAAGCCAGTGCCCATTACCGCGAAATGCGTACGAGTGTTGACGCTACCTCGTAAAAGTTGCGGCTAATTTACGTGCGGCCAGAAGTTCCGCCATTTGTCGGCGGCAGGGTTGCCGCTTGAAAGGGCAATGCCTAGTTTTGGCGCCTTTGCCTGCACACCATTCCGACTTAATAGTACGAATAATATTTACTGAGACAGCATATTTCTAAACCGTATCCATCCCGTCCGAGATAAATACAAATGTTCGACAAGGCGCCAACCCTCCATACATTTGTAGCATTGTCCTTTGGGTCTAATTAAAAGTCAAACTGTATCAATTCAAAACATTATTGGCTTTACTCATAAAAATATTAAACATTTTGTTAAAGTTAAGCAGGTTGGCGTCACTTTCGAGCTCCTTGCATTTGTAATGAGTAAATATTTAGTTGAATAATATACACGTAACTCAAGTAGGTACCGAAAACCCTAGTACATTGTGGATCTTTTGAATTTTCTCATAAAATTACTTCAATGCCAGAAATGTTTAAACATCCCTTCTTCTTTCTCTTGCCCGAGCTCTCTCGATGACCAATAAATTTTGTTATAATAAGTTAGTTCCTATAAAGTATTACAAATGTACGATTGACAACCCTTGTGTAGAATGTGCGGCGACGAATTATGCAGTAGAGCAGAGCAAAAACCTGCTCCGGTATGAGTGTCAGCTCAGTTGGCTAAGCTTTTTGTTGCTGACTAGTCATTATAGTTCATACCACAGAAACAGAAGAAAGTAGTTTCTATTCTGTAGTTCATGCAATTAATACACCTATCAATTTATACCTACCTATACATATACGAATTATGACAAATTGCTTTCCGTACTTTTTCGAAGGCTTATTTTGTTTTCGTAGTTGATTTAAATCATGATTGAGATCTTACTCAAAATTGAGTTAGCCTGGAAATACAAATTAGATCTGTTTTCAGAGTTAGCATAGAAATATTATTTCGTCACTGATTTCTTTTCAATTAAATTGTCTTGAAAGCAACATTAAAAAAAATTATTAAAATTGAATAATTTAACCAAGCACAATAACGATTCACATTATTAAAATGTTGAATTTGAATTTGTTTGCATTTTCCATCGTTAGTAATATTATTATTTAATAGAAATAATAATTACATTTTCTGTCTTTCATTAGTTTTCATAATTAAAACCAGAGGATCCGAGGCCGCAAGATTTTGTAACTTGAAAAGAAAATTGAAATTGTAAATAATGGCCTCATCTTCGTTAATTATGAAATACGGCCGATCGTCCGCTCTTTATGAACCTTGGATGCGCGATTCTCACTCACAAGCGAAAATATATTTTTTAAAGAATAAGAGATTCAGTAGCGAATATGAAGGAGAAATTTTATAAAAATAATTCTGTAAGCAACCTTATTTCTCTCCATCAACATTTGCTTTTTATTACAAAGTAAGCGTACATTTTATTTTCCCGTATAAATACAATTTGCTAACGAAGCGTCACGAACCCATTATTTACACGAATTTGCTCGTACATTGTGTTACATCTAAATGTTTGACAAACGGAACGTTGAATATTCAGCGGTTATATTATTATATCTGTAACTCAGACAAAAAATCGTCATCACTTTCTGAAACATATACTCCGAGTATTTACTTTGTTACGTATCTAATATATTTATAAAGACTCTACGGAAAATTCTCTTCAGACTGATTGTCAATTGTTTGTCATTCGGCCGGATGAGTTTTCCGCTTCCTGGAAGGAACACCTTGTTTCGCTGATCAATATAATATAAGTAGGTACAGTCGAGTTCTTTAATATGTGACCATGTCCATGAATCATAAATATATAGGCAATCGTAAGCTTTGACTTACAATAATTGTAAACACTCTGTGACATCATATACATGTAACTACATAATATTATGTATTTTAATGTGTGTGTGCAATAAAGTGTCTATCTATCTATCTAATATTAATAATATTGCTACAGATAAGGACTCAAAAAATTGTGCGCAATCCCTTGTTTTTTATTTTCATTGAAATTCAACATCTTTACAGATGAAAAGGCGGTTAAGTCAAGGTTGTTCTTTTTTTTAGGAATTTCATTTTACACTAAGAACTTAATGGTGTCAGTTTTGACGTTCATGCATCCAATGTTCCGAACCTTAGTGGATTGATCAATATTTTAATTTTAATGATTTTCCTCGAAAACAAAAATTAAGTGCTGCTGCCCTAATTATTTAACAAGCAGACGAACATATTCAGAAACATGTTCTCGTCACTTTAAACTAACAATCAAAAGGTAATTCATCCTCGCATGAAGCTGAAGATTTGGGTATTTCGGTTAGTACCTACTACATTGATGAATTAAATTTATTGTGCTATTCGAGATAATTCCGCTGGGCCTTTAAAATATGCGAAGTCACCGGTCGTATAACAGGTGTCGATTATGTGGACATCTCAAAAGATGTATTTCTTTCGATCGATAAAATCATTCATCCCGATGATCATAGAATTGAATTTATAAGGAATGGAAGTTCCTTCCACAATGCAAGAAGGGTCCAGAAGTGGAAAGCTCAACCAGAAGGTTTACTTTTGATTAAACTCCTGCCAAGATTCCCTGACGTAAACATCATAGAAAATGTATGAGGTCTAATAGTTTAAAAGTTCAGCAGACAGATCGGTTACCAGTTTAAGAGCCCACGCACTGTAGAAGTAGCACCGCCGCCTTTTCAAACATGTTTTTTCTTTTCTTAGTAATAACTGGGCAGGCATTTGACCACCATCGTGCAATGGCATTGTGGATATTATACCAGATTAAAAAAAACCTCACCAGGAAGTTCCCTATCTTAATTTAATTAAAATGTTAGGTTCCTTGAAGTACAAAATAATTTTATTGTTTTAATTTAGAATAGTTATCTAGTAAAAAAAATTAATAAATATTTGCTAAATGTTATTATTATTTTTAAAACAGAGTATAAAAATAATATATAAATATAAATATTGAAAAAGAAACTCTCTAGCTAGAGTATTATTATTTATTCTAAAAAGATTCCAGTTAATCAAAACTCATGTATTACTCACAATAAGAATTTAAAATAACGATTCATTATCAGTGTATAATATATTCTTTGGTTTCAGTTTAAATGATTTTAATTTAATTGAATTGGATTTATTTACACAATAAAAAAACACTCCAGTAAAAACATGTGAATACAAACCTACGTGTATTCATGAAGTGCGATTGTAAGACAGTATTATATATCCGATACATAAATTGTCAAAAAGACGTTCCGAGTAGCTCCGAAAAAGTTGAACGGTACTGTTGTTTGCATTACATTATATTTACGATTAAATTTGTTAGAAAAAAACAAATAGTATAGATTGGGTTTTAAATTAGTTGGGACCATAATGATTCAATTACTTATTGATTAGTGACCTATAGAGCCTCCGTTTTTAATATTATCCCCGTTTCTAGGCCACAGACGATATATAAAAGTTTTGAAATAATATATAATTATAGTCTGTGTTGACCCTTACATGTATTTCCTATGCGTAAACCTTAAGATTTACAAAAACCAAATTATTAAATTAATACAGATGTAAAGCAACGTTGTCGGATTGATTTGGTCCTTTTACGAATAGCAACGTCGCATTATTACTTACACACCGGATAGCAAAAATAAATCTTCTTACGGTATAGGTCATAAAGCTGAACAGCTGAATTAACCTAAGATTTATGAACCTTTGGTTAAATAGATTGAAATCAATAGCATTTAGGTATTTTCGTTGTAATCATATATGTGTTATATGACTACTTTTGTATACTACTTACTTTACTTGTGACTGCGTTACTGCAACATATTTATGAACAGTTTATATGATAACATTTTATTGATGTATGAGTTTGTATTAAACTATAAGATCATTATAACACTTACAATATTATGAAACATTGGCACTACCAATATATTATTGAACTCGACTGTACTACAACTTTCCGTATACAATGATGAAATGGAATTCAGCATTTTCCTTTTAGACTATAGGAGCTATTTTGTTATGTGGTTCGCCTCGCCACCCATCTCGCCATGGCCCTTGCGACGTTCGGACAGTAGTTCACGGAGAACCGCTTTGCTATATTGAAAACTCAAACTCAATATCATTTTATGATTTTGTAATTTTTGGATTTTTCAATGCTATTTTTATACTTATGGTAAATTTTAATTTTAAAAAATTAACTCGGCTACAAGTGAATTCTCAGACGGGAATCGAGCGAGCATTGGACCGGATTTCCAAAGGTCGCGGGTTCGATTCCCGTCTAAGAATTCACTTGTGGCCGAGTTAATTTTTTCCAATATTTTTCTATTTAAAATTTACCATAAGTATCAATATAATTTATTCAGTCTAGGCTTTTAAAAGCACTTGCGAATGTCAAAGAGTCTGTTCCATCTGTTCACAAACACTACAGCGGGAGACCTCGTAAAGAAAAGAACCGGCAAGAACGTTAGAGGAGGAATAGAAGGTAAAAAAAATGGGGTTCATCGGAGTATAGAAGACAATATTTATGTAACTAGAGTACAGGAAACAAAGAGATATACAAGGATCGTAGCAAGTGGAAAGAAGTGGTGGCCTATCACTAACGAGGGAAAGGTAAAAGATATTAAATTAAAAGTGCTGTAAGTTTTCTGGCAAGAAATTATAGTCAAACTTACAGAACATACCAAATGTGATAACGCTACTATTTGACAGAAATATGCTGGTATTGCCTAATGCTTGTTAAAATGCTATTGATTGGGTACCTACAAAAGATTAAGTACTAAATAGACTGTTAATGTCGACTACTTACAATTACTTCGATACGTATTCTTCAGACTTAGGTATAATTATAGTTATTATAATACACTTCGTAATTCTTCGTTGTCATGGTTTTTAATAGGTCGTCGAAATGTTCGAAAGTATCGATTTAGGCGACGTCCGATGAATTTGTAACACGAAATTAATCTGACGATCATCAATATTCTGGATTGGGCACAGCTACCCGGCTAGAATAGGGAAGGCGGCTCCAAATGTTTTAGGAACTAGGCGAGTTCATGAATATACTAATAACTCGGGTACTTTTTCTGGGAAAATTATATAATACGATGTTTATGGAAATTTTGAAAATTTGAGATGTACCGACTAGTTGGGGAAGCCGACTATCCGGCCACATTTGTAGTTGGCGAGTTGGCGACTATTCGGCAAAAAGCACCGACTACTCAGTGAAAAAAAGCGCTCAGTTAGGTAGCTTAATATATTAAAAATTATAAAGTTAGGTATCGTATTTAAAATAAGCATTTTTATTTTTTGTTGTATTGTTTAATTTTTTATCTTTTTTAAACCATTTTATTTGTTTTTAATTGTATTTTTGTAGTTGCTTCTTACGTGCATTAGCTCTTCGCTCACCTATAATTGTAACAGCATTAAGCTGAATTATCTCATAATTTATGATCATAAAGTGTTGTGTCAATATATACTCCAATAATGTTGGTTTTGGTGATATTTAAAAAAACAATTACGTAATTCTTATTTCTATACTTAAAACCGTTTAAATAAATAATCATATTTCCTTAGTTCCTCCATAGTTTCGGTTTTGTATTACTTTTCAAAAAATGATTCTCAGAAATCTACACGACTCATCAGTCTGTAGTTAAGGTACATGTATAATTTATTAAAAAATGGTAAAACAAAAATGATTAGTTTGATGAGACCATGTGAGCTTAATTAAATAAATAAGCTTTTTAGTTGGTTCAAGAAGAATAACGTTTCTGCCCTGTCTGGCAGCAGTCGGCTATGGCCTTTTTGCAACCGACTAGTCGGTCAAAATGTCTTGAAAATGTCTGATAAAGAGCTGACTCAGGGAGCCGCTCTAATAAGTAACTGAAAACTCTTCGAAACTATGCACCAAAACGTACTTTTAAAATGTTATCGGTTGCAGCGCTGCATCAAAACAGCTGCCGCGCTGCATCAAAATCGCTGTCCCCTTGGAATCGGCATGCTGATTATCTAACGGAAACTTGGTTCAAATTCAGTTTCGTCTTGTCATTACTGTCACATTGTCATACTGTATGACAGCCACAATAGCGACGGAAACTGGAGGTCTACTCTCCAAGCACGAAACCCGTAATTTCGGCCTAAGTTACGGACGTTTCCTACTCCGTATCACCTGCGGACAGCGTATTAGCTCGGAGACCCGAACTAAGAATTAATGAGAATACGTTTTGACATTGTCCCTACTCCCGATGTGTTTGTGCCGTTTGTCCAAAACTAGTACATCCGAAATCAATAGAGAGTAGGCTCCATCCGTAGTTTCGGGAAACTTACGGACGGGGGGCCCGTATCTTAGTTGACGGACTTAGAGAGTAGGCCTCCTGAACCGGGTTTCCGTTAGATAATCAACCCGCCGCATGCATTGGTCTGCAGTTCTAGATACAAACTGCGCGGTCGGTTCGGCATCGGTTGGTGCATCCTAACTGCAGTTCATATGTAAAGCCAGAGCATATGAGAAAAGATAATCTTCGTAATATCACTAATTCGTGAAGAGCGAATTTAGCCTTCTCCTAGCTTAAACCTTAATATTAAGAGTGTCACACTGCTCATAATTAGAGTTAAGGGTAAACATAAAACTGAAAACTTCGTGAAATTCTATAAAATTAATAATATTCAACACAATGTATATTGTATGGAATAAATAAATTGTATCGTATTTGAATTCACCATTATTTATCTACTCAGTCAAGGAATTGTGAGTGTCAAAGAACCTACGCTATCGGTTCACAAACCCTACGGCGGGAGACCGCGTAACGAGAAGAACTGACAAGGAACTCGTTTAAGGCAATTTTTGTCTACTTGTCTTATTTTATACAAAATTATCAAATTGAAAAATTAAAATTAAGGTCAGAAGTGGCGTTATACGACTCGAGCAAGAAGGCAATAGCGCGCGCGGGAGCGAGTCTGGTTTTGCAGATTATGCAAAAAAAAACACTAAATCACATCGTAGTAAATAACTAATTATAAAAAGTCGTAGTTTAATAGCGATTAAATAGAAATTGAAACTACACCACGCTTAATATCATTGGTGTCCACTAATTAAACAAATTTCCAATAGTATATTAATACCATTTGAGAATAATCTTGAATTATCGTATTTTTAAGGGGTCTTTTCGAAAAGAAGAAGTGTCCAGGCAAAATCATAAAATCGTGTTTCTGAAACTTTACAAATGCATAATAAAGGTATGAATAAATATATATCTTATCACCAGGAGGCTAATTGTCCCCTCATTCAAAACAAAAAAAAAAGGGGGCTAATTGTCTAATTTTTTTAATCAATCGCATACCCTTTCAATTCGTCATTTGAAAGATATTCACATACTTCAGGACGTCACTATTTGACATTTTATAGGGATTGTAATCGGGACGCGTTTTGAATGGTACTGAATGAACAAAATTGAATTGTCTAAGCAAAGTGACAGACGATCGAAATGTATGGGAAGTGTCAAATGAAGTAAACATCGTTCGTTCCGAATGGAATTGCGACAATAAGTTACACAATTCCATAAATCACTATCACTATCACAATACCTTTGAAATAAGACAATTAGGGGGCAGATTCGTAACATCTCTAGCCGTCCTATAGTTTTATAACTAAAAGTACTTTTCCGTATACCGCCTTAACCACGAAAGTAGGTCCTTGTTTATTGAAAGCGTCACTTTCCTCGTCGGTAGCACTTTAAAAACACCTCGCTCAGTATAATCGCAGAGGAAATTTGCTTACGCAGGCCAAGTGCGGCACCTAATTACCGCGACCTGGTGACGTCACGGGTTGATCGAGTGCCGCCATTACCAGCACCTGTCACCGCGTCATTATTATTGATGACGTCACGCTGATCGCGCCACTTAATGCGGCTACATTGATATTGTGCCGCGGATTTGCAGTCGATGTTGAGGTAACTATCTGTATTAGCAACATGGCTATACAGCTCCTAGAACACAAGATGGATTTCAGAAAAAACATTTAGTACTGAAAAAAGAATCGCTCATTGCTGTAACGTTAAGGAGTTCAAAATCTGACTCAGTTCAGACTTCAGACTCTGTGTATAGCGCAAAAAGGTGCTAAGTACTTCTAACCTCTTTCTTGTGTTCTGTGGTCTAGATGTTTTTCCTCTCCAAAGTCTCTAAGCCGCATGTATAAATCTTTGTAAAAACACTAATTTCAGGAACGCAGTGTATTTTCAGGAAAGGAGGAAATTATCATCAAAAGTAGAATATTTAAAAATAACTTAACTTATTCGATTACAGCAACTAATTCCCAATAAATGGACCGTATTTTTTTATTTTAATAATTAATAAAATGTTGGGCTCAGCATAACTGTTACATAGGTATTCGCTTAACCCTTCAGAATTACGTCCTTCATCCATCAGAAGGCGTCTTTGTATGTCTTTCCAAAAATTCCTCGGGCCGGTTCATCCCGGCCCAATCACAATCACGCGCCTTCCGGGCCTGACCGTTATTAAAACGTTTGTAAGCACATCCCGTACTTCAAAACAAATTCCTCATTCGGGAAACCGGATAAGCGAAATTCGCATCGGCATCGCGATATGAAAGGGTATCAATTTTCTCGCGTGTAAGTGAAATGTCCTCGATACGCCGACTTATTCCGATAGAAAAATGATTGCAGACGCTCGTCCGCCAATTTCGGCAGTCTTCCGCCCCTCGTGATCGGAATGCAAAGGAATGTCCGAACTTCCACGCCCCCGCTTTCGCCGCCCCCGTGCCCCCGACCCCCAGGGGGCCTACCGCCATCTCTTAGCGCAGTATTGTTTCAATCTTACCATGCTATTTCGTTCTCCGAATCACTCAAATTAAGCTTGTTTTTTGACGGAAGTTTTGTGACGTCGAAGACGTTTTGTGACGTCTTCGCTCAATCATCGCCTCCAAAGTGTGAAGTGTTCCAAATGTGGCAACTTCAATAAAAACCAAACTCAAACAAAACGCTTTTATGACATGATGGTTTCTAATAGATGATGGTAGGCCCGCTGGGCAACTTCCTCCTAGTTATTGGCAAACTTTTTAGTGAATACATATTTTCGTACTTTCCGAGACATTGACATGCATGGGAATAATAAAGAAAGTTCGTAAAAAGTGAGATTGCTGTGCCTGAGAACTTTGTTCTGCGCGATTGACGGTATACGCCGAGACGTACGGATTGATGATTGCCTCCGAAGATTCGATCCTATTATTATGTAACGAGCGAGCGTGCTAGTTAATTCTGATGACTGTGTTCTGCTTGTTGTACATCTGTAGGTAGATTATTTTTGTGTAATGTTCGGGTCTCTTTCAGCGATCAAAAGTAAACAACTAATTCACTAGTTTGAAATCGCTTGTATTCACAATTTCACTCAGCGTTCAGCACTACCAGAACGCTATTGAACCAAATACAGACCAAAATAAATAACTTTACATGCTGATGATATCCAAAGAGCCCGCCCTAAATTAAATCGAACAAATGGCGAGAATAACCGGCCGTGAACAGAAACACTCTCACACCTGAAGTGATCGAGTCCAGATATGCTATTCTCTACAGCTAATAGCTTTAACGTCATCGCTACGGCCATCGTGGTACAATTTGGTATTCAACTAAATCGTTTAACATCACTACCAACATTATTATTGTTAATATTTGCTATTAGTGTAGGTTTGATGACATGGATGAGATCGATCTTGAGCTTCGAGACCTTGTGAATACAACTCAGCGTCGAACTCAAAATTGGTTCGTTTGTAAAACACAACACACACACACACACACATATACATACACACACACACACACACACGTACAAACACTCATTTAGATGCACTCTTGCATCTAGCTTTGTTAATTTTTCATATTTTTTTCTTTATATTTTTAATGTTTAGCAATTAATCTTATAATGTTCTCTCAGCGACATCTATTAGATAACGTTTTTATCAGTGATAATATGGTTCGAGGTGGTGGGAGCCTGGTGACCTGTGACACAGGTTGTACCTAGCTGAAGCATCAGCCTCTCAAAAACTTAGATTACTTATTCCTGTTTTGTAAATGTCCTTATTTCAATGCTAAGTTTGTGATGAGTGTCGCATTTGCTCCCGTCTGTCACCACTAGATGGCGTTGTGCCCTCTTGCATGGCGCTATAGAGTTATTTATGTACTAATATAATACCTATACCTATATCAATAAAATTGTCTCCGTTCTATGAGATATGACTTTAATTTCATTCTCACGGGTTTTTGGGAATTTGTACCAATCTTGTACAAGGTCCTAACGAGCCGAAGGGCGGTTTTTGAAGAAAACTCATATAAATAAATTCAAGTAGTAGTAAATGTGAAAATCAGTGTACATTGAAGAAAATGGTTGGTTTGCTCGGATCGCAACTCGTCTCTGTGAAGCAATGAATTGACATCAAAAAAATATCCAGTTTCCAGTACAGTGAAGTATAAAGTGGCTAAAAACTGTAAGTACAATCCTTGATAAGTAGTCAGTGTCTAGTAAAAAAAGAAAAAGTGGACTTGTAAAATATTAGAGAGAATTTAGGACTTAGAATAGTTCTTCGAATTTGGTTGATACGGGGAATCCATGCCAAATTTTGGATCGACTGACATTTCCCTTCAAACACTTGGAAAATTTTCATCCACTATTTTCATTGACACTGACGACGTTCAGACAGCAGACGTCATAACAACAAGAAGTTGACACTTGACTGGAAGACTGATTGTTTGTGGTTACCATGGAGGCAAGTCTACGAGTTTTGGTTGATTTAAAAAACCAAATCGAAAAAGGTTTCATTAATTTTAAGAAATCACCAAAAGAGCGGCTAACTGTCAATTATTTAAATGCAAGATTAGAAATTCTGGAAAAACAATATAACAACTTTGTGGAAAAACATGAAAAGTTAATGAGCGACTACACTTCAGATGTTTTGGATAAGACAAACTATATGAAAACAGAGTCATTTGAAGCAGTGTTCGACACGTTTATAAGTTATAAGGTTGAACTTCAGAATGCATTACCAACAACTAGTACAGCTTGCAATGTCTCACCCGACAGCGATACTTCTAAAAGAGAATCGATTTTAAAACTACCTAAAATTAAGTTGCCGACCTTTAGCGGAAAGTATATTGAATGGACTTCGTTCCGCGACTTATTTGTTTCGCTTGTGCATGACAATAGGTCGCTGGACGATGTACAAAAACTCCATTACCTAAAATCGCAACTGTCTGGCGAAGCAGAGCAACTAATTAGGCATTTGCCTGTAACCAAAAATAATTATGAAAAGTGTTGGAATGTGTTAACAACTAGGTACAATAATAAGAAGTTCATATCAAATTGTATTTTCAAACGTTTATTCGGTTTGCGTAATATGTTACAGGAGTCTTCTAGCGCTTTAAAGGAACTGCTCGATACTACAACTGATTGTTTACATGAATTGTCGAATCTGGGCATCGACGTCAGTTCCTGGGACGTCATTGTAATATATGTCGTAAGTTTGAAGTTGGACGTTGAGTCACGGAAGCAGTGGGAATTGCAGGTCAGTAATAGTACTGATGATTTACCATCTTTTAAACAATTCCAGATTTTTTTAACTGCTCGTTTCCACGCTTTAGAATTTGTCGAACCCAAATATAAACCTAGATTTTCGAAACCTAATATTTCTAATCCTAAAGTTTTGCATACTACTACTCCTATTACGTGCCCACACTGTTCGGAAGAACACAAGTTGTATAATTGCAAAAAGTTTGCACAAGAGGATGTTGATCAGCGTCGTAGCATTGTCCATACTTTAGGATTGTGTTTCAACTGCCTCGGATACAACCATTCAAACAAAGTTTGTCGCGTTTTCTCAAAGTGCCGTGTATGTAAACGAAAGCACCATTCTTTATTGCATCCCAAGACCCAAACTGACACAGTAGTTGCCGCAACAGTTGCAACTTCAGATACCAAAACTGAGTCTGTGTCAGTGGACGAGACCACAAATATAGCCACCCATTTTTCGAAAGGTTCAGCTAGCCGCCAAGTGTTGTTAGCCACAGCCCTTATAAAGGCTGAGTCGAAAGATGGGTCGAAACAAGTATTGAGGGCGCTGCTCGATCAGGGCTCTCAAGCTTCGTTTATCTCTGAGGCTGCTGTTCAATTGCTGCGGCTTCAAAAAATAGCAACCACTAGCGCCATATCTGGCCTAGGTGGGGGGAAAGGTGGCATTACCTCGAGATATACGGTAACGCTTAAAATTCAGTCACTTTTCGACCCCTCATTTTCCATTCAAGTTAAAGCCCATGTGCTTGGGACATTGACGTCGGTGTTGCCTGAAAGGCATTTCACACTAGTCGATTGGCCTGACGTAAGTACGTTAAATTTAGCTGATCCTCATTTTAATTCCCCTAACAAAATTGACGTTTTGTTAGGAGCTGACATTTACTGTCATATTGTGAAAGAGGGTCTCATGAAAGGTCCACAAGGTACCCCAATTGCTCAAGATACGTACCTTGGGTGGATCCTTTCTGGAGTAATTGAAGCTAAGAGTCATAACTGTCACAACGTACTTATAAGTATGCATGCAAGGGTGGATGAAGACGACCTACTTAAAAGATTATGGGAACTTGAGCCTGAGCAGTATTCGCTCAAGAAACGCTTGACTCAAGAAGAGCAAGCATGTGAAGAATATTTTGCTGCTACTACTCGTCGAGATGATACTGGTCGATATGTCGTGAGTCTTCCATTTCGATATGACGATCCTCCGTGTAAGTATGGCAATTCAAAAGGCATTGCAATCAAGAGGCTTCAAGGTCTTGAAAGGAAGTTTTCTGCTAATCCTGAAATCAAAAAGAGGTACTCAGATGTCATTAATGAATACTTGAGCCTTGGACATATGGAAAAGATATCCAACAAAAAAGAAAAAGAAAATCCACATGCCGTATATCTACCCCACCACGCGGTGATTAAGGAGGAGAGAACCACTACCAAATTGAGGGTGGTATTTGATGCATCGTGCAAAGGACAAAACGGAGTTTCTTTAAACGATACCTTAATGATAGGACCCAAATTGCAAGCAGATTTACGGCACGTTGTCTTAAAATGGCGTTTACATCCTATTTGTTTAGGCGCTGACATCGTCAAGATGTATAGACAGATAAGAGTAACAGAAGAGCATGCGGATTTTCAAAGAATAGTGTGGAGGGAAAATCCTCGTGACGAAATTCACGATTATAAGTTATCGACAGTAACTTTTGGAACCTCTAGTGCTCCTTATTTGGCAGTCAAAGCTTTACAGCAAATAGCTGACGACGATGGTCATGAATATCCTTTAGCTGCCAATATAGTGAAACATGACTTTTATATAGATGATTGCATGACGGGTTGTCAGACAGTAGATGAAGCAATTATAGTCTACAAGCAGTTAAATACGCTGCTAGAAAAAGCAGGTTTTAAGTTACAAAAATGGACAAGCAATTCGGACATGTTATTAGAAATATTTAAGGAACATTCAGGAAGGGATGTGGAAATAAAGGTAGATGAAGTAACAAAAGTTTTAGGACTTACCTGGAACCGATCCAAGGATCAATTCAACTACTCGGTTAAGCTTCCACCGCCACCGCCGCTGTCGTCGCCTTCTGCACCTGAAACAAAAAGAACAGTAATATCCGAAGTAACAAAGCTTTATGACCCTCTAGGGTGGATAACACCGAGCATAATTACCTTCAAGGTCTTCATTCAAAGGCTCTGGATAGCTGGCATCGGATGGGACGAGGAACTGCCTCTGGAACTCTTAAAACAGTGGAAAGGTTATCGTAACGAATTGGAAACATTAAATAATTTTCAAATTCCGAGGTGGCTTAACACGACTGTAGATGACATGAGAGTGGAATTGCACGGTTTTAGTGACGCCTCCAACGTTGCTTACGCCGCTGTTGTCTATATTCGCGTTATCGATTCGCTGGGTAATGTACGGACAAACCTTGTAGCTGCTAAATCGAAAGTGGCTCCTATAAAGCAAATTTCCATTCCCCGACTCGAGCTGTGTGGCGCGGTCCTTCTTAGCAACCTATTGAGGGAAATTTCTGAAGTTTTAAACATTCCAAAATCTAACTTACATGCGTGGACAGACTCTACTGTCGTGTTGTCTTGGCTGAGTGACCATCCAAGCCGGTGGAAAACGTTCGTGGCCAATCGCACTTCCGAAATCCTCACTCTGTTAGACGGCACTCAATGGTTCCATGTTCAATCGAAGGATAATCCCGCGGATATCGCTTCCCGGGGAGTGACGCCGTCTGAGTTTTTACAGAGTTATCTGTGGTTGCAAGGACCAGCATGGTTATCTAACGACGTCATAGTATACACTAAGCCAAGTTCCATTCAAAGACGCGAAGAAGAAAGGACTATAAAGTCGCATGTCGCAGCAATATCTAGCGAAGATAAAGATAGATGGCTGTGGGATAAATATTCTTCTTTAAGGAGATTAGTAAGAGTGATAGCATTTTGTAGAAGATTTATTATAATGAGAAAATTTCGTGAATTGAATACCCCACTACTGCCTTACCTAACAGTATCAGAACTAAAGGACTCCTTAAAAATATGCATTAAAAGATGTCAAAATGCTTGGTTTGGTGATGAAATCAAAGCTCTACGATCTAAGGAGCAGGTTAATAAGAATAGCTCCCTTATTTCCTTATCACCTTTCCTCGACGATGATGGAATCCTACGAGTAGGTGGCAGAATTCGTCATTCGAAACTATCATACGACAGCAAACATCCAATCGTTGTACCTCACGATTCAACATTGGCTAAGTTATTAGTAGCTGATGCTCATGAGAAAACTTTCCATGGAGGAAAACAACTGATGCTGCGTTCCTTACAAACGCGTTATTGGATCATAAGAGCCAAAACATTAATTAGATCTCACATTCACAACTGCGTCCATTGTGTTCGTTATGCGGGTGTGACACGAAATCCACTAATGGGAGATTTGCCATCTTGTAGAGTTACTCCCAGCAAGCCGTTTTTAAACTCTGGTGTGGACTACGCAGGCCCTATTAACATACGGGTATCAAAGGGTCGTGGACACAAATCGTACAAAGGGTACATTTGTTTATTTATATGCATGTCGACACGAGCCGTACATATCGAGGCCGTTTCAGATTTGACTTCTGAAGGCTTTCTAGCTGCATTCAAACGATTCGTTGCCCGACGTGGTCATTGCAGTCACATCTGGAGTGATAACGGCACAAACTTTGTTGGTGCAGCTCGGGATCTGCAACGGTCGTTCCTTAACGAAAGATCTTAATTATGAACAACACGTTCATATTAGCACTTTACGGCGTTGGCAATTGACACAAAGAATGGTACAAAGCTTCTGGCAACGTTGGTCTTCAGAATACCTGACGAACTTTTTCCAAAGACGAAAATGGTCTATTCGAACTCCAGACTTCAAGATTGGAGATGTCGTGCTCATCAAAGAGGACAGTTTACCTCCAGCTAAATGGCTATATGGCCGCATTGAAACATTGCACCCTGGTAAGGACAATGTTATACGTGTTGTCTCAGTTCGTTGCAAGGATTCTTTGATTAAACGTCCAACTTCAAAGTTATGTTTTTTGCCTGTACACGATGCTGTATGGTGATTTGTTTTATTTGATTTTAATTTATATAGAATGTCATATTTGTTTCATTATCTTCAATTGTCTAAAGGAATCCACTTGTTTTGTTTGTTATTTGTTTAATTTTTCATTTAGGCAATGTAATGAACTAATATTAATTTTAAAGTGATCTAATTCAAAGTTTATTTAACAGTTTAGCCATTTCTTTTTAAAAGTGTAGCTATTATTATTATATCACTATGTCCTAATATGTAAGTTATATTATAGAAATTAGATATTATCGTTGTTATTAAAATTGTTGTTAACCACCATCTAGTCTTGTATGTACTTTCATGGTGGGCGGATTTTAAGGACTATGTCCTTGGTGGGCGGTATGTCGCATTTGCTCCCATCTGTCACCACTAGATGGCGTTGTGCCCTCTTGCATGGCGCTATAGAGTTATTTATGTAGTAATATAATACCTATACCTATATCAATAAAATTGTCTCCGTTCTATGAGATATGACTTTAATTTCATTCTCACGGGTTTTTGGGAATTTGTACCAATCTTGTACAATGAGAAAATAAAAAATATTTTATTATTTATTATGCCATATTTTATCGTCGGAATATACGTTCAGAGAGTGAGACACCGCTATACATCCTGAGGCGCCGCTTAAAAAAGTTCAAAGTATTTTGGAAAATATCTATCCTACTTGCCTGACTGACTTGACACCCGCTGCAGATGACAAAATCAAGAAATTCCAATTCAAGAAGAACACAAACGCTTCATCCAGAGCGCAACTAAAACTCCATACTTCCTAGGGGATTGCGAAGAAGAAAATAGATAATATTAAACAAGAAAATATACTAGAAAAAAAGCAACTTGTCTCATGACGCCCTGACGGGATTCGAAACCGCATCCTTGGGAATCCGGCCCAAAGCACTAACCAATTATGCTACAGATACCAAGAAAATAGAGTTAGGTCATCCCCTGTGAGGTTAGGCCCCGGGTTATGAGACACAATAGATAATCCATGTTCTCTGGACACCAATGTCACATCAAATGACGAATTAACTCTAATGTGTCGAACTAACTCTCTACGATATTGATGTCATAGCTGGGGCCCGATTCTCGCGCCTTCGACATTTTTTTGAGTCAAAAATCTGTATTAAAAGCTCACTGAAAGCAGTCTTCGACATTATAGGACTATCAAAGATAATTGAAACAAAAACATTTTAAACATTATAAATTGAATAAAAAATAAAGAATTTATCTTTTATAAATATTAAAAATATATTAATTTAATTTATATTTTAGTGTATGATGCACAATAGTTTTTGATACTATTAGATATAGTTTAATTCTATAAAATGTAATAAAGGTAAATAAATTACTTATTTTATCCTATCAGAATAATCCTTTAATCAGGCACTTTATTTTTAAAGATAATTAAAACAAAGAGATTTTACTTACATTTTTAACAAAAAAATTACGGATATAAAAATGTCGAAGGCGCGAGAATCGGACCCCTGATGAGTAATATTTACTTTCCTTCACAGAGACAGCTAAGATAACCACGAATTCTATCCGTTGCGTTTTTACAACCGTCCGTAGTACGTGCGAGCTTTCACATCGAGGATACAGTAAATAAACACATTTCCTTTATTTACATTTTGTTTTCAACATCGCATCGCCTACGCATCTAATCGTCCCTCACAATATAATATGTGTATTTTTTTCGCTTTAATCTCTCTTTTAGGTCGGCAGGCATCAGATAAACGTTTTTATTTTAGGGATTTCAATCCATTTATGGGATTTTGATAATCCTACCAACCCTTTTGTGGGAAAGCGGTGGTCACGTCTACGAGTAGGTATATCTAATCATTTCTCGTAAAAAAATGTCATTTAATCTCTGCTTGGTCGAGCTTCATCTAATTTAATTACTATTGATTTTTTAAAGGTACAGCGTCTTGTCTAGACGAGTGATTAACCCTTTTGGGTCATTTAAATAAAAGCTTGACGCTGGTAAGTGGTCTAGATTAGTAAGCTTTGATTAATGCTCTTTAATGTACTGAATGAACTATTAAACGTTAGTCCGTTGCATTTGCAGCAGTTAACACGATGCTGGGTCATGGCTAGAACGGATCAAATGGTGTATGTATACCATTTTAAATTCTTATATCCAAAGGAAGGCAACTGTCCTAACAGTGACTGATAATGATGACAAGCATTATTTTTTTAAATTTGCTTACTGCCGCATTTATTTATAATAAATTAAAATTAATCTTAAGCTAATAACTATAAACACACAATGTCAATCGTTATTCACGTGCAGACCGGTGAGCGCGCGGCTCCGTCCATAATCTGCGCTAAAGATCCGGCTTCACAGATTAGTATAGAAGCCTGCAACGTGCCGTTTTTACAGCCTACCACTGTGCAAAGCAAACTTTTTGTGCCCAGTGGGCTTAAATTAACTGTGCTCTGTGTTACTGCACGACTGGCACTCTATTTACCGTGCCTATTCTGCCGGAATTAATGTAATTAGGTTAGCTGTTCTGATCTGACGTCAGTGGTTATTGGGCATTCTTAGGTTTCGACGCTCAATTAGTTGTGAAAGCGGCACTGCTTTAGTTTAGTCGTTATTTGAGTGGAAACGTTAAATCATTACACAAAATACAAAGACAGTTGAGCGAAAACGTACGAAATAATATTGGAAAATATTGTAGCTATGATTTTAAGAAACTTTGATTACCATTAGGATAACAGGATAGCCTGATCACTATTCAAGAAACTTCACGAATAACTTTGCATTGCGCTCAACGTCTGGAGTACCTTTCATACAAAGTATAAAATAATACAAAGAAAATTATTCCTATTGCAACAGAGAGACGAGAAAAGTTTTCCTCCGATCATAAATTGTTACCTTAAAGCGAACAAACCGCTGAAACAACGGTGTGGCGAGAATTGGCCGTTCGCGCCGTAAGAGCTTGTTGTTATTCGACATAACCGTTTCAGAGTCAGCGATATTATGTATGCTCCAATCGGAGTGCCGGCAACTCAGAAAATGCTGCCTCTCCTAGCGGAAAATGTATTCCGAATAATCCAAACACGATATTAAAAAGTGTGAGTGTCGAGAGAAAAGTGTGTGAAACAATCATCATAATCATTAAAAAAAAAAATTTTTTATTGTGAGCGGTTTTTGTCCAATTTTTCGACACCAGATTTATATAATGTTGAAAATTCTATCACTTTTATCGGATTCAGTATGTTGATTTTTTATTTCAAAGTTTACTTTTTACAAATCAAAGAATAATACTGATGCATGTCTGCTCATGTCATTTGTGGAAACTGTATGGCTAAGGCATTGTCAAATTATCAGGTCTTTTGTGTAAAAGTAGTTTACCTTAATTAATAAATAAAAATGACATTTTGACATTAACAGCCATTTTAATGTCCCCTATCCCCATTGCTGGGGTACTAGCCTCCCAGATGGATTAAGAGACTCAGCCTTAATCCACCACGCGGGCCCAATGCGGATTGGTGGGTGTTAACGACTGCAAATATAGCCGGGACCAACGGTTAAACGTATGCTTTCCGAAACACGAAGTGTAGATTGTACCATCTAACTTTAACGTTGAAAAAATGTATAGGATTTGAAAGCTTTGACAACCATAAATCGTAGTAGAAAACGAAAAATATCTAGCATAATTCCGCAATTTTTTTTTTTATTTTTCTTGAGGAATTATGCTACATTTTTCGTTTTCTACTAAGATATGGATTTCCGCCAAGTAACGCCTGATTCTATCAAAAACCATAAATCGGTTTAAGTTAACTGGTGCAACTCAGCCTAGATGTTTGAACAACCATCCAATGACCGACCAGCGAAACTTGCCTAACAAGCACTATCGCCGCCTCTGTGGTCTAGTGGTACAACCGGTATCAGACCCAGGGGTCCCGGGTTCGATTCCCAGCGAAGGTACATATTGTGTTCGGTTTGGTTGGTGGTAGGACTTGTTGTAAGTCCGCCTAACTAGCTACCACCATCTTATCTAAGCCTGACGCCATAACAACAATGTTTTCAGCATTGTTTTTGTTCCGGCAGTTCGAGATAAGATAGCCAGTTCCTCAGTGACTGAGGATTCCGGGAGAGGATCGCTTCCACCTTCAGCCTTATCAATATTTAACATCAGGTATGATGAAGGCTAAGAGTCTCCCCGTCCTTCACAAAAAACAAATCGCAGGCCAAGCGCATGAACACCACAGAGCGACATGAGACAAGTTGCTTTTTTCTAGTATATTTTCTTATTTAATATTAACTACAGAGCAATACTCAAGCAATAGCATAATGATTCTATGACGTCTAATTATAAATCTCGGTTCATAATAGGCGTGTCCATGTTGCACAATCGTCGCAGGTCGACGGCCCGGCGCGCGGCGTGTGATCGCAGGAGCCCATGTAACGTAAACAGCGTGCAGCGGCCCGCACGCCGCGAGGAATGCGACTGCAAACGATATACAGTTTTGTAATACAAATTCCGTTTACGAGATTCTAAATTCGGAGCCATAAGCAAAGACAGGAAGTCTAGGAATAGGTAAATAAATCAATAGTGCATTAATGCTGCAAGTTAAGGCTCGAGAATTAAATTGGAATAGCTGTAGGCAAGTCTGGCTTAATTTCGTCTGAATAAACAAAGGAGGTTTTGTGGTCTCATTGGAGATAAGCCGCGCTTGCTTCCAGAATGAGTCGTCGCCGGAATGAGCTGGTGCGGAGCACTTTGCAACCACAAAGCTTTGCCATTATTGCTTACTCTTAAGGCGATACTCGAAAAAATATGCTGAAGCGAGATAGCAATGAGAAAACGACGCGCACGGGAGCGAGACTGATTTTGCAGATTAGGCAAAAAAAACACAAAATCACTTCGTATCAAAAAACTACAGCGATTTAAAAAAAAAATCTTCTATACGATCCTAAACATTATTAGTGTCCACTAATGAAACCAATTGCCAATAGTGTAAGTAACCCCATTTAAGAATAATCTTGAATTTTCGTATTTTTAGAGGTCTTTTCGAAAAGAAAAAGTGTCAAGGCAAAATCATAAAATCGTGTTTTTGAAACTATACGAATCTAGATAAAGGTATGCAGAAATATATATGTTATTACCAGATTTGTAACAACTGTAACCGTGCTATAGTTTTATATCAAAAAGTCCATACTTTTTCCGAGTAGCGCCTTAAGTTCTGAATATATCAAAGATTCTAACTACTCGTATTAGTCTGTAGACGCCGAATACAACGGTATGAATGATTTTAATATCGTATTTGTATTTTTTTACAGAATACGTAGAAACCCATGTTCCCCAGTGCTCAACTGAAACCTTGAACCATAAAGCTCAATCTTCCTTCATTGCTAGTTCTTCATTTTAAAGTAATTTTCGTATTATGTTTATTTTGTAGTTTTATTGTATTCGTAGTTTACCCACAATTTTATAATAGATACCTTTCTATGTTTTATATATATGTTTTCGTGTTTCATGTCGAAGTGCCTGATATAAACTGCTCCTCAGAGATTAAGTATAATTTCTGGAGCAAACAGAACAACGACCCCGTGCCGGCACCATCGTGGTTAATAATTATTATTATGTTCCACCACATTAAATAAAGATGCTACTAAATTTTCGGTAGCACTTAATCGTTAGCTGTTAAAGTACTTGTAAATTATTTTTAGTAAACGAGATCTGTTAACGATGTTACTCTTAAAGTTGTTATTTCCATTCAAAGATCTTTCTTTTAAGAATAGTGTGAACCTAATTTGGTAGAATCAGGATCAGGCGTTGCTTGGCGGAAATCCATATTTAAAAATGTATCCATAACAAAAATATGTAGTTTAATATCTTGCGGAATTAAGCAACATATTTTTGACTTCATGTTTAGATAGTAAATAGTTCGTAGTATGTAAATTAAATTTTATTAAAAATTACATGTAGTTTTGTTTTTTGGTGCAGTGGTTCACGCTCACGGGATGGGTAACGAAAATTCACTACCTCGAGCTCCTCCGTGCTTCGGAAGGCACGTTATGCTGTTGGTCCCGACTGCATTTGCAGTCGTTAAAACCCACCAATCCGCATTGGGCCTGCGCCTCATCCTTCCATAAAGAAGTCAGTGCCCCAGCAGTGGGGACATTAAAAGTGGCTTATTTTTAATAAAATTTTATTTATATATATACTACATTTATAGGTGATAAACAGTCGGTCCAGCGCATAAAATTAACTTTTTCGATATAATCGGTTATTAAAATAAATCCCGCGTAAATTAATTTAGCGCGAGCGGTAATTTAATTAACGCACAAATACTGGCCCAGCAGCGAGGTGATGCTGATGAGCCACTGGGGCTCCAATTAGGGCTCGTCACCGGCACTAACCATCTCTTAAAGCTTCTTTTTTAATCTGGCAACTTTATTAAAAATGTTGTAATATGCTGCATAGACTTTCATTAATGAAGCGTAATGTTTAAAAAGTTATACTTTTGCTATGACTATTAACTACGAAAGCTTTAGCAACGATGTTATTTGTTTGTATTAATCTAAAATGGTTGTTATAGAAAAAGACGTCACTTATTGGATTTTCGCGCCTATATTGCACCTTTGAGCCTGATTTATCGATTCATATGATACCCTAGTAGCCCTACTATAAATTTTTAAGACCCCCTTTCAATCCCTGATGCATTTTTTTTTATTTCTCTTTTATTTGCAAAATAGTTGGGCAAACGTCATCTAAAACTATTCCAAATTTCAAGTTAGCAAGATAGCATTAGTAGATATATCCTGCTGTGACAGACAGACAGACTGAGTCGCACCATAAGGATTCCTTTTTGACATATTGCTACGAAACCCTAAAAACAATTACAAAGCAAGTACTTGGTATCTTGGTATTTGTTAGCAATCTAAACATAGTTCTTTCGGTAAAAATAGGGTTTTATTTCAATAAGAGCAAAAGTAACGTAGGGAGAAAACGAAACCACATCAAGAAAAGAACAACGTTTATTTGTAACACTTTTAGGCTAACAACGGAACCACGAAGCTCACGATGAAATGCCCAGAATCCATTCCGCTTGTATCCCAACATTCCCACTGGTAGATCTGTCGGCCGCACGTCCAGACCAATTTTCCGCTCATCCTGCCTATTCTATCGCTATTCGCTCTCATTTAACAACAACATTCCCCAAAATAAACACATAATTTATATTAAACGCTACAAAGGCCACGCGTTCCTATTAGCCATAAATAACGGTTATTAGCAAAGTGTCAATTCCAGCAACCCCACGAAACAGGTAATTTCTAATTTTCCATTGGAAACACGCAACGTTGTCTTTCTAGAGGCGTTAACGCGATCCTTAATAACATTATTAGTAAGAAAGTATGTATGTTTGTTAACTTTTTATTCGTAAACAAGTAGACAAACAATTTTTTTTTATGAAATGATAGTTATGAATAGTTCTGAAGACATATCTAGGTTAACCACCAATAAGAAATAGGACTCATGCCTTATTGTGTGATTGTATTAACTTTTGGCTATGATATCATGTAGAATAATATCATCCTGATAATCTGTATACTGTATTAGTATTATATTAACTATAACTACCTACTTACTTATTTGTTAAAACAGCGCTATCTGACTGAACGGTTGCATCTGAAAACGAGCCTTAGCTGTGGCACTAGTTGAGATGAGGCCGTTTCAGCAAAAAAATAATATTTATATTTTTCTTGTATGTATGTTCCGATTGTGTTTTTTTGCTGAACAAACGATTTTTCTATTCCTTTCTAGTCTAACTCTCAGGCCCCAAATTATAAGACACAACAGATATTCCATTCTGCCTGGACACCGGTATCCTGCTACCAAATGACGAATTAATCCCATTCCTATAAGGCAGCCAAAGCCACGTGCTACAGCTACTTACGTATAATCAGTATCAGGTCCAGGTGTCGGAGGTGGCAGGGCGCCGCCACAAAGAAGCCCGCTCACCGCAGCAGGAAGCGCTGTCGATGACAAACGATCGGCTTTGAAAACCCTATCTTTATACCGAAGCCTTACAACTAAGGAGTTTGAGGGGTTATTTACAGAGCTTACTTTGAAGTATTTTTAACCCTTTGATATTTTTATGAGTTACGCTTATTTTTAACTCAACATATTTTGTACATCGATATTGATTTATACAAAGAACCAACATCAACATAATAGTTGTCTTCGTCGGCATTAAAAAATATTTTTGACAAAGATGCTTTCACTATTTAAATATTCAGCTTTCACGCTCTATTTTTACTTTTAACTTTTATTGTAGTGGCTACTTGTAACCAATGCGGTGAAAACTCAAAAATCCCTCCCAATACAACAAAAAAAGAAAAAACAACAATATGGGGATGAAATGAGAAAAATTATGCCTGTTTGTTTGACAATGACATAAGCATTTATAATCATCATCATCATCATCAGCCTGTGGACGTCCACTGCTGAAAATAGGCCTCTCCTAGCTCACGCCTATTGGGGCGTTCATAGGAGTTGTATATTTGAGTGTGACGGTTAGTTTTTTTGGTTCTCATTGCACCTATTGTGCACTAAATTTCTAACTATAGTTTAAAGCCCTAACCTCACTGGTTTGCCTTAAATGTGTCAGCTGGGGACACGTTTCACCAGCTAACACCCAAAAATAAACTCCTAGTAACGAAGTTATGGTTGCACTTAAAATATCACTGACACGTTTGATTGCTCCTAATATGCACTAAAATATGGCATGCTTAGAATTTCTCTATGTCTTATGAGGAAGCTGTAGACACACACATCTATTACCCTACTGCTACCACGCTGGCCAGACGGGTTGGTGGAGGGTTTGTTTCAGGTTTTCCTTCTCTCGCACAGGTGTTTAATGCGTCGAGCCTCTAAGTCCATTCTTACGACATCCCAGGCATGTAAGGGAGTGGTGACACTTGTATTCGTAGTCACCACCCGGCACATGCATTTATAATATTGATTGGGATTTATTATACCATCTAAAATCTTTTGTCACATAGCTCTTAAAAACTTTATTGTAATCCTTGGAATTATCAAAGTTGTGCTTCAGTCTCTTGCCAAATCTTTCAGAACATTTTGTGTAACTTAAATATTATTCTGACCAATCTTTGCGTGAACAACCCGACGACAGCAGCAGCGGGAGGCGATAGTGACATGCCAAAATATTAAGCCAAATATTTATCTTCGCAACTTTATTGGGTCAAAGATTCGTGGGATCGAAACAAAAACAAGCAACAGCAGCCGCGAACGACTGATTTATAATCCATTGTTTAGATTTAATTTTAAGGAGCAATATGGCGGATTCATCAGGGCCGGCTTAGCCGAATAACTGGTAAATAATAAACGACAGCCGGACAGCGGTTAATATATTGTTCGTTAATACTATTTCGGTAATTAATTAATGACCAGTACTCAGTTGGGAGATTTACTTTAGTATTCTAGCCGAGGCCGAGTTTGAATACTAAATAGTGTTAGAGATGACTTT
Source organism: Chrysoteuchia culmella (assembly GCA_910589605.1). Classification (NCBI taxonomy): domain Eukaryota; kingdom Metazoa; phylum Arthropoda; class Insecta; order Lepidoptera; family Crambidae; genus Chrysoteuchia; species Chrysoteuchia culmella. The sequence continues at coordinate 24,665,019 of OU342647.1, forward strand.
CATTATTTGATATGCTGTATTCAAGAGCTTAAACTCTGTTTATTGTAAATTAATGATGCTCAGGTTTTTCAGGTTTCAAGCCCTAAATATCATTAAGATGAAATCAATTCCGATCATAATTATTTAGGAAAATATTTGATAGAATCAGGCGTTACTTGGCGGAAATCCATATCTTAGTAGAAAACGAAAAATATGTCGCGTAATTCCGCAAGAAAAATTAATAATTCTTGCGTAATTTCTTGCGGAATTACGCGACATATTTTTCGTTTTCTACTATTTAGGAAAAGTCGCAAACAATTCGAGATTCAAATTCAAGATTCAAAAAAACAACACGAACGTTGCGTTGTGTCATACTAGTACCATACTATTTTTATTTTGCCTATGTCAGCCTTACCTTTACTAGGTCTGATGCTGTTAAAATCATTTTCTTTTTCTACAGGAATTAGGTATGGTATCCACAACACACTCATTAATATTTTCCGCCTGCTGAAAATGTCGATCGACTAAGTTTCAATATAAATTAACAATCTAGGCGTGTGTTCACAGGACTTAATACATTTATCGTAAACCGGACCTTGTTCAGTGAATTGGCTCTCAGCACACATGTCCACACGTCAAAGGCTGTGCGTGGCTGTGAGACGACGTGCGGTATCTCCGCGTTATTAGAAGCCGCAGGTGGTGGCCTATTAATCGGCTCTCGTGGAAGCAGGGCCTTAATTAACTGACCCACCATCAAGCTGGTTAGTTACACAATGGCTATTACTATTGACAGGTGTCTAGTGTACTAGAATAATGTTTAAACAACCTAAGTAAAGTTAGATTAGTATAATATTGTATATTAACATTATGTCTTCTAACATCACACATTTATACTATGCCCTATTTATTCTACCCGTCTGGCCAGCGTGGTAGCAGTAGGCTAATAGCCTCCTACGAAAGCCACAATAGGCGTGAGCTAGGAGAGGCCTATGTCCAGCAGTGGACGTCCACAGGTTGGTGATGGATGATGGATGGATGGCTATTTTTTATAGGTATGCGATCTCTCCCATCCTGAGGTGTGATTCTAGCAACATCCTTGATATCAGCGCATGAAACATAGGAGATCGCCCCATTTTCAATATTATTTGACAGCTGATGTGACATTAGACTTAACAACAGCGTCGAAGTGTCACATAGATAAAAGCATAGCTGAAATGTGAACCAAGGGATGGCCCATCTGCTAGCATTTCATAAAGTCTCAAGTCTATCAACGGACATACTATTTGAAAAATCTGCAGGCAACGGGCTGGCAGCCGGTCACTAGTGTTTCCGGACAACATACCAAACCAATACCAAATGTGACATATAATCAACGGGGATATGCAGCGTGAGGATATGTATGTAAATATGAGCTACGTTTTACTACGTTCAAAAACAGAGTAAAAGATTTGCACGAGTCGCGCCGGAACCGTATTACCTCGTACTCCGTTTTGAATAATGGAGCATTTCGCTTCGTTTCCGCCAATTTCGTCTCAATTTCATGCCTTTAATAACGCCGTTTTGATTATCTCCTAAAGCTGAGCTACAGATATTGAGGGAGTTTATAATCCCGATTGTTTTAACTTTATACCTAATAGATATTTTGTAACATACACAATTTAAAGTTATTGAAATGTTTAATAGCCGTATAATAAAATACTTACGTAAGACAACTATTTCCTACACGTATTTTATATTTATTTTTCGGAGTTCTTTTTTAGCCTACAAGTAAATTTAGTCCTTTTCAATTACTTCAGATAACATTGAACTTCAATTCTTCTGTAGTAATAGTCATCCGATATTTTTCCGCCAAATCAAATGATTTTGGGCTACAAATATTTATTGTGCATCTTATGAGTTTCACTTACCTATTTACTCGGAATTCTATATCTGTACCAACTAACATCGGTTTGATGTCAGTCACTGAAACTTTATAACTCGATTTAATTGTAAGTTTACGAAAATGTGTTTAGGCTGTAGCCTTTACGTACGCCTTTTCTCATTATTTGTTTACATGTATTATTCTGTTTACATTTATATATTTTTTTACTCTTTATTTCTCTCAGCCTCATCGTATCTTCTCAAGTATCTCACCCAACTACTTAAGATTAGATTCTACAATACAAGTAGTTAAGGAGAAGAAAAATTAATCCTTAACCTAGTGTCTCATTGTAACGAAAAGGAATCACTGGTCTTTTTTACAGATTTATCTTTATTTGGAAACAAAGTCTTTTAAATTTTTTGAATTACTCAGTTTTCTTAATCAGACATAGTTCCACTAATTGCATGCATTTTATAGTTAAAAGTGATAGCGAGTAGGTTTATACACAAATTATATCTTCATGAACTACAAGTTAATATATTTTTAATGTTTACAAATATAAATTTAGAAAGTGTCAATATCAGAAATTGAGTAATACATTTATAATGGCAGTGCTAGTATATGTAGTTAAATGTTAAATTAACCGCTTCCCCTTGCTTCCCTAATAGGTAACGAAAAAAAAAGAGAAAATAAATTAACATTGATATTTATAGTTAAATAAGTTCTTATTTATTATACGTATCCTCGACATTGACTTTAGTAATTAACCGAATATTTTGGAGTCTTCTTCATTAATATTTTTGTTTCGGGTATAAGATGTTCCCTAAAGCTTATTTTTATATAAAAAAAAAAAAAAAAAAACCTACCTCAATAAAATACTCCTAAAAAGTTAAAAAGAATATTTATTTACCCTAATTACTTATTTACTACGTTTATAAATTATCACAAACGTCGCGGACCGATGTGTACTTATCGCTAGGCTCTTGCTCGATACTATTCAGCTGATAATAAGGACCTTTGGAAATCCGGTCCAATGCTCTAACCACTGAGCTACCGAGACTTAAGTCTCGTGGCCGAGTTGACTTTTCCAATATTTTTATATTTAAAATTTATCATAAGTATAAAATAGGATTGAAAAATGCAAAAAAATAAAAATCAAAGAACATTATACTGGAATAGACCGCTCCAATCTACGGTTTTTTATAAAACTTTAAAGGTATTCAAAGTACATGGTCAGACTTTGATCCAATCAGGCTCTCTCACACAGTCTCACGGTGGTGTGCCTTGCTGGTGACTCCATTTACATGTCAAAGCCCCCCCTCCCCCTCACGTGTTTGCCGTTCGTTACCCCCACCCTTGTGACGTCACGTGACACAAGAACAACGTATAATGAGACAAGCACGCAGTTTATTCCGTGATACTGAGGTTTTTAGCTATTTTTGGTACAGCAGTTTTTGTTAAATAGTGAAATGATTTACCTAAATTTATAGGACAGTTAAATGTATCTTGATAGATGCTGTGTGATATTTAATAATAATCTGTTTGTCTTTAAATTAACTAGGTAAACAAATATTTGACCTAACTATATACCGTGCAATACAAATCGGCTACGGGCTAATAATTAGTCTGGGAGAGAGGTAATTTTAAATTCCTTTTATTTCTGTTATAAACTTTTTTATATTAGCCAAAAATATAGACATCCGTTTAAATGTAAAGGAACGTGTCTAAGTTTCAACAATACTTAAAGTTTAATTTAAAAATAAAATGAAATGTCCCATCTGATCTGAGCAACTATAGACTTGTTGTTTTTTTTTAATGAACGACGGGGAGACTCTTAGCCTTCATCATACCTGATGTTAAATATTGATAAGGCGAAGCAAAACACTCCCGGAATCCTCAATCACTGAGGAACTGGCTATCTTATATCTAACTGCCGGAACACAACAATGCTGAAAATATTGTTGTTATGGCGTCAGACTTAGATAAGATGGTGCTAGCTAGCCAGACGGACTTAGAACAAGTCCTACCACCTACCAAACCGAATACAATATGGACCCACGCTGAGAATCGAACCTGGGACCCCTGGGTCTGATACCGGTGGTTGTACCACTAGACCACAGAGGCGGTTAGACTCCAAAAAAAAAGCGAAATTTCAATGCGTCGATTTTTTTAAATTCCGTTCTGACTAATTTGAAGACTAGGTGATGTTCTTTAATATTTGCCTAGAACAAAAAAATATATAAACACCTAACTGTATTATTTATTTGCACCAACTGCAGCTCCGTAATTAGACTTTAGAATATAATATGGTAATCCGTCTTCATTTGCATAATCATGCTTGCGCCTTGTTTTATTGTGATTGAACAATTTAATTTAATTAGCGCCCTGCTATTGATAATAGCGCGCTTTTATTAACAAATTGGGATATGAAATAAGCAGAAGCTATTCAAAATACAAAATAACTTGCTTATCAACTCACCGATTTTCTATCATATTTAATTAGAAATGATAACAGTCAACAATTATTATCATTAAACCGGAAAATAGTAACGAAATTGAGTAATTAATAGAATTTAATACTCACGAAACATTCAATGAATGAAAAAAATATAAAATATTAAAGAAGGAAGATTGTGGGAACTAGAAATACTTACGTCTTCAATGATCAGCAGCATTAACAATTTAAAACTGACGACAAATTTAAACTGTAAAGTAGTGAAGTTACGCAATCGTAAACGAACACAAAACTATGGAATAAATCCAAATCGTACTATATAGAATCTGAAAGATATCGCGGAGGTAAATCAACTAGTTCGCCCTTGGTAGTTTCTAACGCAAAACTTGGTGTTTATCGAGTCGAAATCAGCAGACGAGCCCAAACTTTCACGACTATTATAGTCAAATTATTTGTGTCAACCAATCAATTACCTGATCAAACTTCCCCGCGACTATCACGCAATTTGTGCTTCTATTAGGGCGGTTTGCGTGGTGAGGTGAACACGATATCGATATACATAATTATTAATAAGTGAAAATTCCGCTTGATAAAATATGTAAAAAGTGATTACGTAGTCCCATCCAACACTTAAACTCAAACCCTACTTCTTCTGGTTTACTAAACCTTATCATCATTATCATCTTAGTTACATCACACCCACTGCTGGGTATGATGGCCTCCCCTAGGGATCTCCATGATTCTCCAGGGTCCTGTGTCGTCCTCATCCAGCGGCTTCCCGCGACCTTCACCAGGTCCACCTTATCGGGGACCTATTCACCATTGGTCGCCATTCCAGCATCTTTAAATAAAGAATTAAAACTAGTATCCATCAGTTGTTACCTTAATCTAGCTAACAATATTAATGATCAGTATACCGATGTTCTATCACCACTACATGAAATAAGCAGGTACAGCGATTAGCTCATATTCCGCGCTAATTTATGTTATTTGCGATAACCGCCCGATAATGCTGGCGTCTGCGGCGACGCTTTGACGAGTCCGCAAGGATCTGATAGCCGCGCGCGCACCTGCCGATTGATCGGACGCTGCTAACACGCATCGCTCTCAACGGGAATATTTGCGAGATGCGGGCAACTGATGCCTGCTACCGCGTATCCGGCTAGATAATTCTTTAATTATATATCTACGTAGCGATATTTAACCAACTGCCCATAAAAAAAGGTTCCGCAAAGGAAATATCGTTGGATAGCACACTCATTACGTCTAGGATCTCCTCGACACCATGTCTGTTTTATCCAAGCTACCTGGCTGACAACTGACAAGCTGAGTTGGTATCTACCAACTCAGCTACGGTAGCTTTAGAATTAAGCCACTTGTTAAGAGAAGACCTAGTTCTCGTCCACGTTCCGTGCACCCCTGACCACACAATATCAATAACGTAGTCGCTGCCTCTGATATAGTTGATTGAAACAAACAAGCCGTACTAAGTACTTACGTCACAAATCAAAAGGTCACATATAAAATTATAATTGATTTTGTAATAAACTTGCCCACGCACCTCACCTTTAATTAGATTATATTTTTGGAACGTGGTAGTAGAAATCAGTGCGTCTATAGTACAATAATCAAATATTTAATAAAGGATTCAATGAGCAATAGCATAAATATTTAAGTATTATAAAGTTCATAGAACCCCGTGAGCGTCTAATTTTGTGACTTATGTAATGCTTTTGAATGTATAAATGTCAAAAATTGTTGTCGAATTTGTATAAACACACCAACTCATGTGTGTTTAAGAAAATTTTCGTTTTAAGTTGACAATACTTGCATCATACCTTTAAAATAGTTTTTATTGTTTCCTATTTTTAATCAGGTGTGCTTCAGGGTTAAACTTTTGGACAAGGTTTTTTTTTATGTTTAATGTTGTATAGGGGAAGTGATTTTGTATTATTTATTATTTAAGTCCTAACAAAATAATGGACAAGCAAGTTTACCTAAAATCCCATACAATGAGAGCCTTAACTCATAATTTTAATTTCTAATAACAGGAAACTTGTATGTCGCACCTCGCGTGTCCGTAACTGCTGTAACTGCGCTAAAGTTTTTATCAGTCCGGACGCCGGACGCACCGCGACCCGGACACCCGTCCCGGACACCCGTCCCGAACACCCGTCCCGGACACCCGTCCCGGACACCGGTTACTCAGAGACCCGGGTGTTTAGATAAAGTGCATCAAAGCGCCATCTCGATCCTGTATGTTCCGTAACAAATGTGGCCACCGAAGGGTAATGATCGTATGATTTGGTCTAAATACAATTTAACACAGTAATGACACACTCTTTCATTTATAGGAAAATCTTCTCGACTGTATGTGTAACAAGAATAATTAACGGTATTTGATAAATATTATTTTCGCTTATTAGATTTTATGCCCCACATTTTTCTTCCTCAAACTATTTGCTGGTAAATAAATTCTAACATTTAAAGGAGAACCAAAATTCTAAAATCTCCATCGTGTTAGATAATGCTCGCGGTCGAGATGTTCGGAATGCAGCTTAAGCGGAAGACGGACTGCAGTTTGATTAACAAAATCTCCGTGGAAGCCTTCCAAGAATCCATGCCATTCAGCGTCGGAACGACTTGGCCGGCGCTGGGCCGACAGTTTAAAAACGGATTTTAGTCTATTCCAGCGAAAAAGTAAATGCTTTATAAACGCAACATTAACTATTGAAAACATCTCCAAGAATTACATTTTCATACAAATTGTTTTCAAGTGATCGTGTTAAAGAAAATCATTTAAAAATAAGCACAACAAATTTTGTAAAATTTTCACAAGAATCTACAAAACAATATATTTTTTTTACCGTATGTGACCCGTATAGTGCAGCTATATAAAGTCTGAAAACAGCCAAATACTAAATTCCAAGAAAACAGACGTGACAATAGAAAAAGTGAGTAGTGGTAGCACGAGAGGAAAACATGACAATAGACAGAACTACTCACAAAGGACGGCCATTATCGGAAGGATGGGATAGAAAACAAATGAAAGTCGTTCGAAAAGGCTTCCTTATCGCATAAAAAGTTCGCACCCCCGTTCGGTGTGAGGCGCGCCGGGTGAAGTGGTTCAGAGCAAACACTCGCGTAGCCAACACGGATGCGTCCCGCCCGCGCCACGCTACAACACACGGAATTGCCTTTGGGACCGCTTGTTACCGACACCCTATAGAGATAACTGATTTTCAATGGATCTCTAGTTGCTTCACACACTCTTTACAAACTAACTATGAAATTTAAATAAAATACTTACTTAAACTTTGGTTACTTACCAGACAGGATGGGTATATTCATTAGAAAGATGAGAGTAAAGCAGGTATAGGGAAAGTCAACTCAATGCGGCCATAGGAGGCAAAGCGGCCACACCTTATTTTTATGGTAACTAAAAACGATATCGTCACGTTTGTCATTCTGCTCTATGCTTGTACTATTAAGATTCTGTGCCTATGCCCAACCTCCCGCCCTGCACCGAGCAGTGATTCGGTGGTGATCAGAGCAAACCCGTGGCTGCGGCGCGGCGACGTGTGCAGGGTTTTTCAGGTTTTTGTTAAAAAACCAATTGTAAGTTCACCCTGTTTCTATCAAACCTCTTTAGAATTAATTTTTTCAAGTCTATTGTTACTCATCTATTTGGCTTTGTTTGTATTTGATTTTTTTCGACATAGGATAAATAATATGAGCTGAATTTTATTGATTTAAAAACAAAATGGTGTGAAAAGGCAAAGCGGTCCGGGCAAAGTGGCCAAGTGACCGCGCTATGCCGTATTCACATTTATTTATTTTAATTTTATTTTAACTTTATTTAGAGAACCAAGATCTTTATCCATGCATAAAATAACTTATGCAAATCTATAGTAAACCAATAACGGGTTTAAATGATATTGTGTTTAAATATTACTAGTGACTAAATTAACAAAAAAAAAACAAAAAAGTATAATGGTATATATATTTACTTTTGTAGCTTATTAAAAAATCAGGAACTTTGTTTAAAGTCAAAGTCAAAGTCAAAGTCAATATCATTTATTCAGTCTAGGCTGTTACAAGCAATTATGATCGAAAAAGAAGCTACGCCATCGCTTCACAAACCCCACGGCGGGAGACCTTGTAACGAGAAGAACCGGCAAGAAACTCGTCAAGGGCTGTTTTTTTCTCCCTGATTTATTTCATACAGAGTTGTCAAATTGAAAAGTGAGCTTAACATATCAGTAAGGTCAATTTCCATCACAAAAAGAAAATACTAATTATAATATTACATTTTATGGTTATTGTAACCGTAAACAATTTTCAATTGGCAAAGAAAGACTTATCTATCATACATTACAACATTTCTCGCATTACAAGATTACTGTACTGCAAGTTGTTAGGAACATACAGGTCAGTATCAATTTATTTTAGAAAAAAATATTTAAGCTTTAAGCTCAACATTAAGTTAAGCAGACTGAAGTAGACCCATTTCCGTTGGCAGCACCCGTTCACGAGCATGACGCATGAACCAGCCATCGCTTAGTTCAACCATATTTTAGGGAACGTAGCCGCCCGCCTCACACCACACCACCGCAGAAATGTTTAAAGAGAGCATGACACACTTAAGCTACCTGCGTTAAAAGTTGAATCTAACACTTTACTTAACACTAATTGAATGACACGGCTACAATCTCTAAAAAATAAAACGAAATATTTATGACCAAGCTGTTTTGTCATTCAAGTAATCTTTTATAGTATAATATCCTTTCTTCAGAAGACAATCTTTTACATTCATCTAAAACTTTTGGAAAGGCAAGTCTAAAATATTATCTGTTTTAATTTAATATGTTCAATTACTCGCTTTCTGAATGTATCTTTGGAAATTCCGAATAGTTCCAACTCATCAAATTTAGTGTTGTAAGTATGAGCGATACGGGTGAGATCATTATTGCCGGCATATCTAGTGGAATGCCTGGGAGTGTGCAGCAAGGACGTGTTGCGGGTACGTCGAGTCGGGGTACGAAGCGCCATACCCGCCACTAGTTCGGCACAATCCAGGCTCCCATTTATGATGTCAAACAATGAGCACATGTCCAGGTAGTCGCGCCGCTTCTCAAGAGTCAAGAGCGAGTGATGACGACAAGCATCACGATAAGATTCAGGCGAGATATGACGTCGGTAGTTTAAGTGATGGACAAACTTTTTTTGAATACGTTCTATGTGGTTTTTATATACATTATAGTATGGACACATTAGTGAAGAAATCTGCTCTTATTACATTAGAATCTAATGCTAAAACACGCAGTAACTTTGCAAGTTTTTGCGAAATGCGATTACACTTTATAAAATTTTATAAAATTCCTGTCCATTGATATAAAATACTTATTCAAAATCGATTCTAAGGTGTCATTTTTTTAAAGTCAAAGTTAAGGTGGCCGCTTTGAGCTGACATCCCCTATATACGTAGAACGTACAAACATCTTTATTGTGAGTAAAAATCTTATAACTAGTGTACCTAGAACATAATTCAAGAGATACCTAACTTTTTTCATTCGTCACAAGTTCACAACCAATATGCATTTTAAGTCTCGATTATTTACCCTAGATTTTTTGTGATATAAATACAAAAAAAACATGTAGGTACCTACTTTTAATTTATAGTTTTAGGTCGACTAGGTTCGGGTATAATATTACTTTAAACATTACTCAACGGCTTATGGAGGTCCCAGATTTGATTTATTCGAACTCATATCACATTAATGATCCCAAAGTCTACTAAGTGACATGTCTTCACAAACAATTTTAGGTCAGGTAAGGAGAACCGTCATCAATACGTTACTTAGCAAAATGGCCGAATAGGCACCAAACCCGATCCGCCATTGAGGCCACCGGGGACTCCATTTATATCGCTTGACATTGAAAGCGCTCTGTACTAATCTAAAGGAGGAGAAAGGAAAAGGTAATTAACCTTTTTCCTCCCCCGGACTAGGCAGTAGGCACCGCCATTCAATATTAAAACACTTAATTCTAAGACCTCATCTTCAGCTGTTTTAAGTTCAGGGTATTTTTTGTAACAGTTAATAAATTGCTTTTGTGGTGAAGGGGTTTATTAGTTTTTTATGCAAAGAATTAGTAGAAAGGGAAATTAGAGGAAGAAAGGACATACCTACACTCATAAAAGCATCGCCATTAAGGTCAAACCTGCAATTCAAGCTCCATAGTAGTTGGCCGTCAGCAATGATTAGTCGTCATGATGATAGCAACCAACAAATATCTTTTGATGTCTCTGTGTCACTAAAAAAAGATGAATGAAGCTTGTAATGCTTGTTAATTTATAATTAATAAATTTCAGTTAATTTTAAAGGACGGACAGATTTTATTGCAACTTGATCGGAACATGGGGTCTACCGCCATGTTTTAGCGCGGTTTTGTTTCAATCTTACCATGCTATTTCGTACTAAGAATCTCTCAAAGTAAGCTAGTTTTTCGACGGAAGTTTTGTGACGTCTTCGCTCAATAATCGCCTCTAAAGTGTGAAGTGAAGTGAGTCAAAAAAAACAACGGGTTGCACTCCGGGAGTGCCGACATAAGCCAAAACCGCTTAAACGTAACAGCAGGAGTAGGCATACATTTTCGCCGCGCGGTAGAAAGAGAGGGGGATATTATTTCCTCTCCTACGCCGCGCCTGAGGTCTACTTTCCATCCGTCTTAAGAAGTTTCGTTCGATCAGTAGGCTTATTACGAGTTTGGCAAACTCGACGTTTCAGTAAACGTTAATGTAAAATGTAGCTCTGTCTCTTTCATATTTAGCGACTGTTTTACCGACATGAGCAGTGTATCCGATAGTCTACGCTCACGAGTCCTGTAAATGTCACGTTAAGCAAACTCGTAATAGGGGTACTGGTCTCGTGTCCTGACGCGACTTAACATTTTTTACCCATCCCAAAAATTTTAAACTCTGATGTGCACAATGCCGCTAAAGAAGTTTTCACTGCAATATGAGAACTTTAATAAAAACAAAACGCAAACAAACATTATTATGTCCTGATGGTTTCTAATAGTCACTAGAATTAGAAACAGCAAGATAGATGCTTAGATCAAAGAGCAATAACTTTTAAATGAAACACTGGCGTTCAATCTTGAAAACTACTTTCGCGGTAATCCAATGAGTGGGCGAGGCCAAGTGGAGCCCAGCGCTGGTTCATTGGTGGGACAATCTAATCACCTGCACGCCAACTCTGCACTACTTACTTTATAACTAACTCGGCACTGGCGACTACGACGAGGGTAATACACTTGTTAGCTCAAATGAAATAAAACAACTTTTACGGATATCAAACCCGCCATTTTATTGATTAAATTAATAGTTACTCTATTGTATTGGGTTAATCCTGTTATAATAGATGTAAGTGTGGAAATAAATAAATAAAAATAAATAATAATATATTTCACGAACTAAATTGTCCGTATTTTTAGGTTTTTTAGGGCACCTTTTCAGATGCCGTGGTCACGGGATGACGGTCAGTCGTCCGTGACAAACAAAAAACCCCTAAAAAACCTAAAAATACTGACAATTACAACTTAGTTCGTGAAATATAGCGCGTTTGATATCCGTAAAAGTTGTTTTATTTCAATGAACAGTGCGCGCCAAAACTTAAAATGTACTTGTTAATTCGTTAACAGTCAAACCAAATACCTCTGGTTCGCATAACGTGAACCGTCAATATTGTACAATTATCGAACAGTCGACGTGAGAGAATACGGTAAAGTATACAGAGAATACAGAGAGATTAGATATATTTGTAAAACCATTCTTGCTTACTAATGACTTAAACCATACCAAGCCGAAAAATGAAATATGTGAAATATTCTTGTTTATAAATAAAAATCATAAATGAAAACTCGGTAAACTTTTTGAACGAACTTACTCACAATCGGCCAGACACATTAGGATTAGGATCATGTAAAATCCGTAGCATTAGAATTGAGAACTTCTTTGATGTAAGTAGCTCGGTCGGCTTAAGTTAAAAGCTTGGACAATATTTACTTAGGGCGGCTTGTAATTCGGCCAAATTACTCAACACCCGAGCCCCAAAGTTTCAGCATGCAGCGCTAATCCCATGTCTGGACTCCTTGTTACGTTGTTGCCGCATAATTGAGCGGGTGAAGTGCCCGCAGAGGTCGCGGGTCACGGCGGGCCGGGGATGAATTAGACCCCGGGGCCTCGTAGACCGCTCGCAATTCGCATGCATCACCCAGGTTATTATTAGGTTCTTCATAACCTTAACGACGATACGGAAGTCGACCCGTTTTCGGCGTTTCTACATGGCCGGCCCAATCCAGCCTGACTTTTCCATTTTGGTGTCGGGCCGTTTAAAGAGATAGAATTGTGCCATATAATTTCATAGATGTTACTTAATGAATAAAGTAATAAACGCTCTTTGTTTCGTATAGTTTATTGACAGATTTATTATCGGTGTAATCACAAGTTTTAGATGCAGCCTCATTTGTAAAGGTTATTGTAATGAAAATTAGACAGACATAAAACACAAATAGTATTTAAGCTTTCAACAACGATGTGCAATTGACCATTCTCTGGACGTCGCATGGTTCCGTCGTATCTGCTTGATGGCAGTAATGTAGGACGTTGTTAGTCGCGCGCCCGAATATGGCAACTTAATTGTCGACGTCGCAATTCGCAGCAATTACTAGACTTTACTTACATGTCCCTAGTACGGTAGAACAACACTTTACATTCTAATTGACGCAACAGATAAAATGTACCCCTTATAAGTCGCTCGAACGAGCACTAAAGGAAACTTGAATGTAGTATCATAGCCAATTAAACAGCAATTTCAAACCTATTCGCGCTGTAGAATAACAACACACTCACCATTACGAGAAGTAAATCAAAGCGAGGGACTATCCGAGGCAAAGTTTTAATTGTTTCCAACTTCACAAACCGACTGCGAGACAAATAAAGAGCCGAAGATAATCTCAGGCTAAGAAAAGCTTCACAGTGATAAATCGCCTCCCTTTCCACAATGCCCGCGGCTACTGGCCTGCTCGCTTAATGATCTCCTATTTAATATGATAAACTCTTATGCGTCTCGCCACGGTTCATTTGTTGGATGTCACAACGACGTTCAGGAACCGTGCGATGGATGATCGATCGATGCTTTACTGCTAACATGTTCGTGGTAGCGAGTGCGTGTTTATGGCTGTCGTGAGATATAAAACACATGGAAATTTTGTGATGAATACCTTGAATCATCCACAAAACGCACGTTAAAGAGACTATTGTTCCTAATACGACGTATTCTTTGTAGTTTTATAACGTAGTAATTGATCATAACCTAGTTCTTTACCATAACCAAATCTAATCAAAAGGATTATTGATCTAATGTAGGAGGTCAAAACTACAACATGTCATACCAGGCATATAACGCCACCCACAATTACATTCAGCTCACGGTCTATCGCCGCAATATCCAACTGAATGTACTATTATTGGTTGCAGTGCACCAATCAAATGGGTCAATAGCCAGCTATTAGACGGGCGATTCGTGGAACCAGGTAACGAGGCAACTAGATAACTACCAGGAGACTCAGGAGTCGCCGTCGGCAGTCGTTAGCGCCGACTGTAGTGCGACAGTCGCGTGCTCTAGATCTGTTTATACAATTCGAGTTTAAATGCAAATGTGACAGTGGCACAGCTGTGCCCGATCTGCGGCCCGACGCGCCAAACTTCTCTAATTACACAGATTGCTCTTTACGACGTCTCAAATACAAAATGAAATGTTGCAGTTTTGTTGAAGATGTTTAATTTTGAAGAAACTCGTTAGTGTGTTGTTTCTAAGTTCACTTAGTTGAGGGAGACGTGATCCCCCAGCTGGTGCTGAATCTACATTATTGGCTAAACGTGCACAACCAAGTGCTTGAAGCTGCCCTATTTCACTTATTCCTTTACTATGCTTTTATATTGACTTCCTCGTATGTTGTTTAATATTTTTGTTGAATGAACAAAGACCAAACTCCGTTGGTTTTGATATTTAAGTATACATAATTGAAGCGATATGTTAAATCTTAACAAGCGTGATTGCGTGCGGCACCTCCACGCGCCGACACCGACCATCAATCTATCGCCGTTAAATAGAACGCCGAACTTCATAACTGCCGCATATCGACCTCCTCAAAAGGGGAACGCTTTCAAATTACCAAGCAATCAATTATAGTTTAACAATATCGGCAGTTCCCTCAAACAAACTGCAGTGTAGTTGCTGCGATGTCTATAAATATCGCATCGTCATTCAATCTTAATAAACGGTTTATTTTGGTAATTTCTTTATTTATAGTAACAGGGAAAATGTTGTACAAACAAACACACGCGGGTCTAGCAAGGAAGGGGATTTAACTCACTCGGGATGATGTAAGTGTGCCGTTTAAATATTCAAGAAACAGTCCCGGTCTCAGTGGCACGCGTGCCTTCGACTGCCGCCATTGACACCGGCGACAAATCTTGTTTGCCAACTTTAGATTAAGTTCTCGAACCCCTTCACCAACTTGCTGCGAATTAGCAGTACTATCAGACGCACCTTGTAAATAATCCTAAGCCGGGGGTCTTTGTGATTCTATAGCACTATCGAGGAGTTTCAACTAGATTACTCTTATCGCGCTCCAGGGTGTCTTCGGAGAGAACATTTAAATCCGTTTTCATTTAAATGCGCTACAGAAAGTTTTTATTTGAGATTACACTTGATTTGGAAGTCTAGCGAAGATTCTGAGATATAAACTTCTGTGAAGAGCTAAGCTGCGCTTTTGCTGGTAATGAAATACAGTGATTCTTAAATGCCAGAAAAGTTCTTACCTTTTCGTGATGAATCATCTAAATTAAAAAAAACTTTAAATATTTTTAGAAGTGCATGTGTTTTTTTTAACGAAGGTAATTTTTAACCTTATTAATTATTACACTAAATTAATGTTTATTGACTTCTTAAAATAACTTGGAGTCAGTCCAAAAATGCACACTAAAAACATAAGCTTTTTGTATAAATCAAGTGTCGAGTTATCTCTTGCTCTCACAGTTTAATAACTGTTCAATCTACGTTGCTTTCATTATAAAATTCAAACATTATCTTTTATTTTAAGCGCAGTTTTTAAATGGTTATTTACAGAGCATGAATTTCCGTAGTGATACGGTAAAGGTTCTTGTACTGTTCTGTCACAATGCTCATGTTTCATAGGTCTATCTATCTAATAGTGTACTTCTGCATGTTGTTTATAAACTAATTCATTTATTTCACCACCAAAGTCCCGGAAACAAGCCGCGAGAGTATAGTGCCGTATATATAATACACGTGCACACAGCCCGCTGCGGTTTTGTTGCACTCGCTGCGTTAACATAATGTTCTGGATTCTGGCAACCACGGTGATTTGTGGTCGCGCAACATTGATCTTCGCTATCACGACAAAAATACCGTTGCTTTCGGTTATAAAACCTTTTTTTAACCGCAGTGAATGGAAACCATAATAAATGAAAGTATAATAGTATGATTTTGGGGAGTATTTTGTATAACTCTGCTTTTTCCTCATAGTTTTCCAAACGAACTTTGCTGTTCGGGGAAAGACAAGATTTACTCATGTACATACATGTACTCGTACGCTCACGTCATAAATCCCCTGCGGGGTTGGTAAAGCATCAGAGGTGTATTTTGTGAGTAAAATATGTATAAACATCGAACTCGAAGCCACGTCAGCGACGCCCGACAGCTGTTCGTCTCTTGCAATAGTTTTAGAATTACCCCTATCCGTTGATAGGTTTATTATTACTATCTGCCTCGAAATATCGAGGTAATTATGATATGATAAAACTGACATTTCATGTGAAAACTCGAAAGTGCTTTTGCAAAAGTACTTATCAGAATAACACGGCTGCTCTGGAAAGCTAGAAGTAGTAGGCGCATTCTATGTTTTTCTTTTACACCCAGTCCAGGTTGAGAGATTGGGGATTACTGAAAAGCATATGAAGAAAACAAAAATCTTCGGAAGTAGGTCCTTGACACGACATTAACCCTAGTGGTGCAGACGAATATTTCTTCATAATAATAGTGATGGAAGGTTATTCTAGTTTAAGGTATTTTTTCAATTTGACGACTCTGTATGATATAAAGCAAAGAGAAAAAAATAGCCCTTAACGATTGTCTTGCCGATTCTTCTCGTTACGAGGTCTCCCGTCCTAGGGTTTGTGAACCGATGCTGTAGCTTCTTTGACGTTCATAAGTGCTTGTAACAGCGTAGACTGATTATATTTTTTTTTTTTTTTAACATATAAGAATAGTTGCCCAGACGAATCTAGTAGTCATAGTCCAAGGGCAAGCAGACGGCGCTCATACAATATGCACCGGCCCTCGCGCACGCGCCGCTAATGCCTCCGCTCAAATTAAATCCACCAACATTCCTCCGACTCCGCCGGATGTATGGAATGTATTTTAAATTGTTTATTTACACAAGCCTATTACGGCGAGACAAGATCTCGTTACGAATTCTTCGGATCATCCGACTTTAAGAGGAAGTAAGAAGGAGTAACGTCTGATTCAATGAAAAACTTTTTTGAATGTTTCTTTAATGTTTTTTTTTTACTTTCGAAAAGAATTTTGTTAAGTTTATAACACCATACAATGATAATAATAATATTTATACTCCAACTGCATCTGTAGCACGTATTAAATATCAAGTATTCTCAATTTTAAAGTAAGCTATTAATGCCCGGAGGAAGCTAATGTTGTGTGGAACTCCCCTTGGGTAATTATGATAACATTTAAATTTGGAACGCCAAAATGTCAACAAAAACTTCTATCATAAATAGTTTCGAAAAAAAAAACAATGCTGTTCAAGGCGTAACTTCCTGGTCCAAGGAGTTCTTAACTATAAAATTGACACTTCACAGAGAGTTTACTCCTATGAAAAATATAAACACGGCTGTATGTATCGGGGTCCCTAACACCAAGAAAACATTTGAAATTGGAATTATCATTGCATTGACTACGGAACTAAATATGTAAAGAAAAACTCGGTGATTTTCGATCCTTTCGATATTTTTTTCCGCGAATTGTTAAATTGTTGTCATTTATTATTTTTATAATTTATAGTTTCTTATATGATAAATATTAAACAAGAAAATATACTAGAAAAAAGCAACTAGTCTCATGTCGCCCTGACGGGATTCGAACCCGCATCCTTGGGAGTCCGGCCCAATGCACTAACCAATTATGCTACAGAGACCTATGAGGACCCGTCGAATCTTTCCACTATATTCACCGTTATACGGTGTTGGCCACCGTCGCTTCATCAATGAGAGAAATATCCTCGCATTCGAAAGAAACATCTTTACAGATGTTTGACTATCGATTAAGATGAAACAGCCATCTAATTATAACTTTTTAATTTAGCATTTTACAATGCTATTTTTATATGATAAATATTAAACAAGAAAATATACTAGAAAAGCAACTAGTCTCATGTCGCCCTGACGGGATTCGAACCCGCATCCTTGGGAGTCCGGCCCAATGCACTAACCAATTATGCTACAGAGACCTATGAGGACCCGTCGAATCTTTCCAGTATATTCACCGTTATACGGTGTTGGCCACCGTCGCTTCATCAATGAGAGAAATATCCTCGCATTCGAAAGAAACATCTTTACAGATGTTTGACTATCGATTAAGATGAAACAGCCATATAATTATAACTTTTTAATTTTGCATTTTACAATGCTATTTTTATATGATAAATATTAAGCATGAAAATATACTAGAAAAAAGCAACTAGTCTCATGTCGCCCTGACGGGATTCGAACCCGCATCCTTGGGAGTCCGGCCCAATGCACTAACCAATTATGCTACTGAGACCTATGAGGACCCGTCGAATCTTTCCACTATATTCACCGTTATACGGTGTTGGCCATCGTCGCTTCATCAATGAGAGAAATATCCTCGCATTCGAAAGAAACATCTTTACAGATGTTTGACTATCGATTAAGATGAAACAGCCATCTAATTATAACTTTTTAATTTTGCATTTTACAATGCTATTTTTATATGATAAATATTAAACAAGATTCGACGGGTCCTCATAGGTCTCTGTAGCATAATTGGTTAGTGCATTGGGCCGGACTCCCAAGGATGCGGGTTCGAATCCCGTCAGGGCGACATGAGACTAGTTGCTTTTTTCTAGTATATTTTCTTGTTTAATATTTATCATATAAAAATAGCATTGTAAAATGCAAAATTAAAAAGTTATAATTATAGTTTCTTTTTTATTTAACTTCATAATAGATACAGTAGGTATATAAAATAGAGTATGCTCCTCGGGGATAAAAGTGTCTTAGCCTTGGGCAGACTTGAATCCTTCGCTTCATTCAGGATTCTTATTATAATTCCCTCGTTTCGCTCGAAAATTAACATTTAAATTCCTTCACTACGTTCGGTAATTAACTACAGAATCCCTCATTTCGCTCAGTATGCTGCCCGTAACATAAGACATCTTTATCCCCTTAGTACATAATCTGCTATTAAATACACCATCAACTCTATATCCATACTTTTACACGAACTCAAATAGAAAATCGTTTTAGTTCTCTCACTTTAGCCTTATTCA
The DNA here is from genome assembly GCA_910589605.1 of Chrysoteuchia culmella. Lineage (NCBI taxonomy): Eukaryota > Metazoa > Arthropoda > Insecta > Lepidoptera > Crambidae > Chrysoteuchia > Chrysoteuchia culmella. The sequence goes on from OU342647.1 coordinate 24,683,990, forward strand.
TGTTAACTTAAACGACAGTCGCCAGTTAAATTGGCTTGTCGAACCTTACAACTTACAAGCTAGATCAGTGCAATAATGTGAATAGAATCGAAAGCGGTTGCGGTCGGCGTATTAATAAAATCGCGCGCCGGCCGCCGCTGCAGGATTGATGTGACCCCTCCCCCCTCCTCGCCCGCGCCCCCTCCGCCCGCCACACGCTCGCACCGGGATTTTTCATAACACTCTCACGATCCACGAACGCAATGCGGGCACTCCACACCCTGCTAATAAATATTTCGTTTCTTTTTAAGATGAACGTAAGCTTCCATGTCATCTGCCTTCAGAATGAATAATTCATGTTCATGTTCCACTAGTTTCCAGATTACAGAAAAAGTTAGTCAGAAAATCCGAGCCTCCCAACTTTGTAGTGATTCGCAAAACCTTATTGATATGCCGGGATCGGGAACTGTAAAAGTGAGCTTTTTCTTTAAGAGTGCAAGCCGGCCGCGAAGTTTGCTGATGGAAATAAACCTCTCCTCACGAAGAGCGGAACTTTCTCCGTAGACGCGCTCGCCGAACCTGTCGCGCAACGTGCACGCTGAACTGGACCTTACCCTTCAACGATAGGGTCCTCAATCCTGCAACAAGCCGGCGTCGACACACTGACCCATAAAACTCCTACATTTGTCATTTCATCTCGCTTTTTCACCGAAACTGCAGTCTTATTTCAAGTGAAATACGCATCGTTTGTCATCGTATCTAAAACTGGAAAACAACACAACATGGCGGCATTTTTAAATAACTCAACCGGAACATTGAATAATAAACTGGGACTTTGCATAACACATCACCTTTCTGACTTGCATATTTATTGAATCATGACGAAAATAAACATGAAAAACATAAATCATTAAGAATATTCCGGAGCATATTTTTTCAACTTGATCAGAGTAATTTTAAATTATTAGGTCCTGTCATATCTGTTGTTCGTTAAGATTCACTCGCTTTCGTGTGTAAAAGGACCCTAAATCAATTTAGAAACAATTTATTCACAATTCCGTCTCGTATTAATAAGAACACTTAAATAGTAGGCAGCAATCGCACGATTTCAGCTCTTAGTAATGTGTATATAATAGTTCTCCTGCATCATTAGTCGGCCCCTGCCCGTTTCCTGCTCACCGCTGACGCAACCAGCTTCCGCTTAGCTTTACGAATTAGATACTCTTGCATTATTGGTTCCACGTGCTTGTTCCATGACCAGCGGGCCTACCATCATCTATTAGAAACCTTCATGTCATAAGAACGTTTTGTTTTTATTGAAGTTGTCTCATTTTGACACACTTCACACTTTGGAGGCGATGTTTGAGCGATGACGTCATAAAACTTCCGTCAAAAAAAGCTTACTTTAAGAGATTCGTAGTACGAAATAGCATGGTAAGATTGAAACAATACTGCGCTAGGAGATGGCGGTAGGCCCCCAGAATCTATTACGGATCAGCTATGCTATTTCCGAGAGTTAATTAGCAGAGCTTGAAAGTCAACAAATCCATGAAAATCTTCCCATATGTAGGTACCTTGTATGTTGGAAGGCTTGATCGATCGACAGTACAGTAACGAACGATAGTAATAATTATCACTCCAAAGTATTCGAAAAAACTTTAGTTGAAGACTTCGTAATTAGAGAACTATCAACAAAAGTACTTGTTATAAGCAGTAGCCTAAACAAGAGACAAAAGCTTTTTTTTTCTCTTTATTGACACATACAGTTATTAGTACAAATTACTATTAAAATAAAACTTACATCATAGACAATGAGTGTCCACTATGACTAAATGGTACTTGATAGAATTTACAGATATTTTTTGCAAACTTAAATATTCTTAATAATAAAAATACTCAATACAGTTTTTTTGGTGAAACTTATAACAACAAACATTATAGTGTGGAAGATGATAACTTTACTATTTTAGATAGTTATTCAATTTAATTACATTTAATGAGGAGTCATAATGAAAAATATAGAAATAAGTAAATTACATTAAGTTGATTTATCAAATCTTTTTTCAACGTATTCAATGAGCTCTTGAAAAGATCTATTACGAAATACTTTATTATACATACGAAGACAGCATGGAAATTTTTTAATGGAGATATTCTTAGTAACGTTCTAACTTATTATTTTTCTGTATTCAGTAATTTAAGTATGACTACTGAAATTCAAAAGACCGCAATTTCTTTTACATCAATGGGAATTACAATTCCACGATTTACTCGTACGTTAAAAATCATGTTTCATTTTGATTATAGTGACACATTCTTCCCATGTTCCAGATTTCAATTTTCCTGCCAGAAATACGTGTGAATTTACATTTGCATAACACCTTTGAGTCCAGTCTGCAGAGCAAAGGGATGGGTGTCAGTGGCAGGCGACGGCGACGGTGTGGACGGTAATTAGCGACGTGTCGCCGCCGACACTGCCCTGCCTGCTACTCTAATGAGTGTCGACCGCTTACGCGCCCACAACCTTATCTATCACTTCAGCTGGAACTACACGTTAAGTGATATTTATGCAACCGCCATTTCTGACTTGATCATGGCAAAAAAGCTTGTCCCACAATGATTTCATACTTTTTGGTCCTTCAACCGGATTAAATTTGTGCTTAGCGAATCTGGAGCACAATATTGTAATACGCTTTAACACTAAAGTTCACACTTTAGGTCAAGTCCCAGATGTTTAATTGAAACTCGGAGAAGGATCGATACTCTCCGTGGCCATTAATCATTAACGCTTATTGCGCAGACCTATTAACCGCCCGTCCTAGCTCTGACCCTGCGAAATTGTTTCCCTTTCCCATCCTGTATCGCAAACCGAATTCTTTTAACGGCCGTTCTACCCGTCGTGACTTTATATTCAGGTTTTCTCTTTAATATTTGAAAGAATCGTAATCGCGTTTCTCGAGGGCTGCCCTGCAAAGAAAAATAATCAAAAAATATTCGGCGGGGCGGCGGCGTTCATCAATTCCAGATAATACAAGGAGGAACGGACCGGCGGTCCCTTGCGTAATATTCGCGTCCGCGGGTAGGTGCGAGCGTGCGGCGCGACAAACGACTGCGCTGCACAATTTTACTGCGAGTTGTCGCCGGCTCTGAGGCCGGCCTCCTCGCATTGTGAAATATTATAGCTGAATAATGCCGCGTGAATATGCGAGCTCGTTGCGCGTCGCCCCGTCTGAATTATTATGAAGTTTATTGTGGCATTTCTAAAATATTTACGTTCTCTTTGCAGAACTCGCGAGGATTTCGAGCCGCAAACGTAAGGAATTGGAACGAACGCTACGTCTCAAACATCGGAGGGGCGTGCGGAATTTTCTTGTTCCAGGTTTTTGTAAGATTTATTTCCTGGGGAGATTAACGCTCTATTACCTTTCCGGTCTAAATGGTGGAAAAGGACAGCGAGAAGTCAGCGTAGGTTTAGGTTTAGTGATAGTTAGCGTCGTCCGTGGATAGCACAGCTTACGGCGGCAGCGAGCGCGCATTAAATATGTATGGGAGGGGAGCGGGCGGGCGAGGGGGTTTAGGAATTCATTTAAATTCATGAAGACGTTGACAAAGCAATTAAACATCGCAGCTTGCGGACACTTGACTTGCCGAGGCGCCACAACATTAGGAGTTGAATATCATAAGTAAATTAATTAATCAGACAATAGAATAGCTAAAATAATGAATTATGAATTTAAGCTTTAAATAAAATTACAGTTTACAACAACTTTTCAAATTTTAAGAAAGATAAACTCGTAAAAGTGTTTCCTAAAAATCAAAATAAAAGAACTTACTAATCCAACAACAACACAAACACAAACGGATGAAATAGATAATTACTTACCATATTTAAGAGAAGTCAGTTGAAAATAACTTACCATTAGTGAAATAATAAGCAGCACCAATCTAGATTGAATTGATGGTTCAAGCACCTATCCAAACTGCGAACCTGATACCAATGGGACAGTGACAGCTGGTGAGCGACGTTAAGTTTCAATTGAAAGAATGTACGAGCAATTGCGCTCGTTGGCACAATCAGGGGAGTGTCCGGCGGCAAATGAAAATGCGTACTGTTTCTATTTCGGATTCCAGCGAGTTGAATTTATTAACGTATTTACATTACACGTGTTCAAACATCGAAATGACGAAACTCTTGCAGCGCTCCGACGTCAGGCAGACTGCGAAGATCACGCGCCCTAGTTAGGAACATCTTATTGTGAATTTATTAACCGCCTCTGTGGTCTAGTGGTACAACCACCGGTATCAGACCCAGGGGTACCGGGTTCGATTCCCAGCAGAGGTACATATTGTATTCGGTTTGGTTGGTGGTAGGGCTTGTTTTAAGTCTTATCTTATCTAAGCCTGACGCAATAACAAACAATGTTTTCAGAATTGTTGTGTTCCGCCAGTTCGAGATAAGATAGCCAGTTCCTCAGTGGCTGAGGATTCCGGGAGAAGCTCGCTTCAATCTTTAGCCTTATCTATACTTAACATCAGGTATGATGAAGGCTAACAGTCTCCCCGTCATAACACACCTTTATTCCTGATTAATAACACTGCTTCCGTGCAGTAATATACCTATACTTTGGCTCACGGTATACATTACGTGACGTAATTACATTACAAAGAATAACCAGTTACTGAAGTGTCTAAAATACTCCCATCAGAAATGCAATAAGCAAAGGCGGCTCCAAATTATATTTGATAATTTGAATAAATTGGAGGCGCCGAAACCGATAGAACAGAAGCCTATTATTCTGCGTTTAACTCGGCTAATCCAGCGGGGGGGCGAGCGCCGGGAGCAAACGGCTACAAAGCAAACAATAAGATTAAAACAGTTACATTTCTTAGCCTAAAAGTTGTTTAAATTGCGAAAGTATGCAGGGTGAGTCTTAAAATTTCTGCGTTAAGCGGTCCGCATATTTCTGTAAAAGGTTTGAATGCTGGGGAATGTCGGTTATCTGATTCTGTGCAAACAGCGGGACAGATTCCGGACGCGGCGTCGTCGCTAAACGGGCCAATCAGTGGGACAAAGCCAACTGGGGCCGGTTAATGTGAGGGATCATGCGAACCGGCCCGCTGTTTCGGCGAGATGGTATCGATTGCACACGCCGATGCCGCAGCCATCCGTGTGACGTCACCCGATATTGTCTCCCGTCACGTGCGGTGCGGCTGACCTCGTCAATATCATTTTGCCTTTATTAAAAATCATATTCAGAAATTTCATTTCGAGTAGCTATCTAGTATCTTTATTTTTATAATCTCAACTTCAAATTAGCAATAAAAAATCTAACTATTATCTACTGGACTTTTTGAACCGCATTTGATTTATTTTATAGGTTCTCAGACATAGATCCAACTGATTTCATCGATTAGGACTTTTTAAATATTAAATTCCAGGACCAATCTTAACTACTGCTGGATAATTCAAACTGGACCTGCACAAGCTAGAAACAGACATGATTGATTTAATATAACGTCTAGCCAGCAGGATGATGTGGTGACTGATTACATTTTATTGTATCGCTTTTCGAGTTCGAGCTCTGTCGCCTAATTTACTTAAGCCGTCGATGAACTCCTGGCCTATGATAGATGGTCTATCTAAAATTGAAGCAGAATTTAAATTCGGTTCAGATTCTGAATAATTTGTACTGTGAGCGAAACAACAGCGCTCATTAAATATTAAGTATCGGAAAGTATTTTACGCGAATATTTGCAACATTCGACGAATGCATAATTCCACAGAGACATGTCTGCCATGCCGGCTGGGCGCATCCAACCCTGTGCGAATACGGCAAACTATTTTTTTATCGTAACACGAATAAAATATTTCAAAATATTTAAGCTCGCTCTTCGTATAATCAATTTTTGATGAAACATTCGTCCGGATGTGAGTGAAATGTATGGTAAATTAAGCGACCCTGAATAATACGAAGCTTTTGCCGAGCGCGGCAGCTCACGAGTTCACGACTTTCGACATGATTTTTGACTTAATATTTTGAAACTTGACCTTTCGAATGATTTATGAATGTTATAATGAAAATGAGAAATTGGAAATAACTTGCTCAGATTATTATGGCTATTTAAAAACTTCCTAATGCGGAATTAAAAAGTTACTGGAAAAAGATTTGTATTAAAATGTTTAATTACAAACTCCGGAGGATTCATAGCTTCAATTGTTGGAAGTGTCGAGAAGTCGGCGACGCCTCAGTGCCCTCGTTTCGTTACAGATCCATTAATCATTTCTTACAGATTTGTTCCGACTGTTGGGGATGAGTAATTTTCCGATTCAGTTTCTAATATCGAGCTGGTGATCGCCGACGTGTCCGGGCTCGGACTGGGCGCGGACCGGGCGCGGACCGGGCGCGGGCGGGGCGCGGATCGGGCACACCTCTACACGTACCCGAATGATTACTGTAATTCGTATTAACTACAGTCGAAACTCTAAACCTCAATGATGTTGGCTAACTTTAAATTAGCTTTGTTAGTTAGCAAGGAGGCTATTAATACATTTATTAGGGTCTGTGGCTCGAACGCCCTCTGCAATTTAAGTACTACTCAGATTAGTTTTGTCGGCAGTCTTTCTCGTATTCTTTTTACGATCAACTGTTCGATTGTGTTTTATGAAAGATAATTCAAGTATTGAGTCCTTTTCCTAAACGTGATTTGAGAATGAACTAACAGTCAGTACTCTTCAAGGTAAATGATCACTATAATATCGAACCACGCAATCCGAGTGAGCAAGAGAAACATCACTATAACGATACAGAGCTCTACACGTAAGACGATACCAGAAATCGTCAGTCACGTCAGTGTATTTGAAATTAAACTTACAGACGTGCTCTAACGTGTGTCCGTTTGACTCATAGAGCTCGGTTCAAGTGTGGCTTCAATTCACGTGTCACGCGTGCACGTCAGCGCGTGCATACGTGATGCTGACGTGACGGGACCACCAATGCCTACAAAAATTGCCTAGTATGGGTTTAATGAAGACACCACTACGAACGAACACATAGTGAAAAAAAACAGTAAAAACAACATTATGTTTACTGAGAAGCGCAAAAATTCATTTAAAACTCTTGGAAACATAACAATCGCTTTCAAATTATAATAAACATTATGAACGTTACCCAAACAGAGTGGTTCGTTGAACAAAACTGTTATTATTTCTTGCGACAGCGGTGATTCGGCGACGTCATTCCAAATAAGTACAATTAGGAAATTAGAACGTCCATTGTGGGCTGTTCGATGACTCGCGCCCGCGGAATTACAATTAATGTAGTGTCGCACTGACTCGTAAATGTACACCTACTAGTACCTTTGGGCTACGTAGGTGCTCAGGATAGCTATTGCACGCTTCTAGGAACTATCCGGAAATAAAAAAAAATTAAAATCTTAAAAGTTACTGACCGATTTTGGGAATGCAAATTTCACTTTGAAGCCCTCCGGCAAACGCACATTTTGACATAATGGCTAATCTATGTACCTCTCTTAACCGCGAAACTACAGACAAATGTCACAATTTCATAAATCGGGGCACTGTACTCGATCAGGAAAATATAAACATTTTAAAACCTGTTACGCAACTACATGAAACCCTCTGAAACGCCGCCCACGGTGATGATACACCCCACTACAAGATCTCTCAACGAGATTTCGCGAGTGCCGTGCCGAGTCTAATGTAATCAGTACTGTGAAAGGATCACGTAAGATTCATACTGCCAGCTTCGCAATCCTAAAGGCCGTCTCCATTGTGGAGTGCAACAGAGTTCACCTGTCTTTTCATCTCGAGTCGACCAGACCAGTCCGGACGAGATACTGCTATGCTATAGCAAGTGGGTAATATTTGCGGTGTGGCTAACTTCGCAGAATTGAAGAAATCGAAACCAAAATCTAGCCTACTTTACTACGCACTTCTAAGCCTCTCGTCATCATCTCAGTCGCAATATAGGTCTTCCCCAAGAATCTCCATGAAGACCAGTCCTGCGCTGCCCACATCCAGTGGTTTCCCGCCTATACTTCACCTAACTTCCTTACTTCCAAACCTCTACTTAACCTGACCCCGCCAAAATGGATTTTACCACCGGGAATTCAGACGTACTGCGGGCTATCAACCCTATCTGGTTGATATTCTACGTCTGCATACAAAGCGCTTTTCCTCATCTTTCATTTTGCGCACAGCCAGGCATTGAAATTCCATGCCTACGTCTGTATTCCCGGGTGCTAACAATCCTGGTATATTTAAAGTTCGACTGAATAGGTTTTTTCTAGGCATGCTCGCTCCATCTTAGGCCTCTTCTTAATCTAACGTAAAAATAAAAACCCAAGTCAGCCTAATTCCCGAAATGAGGCAATACGCGGCCTGTGGTTAAACCCCGCGGTAACGCGTGCGATATTACCGGCGGCAGGACGCTTGGCAGTCGCGAGCCTCTGCCGTCGTGGACTTTGCCAAATGAAGCGCATTACGCTCGCTGCTGCGCTCGACGACGCTTACACAACCGCCAGGGCTGCTGACAAAATGATATATAATAAAAATCATCTTTATTCAATGTTACTTAGTAGTTAAGCTCTTTTGTTAATTAATTTCGTTAATCGTTTTCCTTCCAAATACTTTTTAACCAACTTCAAAAAAAGAAGGAGGTTATCAATCCGTCACGTATATTTTTTTTATGTACGTTCACTGGTTGTACGAAGACGGCTGAATCGATTGGATTGATTCAAACGTCCTAACAGCAGGTTTGTTCCCAAGTTAGCCCCATTTTTTGAAATTTTGATATCGGTTCAGTACTTTTTACGTCGGGTTTTTTTAACATTCAAGAAGAACGACACCTTAAAAAACTACTTTCTCCAGAAAATTCGTTTTGTTAAAAGATCTCAGATTGTGAATCTCATAATGATTTCATTTATATCTACATCGAGCCAATGCGTAGCCTTCATCGTACATAATGTTAGGTTAGGTTAGGATAAATGATAAGGCTGAACATGGAATCGAGCTTCTTCCGAAATCTTTAACCGCTGAGGTGTTGGAATGTCCAGCCCAGCATCTAAGCCACTTTACTACCTGCTGTTAAGTATTGATAAGGCTGAAGATGGAAGCGAGCCTCTCCCAGAATACTTAATCACTGAGGAACTGGCCATCTCATCTTTAACTGCCGGAAAAAAAAAAAGACGGGTTGCACTCCGGGAGTGCCGGCAGAAGTGAAAACTTGATTATTAACGTTGAGCATGTTTGATATTTTGGAATGGTTAGGAAATAATTTTGCACCAATTGCTTTATCAGTATAAAAATACTATCATTTATGTGGTAGAATACAATATTCATTTATTGCGCTATCGTACACAAACATGACAAACCATATTAAAGTGAACGTTAAGTTAGGTAATAAGATATAAGAAAACAAACAAGAGAAAAGAAACAAGAGACAAGTAAAAGACATTATCAACAGTCTGTCGCTAAGCAACCGAGACCATAGTCAACCTGTCACCTTAACATTCTCCATCCGTCCTACGCTTTTTCGATCAGGTCACGTGTCCTGACGCGAGTTTAAGATTTTATACCCATTACAGAAAAAGTGCTCAACGCCGCTAAAGAAGTTTTCACTTCAATAATGCTGAAAACATTGTTGTTATTGCGTCAGACTTAGAGAAGATGGTGGTAGCTAGCCAGGCGGACTTACAACAAGTCCTACCACCAACCAAACCGATTACAATATGTACCCCCGCTGGGAATCGAACCTGGGACCTCTAGGTCTGATACCGGTGGTTGTACCACTAGACCACAGAGGCGGTTAAAAGGTCAGGTCCAACTCTTTGAATGAGGAATTAATTTATTATAACCCACCAACAGTAACGTATGGGACTGGACATTATTCTAGGCTTAGAATGTCATATTCACTGATAATGGTGAATTTTGAGTGGTGTGTGTGACCTACGTAAGCATTGCAGATTCACCGGGATGGAACGATCAGACTTATTAATCCTCCACCGCATCCGGAAAATGTCTCGACATTATCCTAAGCTAAGAACGTCTTAGACACCATTTCTGCTGAATTTTGAATGAAGTGACCTATGTAAGCATTGCAAATTTTCCGGGATGGGATGATATTAAGTACTTATTATTCCTCACCGAACCCGGGAAATGACTTGAAGCTGAGAACGTGATAGTCACACATTTTGCTGAATTTTGAGTGATGTGAAAGGTGTATGTTCTTATTAATCCCTACGAATCCGGAAAATGTGTCATAATAAGTCATTTATTACATCATATTGATGATTTAATATTAATTAAAACCATATTATTATCACTACTTAATTCCTTGTTTGAGGTACTTATAATTAACAACCAACCAGAACGACAATATTATCCAAAAGTCTGTGTCTACGAAATATCTTCAGAGAATCCCTTGGCGGCTGTTTGACAAAGGTTAACCTAGCATGATTGATTGCTGAAATACATGATGTTAATATAATTCGCTACGAGTTTGGTATGATGTTGTCTGATGTTGTGTAGCCTTAATGATTGTTACCATCTCAATTATAGAAGTACGCAATATTGTATTATGAAACAAGAATAAAATTATTCACGCATCATACGCCCTAGGCTGTTCAGAGTAAGTTCTCCCTTATTTTAGTATACTCTTTATTGCACTAACAGTTACACAAGTAATTTTAGACATGTGTACAAAGGTGGACTTATCTCTAAAAGAGATCTCTTCCAGCCAGCCTGAGAGGTGTAAGAGATATTTAATATTAAGCGGGTGACTCAAAATGCAAAACTTAAATAAGAAAATTGTGAAACTAAAATCTACAACTTATACATAAATAGATATAATACATAATCTACCTATCCTATACATAATTATACACACATACTCATTAATATAAAATATACATACATACATACAGATTAATACATAAAAGAGACGGGGTTAAGTAAGTAACTCATGATTCAGACTCAGATAATTGTAATAGAAAGTGCGACTTGACTTTGGACTTGAATGAGTGAATACTTATCAAATAACAACAGCTTTAAAGGGCCCTGTATACGGCACTGTGAGTTTACAAATGTCCAACGTTACCATCGCGTGACTGTAAAGTTTTGACAGATAGCCTTAATGCAATGGGAATAAGGTTGAGAATGAAACTCTATTCGCAAACTGCGGCGTAAGCGAGTTAGGTGAGATAACTCGCACGAAGCACTCTGTATGATCCGTTGCTTCAAACCGATACAAAACGACAAAACGGTGATGTATGTCAATATCGTTAATGTTTTACTTAATCGAAGACGATATCAGAAATCGAAACAAGAACCCATGATTAATATCGTAATGATGAACTGACAGTGTATGGACCTGAACGATCAAACGTCACGACTGTTTCTTTCATTATTATCGCTTCGACGAATCGTTCCATGGCGCTCTTAAGAACAACACATAAAATCGAATAAATTTAAATAAAGCTCCGTAACTGCGTAGGAAACAACAGCACTGAAACAATACAACGCGGAGTGGAAGCGGAGAGGCAGCCCTAACTGCCGACTCGTTGGCCATAACCGGGCTCATTACGGATTTACGATACTCCCCACATTATACATAGCTTTAACTAAACAACCTTCGAGTCTAATTTTAATGGAGCCTTACGAACTAGGGAATAGCTCCGCGCCAATTAATATAAATTAGATAAGTCAACGGACCTACTGTATGTAATTAGTTTTAAAATCGAGTGCTACTTAATTCACAAAGTCGCTAAAATATCAAAAAGTTTATTTAGTTTTTCATCGCTTCTAATTCAAGTCATAGATAATTTTAAGGCTGGCAAAAAGTCTACTCTGTGTCGTCCTTCCTTGTTATCGTGTTAAGTTTTCGGAGTAGACCCCTCGAAGTCATTCATTTCGCCCCAAGGCGGGGCTGCATACTCTCAATCTTACACTCTTGCCATCGTGGTCATGAATTGTCTGAAAGGTTTGTTGTGGCTTTTGCGATACTTCTCCATCTCTCTATATTTGTGGTACTGCGTGAACATTCAGTAAGGGAACAATGGGGTTAGCACGAATAACTTTCGAGTAAGTATCGAGGAAGTAAAGTAAAAAAATGTATGAGATATTATAGCGTTCCTACCGGACGTAAACGGAACTACATTTTCCTATACATTTTTTGACATTACGTGCTCGATACTATTTCGAACAGTTTGTAGATCTGTCCTTCTACTCTTCCTTACTAGTACTACTCGCTGCGCACACGATATCTCACGCATTACGAGACAGTGCCATTTTAATATGTTAAATGCCGCAGTGTGTCGCGGAGTCTGGGCTACTAATTGCTTGCGTTATAGCCACGACATTCCTGCTTGTCGACGACACGGCCCAGCCCCCTTCCCCCCAAGGATCCCATTATTACGGCTCGCATACAAGGAATAAATTTATGCATAACCAATTACTAACAATTGGAGTTCGGCTTTAATCTATTTTGGTCGATCGTTCGGTGACGTGTGATTAATTTTGTAGTGCTCTATATACACGTGCATGTTAATTAATTGTTGCTTCACAGAGATTTGCTAAAATTTACGAACATAACGCTTGGAGCTTAATAGCGGAATAATTTTGGACTTACTCAACTCTGCTTCCGAAGGCACGTTAAGCCGTCGTCATGTCGGTCAGCTTTCAGCAATTCAGCAACAAATAATAATAATAATAAGAATTTATTTCAGAATTTTACATACATATTTTTATAGTTAGTAACAATAATAAATCACTTAAAAATGAAATACGTATTTATTAATTTGGGGCACATGAAGCGCCACCTTAGGCTGCAGGAGTGGAGATTCCCACCTTTCTGTCAACGCACACAGGATGCTGTTGGGGCTCGCGAGCGTGCGACTCAGCAGCGAGGCACGTTGCTTGCGGGTTATGGCATGGAAGCCGTCGGTGCTCGCTAAGCACATACCATTTCACCAGATGCGTGTTGGGATATGGCCAACCCTCCATACTAATCCACAAAACCCAATGCCCCAGTTAAATGTGAGCATTAAAAAATGGATGATGATCATGACGCGGACAATGTTGAACAATGCAACGAATTATCAATTATTAGCTTCCGCCCGCGGTTTCACGCGCGCGGTTCCCGTTCCCGTGGGAATATCGGGATAAAAATTGGCCTATGTTAATCTCCGTCCAAAGCACAACTCGATTGGTTGCTTAGTTAAGGCGTGAATGAAGGACAAACAAACACTCTTTCGTATTTATATTATGAATATAATTAAGATTCCTTTTTACTTTCCATGACAAAGAAAAGTAAGATAAATAATTGTTCCGACTTATTTGTAGACATAGACAGTCACAACAACAGAATTACTGAAATGTACAGTAAGTCCGCGTGTCGCTTGGCCACCCGGCGGCGATAAGCCATCCTTTTCATGAAATAGCGCCTAATCATCTCTGGCCAATACACGTCAAACGCCGTCACTCAATGTTTTGGTTTTATTCACAATTTATTGTTGTGGAAATATCTTTGTAAATTTAACGATCATATTAATCCATACGCTAACCACCGCTAAGAGCCAAACTGCTATTGTACAAAGATAATTTATTCTTAGAAGACCTTGTACCTAATTATGTTTCATAAATTATCGAATCCTATCGGGAACTTTCACAGAATTTCTAATACCATCCTTTGATGTTTTAAATTTAGGAGTACATATTCAGATAGAGCAAGTTTCTGTACGAAGACTTGTTGATAGTTTAAACACAGGGTACTTAAACATTTTCAGGCTGGTAATATTGTACGATATTATCTTAAGCTTCCCCATGATTCATTCTGGTGCCTTCTTTATGCATCGAAATGACTAAAAGTATTCTAAAAAGAAAGATAACTACATTTACACAACAACACTTTGCACTCATTGACTCTCAAACCCCATGGTCTAATTATAGCCATAACTAGCGGCGAGTGAACTCGCGGGCGAGTTCACTCGCGTAGTTCCCGTCCCCGTAGGAGTATCTATTTATTTATTTATTTATCTTATAAATTTATCTTCCAGTTCGATCTATGATATTGCAGATACCTTTGGATTAATATTGCAAGTGTTCCTCTACCTCGCCGGGCGACATTTGCACACAATTGGATTATCGTCGCTGGCGAACAGAAGCACTGTGTTTCGTTAAACCGTTATACTGAAATGCATTTTCTTTTTAATGTTTGGTGGTTGGAAAGTGTGTCATCCCAGCGAAAAAGCAAAATACTGGTCCACCCATGTTATATATTATTAGACTAGCTGTTGCCCGCGACTTCGTACGCGTGGTTATTAATTTTATTTTTAATTTGACATTAAATATCGACCATTAAATCGTGGTACTTACTATCCGACCAAGACAATTAGGCGCATGACAGGAATGCGGTTTTGCACTTTTCGCACCTGCAGCCCACTTCTGTCACCGCAACTCTCCTATTATCTGATTATAATAGCGCTACCAGTGACTAATTGATTGATTACCGCGTCTTAAAAAATTGGATTTTTACTGAGTTTTTGTAATTTTTTCTCAGCTGTCATGCGCCTAATTGTTCTGTAGGCTTATTACGAGTTTGGCAAACTTGACTTTACAGTAAACGTTAACGTAAAATGTAGCTCTGTCTCTTTCACACTTAGCGACTGTTTTACCGACATGAGCAGTGTATCCGATAGTCTACGCTCACGAGTCCTGTAAATGTCATGTTAAGCAAACTCGTAATAGGGGTACTGGTCGGATAGTACAATGCCGTATGCCAAAGGAAATTTATTTTACTAATCTAGCTGTAAGGTGCTTAGAGTATTTCTTTATTAACTACATTGGTGGTTTTTCCGTTTTGAGTATGAATAGTCTTTGAATAGACCCGCAGCTCTACTGACACGCAAAAAGCAACATAGAGCTGGCCGTGAGAAAAACAATCAGACCTTAGTGCGACACCAGCGGATTTCAGCGTTTGTCACTGCTACTTATTTATAGTCATTGCAAAGCACGCATTGTGAGGGATGAGCGGTATACGCGGTATAAACCCAGTCAGGATCTCAGCTTCGACAATATTTCTTTGCAAAGCACTTGTTTACTTTAAGTTGGGTCCCGTTGTATAATTTTGGCTTAGTAAAATTTCGCAAAAGCATTATCGGAACACCGACTTTAAGATTGATCTTGTGAGCAGGGAGACCACTCGCTGGAAGTGAATTTAAAATTTATTTTGGGTAATTTGTGGCGTCGTCCTGATCAACTACATTGTTAAAGCAAGTGTAAACCACTTCATCCGCAACAATTACCGCTATTTTTTTTTTCATTTATTTAATTTGCTTGGTCATTTTTGGGTGTTAGTATGGCGCGTTCACATAACCAAGTATTTTCCTAACTTGAGATACTGGAGGTCCCCGAATATTGAGTGTATAAGTTCCGACGACGACTTTTCTCAGTATTTGGAGAAGACTTACCTGACCATAATCTACAGGTAGGAGTCCTTGTCTAATTTTTGATCAATTATGCTGAAAATTCTTGGGCATGTGAATGACCGCCAAGCTGCGCTTTCATATTGGTTGTCAATCTTAGCTTATGTATCTGAGGCCTTATGGTATATGACCTTAGAATGTTTTAATGAGGCGTTAATCTCATCGGCTCTTGTCCAGCGACTTATAATAGGAAGGATCTGTCTAAAATCTCCCGAGAAAAGGGATGTGACGTTACCCATAGGTCTGTTATCTCAAAGTCTTCAGAGAGGAATGTTTTGTATTTTTTCCACAATACTAAAATATCCATAAAGTCAAAGTCAAAGGTTATTATTCAAATAGACTTATAGATAAGTACTGTCGAATAGCCCAACAATTTTTTTTCCCTACCAGCCATTCAGGACATCTTTTAATTGATAAGAAGAACGGCCGCAAGAAACTTATCAGCCTTAACAGAAACAACAACATTTACAATGGAACATGTTGTTGCCAAACACAAACCTACAATCTTGAAATATATTTTTTTTTTAGTGTAATAAAGTAAACGTGTCCTTGATTTTTATATTTCAACAGAAAATGCCCAAACAAATTTGCTAGGCTAGACGCCATTTCCAATCTCCTACTCGTACATTTGGTTATTTTTAAATTTCAACAGAAAATTCCCAACTCAACAAACAACAAACTTAACAACTTTTGCTAAGGGGTTAATTTCCATATCTCTAATAGTAGCTGGTCTATTACTTTTCTGGCATTTCTAATATCCTAAATTGGGTTAAAATATTTTATGATTTTGTAATTTTTGCATTTTTCAATGCTATTTTTATATATGGTAAATTTTAAATAGAAAAATATTGGAAAAAATTAACTCGGCCACAAGTGAATTCTCAGACGGGAATCGAACCCGCGACCGAGACTTAGTCTAAGACTAAGTCTCGGTAAGAGACTAAGTCTCGGTAGCTCAGCGGTTAGAGCATTGGACCGGATTTCCAAAGGTCGCGGGTTCGATTCCCGTCTGAGAATTCACTTGTGGCCGAGTTAATTTTTTCCAATATTTTTCTATTTAAAATTTACCATGGGTTAAAATATTCTGGATTTTAATATGTCAACAGAAAATGCTCATCACGCTTAACAACTTTTGCTTTTGTGACATTTCCATAATTCTTATAGTTGATCTCTTAGTGTCCTACATCAGGATTTACAGATTTAAAAAAAAAAGATAGCCTATTTTATGGCCCGACCTATTAGCTACATATCACAAAAAAAAATTCAAATCCGTTCAGTACTTTCGGAGATTAGCGTGTACATACAAACAGACAGACAAAATTTTTAAAAATCGTCTTAACAGATTCTCTTACTGTTTTTACGTCGTCCCCAAATGGTTTTTGGTAAATATAATAAAAAATTTACAGTTTTATTATATGTATAGATTACTTTTTATCACATCTGAGAGCTCCTGTGTTTTCACATAAACGCTTTAGTCCTAGCTTTATCGTTACTTCTGGGGGTAAATTATGCTAATAACGTGCAGTCATAATCGTATCACAATCGGATTTCAAATTGTTTTTTTTTTAATGAACGACGGGGAGACTCTTAGCCTTCATCATACCTGATGTTAAGTATTGATAAGGCTGAAGATAGAAGCGAGCCTCTCCCGGAATCCTCAACCACTGAGGAACTAGCTATCTTATCTCGAACTGCCGGAACACAACAATGCTGAAAACATTGTTGTTATGGCGTCAGACTTAGGTAAGATGGTGGTAGCTAGCCAGACGAAAAACAATAAGTCCTACCAATAACCAAACCGAATACAATATGTACCCCCGCTGGGAATCGAACCCGGGACCCCTAGGTCTGGTACCGGTGGTTGTTCCACTAGACCACAGAGGTGGTTGATTGTATTGTTTTTTTCACAGTTCTGGTTACTACAGTTTTTAAAAAACAATTGAAACACAATTAAGTAACGATTATGACAAAACGTTACCAGAATTGACACCATGTTTACAGCTAAAGTTATTTTAATGACACCGTTCGGCTTGACGCCATTTCAGTGTGAGGGGTGTTATAATCGTGGGCTGCCGTGAGCTCCCTTGGGACTGCCTAATGCGTGCATTGACCTTTGAGGGTTGACAAGCTGAACAAGTGGTGAATTCCTACCACTGGTACTGATTATTCGATTTATTCGACCTTTGCATGACTGGCTTCAATTCGTTTAGTTATTTATTGTTCAGTATGTTACATCCACAATGTTTGAAAACGTTTGTGTAATTCTAGAATTTTTTATTGTAGGTTGGATTTGAAAGTTTAAATTTGAATTCAATGTGTTCAAAGAATGACGCAATTCTATTTAAAGTCGGTAAAACTTGTGGAATCCAGCTATTTTGGGAAAAGGTAAAAAGTTTAGACGATCTTCCTAACTTTCCACCTTCTTTTGTTTGGAATGTCGGCTGAATGTCGGTGAACATCTGGCGGAGTCTCGTAGGCGTCCGCTCGAAGTTCCCTCGCCCGCATAGTTGCGGGACTTGCAGCCCGTCGGGCCCGCAACTTGCGAAAACACCGCGGCTCTGGGAGTTTGCCAATTAGCACGTGCTCGATGCGCTTACGAGCCTGCAAGTCCAGTGACGCGTAGACAACACTACTTTACACCTAGAACTATTTCTAATTAACCATTTGTACTTGGTGTTGTGTGCTTGAACGGCTGGACTTCGTAGCGACTAATTAACTCATATTTTAGTTCAAAGTCAAGAATAAATAACTACTGCTTTCCTTATCCATCTTAACTCTATTCATCCAAACATCCAATTCACTATGGAGTTAGAGGCAAACAATAAACTAGCCTTCCTAGATGTACTTGTCATTAGGAATCCTGATCAAACTTTGAGCCACACAGTGTATCGGAAAGCAACACATACAGACAGATATCTAAATGGTGATTCACACCATCATCCTTCACAGTTAGCTACCGTAGGGAAATCTTTGTTTCAGAGAGCACGCGGCATCTGTGACGAGCAACACCTGACTGCGGAGCTTCGACATGTCGAGCAAGTACTGAGAAACAACAAATTGCAAGTACCACGCAGACGTCACAGAAACCGCGCCAAACCAGTCACAGTAGAACGTCAACCTGCCATTTTACCATTTGTGAAAGGTGTCACAGACAAGATTGGGAGAATTCTAAAGCGTGCTTCCATTAATACTTACTTCAAGCCGCCCAAGAAGATCAACCAATTCCTACCACCAGTCAAGTGCAACATACCCTTTCAAGTCGCAGGTGTCTACAAACTGGATTGTGACTGTGGGCTCTCCTACATCGGGCAGACAAAGAGAAGCATAGGGACCCGCGTTAGAGAACATGTAGCTGACGTGAAAAATAGGCGCGATAACAAGTCTGCAGTGTGTGAACATGCTTTTGAGGGACCCACCCACTACATCAGGTTTGATAAGCCACAGATCCTCGCCAGGGAACAAAAATTTGTCCCCAGAATGCTGCGTGAGGCTATTGAAATTACCAAATACCCAAACTTCAATAGAGATGATGGGTGGAAGATTCCACCAGCTTGGGACCCTATTATCCATAAATTAAAGTCTCAACCCAAATCACGCACTGCAAGACCCAAAGATACGGTTAGCTCTTTTTGTAGATAAATAAATATAAAAAAGTAAAGGTGGAGACAACATATCCTAATTTTTAATATTTTTTATAAAGATGGAGGTCGGCCCGCTTTCGAAGTTTTCTTGGCAGTTTTCTTTCTTCGAAGGTCCTCCCAATTTGTGAACTGCCAGTAGAGTCTTTAGTTTTCTCTTTTCTTAATAATAAAGAATTAACATAACAATTAAATCAAAATATCAAATCAATAATAATTTGTGCCATAGTAAATGTCTAACCGTATCCGAACGAATATAAATTAACTTTTCGAGGGTAGACTTATAAGTAGCCAGTCATCCCGTGACCACGGCAGCTGTAAAGGTGCCGAAACGTCGGGAAAATCAAAAAACCCCTAAAAAACCTAAAAATTACGGACAATTACAACTTAGTTCGTGGAAATATAGCGCGTTTGATATCCGTAAAAGTTGTTTTATTTCAATGAACAGTGCGCGCCAAAACATAAGATGTACGTAAAAGGAAAACAGTTTTTGAAATTCTCCGAATAATCATTGTTACTTGAAAAGAGATCGCTGAACGTAGATGTTTTTAAAATGAGAATATCGAGTATTCCGCAATCCGGTCGTTGGCGTAATCCTGCCCGTAACGTTTGGTGTATCGACGATGGCCTGGTGGGGGGGGGGAGGGGTACATTGTTGAACGTTCGTGAAAAATTCAGCGTTTGCACATGAGCGCCGCAGCTGACTGATGCACTTCGCGTACCTCCGTCAAAGTGGTACCGAAATTATTTTTTACATTCGTCTCCTTATTGTTCTGAATTTCTAAGCTGCAGTTTAAAAAGAAGAGATAGTTGAAAACGTCAAATTCCGCATTTGTCAGGTTAGTGTTTCCGTAATTTTCACAGGCCTTGATAAAATATTGGCAAAGCTACCGCGACACAAAAAAGCGTGCTAACTAGGTAATTCGCTTTTTAGTAGTGGCTAACTAGGCACTTACTTCCATAGCCAACTTACTTACCAAAGTAGCAAAAAGATAATAGCATTTTTATTATATTGATGAATTTTTCAAATACAAACGACATGGATTATAAAATCATATTATATAACATTTTCATGAGAATGATGCATATCTTAGATTTAGTTTCAACTGAATAATACCATTTTAATTTAATAACATAATAATAATAAACCATGACATTATCTTAATGAATTACAATTAAAGTTGGTATTTATTAGTACATTTTCGTTTAGTTTGTAATTATGTTTAGGTCTATGATGATACCTGTTATGGTTCTTTTGCATGCTGTTCTATATGGCTAAATAGGTTCAAAGCCTACTATTTATTACTTTATTTAACACCAACATTCAAGTGTACCTACCCTATTTAATGGCAAATAAAGTATTTGTATTTGTAACAATGTTGTCTGGCTTAGCATTCAAGGTGATACTAGCTAAATCGAAACGCGTCATCGATGAGCGTCTATCCCCGATGCAGCCGAGTGCAGCGCATAGACAATGATGTAATGGCCGCTAAACAGGCTCCCGGGGGAAATCAGCGGCGGCAATCTGTCGCATCCGCCCGCCGCCGCTGCCCGCCGCCGCCGCCGCCGCCGCCTGCCGCCCTCGCACCTGCCGTGACCACGCCGAACGCGTCGATCCGATACTTTCATAAACAATTACTATTCTATCTACTCCAATGGGGAAACGCTTAGCCTTCCTCATACCTGACGTGACGTACCTATATACTTTTATTAGACGAGGAGAAAGATGATTGTAATTTGACGACCTGTTTGGCGCAGGGGTACTAACCCCGCCTTCTGCGCCGGAGGTCCCGGGTTCGATCCCCGGACAAGACAAATATTTGTGTGCATGAACATGTCTATTTGTCTTGGTCTGGGTGTTTAATATGTATATTATTTGATAGAATCAGGCGTTACTTGGCGGAAATCCATATCTTAGTAGAAAACGAAAAATATGTCGCGTAATTCCGCAAGAAAAAATGCAGATGCAGCCCAGTGACACACCTTGCACCTTCACCGACTACTCTACACGTGTTTCGCCCACACACGGAGCATCCTCAGGAGTTGTTAGACCGTGCCAATCTCAGCACCGAGTGAGTAAAATGGCCCCAAACAGCCGTATTTAATGCTTCCCACTCCCCCCCTCCCCGCCCCCAGTGTGACGCATCGCGACTATAAGAGTGAGACAGAGTAATAATTAATTAATGGAAATTGTTATAATAAATGTAAATTAAATGTAAAAGTATGATATAAATATGTGATATCGATGGAAGTTTTTTTTTTTTTTTTTTTTTTTTTTTTTTTTTTTTTTTTTTTTTTTTATTTATGAATCCCTATCACTGTTTGTTTGTCTACAAATACGCAGAAGTGGGGAGGAAGAAACATTTATCTGATCGTTAAGTATGGCTCCATCAACATTATGTTTGATAATTTCTAATTGTTCCAACACGTTCAGTCGTAAACTTTTATTACAAGTACTTTTATAACCGCGTGAACGTGTTGTTCATACTTATCGGTCAAGTATGATTTATGTAGGGAAAATTTCAGAGAAAATATCAAAAATCTTAAGAAACAACGACGTTCACGTGGCATTTCGAACCACTAACACCGTTCGACGGGCCATTTGCAATGGTAAGGAAAAAACAGAGGTTGGCAGGAAGTCAGGTGTATATAGGTTAACATGTGACGAGTGTAATTCCGTATACGTGGGACAAACTGGGCGCTGTTTTGAAACACGTTATAAAGAACATATTTCTGCCTATAGGAATGCCCGACCAGAACGATCTCATTTCGCGGAACATTTATTAGATACCGGTCACCAATTATCTGATGGGCATTCCTACGAGGTTTTACATACTTGTAATAAAAGTTTACGACTGAACGTGTTGGAACAATTAGAAATTATCAAACATAATGTTGATGGAGCCATACTTAACGATCAGATAAATGTTTCTTCCTCCCCACTTCTGCGTATTTGTAGACAAACAAACAGTGATAGGGATTCATAAATAAAAAAAAAAAAAAAAAAAAAAAACTTCCATCGATATCACATATTTATATCATACTTTTACATTTAATTTACATTTATTATAACAATTTCCATTAATTAATTATTACTCTGTCTCACTCTTATAGTCGCGATGCGTCACACTGGGGGCGGGGAGGGGGGGAGTGGGAAGCATTAAATACGGCTGTTTGGGGCCATTTTACTCACTCGGTGCTGAGATTGGCACGGTCTAACAACTCCTGAGGATGCTCCGTGTGTGGGCGAAACACGTGTAGAGTAGTCGGTGAAGGTGCAAGGTGTGTCACTGGGCTGCATCTGCATTTTTTCTTGCGGAATTACGCGACATATTTTTCGTTTTCTACTAAGATATGTATATTAAGTATGTATTTACAAAAAAAAAGTATATAAGTATGTTTATCCGTTATCTAGTATCCATAACACAAGTTCTTAATGAAACTTAACGTGGGCTAGATAATTGGTGTGATTGTATGCAAATATTTATTTATTATTATTATTATTTATCTAGTATTCATAATAGGTACAAGTTTCTCTTGAAACTTACCGTGGGCTAGATAATTGGTGTGATTGTATGGAAATTATTATTATTAATTTTGTACATTCGTTAAAAAATATACCTACTTAATTAATATGCAATATTAAAACAATTGCAGCCACAACACCGCGCAATCGAAACAACATTTATTTATATCCCGTGCAGTCTTTGATCAAGTTCAATCTCATTAATCTCATTATCCATCCGTATAAACGTAAGATAACAAACATTTTCAAAACGTACTAAAGATTTGTTACACATGAATGAAGAAACACACCGCACATCGCATCAACGCGGAACAAAGGGTAGTAACCACGAGTTATGTGTAAACAACAAGCGCGGTAATTGGTCCAAATTGGAGCGACGAAATCGTCTTATCTTCGCCGCTTCCATCGCTTTGTCGCTGAACTTCGACGCTATTGAACTCGATTACCTGGTAATCATTTTAATGGTAATTTTCTTGATCATGTAGTTAACTTAGTTTTGATATGTTTCCCTTTAAATGTTTGAACTTCAGAGGACTATGATAGCTTTAGTGAAAGGTAAAATATTGGTTTTGAAGATATATGAAAAAATTCCTTCACTTGTCGAACTTGCTCAGTACTTACTAAAACTACTTATCTTATTTAATAATAAAAAACGAGAGAAGTCAACTTACTTATAATTACATCTTTAATACGAGAACGGAAACTCTTCGGTGATCTTAAGACATGTTGTAACATTTAAAATTCCTCAAAGAACAAGTTTTTTGGCGATTACGTTGAAATAAGTTGGAGGTGAGTGAGTATGAGATACAAATTACGTCGGCGATTACACGTTACAAAACCCGACGTAAGGGAAAGTGTTAATCACGGGTTTCCTTCCGTCGCGCGTCGTCGGCCGCCACGTGGACGGTCTTTATACAAATTGCTCTGTTTTTGTCACCTTCAGGAAAAGCAACCTTCCGGTGTTCATTCCACTTCCGGGTTTTCTATTCGCTCTCCCTGGTTAGGCCACCAAACATTATTAACCCGGCATGAATGAGGTGAGAAATTGTTACACTAGCTATGAGGTGGGTAGGAGATACCCGAAACTTCAAGCTTAATATTTTTTGAACTATGAATGTGTATTTCGCATTTTTTCTTGAGATATATTAATATAATAGTGTCCATTGAACAGGATCAGTAATTAAAAATACCATCATTAAAAACAAAAAGCGTAATTTTCATTGAAATGACAAAGTCTCAAAAATTTCTTAAATAATAAATGTAAAAGTTGTTTAACTTCTTTTTGCATAAAAATGTATTAAAATGTACAACTTCTTGGGCAAATCAACATAACAATAGTATCTAACCAATATAACAAAAAAACTGAAAAGTCTTAAAAGATCAGGTAACATAGCACTAAAGTTACTCCAAAAAGTTAGACCAAAAATTTAACAAAACAAAAATTGGACACATTTAGAACAGAAGTTTTTTTGTTTTTCTCACACTCACACCCTTCCCTCCAGCTACTGCAAAGACGAGACTCGCAAGGCAACAGTAAAATTAAATAAGCTGCGTTTAAAATTTTTTTCGGGTATGACATACCCAACCTCACTCACGCTGGGTTAATTTTTGTTTTTAAATTGTTTATTTGACGTTCTCTTACATTTTGTTGATACCTATTCTTTTATATATATTTATATTATTTATAATTTTACGGAATAACTTTTTCCTGGTTTCAAACAGTTCACATTTCTTTACAGTGGCGATGTGCTCTAACGTGTCATAAGTATACTGGAAAGCATTAACAAAGTATTTAGTACTTTAAGATTTATCTTTCCCACAATCATAACCATATAAAAATTCACCATACAGTCGGTTCACACAAGTATTTTGTTTCTCCGAATCTTTGTTTATCGCATCAAGTCGTAATCTAAATCTGGCGTTCCCACCGCCCCGGCCGACGTCGACATGTCGGCGCTGCAGCCGTGGAGGCGCAGATTAAAAACCCATTTGCGGCGTCCATCCGTGCGATCGGACGACCGTTATTGATGGACCAAAGCAGAACTTAAATACTGCTCAAATCTTCTTTAAGTCTGCTGCAGAGCTTAGATTTTCTCTGTAAGCTTTAAAAAGGATGTTACATACCAACGTATCTTTGAAAAAATTTTGGTGGTGAGTTGAAAATTTTCACATGTATGGTTCTATCCAGATTATCAAGTTTATCACTTACAAATTGGTTTATTTATTTAGTTGGTTGAATTTCCCGACGTTTTGGCACTTTTCTTGAGCTTTAGTCTTAAGAAATTTAGTAGTTATTAACGATTATAGTATAATAATAAGATTACTACAACTTTCAATCCTAAAACAACCTAGAATTAGTTTTGGTTAATTTTCTCGTCAGTAACTGAGTTATGTTTTGTAAGTTTCTAAAAGTTAGTATAAGTTAAAAGTTATGAATTGGTTCTGACTCAAAAACAAAACAAAGCAATGTTAAATTGGTTACGTGCGAAGAGCTTTGTGTTCAATTAACTGCAATGCAGTGGTGGATTATTTAATTTTGTAATTTCATTTGTGCTAAAATAGCATACATTCATCTCAATTTGATAAGAAGATTTAGCACTTTCGCACCTTTGACAAGGAGTTAACAAATGCTTTCATCACATGTGGTCCTAAAATGCACATCCCTTAATGCATGGTGCAGTAGGTGAACCTACTGCGCCACGAGAGCAGTGCAAAAAACATATGCATAAGTACCTAGTTGGTGTTTTTTATATTTATTTTTTAATATTCAACGGGGAGACGACCGACACGGTCTTATAATAATGCTGAAAGTGAAATCGCGCTTCTCCTAGATTCCTCAACCACCTTAACCAACCACTAGGGAACTCTCTAACTACCGGAAAACATCTACTTTTTTATGATCGACGGGGAGAGTCTTAGCCTTCATCATACGTGCTGTTAAGTATTGATAAGGCTGAAGATGCAAGCGAGCCTCTCCCGGAATCCTTAATCATTGAGGAACTGGCTATTGTGTTCCGGCAGTTAAAGAAAAGATAGCCACTTCCTCAATAACATAATTTACTTTTAATAAATCTACGCTGAAAACATGAACATGAAACATGAAGCGACTGACTTAGCTAAGATGGTGGTAACTTTGAACAAGTCGTACTATCAAACAATTCCTTTTCACAGGGACCTAGTTCCCACGCCGCCGGGTTTCCCCAGTCCCCGACGCACTCCCAGCGCGAGCAGACAGCCGCCTCGTACAAGTGCCGCCGCGCGGGATTGGCCACATCCTGCCCGTCGCAACCGCCCGCGCCGTTGCAGTTGCTGACAAGTTCCATTCTACACATTGAAAATATTAGATTGATTCAAAAATAACAGACAGTGGTAACACCACCGGTATCAGATTCAGAGTATTCAAGAGGTCCAGGGTATTCAATTGAGAGATTTCTAGTGGCTGTACTTATTGAACTTATTCGGTTCGGCGGTTTGTGGCATCAAGTTGAGTTATTATAATTAAATAAATAAATTCTTTATTTATTCTTCCACAATCTTTATACAATGGCGTAATTTCTCATAAATATGCTTTTAACCTTTCGTTTTTAATGTTTATCTGGGGATTCTTGTTGTTCTTAGACAGTTTTTAGACTACAAATCATTATTGTCATTAGCCCATTCTTTTTTTATAATATCTATTTTTTTATTTCTAAAAAAAATTTGAAAAATCAACTCGGCCACAAGTGAATTCTCAGATGGGTCCCATCTGAGAATTCACTTGCGGCCGACATGTGGCCAAGTTGATTTTTTCCAATATTTTTCTATTTAAAATTTATTATTAACCGATTCTTCGAGAATTTGGCAGCCAAAGGTGAGAATGTCGTAGCTAACTCCGGCCGACTTCTTCTGACTCTGTAGAAGATGGCACTTACGCGCCCCCGGACGCTTCGCCCACTGCGTGCACTTATGGAGGTCATCTCCACATTTTAATATCCCGTCATACTTTGGTTCCATCATGTGTATGTGTGATCTTGTTGTCGAATGCTTTAATTTTTATATAGGTCTATGTCACGCACGTCTACGTAAACAAAGCTTTAACATAGGTAAGTACCTACCTAATGGTAATTTTCTATGAAACATGTTTATTTTACTACTAGCGGATCCTCGCGGTTTTACTCGCGTGGTGCCCGTTCCTGTAGGAATATTGGGATAAAATATAGCCTATGTCACTCGGGAGAAATGTAGCTTTCTAATGGTCTAAGAATTTTCTAAATCGTTCCAGTAGTTCCTGAGACTAGCGCGTTCAAACAAACAAACTCTAGTATTATAATAGTATAATATAGATAAAAGAACAAGTTGCCGCCAGTTGAAGATTTTTTGTAGCATCAAAATGTATAATCGAAGTTTGTTTTTTAGTTTGTTAAAATGGCAATACTTCAGTGTAAATAAAATCAGCATGATTTGAAATACTTTTACACGATTAATGGTACTATTTTGTACGAATTCGAATTCTACAAACACATTCAGTATGAAGGTATGAACGTTATGTTATGGCCGCATTAAACGCATGTTCATATTTACATATCAGCCGTATGTGGAACACGTGTAGTAAACAAACGCGGGACGCCGCGCCCGCGCATTGACGTCACACAGCGCGCCACACACGCTCGTGTGACTTGATAGCTGGGTTAGCTTGCTCCATCGTAGATCCTGTCTTTAGTCTCCGGCCTAGACTAGGAATAGCCGCAGCGTGGCTAAAATGGCGCGAAGTGACTGATGTTACCTGCGATAAAAGAATGCCGGTTAAACTCGAAGGCTTAGTATACAAGTCCATAATAAGACCAGTCCTGTTGTATGGCAGCGAAACGTGGGCTATGACCCAGAACAACGTCCATACCATTCATGTTGCCGAAATGAAAATGTTGAGATGGAGTATGCCTGTAAGTTTCTATTTATTGTTATTTGACGAGCTACTGAAATAAGTTGTTATTACTTCAGTAGCTCGTCATCTGTGGTAAGAATGTTTAAAAATTTCTTAAAAAATGGGTCCTAAACTTGCTCACTTAGAAAGGCGCGTGGTAATGTTGAAAATAACAGTAGATACGTATTTTACTTAGCTACGTTGTCTATAAACTAGTTCGCTACCATGTTCTGTCCTCACTGCCTCCCAAGGCCAAAGGACTTACCGCCATCTCATAGCGCAGTATTGTTTCAATCTTACCATGCTATTTCGTACTACGAATATCTTAAAGTAAGCTTGCTTTATGACGGCAGTTTTGTGACGTCAACACTCAATAATTGCCTCCAAAGTGTGAAGTTTTTTTTAACTGGGCAACCATCGTGCTTATTAAAAAAGATGTGGTCTAAGGTGTAACATGCTTGCTCAGGAAATGCATATTCACTCTCGCCTTGAAGTGGCCAAGTTTGTAGGAATCGGGGAACACAATATGAGCAGGCAGCGCATTCTTTAGCGGTTCGCATTAGAAATGTGGCGGAAGCGTGTCAAAATGTGATAACTTCAATAAAAAAAAACGTTCTTATGATATGATTGTTCCTAATAGATGATGGTAGTCCCGCAGGTCTATACATGACGCATTGCGCTCCGCTCGATCATCACCTGTTCCATTCCAATACAAACAAAGTATAAACAAACGGAGAAACACTTTGTGAGATCAATCAATTTTCTACAAAGAGAAAGTTTCGAGTTTATGTACTTTTTAACAGTTTAAACGTAGAGCAGTTTAAGTTAACTTTTAAAAATAGAAATCATAGATTTAAAGTAATCAGGGGGGCCTACCGCCATTTTTTAGAGACCATCATGTTATAAGAACGTTTTGTTTTCCTTTTGTTCCAATAGTGTTTAAATTCGTACCGCGAACTTCATAAAGTATTTTTTTCATTCCTGCCCATGCCAATGATACAACCATTGAGATATATTTATGGAGATGAAATATTACAAAAAAGAACATGCCTACCTGCACTTGATGGTACTTTGTAATGACGGACTTAACTAGGCAGCTCCTGAACATTCGCAAAAAAAATATTAACATCCAAATACTCATCGTCGTCGTCGTCTCAGCCGCATAACACCCACTGCTGGGTATAGGCCTAGGGTTTGCCATAATCGCCACGCTTGGCAGGCGGGTTGGCGATCGCAGTATGGCCAAGTTTGTAAGAGACGCTGCTGCCCGTCTCCTGAAGGCTGAGTCCCTTAGTCGCCTTTTACGACACCCACGGGATGTACGACACCCACGGGATGTGACCCAAATACTCCTGATATATTTAAATTATGTAAGTCTCTATAAACAACTATCTCAGATCCACGTACATCTTTATTCATTATTCCTGCCAACGAACGAATTGAAGTTGTCATATTTTGACACACTTCACACAAAACCTCCGTCAAAAAATTATTTTGTTTTATGAGGTTCGCGGTGCAAAGTGACATATAGAAATAATGCGCCGATAATGTTTGACAGAAAACAATATTGTGCTAAGAGCCATGGTAGGCCAGCAGAGCTTCAAATAGTACCAACTGTGGAGTACAGGTGTAATAATCGGTACCTAATTTTGCATTGATGTCTTGCCGAGACTTGAAATAGTAATATGATAAAGAACTCAGACCATACTACAGATAGAAAGGACAGTACCTATGTCCTTTTATCCGTCAGCAATAATTTTTATGGCGACCGACACTGTCACGACATGAGGCATGCATTGGAATCCATTTTGACCCGTCGCGTGTCGTGTTCATTTGTCCATAGACACTTTTTATACATTTGTGTAACCTACTAAACTCTTTATATATGCCCTTTTTTCTGCAATAACAAAAAATAGTTAAGTAACTACAAAACTAGAAAAGATATTATGATTGTGACATCTAATGTGATTACAAAAATAATTAAATTGTTGAACTTTGCCATGTGAGCAATAGTTAGATATTTGGCTGCATTATCTTGCAAACTTACCAAAAGACAAAATAAATGTAGGTACAGGTTACATACCTGTACCTACATTTATATTGTAATTATTTAATCTGAAACTTAATTGGTAATTTTTTATTTTGAAAATATTAATTAAGCAGCACTCTATTGCTCCAACTAGCCTCAGGTAATTCAGACGAATACCGGTCTCGTATGATAAGGAGCCACTTAATGCCTCATTTGTTCTTAAATTCATCTGTTTTTGGGGCCACACTTATATAATAAGTTAAATAGTAAACTTACTCTAAGTAAATTAAATCGGTTTCAATTGAAAAAAACGGTGTCGGCATGGTTGCATAGCTTATGATTCCACTGAAAGCTTACTTTCGGTCCTAACATAAGCGAATTTTAGTTATCACCACACTATTGGTGTATTTGTAACATTTATTGTAACTATAACTTGTTTAGTCCACCGCATGCTTTTGTCTTAAGTTTTAATTTTACATGTGTCTATCGAATACATCAGTTAAGACTAATTTCGTGTCAATTTGAGGGAAGCAGCTTACCTCTGTCATACAGGTTTTTGAAAATATAGCACAGAGATCAGAGGCCTTAAATAAAGATAATTTCTGTCTTTCTGTAGTAATGCATCACCAAAATTTGTAATTGTGTTTTTTATTCAAGTAAATTTTTATTATTATTTTATTATTAACTAAAGCGTTATCTCCCCTTTCATATTTTACCCTTTGTTTTCTTATTGTATTAATAATATTGATAAATTAAACACCTCAACTAATGCGGACCAACTTGTCATTGTTTATTATCTAATTACCAAATTGAAGTCGTCTCGTTAAACAACAGTATCCTTATAGCTCCGCGTATTTAACCCACATAGATAAGTCATACGAATAATAACATTTATTATTGATATGGATAAGTGTAGAACAAATTAATCGGGCGTTATCATGAGCTCAACTATCTTTTCGCATGATTCTCAGAATGAAAACGTACATAATCGCATTACTCATACGGAAAAGATTATAGAATATTTGAAGATGTGTAATATGTTCGTTCAAAGTAAACTACGAGTATAAAGTATTTTTAGTAAATAAAACATATCATACGTTGATCGAATACTGACATTTAAGGTAAACCTAAAAAACATAAAACCCAAATATATGTTTCGGGTAAATATATATAGTGCCTTCACATAAAATCCGCAAAAGTTGTTTTATTACGCTAAAAAACTTAAGATGTACTTACGATAAATTTTAAATAGATAAATATTGGAAAAAATCAACTCGGCCACAAGTGAATTTCTAGATGGGACCCCCAACCCAAGACCTTGGAAATTCGGTGCAATGCTGAATTCACTTGTGGTCGAGTTGAGATTTTCCAATATTTTTCTATTTCAAATTTATCATAAAGTACAAAAGTTCAAAAATCTTAAAAACGTTCATGCGACTCTAAACTCCATATATTTTGATCGCGTTGGAATTGTCATACTTTTCTTTGAAAGACAGTTGATTTTTTATTCGCGATTTCGTTGTTGGCTCGATAGAAGAAATCGTTCGTATTGATATATTCTACCTCCACTTAAGTTCCTCTGGTTGTAAAAAAAAAATACAATGTGACTTTAGGACTGCGTGTAGAAATTGTAGATATATAATTCTGACATTTTCTATTCGAGTATTCGTAAAGGTTAACCACAAACCAAAGATAGCGCAGACCGTGAAATGGATGTATTATAAAATAATGAGACCGTCACAAACTATTTTTAGCAATCGTACTTTGGAAAATAGACAATCTAGAAAAAGGAAAACAGTGATAGGACCACCTACTGTCGTCATCGCAAACAGGTTGAACATTCAAACACTTATCACCAAGAGATAAGGATAATTTCACGATATAAATAATCACTAGAAATAACATCTCACCATATCCTCTACATTTTTACGAGAATTCCGCTAACATAAACAAAGTGATTAAATCGATGAATGGTTGAGTGGAACCGATTATTCATTGCATCGATCAGGTTAGCCGAGTCGAGAAAACAGGCCTCTCAATTATAAAATAATTAATTGACCAGCGTGTAACTTTTCTCTTTAATGCATCGTTTAAAGTGGGCGGTAGTTGTGTTTATCGTAAACGAGTGTTTGGTTCAAATCTAAAATAGAGTGTGGTCGATGGAACAAGTGGCGAGTAGGATCCCTCGTGAGAACCGCGTCGTTAAAGTAGGGTTAACTAGTTAACGGGCGACGCGGGCGGCGCGACCGCTGGCTTTGTAGGTGGCCGTGGAAACGAACGCTAACTGTAATGACTTATTTTATTTAGTTTAGTACCTATAAAGTAGTCCAGAGAGATGCTGGACTGAGAGCGCGGGGCCATGTACAATGCACTAGCTTCTACATTGTCCCGCGCTGTATCTTTCCAGTGCAGATGGTAAAAGCGGACAGGGGGATTACTCTTGAGAGAGAGAGAGAGAAAGAGTAACATTTTATTGACCAAAGACACAATAAAAAATATAACAAAAATACGAAAATGAAAAAAAAAACCAAAACATTATATCAATGGTCAAATTAGGTCCTGCCTCAGCTTTGTGACGAGTGTGACTCTTGACGAGATCGGGTGGAGATCGAGATTGAATATCAATAATTATTACTGACTAGTTGATATCAGCGACTTTGTTCGCGTGGACTTACTATATCAGCTTTTGTATCCGTTGACATCGAACGTTTACAGACAGGCGGTTACTTTTGTATTATGTCATGAAAAAAAAATGTCCCATACCCCTGATTTTTATATGTCAACAGAAAATTCCCAACGCACTAAAAGACTTTTGCTAAGGCGCCATTTATCTCTTATAGTTTAGCTGGTCTCTAGCTTCTTTCATTACGTTTTCCAGATTTCAAAATAAAATGTAGCCTAAGTTACTTCTAGACCTAGTAGTTACATGTAACAAAAGGTTTATTCAAATCCGTTCCGTAGTTTCCGAGATTAGCGTGTACAGACACACAGACAAATAGACAGACAACATTTTTAAAAATGGTCTCTACGTATTCTATAAATTTTACGTCGTTTTCCAATTAGTTTTTAATAAAATTATTCAATATAAAGAAATTTTGATTTTGACCATTTTTTTGCAAGAATCGATTGTTCAAAATAATCGAGGTTATTTGTAAACCGTCGGATTATTGTAAACGGACAATTGGATTTGCAATAAATCGGATAATTTTCCGATGATTTATAAATAATCAGTATCTCTGCGTTATATGTACGTATGCGTGTGACGAAAAGCATGCTTTACGCCCATTGGTTGAAATACGTAACTACGTACTACGAGTGTGCTTAGAGAGTTTTTAGTGCTAAATACCAGGTTTTATCGGTTACAAAGTGAAAATTCATTGAAAATAAGTGAAACGGAGCCTGCGGACGAAGAAATGAATGACCAACCTGTGCTAAAACTCTGAATTTGTTGATGAACAACAGCCAAATCCATGGGCCAATCAGATGACCGCGTACAAAAACACGTATGTAGTTTATACGGGTAATTGTACAAGTGCCGCGATTGGTGCATTGGTTCTTTCTCAATTAAACGCTGCTGACCTCAATGTTTATTTATAAATAAACTAAAAGTTTTCCATTTTATTACAAATCGTTCGGCCTGTTTACAGTAATTCGACATTTTTAAATACCCTCGATTATTTACAAACAATCGGTTCTTGCAAAAATACTGTGAAAGATATAGAGATATAGATTTTTGACGTTGATTCGTTTTCAATTGCCGCTAAAATCGATTATCAGTGTACACAATTACTTTATTTACTAATTTCAAATATTAATTTTTAGTCTAATTACTTATTGTAATTCATAATTAGTGACGTTTGACCATGTCAATCAATCTCGATCTCAATTCGATCGCGTCAAGTGTCAGGGGGTAGGGCATAATATGTAGGTCGTCGTCGTCGTCTCAGCCACATGACACCCACTGCTGGATGTAGGCCTCCCCCAAGGATCTCCACAACGACCGGTCCTGCGCTGTCCGCATCCAGCGGCTTCCCGCGACCGCGCACCAGATCGTTGGTCCACTTTGTCGGGGACCTACCCACGGAGCGTCGTTCCAGAACGTTTCCGCCCCAACGGCCATCGGTTCTTCTAGCTATGTGTCCCGTCCACTTCAGCTGAGCAATCCTTCGAGCGATGTCAGTTACTGTAGTTCTCCTACGGATATCCTCATTTCTCATTTGATCACGTTGGGAAACGTCGAGCATAGCCCACCTAATATGTAGGTATTTGAAAACTATTATTGGTAGTCTGGCGACCTGACCCTATTGTTTCCTGACATCATCTTAAACTTAACCAATGCCAAATGTGGTGTCGTTGAAGATGTAGTTGCTATTAAAGTGATGTTTATATATTTTTTACTCTCAAGTAACACGTTTGAAGCTTTTCCAGCTTTTCAAGCGTGAGGGTATGAAGGTAGGGTGAAACATTATGTAAAAATAGCTTGTTTCAGCTATGGCTGCATTTGTTTATACCAGCATGGGACTAGCCGCTGATCACATTCACGTCGACGTACACGTACATCGATTTTTGCGACAAGATTTACTGATTTTCAAAGCAGTCGGTCACTGCCGTTGTCGGTCGGTTCATGGTCGCCTTTAATATGACAATCTGTGTACGAGATTTTCGTATCGGAGACATTGTTTGATGTTGGGTAACTTAATTAGACTCCAAAGCGTACGTAGGCGGTAAGATGGCTCTTCCCTTCTTGAAAAAATCTATACACGATATGCTGAACTCTGAAACTCTTTCACTTATATACAGTCTTCTGTAATATTCACACATTATAATAGTAGCAACAACTACAATATTTGCTAGAACTTCTAGGAAGATACTCGATTTACTTATGTACTGCTTTTCTAGATCGATCAGAGTTCCACATAAGACTAATTATTGACTCTACAATATACTTCTACTAATAATAAATAAAATCTTTCTTTTTCCTCCATTTCACATAGTTTGTGGCACATCATAATGTTGTTTAATAAACATGATGTGATATAAAGTCCTACTTTTGGTTGAAACACGGTTTTTTTTTGTCTATTAAGTTAGAATACTTGCAGTTTACGGGGCGCAGCAGTTTGGTTGATCGTAACTTTTTTTCCCTTTTTTATATTTTTTCAAAGTTTTTAAGTGTTGTAATGTCGAGTGGCGGAGCCGCTTCGGTGCAGCGGCGGCGCGGGTTCAGGGCCGCGCCTATTCCTGCCTCCCCATTGATTCGGCGCGGCCGCACTAAATTATTCGTAGCAACTGCACGCGACCTTCGACCTTACAGCTGACTCGCCGCTATTTCGGGAACTCGCCCTCTAGATAAATCGCTCCTAAAACTTCTATCTTTGGCAGTTTTTTCTGAGTCAGATTGAAAAGTAAGTGAAGCTGCTTGAGGCTTAAATCAAAGAAGTTTATATCTTTTTTTTTATTAATATCTGAACAGGTATTCGACCACCATCTTGCTTGGTAAACAGGATGTGGTCTAAGGTATCACGTACTTGCCCAGGAATTACATCTAATTAAAAGCCACAGAACAGTCAAGCATTAACTTTTACTGAATTATTCGTGGCACAGCACTGCATGCGACCTTCGACCTTACCGCCCCGACTCGCCGCTACTTTAGCTTATATTTATGCTGTGCCGGCTATTTCGGGAACTCGCTCTCCAGATAAATCACGACCAACCTCTTACATGGCGGGTCCTTTCGCTTCAACATCCATCTTTGGTAGTTGGGAAAATTGAAAAGTAAATTAAGCTACTTAGGCTCAGGTCAATAAAATATATATCTATTTTAAAGTCACAAAATACTCAAGCATTTTTGACTATACTCGTATTATTCGTAGCGCATCTGCACGCGACCTTCGACCTTACCGTTTCGTTGGCTATTTCGGGAACTCGCCCTCCAGATAAATCACGACCAACCTCTTATATCTCGCATGCCCTTACGCTTCAAACTTTCATCTTTGGTAGTTTTTTTCTAAGGGAGATAGAAAAGTAATTGTAGCTACTTAAGGGCTCAGATTAAAGAAGTTTAAAGTCACGGAACAGTCAACCATTAAATATATAGAATTAGCAAAACATACCAAAGCTTATCAAATACATACGTACATACCTTCACGCTATAAACCTCTTGCAGGTGAAAGAGCATTATATTTTTCTTTTTTTTACCCTCACACCAATCAACCTAGCTCCAAAGTAAGCATAGTAAGGCTTGTGTTATGGGATACTAGGGTAACGGATATAAATACATTAAAATTATACATATATAAGTATTTATGTGTAGAAATATATAATAAACATCCATGACTCAGGTACAAATGTTCGTATTCACCATACAAACATTTGCCCCTAACGGGATTCAATCCTAGGACCTCAAAAGGCGACTCCTTGAAACACTCTACCACGGAGGTCGTCAAAAAAGGTTCAACAAGAGTAAAGTTAAAATCTCTCTTAAGCTACACCACTCCTCAACAACGACACCTTTTGTCAGGTCGGATTTACGATGTTGTCTTTCACTCTCAGTCCAGCAAGGGTGAATTTTGCAACGTATTATCAGTTACTTAAAAAAAAAGATTCCTTTAAAAATATTTAATGAAACATAAGAATTTAAACTGTTGTTTATAACTTTTAAATTTTACATTTTACAATGCTAATTTTATGTGATAAATATTAAACAAGAAAATATACTAGAAAAAAGCAACTAGTCTCTTGTCGCCCTGACGGGATTCGAACCCGCATCCTTGTGAATCCGGCCCAATGCACTAACCAATTATGCTACAGAGACCTATGAGGACACGTCGAATTTTTCTAGTATATTCACCGTTCTACGGTGTTGGCCACCGTCGCTTCATCAATGAGAGAAATATCCTCGCATTCGAAAGAAACATCTTTACAGATGTTTGACTATCGATTAAGATGGCTGTTTCATCTTGGCTTATTTATCACTTAAACTGTTGCGTTCCATTATAATTATAAATTAAAGCAACGGGACTAAAATCATTCACTACGATCATTCTGCTGGTGACCACGGCTTTTGCAACATAGCCGAAACATCAAGCTATATATATAATTTAATTAAACAGTTGTGAAGTTATATCCGATGACCAAAAAATCGGAATCAATATTCAATCACGTTGCTTATTTCTCCGCAGCTGAAATATTTTTTCTGGAAAAATGAGATGCGAAAATACGAACATCATTATAATTATTGTAAAGCGCAGTTTTCTGCGTTAACCCAATTAGTATAGTAGAAATAAATAACTGCACTTGTGATTTTTACTGCCATAATGTGTGTCACTGAAAGAATAACAACGTCGCAATAATAGACCAACTCTAAAGGACAATTTGCATTTTAATGGAAGAGATAACTTTATTTTATGAAAAAAGTAGGCGTTTTTTTGTTTAATAACATTGCGGCATTTACTGAATGTTGAAAAAGCATATATTTTTTTAATGTTATATAAATTTTAATATGATAGGTTGTGTTACTTATAGATTTAGTATACTCTTTATTGCATTAACAAATATAAATTTGTTACATGTGAAATTAATTAATTTTATAAGTAATGTGAATTTAAAAAAAAAATGGTAAAATGTAATTTTTTTATAAAAATTAGTTCTATAATAATTTAGTTTCTTAATATAAAACTTGAAAAAGTTTTGCTACGCCCTTACAGGGTGTCGCTTACGAGTATGTTATGTCATATTGTTAAACATTTGAAACTTTCGCGTTCCATTATAATTATAAATTAAAGCAACGGGACTAAAACGCGACATTTGTTATGTAGCACCGCCACTCTGCTGGTGACCACGGCTATTGCACCACAGCCGAAACTTCAAGCTGTAAGTACATAGTTGTAATACATAACCTAAATGTCGCGTTTTTCTCCCGTTGCTTTAATTTATAACGTGTTGTGATGTCAGTAATATATATATATATATATATATATATATATATATATATATATGAATATGATTGCAATAAACTCTTTGAACTGAATTTGAAAAATAAGTTTAAAAAAATATAAAAATATAAACTTGCAAAAAGTTGAACAAAACCAACAAAAAGTGTACATTTCTAACGAGCCATATATTCGATTGCGTTTGAATCGCGTTGACAATTTATTCATAGTTTGCATTCGAAATGTTTGGCTGGCGGATTTGATCTGCAAAAACTTTATTCTTTTAAATATTCCATCGTTTGTATCAGTTTGTTTAGATATCCGTAGTGATGTGATGGATAGACTACACGATTTCACTATGAACCAGTTTCATCACCGACAGATAAGTTCTGGATAGCTTTTCGAGCAGATAATGTAAAAGTTGCAATATGAATAATATGTCACACTAGCTTCCGCCCGCGCTTTTACCCGCGTGGTTCCCGATCCCGTGAGAACATCGGGATAAAAATGGGTAGCTTATGTTACTCTCCGTCTTTTAAACTAACTCTATGCCAAAAATCAAGTCGATTGGTTGCTTAACTAACTAAGCAGTTAGGGCGTCAAGTAAGGACACACAAACACACTTCCGCATTTATTATATTAGTTAGGATTAGGATAAGATTAGGATTATCTGCCGGATCAGCTATTCAGAACTTATCAGTCGGTGGCGAAACCGGCCCTGAGTATCTCTCGATTCGATTCATCGTGAAACTTGTGTTGCCACTAATTGACGACGGCCGACGTAATGAAAGGGAAATGCTCGACCCGCGGACCCACAACACGATTTTCCTCTAACAGGAATAAATATTGCTGAAATTGATTGGTGATTGTTTCATAATGAAGGTGGAAAGAGGTGAATAATGGACGCATCTCTACTTTAGCTGTGGTTGGGAGAATATCAACAAATAGATTGCTGATAATCTAACGTAATACGCATCGCACCATCGCTTACCATCAGATATTGGTCAAGCACTGACCTATCATACTCGTATACATATTAAAAAAACACATTTTAAACTAGAAATAAAGGATATTTTATTAACATCAGGTCCTTTATGTTGTTCCACAAACAATACATTTTGGTTCGTGTTTACCTGTCTAGCTATAGGTATAAATAGGTATAAATAGAAATGCAGCATGAATTGGCTCAATCAATTCAGCTGGATTTTTCTTCAGTGCGTAAAAAGTTTTACAACATTTTTTTTAGCCTTCCTCAGCGCTCTACTCTTTACTGCACCACAGTATGTTACTGAGACGGCACCGATGTTAGATATGTAACTATATTAGTATCTTTGTAGGTAGAGTAGAAAGTATAAGTTTGATTTTGTACCTTTTGACCGAGTCCTTAGCCACGTGCCAAGGAGCATCGGTGAAAGTGCCTTTTGCAGTGAATTTTGACATTTTTGACACGCGCGATTGAATCGCGCCGTCCTGCGACCGTCAGATGTTTATCATTCCCACCTCACGGTAACCACGACCTTATCCACCCAACTTAAGACCTACAATAGCTCGGCCAGGGCGACACGTGGCACCGAATGCTAAGGGATTATCGACACGGAATCACGAACGGCGTTGTTACATTAATGTTTTGAAACAATCACGCTCTCATAACCGGCGCATGTGAACGGTACAATAATAATGAATATCGAGCGCTGTTAGCGTGATGTTTACGACGCCGTTACACATAAACACCGATTATTGTGACATACTTACGACAACACAAATATCACAGAGCAAATATGCGAAAGGTAAAGCTTTTGTTGCGTTTTGTTATCGGTTTAAATTCTGTAATTAGTGACTGCGATTAAATTAACGATACCAACAGGTTTATGTTTCACAAAGTATGTCTTCCACGCTTAGCGGAGGGGTACTAAGCCCGCCTTCTGCGCCAGAGATCCCGGGTTCGATCCCCGGACAAGACAAATATTTATGTGCAAGAAGATGTCTATTTTTCTTGGTCTGGGTGTTTAATATGTATATTATGTGAAAAAAATATATATAAGTATGTTTATCTGTTGTCTAGTGTCCATAACACAAGTTCTTCATGAAACTTAACGTGGCGCTAGGTAATTGGTGTGATTGTAATCAAATATTTATTCATTTATTCATTTCTTATAAACTCGCTTAATTAATTGAAACTTTACGATATGAGAGGTGATAATAAAAGTATTTTATTATAAATACATATTTGGTATTTAAAATAGAAAAAAAACCTTTTCTATTCAAATACATTTTAAAAAGCCTTTTGCACATCTCTAAAAAAATAACATAGAATGTGCCAGCTGCTTGCTACCTTCCCAGTGCCGATACTAAAAGCCTATCAATCCACTGACAATATTTTAAAAATACTATTGTTTCCAGAAAACATCTTGGACTTTTGATAAATGTAATTTCCTACACACGCAAAACCAACCCCATCAACTTTGATTATGCAATTAATAACTCATCGCTGGCTCGAGTCACGTCAATTCGTGGTTTAGGTATCCTAATGGACTCTGGTCTATCCTTTAACTTACACATTGATAATATAGTCAACAAAGCATTCCGACATCTGGGTTTTATTCTTAGAGTTTCAAAGCCTTTTAAGCAATCGCATACCCCTAAGCTACTATATTTTAGTTTTGTTCGTTCAATCCTTGATTTTGCTTGTATTATATGGAGCCCTTTTTATGCCTGTCATATTGCCCGCATAGAAAGAGTGCAGAAAAAATTCGTAAAAAATTTGGACTTCCGTGAAAATTATGACCATGTAACATATGAAGACTCACTTAGGCGTCACTCAGTGACTACTCTTGAGAACCGACGAATAATGTTTGATCAAATTTTTTTTTTTTAATCTTGAATAACTTCGTCGACCTCACATTTTAGAAAAAAATTGTATAAGAGTACCCCGATCCAGCTCTCGCTCACAAAAAATATTATTTTGTCATTCCTGCGTACAAATCCGTGTATACCATACATCTACTACTATATACATCTACTCATGAAACAAGAAATATATTTGTATTTGTATTTGTATTTGTATTGTACCAGTAATAACTTCTTTCGTCGTAGTGTCGACGTATACTGCAAAATGTTTGATCATATTGATATTTTTTGCAATAGCCTAACTGTTTATAGAAGCCTGCTTCACACTAGAATGTCAACCACTTTGTTATAATTGATTCTATTTTTTGTTTCTTACCAAATTATTACAACCACAGAATATAATATAATACTATACTAGTACTTTAACTTTCCAACCTTAAATTATTGTTAATCTAAATACCTTTTTGTTGTTTACTTTTCCAATTACTTTAAACTGTATGTACCGTATTATTATGCTTTATGGAACTATTAGGTCTATAAGAACATGATATTATGTTTTTGTCAATATCTCTGTATGACTGTTTGTTTCCTAAATAAATAAATAAAAAATGTGGCGGTGAGGTGTGTACTATAAGAGAGTGACAGCGTAAGCGTATGTAAGTATGTAGAATGTGATTTTGACTTTCTGTTCCTTTCCTGAATCAAACATGAGCAACAAATTATTTGTCAACAAAATCGTGTCAAAGTCAGATTCCGACGAGTGCAAGTGGCAGCAGCCGACACTGACAGTCTGACACTAAACATCGGGCGCGGGCGGCAGACAGCAAACAGATGCGCGCCCGCCGCTGCAGCGCTCATTATACCCACAGAATGCATCAAGTCGTTTATCAAATTCTCTTTGATAACGGAGATCACAGATTTTTAAATAGAAGTTTGATTGTTTTTGCCGACGCCTTTCATGGAATCCTCATCTTATCTGTAACTGTCAGAAGAGGACAATGCTGAAAACAAAATTGTTATTATGGCGTCAAACTTAATAAGATGGCGGTAGACTGGTAGGGTAGTCCTACCACTAACCGTTTACGTGATACCATTTTTTTTTTCGAAAAGAAATATGCTTATTTACCTATTTTGGGTAGACTATTATTTTAAGATCGCCATTCAAACTGTTATTTATTTATTTGTTATTATTATACTTTTGCCACTTCCATTTAATTTAATTCCACGAAAGGAGAACGCCTCTTTTCTTTGCTTATCGTCGGCCGGTGTTAACCAAGTATAAAAAAAAAAATATTTTAAATGGTTTAGTAGTAAAAATGTAGAGCCAGAGCTTTTATATTATGTGTATGCTTACAGTACAATTCTCCTATGATACCGACCGTTTTTATACAATATCAAAGTTTTGAGACATATACCAATTAAATAATAAAAATTGATATGATAATATTAATTAATTTCTGTGACGAACCTTATCAGCGCTAAGTACATGTTTCCCACTATACGTCGTCACGAAACGAAAGCACGAAAGCGCCATGATTTGCAACTTCTTTCTATAAATAAAAACTTCGGCGCATTAATACAATTTATTTGTGTAAGTTGTAAGCAAACTGCTAAATAATTCGAGGTTCTTTACAACAGTTTGCGGAGTATCTTTGTCTGTTTCAATCAAATTTGTTTTTCTTCGTCAAACATTAGCACTAATGAAATAACGCGGGTTTGCGCGGCCCCTTGGCCCGTTGTCTCTTCGAGCAATCGGCCGGGACGTGCTCCAGTTTATTTGTCTTCCTGTTTCGGCCCACTGTTAGTGCGTCCAACCTTATTAGTCTCCCTGTCGAGTTCTTCGATTCTGTCTGCTAATTAACTGAAATATTTACCTTGTTTGGGCAATTCGTTTTTGTTGTAAGACAAATATCTAAAACCTGTAGCATCAGGGATGTTACAACTGTATTGTTATAGTTTATTCTTTTCTTTAGTAATACTTACTTCATGTGTTATCCTAAAATAACATAACGTGAAATTGATCGTCATAGAAAAACAATTTTTACGGATAACAGGGTTCAATCGCATTTAGTTTGTTTTTACACTACTATCACAAAGGTCAGGTGATGTAGGGTCCCCACAGTAGAAATAATAATAAAAAAAAAGACGGGTTGCACTCCGGGAGTGCCGGCAGAAGTGAAAACTTGATTATTAACGTTGAGCATGTTTGATATTTTGGAATGGTTAGGGAATAATTTTGCACCAATTGCTTTATCAGTATAAAAGTACTATCATTTATGTGGTAGAATACAATATTCATTTATTGCGCTATCGTACACAAACATGACAAACCATATTAAAGTGAACGTTAAGTTAGGTAATAAGATATAAGAAAACATTAGTTATTATAGAGAATCGAAAAATATATATTGACAATAAAACAAGAGACAAGTAAAATACATTATCAACAGTCTGTCGCTAAGCAACCGAGACCATAGTCAACCTGTCACCTCAACATTCTCCATCCGTCCTACGCTTTTTCGATCAGGTCACGTGTCCTGACGCGAGTTTATGATTTTATACCCATTACAGAAAAAGTGCTCAACGCCGCTAAAGAAGTTTTCACTTCAAAAATAAATTTTAAAAAGGAAGTCTAAACAAAACGAAACGCGTTGTATGCCGTGAAATAAAAATTAGCAGTACAACAGTGATTTGGGTAGTTACGACATGTCTTACAAGCCGGAGACAATCCGCCCACAGCAACAAACGGGCGTCGACATTGCGACACCTTCGATGCTTCGTGTGCGTACACTGACTCAATTATAAGTTACAAAAGCAGACCTTAAGGTTCCGAACAAAGCAACTTTATCAGTCGATAATCTGTACGTGAATGGGCTCACCGGCTCACCGTGACACGAGGTAAAGTATTATTGTCCTAGTAAACAGGGGGAACGAAGCCCGGCAAATAAACAAGCCGTTTCAGGAAGCCTTTGACACAAATAGACAGAACCTGGATGTGACAGCCGTCCAATGCCCGCGGTTACGAGCCTCTGTTGCGGTCAAAAATGGGTATACTATAATAAACAAGTCATCAAGTTTGGTGGATTTACTGGAAGAGTGCCTTTAAATGGAAATCCAAAGTACGATAGGTATTCCAGAGAAATTCCAATCCTCGGATAAAATTCAAGTGTTACAGGTTGAGTGATATAAATATCGTTCCCCCATCAATTCCAAATGCGCGGTAATTATCCCGTTCCCTATTTCCAGGAAGCATGTAACGACTTAATTATGATTATGTTTTCATCCCGGCATAATATTCGGGTTCGCCCATAAATACGTCGCCGTTGCTTAATACCACAACAACCCCGCGTCCCTCGCGGCCGCTATTTTTACCGCGCGGTCTGCCCCCTTATTCTGTAATTCTGTCAGCTTCGATACATAAACGAGTTTGGCATATGGTGAAGTACATTGCTGCTTTTTAAAGAGAATTGTTACACTGATTTTTGCTGTAACAGCCGATGTACTTACACTTAATGCCAAACTGGGTTACCCACCAAAGCTGTTAGAGTTACATAATACGGGGGTTGATCCGCCTGATACAGCTCAACGTACATTCATCAACGTGTGCATTGTGCCCACAGTGATTTGTGATTTTCAATTTATTTCCGCGCTTCCATCGATCCTACAAATTGATGACGACATCGCCTCCATTGAGTTCACAAAACCAAAACGAAAAATGGAGACTATACATGTGTTCATCGAAACACAATTTAAGCGCCACCGGGGTATTTCAGTGTGTTTCGCATTTTTAAAAAATAACAAGTTCATACTAGGAAAAAGGTAACTCGGAATTCGAGGACAATTAAAACGGGAAAACGGATTGCTTTTCCAGTTTAAATGAATATGTGAATCTAAATCGATTATATTTTCCGTAGTTACACTTAAAAGAAACTCATTAAATACACAGCAATATTACATCATGCTTTAAAGATTGCCGAAAATCGACCAGTGCTAGCACTATTCTGTTCGGTGATAGCCTGACCTTAACGGGAACATCAGGCTTAAATCTTACTCTTCGACTACTAACTTGAATATTCAGTAACATATTTTAAATGCAAGTGCATTCAAACTTTATAATGTAACACATTATTAAGATAAATTTTAAATAGACAAATATTA
The DNA here is from genome assembly GCA_910589605.1 of Chrysoteuchia culmella. Taxonomy (NCBI): domain Eukaryota; kingdom Metazoa; phylum Arthropoda; class Insecta; order Lepidoptera; family Crambidae; genus Chrysoteuchia; species Chrysoteuchia culmella. The sequence continues at coordinate 24,728,496 of OU342647.1, forward strand.
GAAAAAATCAACTTGGCCACAAGTGAATTCTCAGATGGGACTCAAACCCACGACCTTTGGAAATCTGGTCCAACGCTCTAATTCTCTCTCGAATTCAAAGGTCGTGGGTTCGAGTCCCATCTGAGAATTCACTTGTGGCCGAGTTGATTTTTTCTAATATTTTTCTATTTATCATAAGTATAAAAATAGCAATGCAAAAATTCATAAATCAAAATTAACACTTTCTCGTGATTTTCATAGAATAGAAACATACTAAAGTTATTAGGTAACAAACTGTAGCTGAAGAAGATAAGCTAATTTCTAAACAGATTAGTTGAAATTAATTTTTTAAGTGAAACCCACAAGTAGGTAAACCAGTGCTATGAGTAAGAATATTGGTAGACACAATGGCGATAACGATTCTAAAAGTAAATAAATGCTCTATATAGAATAACAAACGCTCGGGCTCGTGAGCGCTCCTTACAAATGTCCTACAAAAGAGGAAATGTTGGCGCGTCCCTCCATTCCGGCGACAATACGACCGCTCACTGGCGCTACATTTTATGTTGGAACCACACTTAAACTTTACGGCATTATAAACTCCACAATTAAGGCGCCCGCGCCGGTGCCGATGCGAGTGCTATTGAATGTAATCGTCGACGTCGATCGGTGCGAGTGTCAGATGCACGGTTTGAGGCGTCGACGATTCGAAGAAAATCATATTTACGGACGAGTTTACCCAGCATCTGTCTTAGGGCTGGCCGTCGCTCCACTAACACGCTTCAGGACTTTCAAATTATTGTGTATAGCTCAGTGTTGCGAGAGAGCTCTTTGAATTCATTTCAGCAGAAGGAACCGATAAAGCATCTCCGCTTCCGTTTCACTCTTCAAGCGTAGCTAATTTTCAAAGTACATAGATAGGATCTCTCGTCGTAAATAAGATTAAAAGTGTGGCGGTAGTCGGTAGGCAGCCCTGGCCGCCGGTCCCGCTCGTACAATTACCCGCCGTACCTTGAATACCCTCAGAGTTCACTCGTGAAATCGATTATGGCCGAAGATATTTTATATTTCGCATAATGCTCCAGCGCCACTACATTTTGTGAAGAGGTTTTCAAATCTACGTCGTTACGTAAAGATGAATTCACGGTCCTTACAGTTAAATGGTTAATTCTTAGCTATTACAGAGGTGCTTGCGTCTGAATGGAAGAATTAAAGTGGAAATGACTAATAGCAAAAATTATTTGCTACATTGTTGGGAGTTGAGACTTGAAATATTGATTGCTGCCGCTTGTTTCATTAAGTCTGAATCTGGCTTAGGCCAAGATTAAGAGTAGATCTAGTTTTCTATTTTAAGCGAAAGTTAGCGGACTAATATTTTCTTGTCCTAAATAAATAATATGATGTCGCGTAACAATAAGAGTTGTTGGAGTTATTGTAGCCTGTTTGTGGACGAAAAGGATCCAATTCGGATTCATCATGTTCATCATGTGACTGGAATGTATGTAGTGTTGATACAATGCATATTTTATATAGACTGTCAAACGATGTAAGTGTCAGGTAGAGCACATCTGAGGCAAGTTCCTGGAGTTGATGAGTCACGGGCGCGGCGGACGGCGCGACAGTCGCGACACCTCTTCAGCTATTTCCGTCATCGGATGCACTCCCTAAATACACGCCCCCCCTCTCGCGCCGGCCGCCTGCTAGCGATGCACTTATTAACCACTCCGAATAACTATAACGACGCCGCTCGCCGACGCGACGGCCATCAAATCCCGCGACACCGTCGTTAATATCATAACTTGTCATACACAGTTGATAATTTGACATCCAGTTAAAAACAACTTAATGCGAGTCTCGAAACTAAAAATACTACTATAATTTTTTCGAACTTTCCAAATGCTCTAAAGTAAAATAAAGGGCCTGCGCAGACTACGGACATTGGAGGACTTTTTGTCCGCGACACGACCTTATAACTAAGAACATAAAGTTGAATATATTATAACGAGGACTATCGCGTACTTTTCATGAATATACGCGATCTAAGTTCAATCTTATTTTGTTAACAATAAAGACGTGTCGCGGACAAAAGTCCTCCGTTATCCGTCGTCTGCGCTAGCTAAAAATGTTACACAACGATGGTACTTCAGCGTTTCAGATGCAAGCAAATTAGAAATAGACTAATTTCAAATTGAGAACGTCTAAAACACAACTCAAACCAAAATGTTTATTTAGTGTGTCATGCACGAGTGTGGTTTGAGTGAGACGCTCTCAAATTGAAATTTTCAATTCATAAATCACCCATAAGATTTGAGATTTATCTTGTGTTACTTTGATAGCACAATTTAAGCCCAAACATGAAAAAACTGGAAAGAAAAACTGGTATTATTCCTAATTCCATTTATTCAGCCAATATTTACCATAAGTTGCAAAAATACTTCATTTTAATGGATTTTGTAATTGCATCATCTTCTATTTACGAAATCTCGTGTACTTTATACGCTACTCAAAGCTCTACACAACCCCAAAAATAAATTAATTGTGGGCTTATCTAGGCTTCTCAGTGAATGATTTCCACAATCTTCCAAACAAATAACAAATATAACATTGCATCTCAGACGACGCCGACGCACGCTCAGAGAATGGGATGCGACGTGACGGGCAGAGATGAGCTTAATGGATCATTAAAACTTAGAGCATCTTCATTAATTCCGTTTACATCTATAAAAAGGCAACTTTATGCATTGTTCTTATGTTCGTAGCATATGTCGGGGAGCGGGATCGTCAGATTTGATTAGTAATAAAATTAGAAGGGTACGGTTCTCCGGATACAAACTTAATATGACTGGCGAGGAGAAGACGGTGTCGTCGGTGAGATTCATCGGCCGTCGGCAAACACGGGCTATTTGTAAACAGCGCGATTAGTCGCGACGACCCCCGGTCGTTGACTCGTTTGATGTCGCCCGCTACCGATAACGATTACGGCTTAGCTTCACCGGATAACGATATTTACTTCTGTCTTAATCACCTTTATAGCCGTCCTTACAAATACCAAGTATCAAAGCTCAAACCTATACATCGTATTCTAAGGGCCACTTGCGCCAAACATCGAGGTAAATAAATACCCCGAGAGTTATTTTTACATCCGGTCAAATAAAATGAAACTAAAGCTGTATACAGCTCTCTTTGGCTCCACAGTACTTTGAATCTGTCAAATTTGACATGAAACGCGCTACTTAGAGTCAATTCACACCGAGACGCGACGCAACGCGACGCGACGACACTCGAAGAGGCCAATGATTTCGCGATGCGCTGCGCGACGCCGCGAGACGCATCGCAACGTCGCGAGGCGCATCGTAAAATCGTAGCAGAACGACGACGCCTCGCTGCGCAGCGAGACGCCGCGAGGCGCAGCGCGTCGTGTCTACTCGTAAACAAGTGCTACTACCAATACAACAAATAGTAGACAAGTCGCCACAGCGGCCTCAGGCTGCGCCTCGCGGCGTCGCGCTGCGTCGCGCGGCACCGCGAGACGCCGCGCGTACCGGCGATGTTCCGCTGCGTCGCGATACGTCGCGCTACGCCGCCGCGATACGTGATACGTCGCGCAACGCGGCGAGGCATCTCGAGGCGCAGTGCTGCGTGGTGCAACGTATTCTGAATTCTCACAATGAAATGTGTATCTTTTCGTGGAGTAAATAAGGTATATTTTGTGTCGCTCTATTAAAATGTGCGCGAAGCGTCGCATCGCGTCGCGTCTCGGTGTGAGCTGACCCTTAGTCGCATTATATTGACTTTTACACTGATGTCATGATGATTCTATGTCTATGCCCTGTTGCCATAGTGATGAGTTAAAAATTGAACCCGCCGAGAACCTTGGGTCAAATCAACTAACTCTGTGTTTGCACTGTCAAAAAATACCAAAATTGTTTTATCAGTTTTTAGGTTTTCTTTTACATTTTTATATCTCCCTATCACATAGCATCAAATTGTCGATATTTGTGAAATGTTGGCCACGCAACTGAGGTTTCTCACTGTTTTGAAGATAAAATTATCGACACAAAGTTTTATTATCTGAGGTTATATAATCTGTGATCAGAAGTTAATTATTATGGCAACACTCATTATAATGCGACAAAGTACAGTGTGTCATTTTAAAACTAACATTAAGGAACAATAGATGATGAATAGATCCAAAATACTGAGGTGCGAAAGAGAGTTGTATACATTTAAAAATAACTCTTGGGTTAACCCAGCGTTTACTCAACTTGGCGCAAGTGGTCCTAAGACACCCAATTTAAAACTTGTAGAGAACTATGTACTTGTATTTCAGTGTAAATGCCATGCTTACACATACACAATAGGATTTAATTAAAGTCTATGACCATCAACTATGAGATATTTCCGGTGATTCAGTCAAACAAACGTTGACTGGCGATTAACCCATAGCGATTTTAACGTACGCTTGCGAAATGACACCACTTTTGTAATTGAAGTACAGGATTCAGTTAACAATATTTTTGGTCCATTGAATTTCGAAATAATTGAAAGGAATATGAACATAAATTGGGATTCAATTGAGGAAATCCCCAAATCCTCACGCCATGGTCGTTGTCGTCTAAAATGAGCATCCTTCAAGAGCTTAAATTTAGTTTCCATCCGTTAATCAAAGGCGTCCGTCGCACCAACAGCTCCAGCCGATCTGACGGGCGTGGCGTTGACAACTGGGTATGTTCAACATCAGTCGCGTCAATTAGACGCGCTCCAGACTCATAATGAATACATTAATTAAGCCTTGAAGTAGCTGAATCTCAATATCAATTAAACAACGTCCTTACTTCGGTAGAGAAATAAAAATATCAGTCGGTTTAATAATTTTCATGATGGATAGATTCATTAATGTATCGCTGCAATCGAATTGACTCGTAGTTATTGAAAATGGATAGCTACAAAGTGTCGCAACGTATTGAACAAAGTTGTACTGAAGTGTATTGTTGCTTCTGCAGTGAGGTGGTGAGTGCCAGCTCTGGAGTTGACCTTTGAGTCGACGGCTGTAAGCCGATCTGTTTGATCTGTACACCCGTCTGTCAACCTCGTCCGCTCCATTACATCCACTACACTCGGCCCTAGACAATTCCATCATAAACACAGTATTCGTAAAACGAGAAATAATGACTTATCTCATTCCAGGTAAGGCTACTTCGAGATTTTACGGCTATTCCACTTCAACGGTAACTACTGACATTTCGTTACATCACTCTTCGAATATTTACAGCACGAAAACCTCGATCGTCCTACAAGACATACTTCGGTACATTTTTTGTTGTACCGGAAAGCTAAACGAGAATTTGCCCTGTCGAATGCTTGACTAAATATTTTCTTTGATCATTAAAATAGTAGTCCCACAGTTGACCGATAAAAACAGGATAGATGGACCGCTATCAAACCTAATAGGAGCGAGGGTCTCGGGAGTTATTTACCCTGCAAGTGAAGATGGTGGTTTTTGTCGTGTGCCGTCGGGCGCGACGCGAGGAGCGGTGAGGGATGGCGCCCAAATAAAACGTGTCGCAGTTTTTGCTGCGTCCGTCCGTCCGTCCGTCCGTCCGCCCGAGAATCCGAGATGTTCGTTGCCCTCCGCCGCAGTGACGGCGCGGTGACGTGACGCTGCTACCATCAACAAGCATCGGGATCAGACCTTTGAAGTTAGTAATTGTGATCTGATTACCTTCCTTTTTTCACAATTACCTTTAACGCATTTGATTAAAAACACAAGCAACATTTCCATTAACGTGTAGGTTCAACTGTACTTTAAATAGTAGCTTTGAGATGAAACAGATAAATCATGACTTTCTTGATAAATCTTGATCTTGTTTATTTAAGATTTTCAGTCTCATAATGTTATTTTCAGTATTCTCAACAATGGCATTTTTTTTTTATTTATGACGGTACGTGAATGTGTAAATATTTTCATTCTTGCTCTTGCAATATATAGATCTTGGATTACATTTAGTGGCTAGAATTTGATTGTCTTGCACTGGTAGAGCCAACGGCACAGAGTTTTTTTGGAGAAACGTGCTGTTAAAGAGGTTAATGACAATAAAAGTAAACTTCATACAGTGACGAAATTCACGCGTAGTAGCTACATTACAGTTTTTGTGTCATGTCTGTTATCTTATCGCGCCACAAGAATTGATTTAGACTCGATAAACTCCTCAGTCGGCGCCTCACGGTCGTTATTAGAATGGTAGTTCGTGTTTACATTTCACTCGAAAATCGATATCTAATCGATCGCCGCCGGCGCAGCGCAGCTCACAAATTACCAAATGATTACTCCGAAGCGCACCTATATTTGTTCGGTTTACTCGATTTCTATATTTACTTTGGTAGTTCCTTACCTAAACTTATAAATGGAGAAACAGATCTTTTAGAAAACCATCATATTATAAGAACGTTTTGTTTCCAATACTGTTCAAATTAGTACCATGACCTTAACAAAGTAAAATTCTGTTATTCCTGCCAAGGAGCAAACTGAAGTTGTAAAATTTTGGCACACTTCATGCTGTGAAGGCGACGATTAAGTTAAGTAAGACATCACAAATGTTCTAACAGAAAAACAAGCTTACTTTATTTATTTATTCAGTATTATCTTAAGAGGGTCGTAGTACGAAATAGCAATGGTGAGATTGAAACAATACTGAGCTAAGAGATCCTGGGGGCCTACCATCAACTGTATTGCGATTCATTTTAGGTAGTAAGAGTGAGACGCCGCTATACGCGCCGTATGGCAGCATCCCCCGCTCTCAACCTAAAAATAACCTAAAATGAATCGCATTACAGTTGATGGTAAGGCCCCTGGTCCTCCTTAATTCAAGCAGAGCGATCGTCGGCCGGCGCCGCTCCGTCCACAATAGGTTCGACTGAGGCGCCATCTGTCTAATTGAGCAGCTCGTCCGGCAGCACTATTGTCTCATGGTGCCACCAAGAATTTCAATTTCGTTTCCATCGCTTCATTGCGTGCGCCCCCCTAATAGTCCCCTCCCCCCGCACCCACGCGCTGCTCAATCGTGTGATGAAGTGCCTCTCGTTTAGGAATAATTCCACAACAGAGGGGCTAGCGAGCGGCACTCCAGGACACAGCGTAAAACTTTAATTGTATGACGGAAATACGACTAGTGGGTTGTTTGAATTTGAATAATGGGCGTCAAATTGCAATTAGCTTTATCAAATTAGAGCTAAAAGAGGAAGTTTTATAAAAAGGGAATGATAATCTTCAGGAATTTATGAACCCTCAAGCGACTTCAACCTAACCATTCGCGCTGAGTTGTTGTACAAATATTAGCAACCAATAATCTCTCACAGGTCTCGCACTGCAATGTAGGTACGTGCTCGCAGGGAGCGGCTGCGGCGGCGCGTCGTTTTGCCCAATGGAGATTGACGCCGCCACCTGGTGCTAATTAGCCCGACAATGAACTGCACCGAACTGTTGCACTCGACAAAGTCTCTATTTTAACTCACAGTGAACTAAACGATTTCATGAATCCCGTTACCTGTAACTTACTGCTTTACTCCAAATAAAGGTCAGTGCACCCGAAAAACGTCCACTCGAAATTAAATGTTTTAGTGCGTTGATTGGGTACGCCAGCATCCAAAGTAGTTGTTTCGTCATTTTCCCAGCCATCCTACGCGGGATACCATTCGAAAAGTAACAGCATCGGCTGCCCACATGCGACGAAGGGCATTTGAGCTTTTTGGAACTTAATGGAAAGCTGACCGATAGCCAATTGAGCTAAGTTCCGTCGCCCACTGTCAAACTAGCACTTTAAATGTACTCATGTCCAAATAAGGTGATTGTTCGTAATTGAAAAAGAAAGCCCTCGGAATGTTTCGTAACAAGCGACCGGCTCGGGAAATGAGACAGCTCAATATATTATAGTACACGATGTAGAGACAGGGCATGTATTTCGTTGAGGCAGGTTGTAAAATCGCAGCAATGCAAATAACATGCCTTTCACAAAACTGCACGAAGCCAGCCAGCCTACTCGTACTCACGATATGAGAGCAGGCAGAAAGCAAGTTTATAGGGCAAGTCGCGGAGAGAGCCCCCGCCCCGCCGCCCCCCGCGCCCGGAGACCGGTCTTCCTACGGCCGCGGTGCAGTCCGGCCAGTCAGCCGGCGACCGCGGTACGGGGCACCCGTGTCGCTCATCTCCACTTTACCACTCACCTTAACTTACGTTCGCTCGACATACACATCGGGCCGCGTGTGTCTATCGGATACCTCACCTCACCAGTGATTTCTCAATAAAATTAATCGTTCGATTCGACAGTTTCAAGTGATAAAGTGCAACAATTTTGTGCGCAAGTAAATATTAAGTGCATTGTTGTAAAAGCCGGTTCACCTCGTGAGCGAGGCCGGTTCTGTGTGCTTGTGCCCCGACTTGTGCATTCTAAACGAATCCCGAGCGAGCCATTACTGTTGGCTGGCTACGTGATCCTTAGGACAGAGTTATTAGGATTGTGAATACGAACAGGTGAGCTGGGAGTGAATGGTGTTGAAAGAAACCTTAACAGTTTAAGCTTCTGCTTCACTAACACACCCGATGTTTAATTCCAGCTCAAATCTAATAAACTTCTATTTACCCTATTTTGAGAATATTGTCAACGAAAATATGTTTAAATATGATTTGGATTTGTTTTAATTAACCTACCTGCCTATTGCCTGAGGCTACTTCATCGTTAGGTATTAAACTTTGGTTTAGGTAACCAAAGTTTAATACCTAACGATGAAGTAGCCTCAGGCAATAAAACATAACATATTTTAACTAAATAGGCATCATCAACATTTTCGACAATTTAGTTGCCAAATCAAGATTGATTATGGAAGAACTTAAATAAAAAATATGTGAAGAAAATAGAACTGGGAGTCTAGTATTGAAAACCCATACCATACACAGAACAGACACGTAGAAACAGATTCAATTCGGAAATAGATTTTTAACTCTTCTTCATTATATATGAATATATACCTAAATATAAAATATGAAAACTACGCCGTTTACATTACAATCATGATTTTATTAGATACCTAATGAAGGAAAAGGGTGATTGGTGAAGGCAAGGCAAACTAATTCTTTCCATAAAGTACTATAGCGACGTTATAATCCAAGGTATTTGAACCGAAATCCATCCATCATTGTACAGAGTCACCCAATTTCTATAATAACCATGCCAGCAGCACGCGGCTACCTCGTAATGTGCTGGAGTCAATAGATCAATAGCGCTACCTCTTGGCCTTGAGTAATTGACCGTAAAGGCTCAAATAACCCATTACTATGCTACCTGCACGCCACTTGCCAAGTAGTTCATAAATATAGAAAAGCCCGCAGGAGATTGCTAGTAATTACGGTACAATTCCATTGATACCGTCGGGTTACGGTGAACGAGATCCCATGAGCCGTGACGATCCAAACATGATAGATCCGAACGTCATAGGCATATATACAGGGGACGTGGTGTTTGCACCAACGTGGCATACGTGTCGGAGTGGCCGCAGTGTCACGTATCCCAACGCAAACCAATTGAGCCAATTGCCTGAAATAATGTTTGTCTAGTAATTGAGAGTTCCACGGAACGAACGAAATAGAGACGCGGCGCGGTCACTACAGTAATTGCAAGAGTTGGAAAATCAGAATCATTGAAACATTCTATGGTATCACAATTTGGTGAACAAATAAAGTGCCCTTAATTTTTTTACTGATAATTACAATCATCCTGAGGTGGTTTTTGGACGCTTATGATAATATATCTGTCGTTATTTGTCTATCAAAATAATCTTTAGTAAAATGGAAAATCTAGTCAAGGAATCTAACTTTATAACTGTTTCAAATAAGATTTAGCGAGCCAAAAACAAATATCAATCTATTTTATAAATGGTTTTTGTAAAAAGCAAAATCTCCATTAACTCAATACAAAGGAAATCAAACTCAACAACAATCAAGGCGGGATAAACTCTCGCGAGATATAAAGTTACAGCTTTTGGGATGACAGATTAAAGTTTGTTATTTCAGTAACATCTCACTTATCTTACGCAACGAAATTCCAGTCGATGAGCCGCGTAGCGAGACAATGCGCCACCGACATTTTGTAATATGATCCTCCATCCGACCCCATGCGTTCGTCGGGTTGCCATGGGGGCCAAAACTTATCAAGTTATGGAGTACAAAGACGACCTTCCCAACTCCACAATAAACTAATCCTCTGTACATTACGCCATCTGTTGTTTATTGCACCCTGCCCCGTCCCAGCAGCCGGAGTCTGGCAAGTTTTAGCTAATGAACTAATAGGACTGCGTCCTTGTGAAAGTACAATCATAACAGTTAGTAGTTCTTGCAAGATTGCGCATTCCGCTTCCTTCAATAAGTTCTAGTTATCTCACGATGTTTGAAACAGAATTTTGAGCCTCCAATTTATAAATAGTTTGTCCGTTACTGAAATGAAGAAATTTTGTTTTGTTCTTGCAGGCTGTTGAACACATCCCCTAATCTAAAACAAAACACTAGTTCAAAGTCCTAAAATCGAAGATGTATTAGTGAACGTAACACGTTGTAGTATAACTTTCTCTATTGATATTGTGGAAATATCACTCTTCGTCACTCATCAATCTCATCATCACAATGTAACAACGGATAAAATAGTATGTTCCCGTTGTTGAGAGAAGTGACATAACTGAATAAAATAAAGAACACTTTTTCTAAATCATTTCATTAATGTTAGAAAATGTAAGTTGTAGAACTTTTAGCTGTTGGTCCTTCTGATTTAAATTCTAATGAAGAATTTGAAATTTTTGGGAAGATGTTCTATCACAAAATGTTTATGTGAATCGAAAAGGAGCCGAAATACAAGATGTATCCAGAAATAAAATTATAAAGATAATATTTGTGGTGGATAATAAATATTTTCTAGAATGATTCTTATTGAATGGTTATTGTAAAACCAAAACTTAAGGCAGTGCCCATAAGGGAATTTGAATAAGTATGTTTACCGTCATATATCCAGAAAACTCAGCTTTTCGGAGTATTTGTGGTCACGCCCGCGCCCAAACAATGAATCAATAACGTAAATAAGCCTGTGGACTTACAGGATACCGCCCGATCCCAGAAAAATAAATAGTTCTTGGACCAGTTGGGATTCTTGTTTACAATGTTCTATTTAACTTGTCAAAGGAAAGCTTAAGAGTCGGTTATTTCTAGTTAGCTCTCGGTGCTACAATAGTTATTTGTTATGCAAGGCTGGAAAGTTGGTTATTTAGCGGCGAGTTGCCTCTATTGAAATTTGAGCAAGTGAAGGATTCTAGGATTGAACCACGAGCGTAGCGAGTGGTTCAAAGATTGAATCCTGAGTGAAGCGAGGATTTCAAAGGTACAAGACGCTAAAAACTTTTCTGCCGAGCGCAACATATTATTTTTCACCTCACAACAGCGAGGAACATTATGATTGATTCCGCGGTCAACTTCCGGTAAAAAAATCTTTAAACATAAAGTTTAATCTAAATATACCTTATTCTCGTTGTTTTTATAATAAAAAAAACTAAAATAATAAAAAAGGGAGTATTATAGTTAATTCAAAGTTATTTAAAGTAGGAATATATTGTTACTTATTAATAAGAATAAAAACGATTCCGTAAATGTTGACACTGATATGAGGTAAATCTCACCCAGCCTAATATAAAATTCTTATAACAAATAGTATAATCTTATTGTTATTGTTTTTATGATTCAATGAACTAAAATAATATAATAAAACCAAAACGGAGTATTATAATTAATTTAAAGCTATTTAAAATAAGAATCAAATACAACAAAAAAGTTAATAGTGCGATTCGGAACGCATTATGACATATTTTTAGGTATTCATTTAAAAAAGTACTTTTAATAATAATAATAATAATAAATAATAATAAATTTGTTTATTTGCTTAAAACACGGTATTACAAGTTGATACAATAAATTATAGTCCACATGTTTCGCTAATAACGAATATAGCATGCAAATATTAATAATACAATTCATGTCAAAAATTAATACGGAAATAATAACAATATGAATGTCAGTACAAATAAGAAATGTCAATACAAATTTGATAATTAATTATTTTTGTTAAAGAAAGAATTTATGTCATAAAAATTATTTTGGTTAATCCATTCGTACAATTTTTGTTTGAACATATATATATTGAGCATTTTTAACTCTTTAGGAATCTTGTTATAGACCCTTACACACATACAAAGGCAACTTTTTGCATACTTATCCGACTTCGGAATATTATCAAAAATCATCCTATGTGGATCTCTCAATCTATAATTATTTACCTTTTTAAACAAATTAGTATTTTTGTGAACAAAAACGGCAACTTCATAAACGTAAAGCGAAGGAAGTGGCAATAATCCTAGACTTTTAAATAGTCCCTTGCAAGACACGTCAGGTAATACGCCACAAATAGCCCTAATGCACTTTTTTTGAGCAATAAAAGCTCTATTTTTTTCCGTGCTGTTTCCCCATAATATGATACCGTAGCGCAGAATCGACTCTATATATGCACGATAGGACACTATGGCAGTTTTTTTATCGGTTACGTTTCTGACACGTCTAAGGGCATAGACGAATTTGTTTATTTTGGCACATAATTCGTTTACATGTTTTTTCCAATCCAAGTCCTCATCTATAGTTATTCCTAAAAATTTTAAATAATGTGATTCATTCATTTTTGGCACATTAAGAGCAAAGTTATATTGTTTATGTTTTGATTTATTAAATTGAATAAAATAAGATTTGTCAAGATTTATGTTTAAATTATTCGCCTTAAGCCAGTCAATTATTATGTCAATAGTCCGATTAACCTCCAATTCATGCTTACGTATAGCGTCATTGCATTTAGAATTATTCGAAGTCACAATTATAGATATATCGTCAGCATACAGGGTACATTTATGATTTGTTATATCAGTTATGTCATTTATATAAAGGAGAAATAAAATTGGACCCAATACACTTCCCTGTGGTACGCCAGCGTCATTTTCTTCGAATTCTGATGAAAAGGTGATTTTTTTGTTTTCAATTATTTTATTAATAACAACTTTTTGTTGACGACCACTTATGTAAGATTCTATCCATGCTAATGTGGGTCCCCTGATTCCAAGGAATTCGAGTTTCTTTAGGAGAATCTCGTGTGAGACAAAATCGAATGCTTTCGACAGGTCAATAAAAAGACCAGTTGTTAAATAGTCTTTGTTTAAATTTGTCAAAATATTATTTATTAGATTAAAAATTGCTAATGTCGTTGATTTTTCTTTTTGAAAGCCAAATTGTTCTTTTTTAATAATATTAAACTTTGTACAAAAATTCATAAGCCTTTTTAACATACATTTTTCGAAAACTTTTGATAGGATTGGTATCAATGTAATGGGACGATAATTGACTGGGTTTTCTTTATCTCCTTTTTTGTATAGTGGTTTGACCAATGACAACTTTAATTTATCTGGAAAAACACCAGCGGCGAACGACAAGTTAATGAGGTAAGTCACAATAGGAGCTAGTTCAGTCACGCAAACTTTTATTATTTTGGTCGATATGTTGTCGTATCCTTCCGCGGCAGTATTATTTAGGCTCATAATTTCCTTTTTCACTTCTTCAACTGTCATAGGTTCCAAATAAATTGTGTTAGCTAACGTAGCTGACTAGCCGCGCTAGGCCGCAAAAACTTTCTACGCCTAAACTGATTGACAAACCCTCTTTTTCCGAGCGTGTGAGGTGAAAAGAAAATTAAAATGAAATCTCTTCAAAATATTGAGCAACGTATAGCTTATGTAGACTCAGTAAACATAATTTTTAGTATTGTCTCTCAAATTACACTACTAGACAAAGATCATGTTTCACCTGGAAAATACAAAGGCCTTTTTTCATACACCAGTATAAAAATGTACTATGACTTTGTATTTTACAGACAGAAAATCACGACCACGTGATTGTGAATCTATTTGTTTCCCTTACTCTTACTTGCTTTAACTTTATGAGATACATCGGATATTCTCCAATTTTATATGACTTATACAATTGTCGTTAATTCGTCATCTTGTAGTGTTGTTTACTAAAAATATCGCAGAGACTACCATCAATAAAATTTACGATGAGTCGTTGGGCTCGCAGCATTAGTCGGAAAACTTTTAATCACCAAACTTGTTAACCATCAGGTGCGTTGTTGCGAAATCTGAAACTGTTTTTGTTTTATTCTTGTTAATTAATTTTAATTATTATTATTTTAATGAAAAAATATATTTTATCGTACTTAAAAATGGCTAGTTAGAGGGAAGCTGCAATGTATGATTTCCCATTCTATTCCCTGTTGGCAAAGCTATAAAAACAATCCAAATAATGCAAACAGCAAATAGAGAATTCATTTTTTTATTTTCCTCACGATTTCAAGACAATAAAATCTATCAAAAGTTTTTTCCTTGATAGCTGAGTTCTAAACGAATTTAAAATCACCTTAATTTTAAGAGACACGGCCAATAACGAGTACTAGGACACATTTAATGATTCTGAGAAGATTTCGGCTTCACGACAAGGCTATTCAATTACGATTTAAAGAAATATTTTTAAATTTATTTTTTACAATAAATCAAGTAACATTTCCCAACAATAATGGATGTCTAATTTTAGAATAAAGTGACACTGGCAGACCGACATCTAAATCTCGAGAAATATTCACTTGAATTGTTTGATGCAACAATAAGGAATAAAATGTGAAGAGCTTTCTACTTGTTAAAACTTAAATAAAAGCAATCAGACACTCGAGTAGTGAATGGTGCTTTCTTGGAAGTACGAGCGTGCAAGCATTTTCTCAGTCCAGCTACCTGCAATTCTTACGCATTTCGCGTAAAATCCATGAAGTTGTTGTTTTTGTCTCTGTATTCCTGGCAAGTAGCAGTTAGGTACACTTGTTTTTTTTGCAACGAAAAAACCTTGTTTCTGGAAAGGATACAATAATTTATTTCTTTTTCAGACTCATATGTCTTAATCGTGAGAGTAGGCCCAAACATCAAAAGGAAAATTAGGTAAACACTTATTCTTTGGGACATTAATTGAAATATAAAGAAACTTTGGCAATTAACAAAATTTACGCAATTTTAACTCACCAAGTGAATTGTTGTGATGAGATGTGGCATGATTCTTGAAAAGTAAGTTTTACATCATATGAATGTTAGCAACAGTGATAAATCACCATGGCGAAATCAATGCACGTCTGCATGACAATTTGACAAATGTGTAGGAATTGAAAACTGATATCCGACAGCGAAATGCAACAAAACGATGAGTATAGTTTCGTCGATAGACTCTCCTATTTCCGCGCACGCGGTGATCGTAAACAAACGCGCGGTCAAGTACCGGCCGGCGCCCCTCCCCGCACCCCGCTCCGCCCGCTTGCGCCCGCGCAGGTAGCACCGACGCGCAGACCTCTCATTGTATTCTCGACACACATTACTCAGAATCAGCTTTAGCTCCAGAAATTCTTGCCTCGCAGACCAGCTGGCGGATCAAGCGGATCAAACAAACGTTATTATGTAGGACTCTACAGATTTATCCTTTCACGTCAGTATGAACGAGGAATAGAAAATCGAAGGAAGGAGGAATTGAAGATTTGTTAACAATTAAAGCTCATGCTAATGCATCCTTAATCCATAAAAGAGCAAACTTTGAAAAATTAATTCGGTAGGTAAATGCAATAATGTCCAACCTAATAAATGGTGTTTTGGTGATGATAAAAATGGAACCAATCAATTTTTTTTGGCGACTTCCCTGAGCAAAATCCCAAGAGGACCAAGCCCAAACATGGAGCCCGCGTGTTGTTCATTGGTATTCTCTATATCTGTAAACTCTACCATTGTGTTAATTTCGTGGGTAACAATGAGATTCTACTACCTCTAATATTATAAAGGCTCGGAAAACGATAAAAATTTGAAAATTTTGTTTGATATAAACGTTTGTTAATTTTTTTTTTTTTGACAAAAACATTTGTCAAATACATTTAAGGAAGAAAAACGCATCAAACAGAGCCCCAGACGGTCAAATAAAGAGTAACACGAAAATCTGATCGTTTAGGTTAGGTA
Source organism: Chrysoteuchia culmella (assembly GCA_910589605.1). Taxonomy (NCBI): domain Eukaryota; kingdom Metazoa; phylum Arthropoda; class Insecta; order Lepidoptera; family Crambidae; genus Chrysoteuchia; species Chrysoteuchia culmella. The sequence continues at coordinate 24,744,633 of OU342647.1, forward strand.
CGATGCGTTTTAAAATCGCTTTTTTATTTCATTGCAACACAACACTAACCATACTTACAACATCTATCTAAGTCTTGATTTCGATGACAGCATGCATTGCATCTAAGCGAAAGCAGTTCAGTTACATCTTCCTAAAACGGCAAGAGGTCTGCTTGAACCGTGCCCAAACATGGAATCCCGCGTGTTGTTCATTGTGTGACACACACTCGCGCGCCGCAACATCGCCGTCATCGCGATGCAGCTGTGTGCGTGCGCGCAGCTGCCGCGTACCCCCCGCGCCCTCCCGCCGGCGCCGGCAGGTTTATTTACCCGTTACCGGCGACCTTTTGGAATGTCTAAATCTTAAATACATATTTTTGTTCTAAGCACGGGACGCTGCAAAGCCTATAAGACTTATTTTAACCAACTAATTAATCGACCGATTGCTAAATGTCATTCAATATTATTGCATTTCATTTTTTTTATTATTCAAAGGACAATACGATGTTTTTAAGACCATAATTATCTATCATCAGTTGCTGAAATTGGATCTTTAAACCTAGATTCGTGTCTTTCCTAAACTACTGTAGAACAATAATTTGGACTCAACGTGTCATGATTGTGATTTAGCATTAGAAAATTATTCTTGCCTGATAGCTTTTTCAGAAAGCTTCCGTTCTTGTCTGTTCATTAATTCGTCACTTGCTAGCAGAACACCGCTTTCCAGGTAACAATAGATTATCTATTGTGTCTCATACGTCTCATAACTCGGGGGCTGAGACTTTAAAGAATTTAGTTAAAAAAAGTAAAAGCTATTTAGTTAAAAAAAAAAATAACAATAATACAAACAACAAAGCGACCGCTCTACAGAACGAAATGAATACTAATGAAAACAAAAGTTACTAACTAAACTGTGCCAATAAAATTTTAATAACATTATCAATAATCACATTTAGCAATCAATGTGCAAGTAAATCCCAAATTCAATTAGCAAGTCAACTGTATGGCGAACGGAGCGCTGCGTGAGCCCGTGTTACATATTCCGGCCTTTGAGATTAGTACACATGGAGAGAATTAATTTGCCTCCAAGAATATTGGATAATGCTTCAGCTTGGAAAAGTATAAGTCAATCTACATTAGTAATAAATGATAAATGCGAGGGTAAATCGGTACGTCTATCTGTCTGTTACTTTACCCACCAATTTTGATGTACGAGTATTTGGCATAGAGATAGATTGATAGATTAGAGAGGACATAGCGTACTTTTCGTCGCAAAATTTCGAGGTGATCGCAAGGAGATCCTCACAGTAGAAAAGACACGCGGTATGGAACGCTAGTTGAAAAGTATAATTTAGGATGTAATATGAAGTCTGGCATTCTTGCACTCGTATTGAATGGCAGAATAAGTCGCCTCGTGACAACGCTCGTTGAAGACAAGGCTGCTTTATTGCTTTATACGTGGATGACGACACCTCTGGAGGTCAGGACGACGACCCGCGTCCGTGCTGCGGCTGATCGCACTAACTAGGTGCCATATAGCAATAACATACAACAACATCTCTTTAGTACTTAAAGAGAGCATACAGAAGGAATTTTGGTTATTTCTTTTGAAATCCTGGAAAACATTCCCTTGGAAAATTAACTCCTTCTAAGAAAACTGGTAAAATAAGGATTTCATTTTACATTTAAAGAATATCTCTAAGTAAACACATCTTAAATTTTTTCGCGCACGATTTATTTATTTAAACAACTTATACGGATTTAGCTGTGTAGTGTCGGCTTAGAATAGCACTACCCCCTCTCATCCCGTGGGTGTCGTAAAAGGCGACTAAGGGACTCAGCCTTCAGGAGACGGGCAGTAGCGTTTCCTACAAACATGGCCATACTGCGATCGCCAACCCGCCTGCCAAGCGTGGCGATTATTAGTATGGCAAACCCCCCTTTTTGGGGGAGGCTTATACCCAGCAGTGGGTATTAATTATGTGGCTGAGACGACGATACGGATTAAGCTCGCGCTTTTATAACCAAATAGTAACATTATAACCTAACATTATAGCCTGTGGTCCTACCGCGTAAGTGCCGTCGGCATCGCTTTCAACTTTATTTTGACAGCCGACGGCGTTTTCGTACAGCGCAACTTCAACATTATCGTCGTAACAATAAAATTCCTTTTCAATAGTCAGTTAATACTCGACTCTGAGTGTGACCGATTCAGAGCTATAGCATCAGCGCTCGCGTGTCAAGAGATTGATATCGCTCCATATTCGACGCGGCGACGAAGTCGACGACACTTAAGCGGTAGGGCCACTGGTGTACACGGGTAGAGTAGACGGTAGAGTAGTGCGGTAGAGTAGTAACTATTCTCGTGTAAACAGCATTGGTACAGTAGCGTACTAAAATTTGGTAGAGTAGAGTAACTAGCATCTTCTTCTTCTTATCGACATGACAATGACAAGACTATATTGTCTAAGCACATCTTAAATTTCTTCGCGCACTCATAATTGAAATAAAACAACTTTTGCAAAGTTGTTTTATAGAAATAAAACAACTTTGCAAAAGTTGTTTTATTTTCTTTTTTCGTTTCGGATAGGCTAAGGATCAGGGCTTGGATAACCGGTTAATTTTCAAACCTAATCAGGGAGCGTTTTATTAAGGTTTAGCTAATCATACCGGTTTCATGAAAGTGCAGTATTAAAAGGGTTTTGAATCAATTAAGCGGTTAATAGAGGTTTTTCCTCTCTTTATAAGTACCTAAACACAACGGGACAACGCGAGCGCGCGAGTGGCAAAGCGAATAGCTAGCTTATGTCTATACACGGAAGGTCGCTATTAGCCTGTGATGTCCGAGTGACATAATTGTACTCCACTATACATTGAAATTCAGGTTTAAACAGCTACTCTGCCAAAACTGGTAGAGTCCTAGAACCTGGTAGAGTAGTATGCTAGTTGACTCTACCGTTTACTCTACCCGTGTACATGTACACCAGGTTTATGAAAGAGTCACAATTCTTTAATGAATCGTTTCGTTTTGTGGGCAGAATGTATACACCAAAACAATTTCGAATCCCATCAGAGCGACATGAGACAAGTCGCTTTTTTCTAGTATATTTTCTTGTTATTTATCACATAAAAATAGCATTGTAAAATGCAAAATTAAAATGTTATAAAAAGTTAACTTATCTATTGTTTTGGTGTCTACATTTTGCCGAATTCGAATCCCGTCAGAGCGACATGAGACATGTTGCTATTTTCTTGTTTAATATTTATCAGATAACTTTTTGTCTGTATGTCAGTAAATCTGTTCGTTTTTCGAGCGAAGTTTGCTGTGAAAGTGTATTTAGTTAGTATAATTTATGTTGTGGTAATATGGGGAAATGCAAAATGTCCTGTAAGGCGATCAAAAACGAAATCACAAAACTTGACTATACCCTTAATCCTCGCAGATGAAGCTTTCGGGTGGTTATTTGTGAGTAATAAAAGAAATAATTCAAATGTTAATAATAACAAAACAATCGTAATAAGATTGGAATCGAAAAAAAAACTAATTATACTTAACGTGGGCGTACTCATAAGAGGCACCCTTTGACGTATATCTAGGGAATCTTTGTTAGTAGGATTTCATTACTTATACTGGTGCTAACAGAATTCTCAAGATCGTGTACATCAATTGCTGGAAATATTATAAATAATTCCACACAATCACACCAACACACCAATCATCTAGCCCACGTGAAGTTTCATAAAGAACTTGTGTTATGGATACTAGAAAACGGAATAACATAAATACATACTAAACATCAAAATATTGGATGTCTTTTTCATTATTATTACAGATATAGAAACGCACTACCCCAAAGTCTGCATCCCTCTTACTGTCCAACTCATAGTAAGTTTACTGCAGCTACACGCAACGAATGATAGAACTCTGCCTCCGAATATCTCTGTTATATTTTCTAAATGAATATTCAAATGTAAACGATAAAAAGATTTGTTATATTATATGTCTGTATCTGTTATATTTTAATTTAATGTTTAAATATAAACGAAAATTAAAGTTTAATAAGTGCCTTGATGCATATAGATCTCGTCTAACGAGATCGCCGTTCAATAGGGAGAGCAGCAACAACATTGCTTTCGAAACAGCGTCATCAATTAGTCGGCGGGCGGCGTGTAGTGGCTGCGATCGGCCTCAAGGGCGCGCACTAGCAGGGATTCATGTCTGCTTTATTCGGATCTTTTTCATTTCATTGGGGTTTTAGTTTTTACATATATCCGCTTCAATATTGATATGATTCAGATACGGTTAAAAGTACACAGTTGAGTATACAGTTAAAATTTATCTCTTTACTTACCAATATCACAAAACGCAGTGGTTAGAGTTTAGCGAATCATTTAATACCAAAAGTTTAATATAGACTAATATACGAACGCAAATGAATTTGAAATTTAAATACAATGATATGAATTATTAAAGGATATGTAAAATTAAAACTGAATTGACATTTTAATTACAATGAAATTAATTATCATATTGACATTTGACATTTTAATGCTTAATATTAGACGAACTATGGAAATATGTTCATTTTAAAATTAATAATGACACTTTTATTTCGTATTACGACAATTAAATTAAATATTTTTTTGCATGCCTGGTGACTGGCAAAACATGCTGAACAATGTTATACCTATTTAAGATCTGTTTATATCATACCGTGTTCTGTATAGAAGCAACCCTGAAATTGCGAAAAAAAATTTTGTTATGACGAGCTCTACAAATGGTTTTGAGGTTTTGGGTAAACATAGAAAGAATAACGTATGATTTTTTGCATTTTCAATTCCTTTTTCATTCTTATGATACAGTAATTTTTCGAATTTCGAATTCGAATGGATATTTCTAGAATTGTGACATGTGACAACGCTAGCCTACAGCGTATTAAAAATATAAAAGTATTGGAGAATTGCGACTGGACCACCGTCGAAATTCTCCGCAAGTCTCGGTAGCTCATTGGTTAGAGCATGGGCCGGATTTCCAAAGGTCGTGGGTTCGAGTCCCATCTGAGAATTCACTTGTGGCCGAGTTGATATTATTTTCCAATTTTTTTCTTTTTAAAATAACGTTGTAGAAGTACGAAGAAGTTCGTCCTCCGTGCTTCTGACGGCCCGAAAGCCGTCGGTCCCGGCTGCATTTAATCCGCAATGGACTGGTGCGGCGTGTCATGGTATATCTTCCTTATTAATGGATACAGCTCTCCCAGTATCGGGATATTATAATAAACACACGGCAAATCATTATAAGGAATGATTATGACGTTGTAACCAAAAAATTTAATGTTGTAGAAAAATCATACTGAAGACGTCTCGTTTCCCCTACTTATTTAATCATTTCAGTTACACATATTTTATAAGTCTCAATTACCGCGAAATTATTAAGTAAAAATAATTAGTCAAGCTCTATTTATTACCGTCGATTGGAAACACGTAATGTAAAATAACACGTGTCAAGTTCACCACCTCAAACGTGAGAAAAACCATCGGATAAAACAAAGCGAGGCGATAGAATGTGGAGCGATAGGTCACGCAGCGCGCGCGGGAGGGGGGGAGGGGGAGGGGGGCTGAGTCAGCGCGATCGTGACGTCACCGGCGCCCGCGCACGCCGCGACATTGCCCCGGTTACATCACGCAGCACACAAACAGTGCAGCCGTGCGTTACCAGTATGCTTCACTGCGTCTACGCCTAAATAGGTCTAACAAATTGTTCCTGGCTGCGTAATCCCCTTCTTAGAAAAAAATTATCTTGATTTAGAAATTTTTGTTCTGGTTATGATACAATTTTAAATAGAAAAATATTGGAAAAAAAAAACAACTCGTATTAAAAAATGCAAAAATTCAAAAATCATAAATTATTGGCTGTTGCATCTTAATTGATCGTTAAACACCTGCAAAGATGTTTCTTTCGAATGTAAGGATATTCCTAGCATTGATGTGACAACGCTGGCCTACAGCGTATTAAAAATATAAAAGTATTGGAGAATTTCGACGGTGGTTCGCAAGTCTCGGTATCTCAGTGGTTAGAGCATTGGACCGGATTTCCAAAGGTCGTGGGTTCGAGTCCCATCTGAGAATTCACTTGTGACCGAGTTGTTTTTTACAATATCTTTCTATTTAAAATTTATCATAAGTATAAAAATCGCATTGAAAATGCAAAAATTCAAAAAACATATAAAAAATATTCTGCTTGTTTGTTTCTTTAGCTGTATTTTCCGTAGCTAACTGCAAAAGTCCTTAGATTTATATAATCATTAATATTTTTTGTGTTATCAAATGTACATAACATTGGACAATCCAGGAACTTCGCGGTTCAGTTCAGGTTCAGGTTGTTTCAAGAAATAGGTTTATAGAAAAAAGTTTTTATCAAATAATATTTAAATGATTTCTTATAGCCGTTTACTTAGTCCGTTAAATACACTTAGTATTGGTTAGTATTCAGTATCATTATTTTCCAGAGTCAATTGAATTTACAATTGGAATACACCACTAGTCAACAAACGTATATTATGAAACTTGCGACCACCTGCGTCTTAGTTCAAGGGCAGGATAATTTGACAGAATTTGGCAGGGTGTTTTTAAGATGGCGCTAGTGTAGATGTAGACCTGTAATTTTCTCAAACGTGATTTCTTCTTGCGTTTTCTTGTTTGCTATCATTTTTTGAACTTGAAAGCGAATGCAATGCATTTTAAGATAAAAATACATAATAACCGACAGGCACGAAAGTAAACAACTTAACATCAGGTGAAGGCTTAGAGCCTCCCCGTTGTTCATTACAAAAAAAACTTGTAGTGAAGAAACTAGAAAAACGGTCAAGACCTTTAAAAAAATGTATTAACGGTTTACATTAAGTTATTCTCACTGCGTTGCCTGTTTCCGGTTGTAAGGTCAACAGCAGCTACGTCTTTTCGACTTTGACCCTTACGTCGTTCGTAATAGCGGTGACTTTCGTAGTGCAACTGTAAAGTCCTGCGTGCTGTGTACCGTATTTCCGTTTCCAATACACCAGATGTCTTCGGCGCCAGCTGTTTTAACGGCATTTTAATTTAATTTATCTCTCTCTCTCTCTCACCCAAGGTTGCCTGGAGGAGATTGCTATGTAGCAATAAGGCCGCCTATTGCGTGTTCCTCTTTTTTGTCATTTTCTCTGAATGTGTTTGTTTTTGTATCGTGTGCAGTAAAGTTTTTATTACATTATTATTACAATCGAAGATAATAAATAGTTCGCATCAGCCATGTTCATTGCTGGACACATGCTTCAATCAAAGGATCGCAGACAGGAACCTTCTCCTGTTTTGCTGTTGGTAAAAAAAAACAAATACAACAGCTTTAACACGCTATATTACACGTTTAAAAGGGAAAATAATGTGTGTTTAATCTGTAATAGTTTTCTTAATAATCAGTGTGTGTAATTTGTGTGTGTGCTTTAAAAAACAAAAAAAAAAATACACTAGGCTAAGCTATGTTTATAAGATAATTCTTGAAATAACAATAAATCTCTAAGTATCCAAAAACACCTTCTACGTAATTAGAACACTGTTTTTGTAACTACTTAAAATTATTTAAGAAAATTAAAGTCTAAAACAACGCCTTGAACGTTCAAAAGAATCAGGAAGTGTGTTCAGTGCGATAACGCTACACACGAGAAAAGCTCACCACTTCTTGTTAGAACAAGTTCCGACTTGTCTCTCTCAACTACGGGCAGGTAGAGAATACTACAAGCTTTAAGACAGATTTACTGAGACCATAAATGTCGGTGCATTTGTGTTGTAGCTCATGCCTAGTTACGCGAATTGTCGGCCGATTCCCGCAGACCTTCCGGCAGCCCCCTCCCCCCTCCCCCCAGCTCCTGACCCTCCCTCATACCTGCGAGCGAGTCAGGTACACGAGCCTGGCCATTAATTTTTAAATAATCTCTCCCATCTACGATTTTTTGGGACAAAGCGTTATATCCCTACCGAGAAAGAATTACGCTATCATTAGACGACACGGTAAACAACGTAATTCGTAGTAAAGAAATAATAGAGTCACGTAATCCCGTGACTGCGGGCCTTGAATAGGTATCGGATCGTAACGTTTGTCGTTCCTCGGTGAATTATTAAATTATCCACACGGAATACTTGCAAACACAGTGTGTATACGATTTATTATTGAAAATTACAATGTACGGTGTGCATTGTCGACTCGGTTCCCAAAAATAATAAACATCACTCAAACTTACCTAAGTATACTACTATAATTATTATAAATGCGAAAGTATATCAGTTTGTTTGTTTGTTTAGTACTCTTTCACGCTAAAAGTACTGAACGGATTTGGATGAAATTTGGAACAGAGATAGTAGATGGCCTGGATTAAAACATAGGATACTTATCTATATCCCGTCAGAGCGACATGAGACAAGTTGCTTGTTTCTTGTATATTTTCTTGTTTAATGATTATCACATAAAAGTAGCATTGTAAAATGTAAAATTAAAAAGTTATAAACATATTTATTTACATATTTATCCCGATATTTCCACGGGAACAGGAACCATACAGGTGAAACCGCGGGCATCCGCTAGTAATAATTAAAATGAATCTCCAAATTTGTTATTGAGCATAACTCAACAACGCTCGATCAATTCGGCAATTTCTTCATAGGGAGAGAAAAAACGTGAAGCGCATTGCGGGGAACGAAGGAAAGAAGTAAAGTAAAAACAAAAGTTTTCTTCTGACAACTAAACCGCAAAGTAAATTAAAAAACATCTAAGTATATAAAAAAAATAAGTCAGGTTAGTTAATTATTTATAACTCAAGAACGGCTGGACCGTTTTGGACGAAATTTGACAGATTTAAGAACTTGAATTGAAACAACGGTGACCATGAGGGCGAAATGACGGGTGGGCAATTACCATATCAAATAAGCTTTGATCAGAATAGGATTTACTCGTAGAATCACGTTCATGAGACAATGAAAAAAAATAGGAAATAAGCAAAAATCTGAGGTTATTAACTGATCGTGAAAGTCTACAAAACAATAAAGCAAATGATGACAATAATGTCTTTTACTGTGTATGTATGATAATATGCTTGGATAATTTATACGTTGTGGCTAGTTCTAGATATTTGCGCGTACCGAAGATCAAGAAATAAAAAAATACTAAAAGCACCAAATCACATAGGTATATAACAGTAAAACTACGTGATTATAATCGGTAAAAGTGTTTGATTTCAATAATAAACTTGCTGTATCTCATGGCCTTGTGGAGCAAACGACTCGGCGGTCTAGTTCCTGAGCTCGTCACGAACGAGACTACGCGCGTCGCCGATTAGGTCATCGTGCGCTGCTTCTTGCCATACATGTAGCTATTATATTTGATACACTACTTCCAGATTACATTCTTTGAAACCATTCATATCTTCTTTGTTGTAATGAAGATTAAAATTATGTGTAGTATATAAATCAATTGCCGCAAGTGTGAAAAAAATGGATTTTTGCATTCATAATTGTACTAGTAATTCCAAGTTGTTGAGCTATTTGATTTTATTTATCGTTGTGAATGGCAGGAGGAGGTTATGAGAAAAGACAAATAAATCGGAGATTAGAATGAAATTATTAGATTAAAATCTCAATCAAAAACTGTGTTTTTGTTTTTTCTTTTTATCCCTGAAGTGAAACGCATCTGAAACTTTTTTAGACAAAAAGTAACGACAGTTACTTTCTCCCAAAGCAGGAGGCTTACTCTCTAAGCCCGTCAACTAAGATACGGGCCCCGTCCGTAAGTTTCCCGAAACTACAGATGGAGCCTACTCTATATTGATTTCGGATGTACTAGTTTTGGACAAACGGCACAAACACATCGGGAGTAGGGACAATGTCAAAACGTATTCTCATTAATTCTTAGTTCGGGTCTCCGAACTAATAAGCTGTCCGTAGGTGACGTCCGTAACTTAGGCCGAAACTACGAGTTTCGTGCTTAGAGAGTAGACCTCCAGGGCCGCGTCGCTGGCAACATTAAAAATAGTACTAATTTCTTTTTAAATACTATATTTTTGCTTATCGCAAAGTACCAATTCATTGTGATTGCCAGGCGCCCCAGTAACCCATTCTTATATACGGGTTATTATCGCCGCCCGCTGTCACCCCTATACTTACATTAATATCGATTTTGCTGGTTGGCAAAGAGTACTCTTTGCCAAACTATCCGAGTATTATATAAAATCAGATAAACCAAGACATGAGCTATCTATCTATTTTTAAATACACAACCTTTTTTAGAAAGTGAGAATGTGCAATAAAATAAAGTTCAATATACAGAATGGAAAAGAAAGACGGTCACTGGAGGGAAAGTTACCTTTTTTTGAACATTCCTGCACTTTCAAAAATAACTAAAACTGCATTTAAAGATTTTTGAAAAATTACATACCTGCCTGCACCGGGAATCGAACCGGTTTGTTTGAACAACAACAACATTGTGTACTTTTATGGTACTATTCGATAGTGTTAGGTACAAAGATCAATTTAGCTTAAATAACTTAATGTCTAAATTAAAGACAAAGCCAGAAAAGTTAAAACATTACAAAGTTTAATACATTATTCCCAATACTTCATTTTTATTTTAGTTAGTGTGAGTAAAGCTCACACTTCACTTTACTTTAACTTAGAAGCTTGAAATATACTGATTTGAACTATTAGGTTACGTTCTTTTTTTACTGATATTCATCATAATTCTATACTAAAGGCGACAAGAAGCGAGTTCAATCGATGAATAAGTTTTTTAAATGGTTTTTTTAAGAGTTGTTTTTGATATTTAATGTATTTATGATTAACACTATCGACTGGTACAATAAAAGAACACGATGATTTTTATAACTTTTTTTTTTAATTTTGCATTTTACAATGCTATTTTTATGTGATATATATATATTAAACAAGAAAATATACCAGAAAAAAGCAACTAGTCTCATGTCATCCCGTCAGGGCGACATGAGACTAGTTGCTTTTTTCTGGTATATTTTCTTGTTTAATATATATCACGATTATTTTTTTTTATTCTGCCGGTTCAATTCCCGGTGCAAGTAAATGATTTTCAAAAAAAAAACTTTGAATGCAGTTTAATTTATTTTTGAAAATGAAGAAATGTTTCATTAGGCATGTAACATATGCTAACATCAATATTTAGAGTACTTTCCCTTCAATGACCGTCTTTTTTTCCAACCTGTATAAGCAGTTTCAGAAAAACAACTTTTACGGATAAAACGCGCTCTGTTTATTAATACATTTGGCATGGTAGATTTTATATTATTTCCGTTAAGTTGTCTTATTTCTCATACTAGCTATAAAATCCTTTCTTTTTACTCGCCTACATCTTTAAAGGATCTTGTATGCACAATTTCAGCTTAATCGTTTCAGCCGTTTGGGCTGTGCCTTATCTGTCAGTCAGTCACAACATTGTAGTATTAGTATAGATTAAAACAGTATGGTGTGAATGTACTTGAGCTGCTGTAGGTAGATCTTTATTCTGACATCGCTACGATAACTAAAATTTAATTATTTTAACGTAACACACTTTCTAAACTGTCAGTTTCAATTTGACAACTTTGTATGAAATAAAACAGGGAGAAAAAATTGCCCTTGACGAGTTTCTTGCCGGTTCTTCTCGTTACAAGGTATCCCGCCGCAGGGTTAGTGAACCGATGGCGTAGCTTCTTTGACGTTCATAAGTGCTTGTAACAGCCTAGACTGAATATATGATATAATTTTGAATGTTAACTACTACTAACACAAATGAGAAAGAAACTTGATTAAAACATTATAAGGATTAACTAACCAAGCTGACAAACTGATGCAAAGTTTAAAAAAAATACATTTTAATTTTAGTCAGTTCTAACAATGAAGCAGCAAAATAATAACTTGTCTAAAATATTCAGCTTCTGTTAACGACTCTTGTTGTCAAAAATTAAAAGTTACATAAAAAGGTGACAAGCTAAATTTGACAAGATATAATTTACTTCTATCGCTTGCCTCTCCGGACTTTAAAAACAACTTTGATTTATTATTTTAACCGACTTCGAAAACAGGAGGAGGTTCTCAAGTCGACTGTATTTATAGATTTTTTAAAATGTATGTTTTAATAAAACATCGTCAGTTGTCAACCGATTTTAATAACCCTTTTTGTATCTGAAAGAACGTAGTTCAAGTGTGGTCTCGTATAATATTTACGATATGTGGCTAGTAGTTTTTTCATAATCATGAAAAATATAATTTATGTTTTGGCAAGTAGTCGTTTACCTAGATGACATCATTGTTGTGTGTGGGCTAATTTTTAGTGAAAGTAACGGTACACATGATGTACCTACCTAACAAAAAATTGTGAAATAAAAAACTTTTTATAAAAAAAACAATTAAAACCATCTTCAAAAAGTAAAAAACAAACTTTTGGAGTCGGTGCCAGCCAAGGCAATAAAAATTAAGAATAAAAAGTTAATAGAAGTGCAATGTAGAATGCTTTGGCTAGCACCGACTCTAAAAGTTTTATTTTTTACTTTTTGAAGTCTGTTTAATAATCGTGGTTGTTTTGTTTACGAGTTTGAACGATGAGTGATGCGTCCCATATAAATGTTTATGATTACAAAACTTAGCTTAGGTTTACATAGAAATGTAACTTTAACTCTTTCTGATGAATCAGCACCAACTAAGACACTCCGGTTGCAATAATCATGCTCTGTCCGAATTAGGCAAGAAGGAGATTGAATCACGGGTGACTCAACACGCTGCAGCCACAACGGCCGGCATTGTCGACTCAATTAATATTATGAAGATTAAAAACAAACGACTGTGTCTATAAAAATGGCCGTTCATACACGCAGCGTCTTGCGCAGTCCCAGGTCGGCGACCGATAACGTTCCGATAAGGAGGCGACGTCAAGATGCGCGGCCGTTACAAGAATTAGCACCCGCTTCTATGCATCTCAAATTGGGACAAGATCGTTAGTAACTTCTAAATTAGACACAGACGTGGCGGCTGTTTGGAAACTTTGCCCGTCACAATAGGAGTGGAAACTAGACATAATATAGTAGATTTTTTTATTTTAGTAGTTATTTCGTGCCGTGTGGTGACGGCCTAAGAATACAACTGTCCTTGGGCGCTTACATGCCTGGGATGTCGTAAAAGTTGACTAGGAGGCTTGACGCATTGAACACCTGTGCGAGAGAAGGAAAACTTGAAACAAACCCTCTACCAACCCGTCTGGCCAGCGTGGTAGTAGTAGGCTAATAGCCTCCTAAGAACGCCACAATAGGCGTGAGCTAGGAGAGGCCTATGTCCAGCAGTGGACGTCTACAGGCTGATGATGGAGAGTTATGTGATAGGTGCCAATGTCACTTTGTAAAAATAATACTGCTTTAAAGTGCCTTTTGTAAAGATTTGCGCAGATTGTAAAAACCCCCCCTGAGTTAATTCTTTTAACCACCAATGTAAAAGTTCCTTCTGGAGACTTTTTATACTTCCTTTGCAAGTTTGTTAAGCTTTAGGAAAATACTTTTATAATTTAAATACTGAATTCTGAAATATTTAAACTAAATACCTCCCTTGTAATATTATAAGTTGGAACTATAATTATTGAAAGTATTATTTTATTTGGCCAAATTTAAATAGTGATCATCTAGAACGGTTAGGATTCCTACGTTGTGTAATTTTTTGTTTTAGTAATCCAAACTTCTTTTAGATGTGGTATGTCCGGGGCAAAGCTATGCTTATCAAGGTGAATACTGTGTCCAACCTAATTAAATATAACTTCGATTAAAATAAATATTAGCTAATTTAATTATACTTAAACATATATCGATAAAACTATAGTATAAACTAGACATAGATGTGTATGAAGTAAAGTGTATTGTAGACAGGATGAGTGAAAGGGAAATACTATAGGAATAAATACAGGTTATAGGAATGAAGTAACCGGAGCCCAAGAGGGCTCCGGGGGTCCTCTCCAACCTCCCCTGAGACCCGACCTAAAACCACGCCAATGGGACTGGACGGATGGAGTGAGTAAAACCCGATTCCATAAGTAAGTTAGGAAGAAATTCTTCCGATCCCATCGATGCCTGTCTCAATAACTGCGTTACCATGCGGTACGCACAGATCAAATGTGGAGTAATCACTTGGAAGCCTAATAAAAGGACATACCAGTGAATTACAAGTATAGTGAAATTCCAATGCTGCTTGCAGACATGGAAGTATAGTGTTGGGTTCCCACTTGAAATGACTGGGTAACAAATACGCAGGTCTTTTCGTTATGCAATTTACTCTCACATAGTAGTGAGTATCGACAACTGAACATAACTACTTTGAAATGCGAACTGCCACAAACTAAGAAGAACGAATCTAACATAGTTAAGTCATACAAGATGAGAAAAATATAGATATATGTGGTATGCGAACATACCACCTTATGTAGAGTGGTGTATTGTGAATAGTCTATGCGCAGACACATAGGACACAATAACTTGAGAAAGCATCGGTAAAACCGGATGAAAAGTTCAAGTTGCAGTAACATTGAACATTTATAAGTAAGTAATTTAGATATCATTGCAATCAGGTACACTCACAAGGACATGGTAAGGATTATGATGAGGCAAGGAACCTGTCTCGAGATAAATGAAACACACTGCATAGTAGCAATCATTTACTCAGATAAACCGTTACCGTAGCTAGAGCTTCCCAAATCATACAATGTAAAATATTCATAGGTATATCTGTCCAATATATGGTTGCAATACATTTTGAAACACAAGAGGACAGTTATCATATCTTGTTCTACCACGAATTCTGAATTAATGGCATTACAAAATACGACTTTAAGACTGGGTGGGTACGAACACTAGATGCTCACAAGGATCCACCTAGTCGAAGTCCATGGATAGCATTGACCTGAACGGATATGAGTATGTCAGTTTACACAAGACTGCTCAAGAGTAAAAACCCATGGCTCACACCATCCATTAGCCACTACTAAACACGTTGCTACAAACAAAAATTACTGTTGACAAATAATCAGTTTTGATTATCGTTCAAAAGCAATAGAGTAAGTATGGCACACATCCAGAAAACACTAAGATAAACATGTTGCCTATCATAATATTAGCCGGAAATATGTCCACTAGCTGACTCGGTACCCACTCCTTTGGGAATTTCCTATAGTAAAACACAATTTGGTTGCAATCATATACTGGACCATAGACCCAGAGACACTATTAGAATTAAAGGTAAGTATTAATTATAAAATTCTGGAAGCCCAGCATTACCTCATTCCTGCAAACTAATGCCAACCAGAACTAAGGCCAGACATTACCTTACAGAAACTACAATTCCTCACATAATTATCTCGCTCTGAACTTCCTCAGCATGCTGGAAAGCTGGCTCTGAGTCCATTCAGAACTACACAATCATTAAATTATCATAAAAGTGTGTGTAGTGTAGTGAGTGCATATTGTGTGAAAATAAATGCCTAAATACCCTAAACCTAGCAAACCACAGGTGACTGCAAAATATTGTTTGAATGGACAATGTCATGGTCAATTGGAAATATTTGAATCCTCTCACTCAGTTTAGTTGATAGTGTCTATATTAGACATAAATTCTTACTAGTTTTATAGAGGCTTAATCCATGATACATGACACCATACCATTCACACAACACAAAATAATATAATATAATAGCCATTTGTAATGCAGAACACATGAAATAAATTTATTCACAATTTTTCCTAATACCTACCTACTTTCCATAAAATACCCGATTCCTGTCTAGCATAAAATAATGAACGTCAAGATAATCCTACCCTAACCTACATCATGATGATCATGACAAATTCCATAAACTTACCTACCTACCAAAACCATGGGAATCTGTTTCATTCTATTGCTTTATTATATTCCGCCCTCAGAGCCTTAAAACCACGCATCGGCCGATCCAGTAGTGCTTACGTCATAATCCCTTTCTCTAACTCTATTCATCGTGTCGCCTACCATGACAGCGGCCGGCCGCGGAATGAATTAAATTATACTAAGTCGATGAAAGCAAAATTAAAAATGTCAAGGAATTCAATTATACTGCCTAATAATAACACAGTACGTACCTATAATAATCAAATTTACAATTAAATCTTAGAAACCATGCTTACGTACCTTATTATTTATCTAGATAGATAAATAATCCAATGTAGGTACCTTCACTATAAAACAATATCACAATTTATCACACACAACACCTAGCTAAAAATATGTAGGTACACTGCTATTTCGCACCAGTTTTCATATATCGCGGATCATCTACCTACCAGCAAACTCTTCTACCTACCTAACTATCACTATTAATTGACCACGAGGTCCGAAATACCTAGCCCAGACCATGCCATCATCTCATTTCCATTTTGGCATAAAAATAAAACAGAAACACTCATAACAGCAAGCGATTTCATTAAACTTTTTAAAATTACTAGACTTTGCTAGTATCTAATGAAATAGAAGTACCTATAGCAGAATATCAATAAAATCCTGACGGAAAGCCGGCAATATTCCAACAGGATCTCATCATTGCATAAAATAAAATTACAATAATCAAAAGAGAATCAATAGAAAATCGCTTGCCGCACAGAATTTTCAGGAATAATCTAGAGCTATGTACCTTAGAACGCGCCGATGGTGGTAGTCCAGCAGAGCTCCCGCGTCGCTTGGAGTCAGAGGGAAAAAACGTATCATTCTACCCGCACTAGCCTTTTTATACCCTTGAAAATCCTCATCCCCACCCCCTTTACCTGTGGAAAGTTCTAGAATCGTGTCTCTCGCTCTTTTACCCTATATGGTCTTCTCTGTCCTAATAGGGTTGCCTACTTCTTCTACAAGGTCCATTGTAGATGCCACATTTATTTTCAATAACCGATTTCCCATATGAAAGATTATTTATTGTCCTCTAATAATCTGCTTGACAAACACATGCTTTGACGATATTTTTAATTATGATGGTTAAACATTAGCAAAAAAATAACTAGGTAAGACTGTTTTCAACACAAAAAACCGAAACAAAGGACGTCACGTCACGGTCAACACAACTTAATGCAAATAGTATGGTCCACTTACACCGTGAAACCCCACAACCCCGTTACGCAGAGTAATGCGTTCACATCACAATATCTAATATTCATATTCATCTTTCAAAACCTCTAACATAATGTGTAGTGTACCTAATAATAAAAAGTTCTCTCTTAATTGTCATGTTATCATATTCGTTGCATATTTTTAGGAACGTAGAATATCAGTGTAAAACCTCCCTTCAATATTGTAGATCATTATTAATCGACAACCCTAATATTCCTTTTCTCCTTCCATCCTCTTTTTAATCTAAAAGTCACGAACGCATTATAAATATTTTAATGGTATCAGTCTGATATTTTAAAATTGTACCTTATTCAAATTAAATGTTCTTTTATAATATTTTAAACACTGAATTTTGCCTATAGATATTTGACACGAAATTATAAATTAATTTAATTCTCACAAAATCATAGCATAGAGTCATAGACCATAGATACAACAGTTTGTTTCCGTTCCGTTATTTATGAGTCAAATGTCACTTGACATTGACATTAGGTACGTCCCAATTTAGTAACTAAGAAAAAAAATAAATTTAACTGATGAAGCGCGGGATTGTGGTTGGCAATTTGTTTAGATTAGAACCAAAATTAGGAATAACACCAACCCAAAATATATTATAGATCAAACAATCAATACTACTTAAACCTTAAGGTATAACTAACGCTGTAAGTAATCAAAACATTTTCATATGTTTATTTTTTTTTATAAGACAAGTTAACTTTTGATTAAGTTCCTATATTCTTACATTGTAAAGCATGGATTCCTACTAACCGAAAACCAACTTATGTTTCAGACAAATTTTATGGAATTAAAGCCTAAAATGTTCCCAGTCAATAGACCGAAAGTGTACTGGAACTTTAATTAAATAGCTATATCACTTGCAATGATATAAGTAGAGGTATCTAAACCTACTTCTATAACTGTCCTTTACCCCCAGGTAAGAGTTTTAATAAGGATTTTGCATTTTCATCATAATCTAATACCATTTATTTCAAAACAAATTATATCCATACTGGTCATCTTCCAATCATCAACAACCATCTATGTACTGAATCAAATAGATCAAATCATCATTTACTATATTGAGAGCACTGTAAATATTGTCACATTTATAGCAGGACTTTATATCAATATAAAATTATTAACTCCGTAGAATATCTTCTAAATCAATTGAATCAACCTTCTAATTCTAACTGAATTGTTTGGTATAAAAGGTCAAACTTATGCATGCTTTATCATAGCCAAAGTTAGGAGGAGATTCCACTAAAGGCACATAATTCCAGGTTGTAATCTTAACAAGAACATCTAATGTAATATTTCAATACATTAACTAGTGATAAACTCTGTTTCAGAAGAAATTCAACTCTATATTATGGATGTTAATCAGATAATGATCTAATTTGCCTACACTAAAGGAACTAGCAAGAAAGGGAAGGAAAACTGGATTAGCAAAGGCTTTTGAGAGAGTAGTTTTTGTTAAAGGATTTTGTTTCTTTCTATTAATATCTCAAGTTATTCTAGTATGCTTTTGCTTGTAAATTATGCCATTAGTTTTATTCCTTAATATTAGAGTCTCTTGTTTGTTATTCAACAAGTAAGAAAATAAATTGTATTTCTTATGTAGTAAACCATGCATTTTATTCCCATTATTTTAATAGCGCCATCTATTATTTTCGATCGTGAACGTTAACTGCCCGCTTACATAGTCCTGAACCTACCAGAGACTGTTTAACTAGATGTCACTAGATGTCGCTTTTTTTTAAATATTGAATTATTATTATGTTAATGGTCTTATTTATGAGGTTAGTGAATTAATGGGTAACTAAATTAGAATTTGAAGTCTAAATTAATGAAGACAATGACTTTGTTTGGAAACGATAATAATTTAGAATAATTATAAAAAAAATAAAAAAATAAAAAAAAAAAAAAAATACCATGTCGCTTTGCTCATAAAGTTACAGATATATGGCAATATTATAGTTTGGATTGTCACAAGATCCAGTTCCACTTCTTACACACACTTAGTATACTGTTTTAGAGGATACTAAACACTAATCAAAATAGAGACTGTGAATAAGTTATAGCAGCGTTGTAACGCCACATGAGTGAATGCGTTGGATATCGAAGAAATGTAGGTTCAGCGAAACGTACGATATAATCACAAGATCTGAAACAGATCCTAATAATAAAGGAAATAAAACGCTTAACACGGTTCCGAACTGACAAGCACACAATTGATTTCATACAAAAATGAAAAATGATCAGTCACTGAGGCAGCAGTCACTCATCGTTTGTCTCCATCTTCGAAAGAAGCTTTAACTGTAAAGCCAATATAATAAAAACCTAATTTCCTTGGACTAAAACTAATTTAAATTCAACCCAACATCGGTCGCTTATCACGTTGAAAATACAATGTATTTTTATGCCTAAGATCAATGTAAGAATTAGGACATAGACATTATGTGAGCTACAGCATAGATTTTCACAGTTCTCTATTATTTATCCGGACTTTTTCTTTTCGCTAGGAAGATCTAAACTAGCTATAGCTAGAGAAATATTAACAAATGTTTGGTCTCACCAATATTATAAATGTATATATTTGGATGTTTATAACTTTTTAATTTTGCATTTTACAATGTTATTTTTATGTGATAAATATTTAACAAGAAAATAAAAATCATCACATAAAAATAGGGTTCGAAATCCGTTAGGGCCATATGAGACTAGTTGCTTTTTAACCGACTTCAAAAAAGGAAGAGGTTCTCAATTCGGTTGGTGTATATATATATTTTTATGTATGTACACCGATTACGCCGAGATTTCAGAACCGATTTCCACGATTCTTTTTTTGTTCGACGCAGAATAGTTGCCAATTGGTACCATAAAAATTTGGTTTCGTTTGACTCAGTACTTTTTATGTTATGAGAATTTTTATATATTTCATTTCATTGTTGACTTGGACGATGTAGTATTTACGATAATTTTGTTTATAATGTTCATGAAACCTAATCTAATCTAGGAAAACCCTGCTGTAGTTTACAAAACAGCCTATTACAGACACTAAAAAGTAAAAAAAAAACTGCGTTTTTTTTAACGCAGTTTTTTTCTAGTATATTTTCTTGTTACTTAATCATTAATCTTTAACTTTTGGACTACTCGTAAGTACTTATCTATAAGTCTATTTGAATAAAAATCTTTGACTTTGACTCACGCAAAACTGATGAACAGCTGAATTTTATTCATTTATTACTATAGAAAGTACTATAAAGAGGCAATATTTTTGTTTTTGTATCTTTGTATAAATTAAAATCAAAAACTACTAATCGGCTTTGGATGTAAGTTGACTCACAGATAGTATGTTGCCTGGATTAGCACATATGATACTTTTTATCCCGATATTCTTACGGGAACGGGAATCGCGCGGATGAATGGCATATTATACAATAAAACAGAGATATAAGTTTCGATAACTCAACTGCTGGATTTGTATAAAATTTTTTAGGTGGAAAGATTAGGATCTGGACTAACAATATATACTACTTTTCATTCCGAAATAAAGCGAACGAAGTAGCAGGCAAAAGATAGTATTTGATAAAAGTAGTTTTTTTTTTCGAAAAAGAACACTTTTCCAGAATGTGTAGTTTGAAAATGGGTAGGAATTCGAAAAAAGTGTATAAGATAAAAGTTGTAGAAAATTTATGAGCTTTCATTACACGGACAATAATTTTGCTCTACGATGCACCTTATTGAATATATTATCGAAATACTGAAAAGTGGGACCTTTCCCCCCTGCCCCTACTTCGGCGCGAATCCTAGAAGCGGGGATTTTTTGTATGTTACTCCCTAAGTACCCTAAACAACTTTCTGAAGAAATCGCTTAGGTTCCATCTCACGCACTCTACTCCCTATTTTGGGCTATACGTTGAGTGGGCTATTATCTACTAATATTATAAAGAGGAAATTTTTTATTGTTTGTTTGCATTGAATAGGCCCCGAAACTACTGAACGTATTTACGTAGGCTATCTACTATCTAGTAGAGAGCCTGGTTATGAACATAGGATCTTTTTATCCCGATATTCGCACTGGAATGGGAACCACGCGGGTGAAACCGCTAGCGGTCGCTAGCAAATTCAAAATTCAAATTCATGTAACAAAGAAAATGGAAAAAAGAAATAAAATATAATTAAGAGAATCTAAGAGTATACCCAAAAAAAGTCTCAACCGCAATATAGCGTATGTTTATATCCCAAATTATCTTAATTAATTATATTCATTCAGAAATTTGGCGAACAAGTAGTTCAGCCTAGCTGTTCCCTAGGATTTTTCTGAAAACAGATGGAAATTTTAAAATATATTTTCACTAAATTGTTGAACGTTTTTCAGAGTACATAGATTATAGGATAGGTCACCCAGGGCTCTGCTCAAAGAGCCTCCGACCCTCGCCCTCCGAGACAATACATTATGTACAAACAAGCGCTCAGACCGAGCCGCCGCTCCTAGACCCCTCTGTCATAATCACAAACCTCTTAATACAACCATTCGTAGTGGTTTACTATTCTTATTTACCAGGAATTTATTGAGGACACAACAACAATTAACGAAAAACTGAGACAAGATAAAGGACGAAATCAAAGGTTAGGGTAGAACTTTTTTGCCGATTTTGCAAATTAATTATAGACTTTATATTTTTTTATATTTTTATTTAATTTGTTAATATAATTAATATTTTGAATTTTTTGCATATTTTTTGTTTTAAATGATAAGGAACCGGTTAATGTAGCTCTCAGCCCCACCAAAACGGTACCGACGGAAGACAAATAAACGTTTTTTCTTTTTTTTTTCAAATAACAAATGTCTGATAATGAAAATGTATAGTAAGACAATCGTATATTCAAATATATCGTAAAGAAACTTATTAACTCAAACTGCTGCGCTTTTGTACCTGACACGAATATTAAGCAACAACTCCTAATCCAGTAAATTACCACCTGCCAAAAAACTGGGTCAGGGGATCATAGTAATTACGAAATTAAGCAAACTTTTTGAGAATCCAACTTTCAATCCAATTGCGAGCGAGCAGGCCTTACCTCATCCATAAAAATGGAGATTTAATTCAGTTTTTCTGATTCCGATTCTTCGGCGACCGAGTGCGAGCTCTAATGACCTCCTCCTGATTGTAATTGCGGCGAGGTCGCAGTATAAGGCTGTCATTCCACCAGAGATGTGAGATGCAGCTATGCTGCGAGTAAGATGCGCCGCCGCGAGGTACGAGTAGCTAGCTGTGCAGGGAAGATGCGCAGCTCGAACTATGCAATGTATAAACAGTAGGGAATCTTGCGTCCACAGTTTGCACCCTAACTCGCATACATAGCATGCATGCATAGTACGCATCCAGAGCATGCTTCCATCCAAATAAAAAACATGCAGTTGTGTACCTAGTTGAACCAATGCTAAGCTCTGTGGACCAATGAATATCCAAACGCATCCATAGCAATGTAGCATAGCACATCTCCTATGGAAAAACACCCTAAGGTCGGCCGCGCTGGGGGACGCCAGGCCAACATGACTTCTTATTCAATTGATTAATGTCGGATATAAAGTGGCGACGACAGTGCCCAGATAGCAGCGTTACAAAACGTGACGTCACTTCTCCTACTCGTGGGATAACTGCGCCGTTGGATCTTGGATCTTCCTCAGGTGACCAGCCAGATCTCGATGAAGGCGGTATTTATTTACTATAAAACACTGACCTTTACTAGCTATGTCTTTAGTGTTCGTAAAATTTTCACGCCTAAAGCGCTGAACCGTTATTGATATCCACTAGTTATATTGGACTATGCAAAAGGTCATGTGATACCTTTTGTCGAAAATATAAACCATAAATGGAACGATTAAGAGCTCGAAAACCTATATATTATTAGGTTTTTTTTTCTGTCAATTCCACAGGTGCAATCTGATTTGATTTTATGTTATGTCTTTAATTTTAATTGATTTTGATTTTTTTTATGTAATGTGTTTTTTCCCCCTTAATTTTGTGTTATAGCTCTGATTCTTATTTATTGTAACGCCATTGTTCCCGTCTTTTTCTATGTTTATCATAAACATTTGTTTTTATTTTTTTTATACCTTCTTCTTCTTCTTCTTGTTTACGTGCCACTCCTATCGGAGGTTGGACAACATCATGGCTATCTTGGCTTTTGAAGCCGCTGCCCGAAATAGGGATGTAGTACTATGGCCAAACCATTCCCTAAGGTTTTTAAGCCAAGAATGTCTTCTTCTTCCAACACTACGCTTTCCTATAATCTTTCCCTGAATTATCAGTTGGTGAATTTTATATTTGGTGTTCCTCATCACATGACCAAAATATGTCAATTTGCAGCACTTGATGGTGTTGATGAGTTCAAGATCTTTGCCCATCCTTTGAAGTACCTTTACGTTGCTCACTCTGTCACGCCACGAGATTTTCAGAATGCGGCCGTACACCCACATTTCAAAGGCCTCTATTTTGTTCAATGCATTATGCGTCAATGTCCAGGACTCAGCCCCATACAACAGTACCGAGAAAATGTAACATCGAACTATACGCATCCTGAGCCCGAGGCTTAGATTCCTGTTGCAAAGGACCTTAGTCATTCTGAAAAATGCACTTCTAGCTATCTCAATGCGAATTCTAATATCTCGCAAGTGACCCCCATCTTCATTCATCCAACTGCCCAAATACTTGAACCTGGTGACTCTCTCCACATGCTGGTTGTCGATCAATAAGTTCAAACTTCGGTCCGGTTTTTTATACCAGCCTGTTAATTTGTCTATGCTGAGTCGGGACCGTTTTGTGACAAACAGTTTTTCGCCTGTTATATGTTTTAATTTTATTCGGATCAACTGTCTTTAGTTTGTCCCAAATATTCTTACTTTTCTTTCTTTCTTTCTATTATACATGATAATAACATTTTGTTTTGCAGTACTACCCACTTATCTAACACTACTGTTACGAAGTACTAGTCCGAAGTTATTTTACTTATCTAAAAGACCTAGGTCAAGGCTTAGCAAAAACTTAGGCCAAAATAAATAAACCAACATGGTGAGCTACTAATGCTGAATTTTCATGAAGTGATTAGACAGACTTTGGCCGTTAGTGTATCGTTAATGAGCTGAGGCTCGGAGGCCGCACAGAGGACAGTGACCACAATCTCAAGGATCGCGGCCGGCGGACGATACTTACATAATAATCCTGGAGTCATATTTTTGAATCACTCGAATTACATTTGCATACGGAATGTTATTTGAATTATTCAAAAATACGACGCCTGCCTTTCTCTTGCCGTAGTAGACAGACAGAATTCATTTGTATCAACTTGCTAAAATCCTAACATCGTTGTTTATCTCTTGATTCACAAATCCTACATCCTATCCTACTAATATTATAAATGTATGTCAGTTTGTTTGTTTGTTACTCTTTAACGCAAATACTACTGAACGGATTTGGATGAAATTTGGTATGTAGGGACTTCAAGTAGTGGATTTACACATAGATATTCCCACGGGAACAAGGCCGGTGTTACAAGCACTTCTGAACGTCAAAGAAGCAACGCCATCAAGGGCTGTTCTTTCTCCCGGTCTTATTTCGCTCAGTTTCGTCGATTGATTAATGACCTTACCAAAGCATTAAGTGATGTCACATTTCTTACATTCCTAATACATGCTCGCTGATTTCAAATACCTGGAATTTCTACATAAGTCTTCGCTGTACTGTGAGATTTTATTTTTACAACACAGACTCCGTTTCTCCCAAGTTAATTCCAAGTATATTCATTTAAAAATGAGTACTTAGATACCTACATCCTGCGCGGTGCAATGCAATTACATTAAGCTTAGCTGAAAATGCAAATAGATCATGATTCGCCATATTCTTTCATACGCCGCAAAATTTTGCAGATTAAAGAAAAAAATCTTCTGGCGAACAATTTAAGGCTATACACAAAACTAAGGACTGTTCTGGCACTATAACTATTGTACCGCGTTCGGGTAAAGGCCGTCTCAGGGCGGCCTCTTGACCCTCACCTCACCCTCAACTCGGCTGCAAGCTGTGCTGCCTCTCTTTATGTGACCGAAATATGCAAAGATCCTCTGGTGGCATTATTGTACTTGGTTTTGTATTGTCCTGCAATTAATAATAATAATAATTGCTCTGTAAAATATACAATCACCAATCACTATGTACCAAATTTCAACCAAATCCGTTCAATAGTTTTTGAATTTATTCGATGCAAGCAAACAAACAAACAATCAAATATTTCCTCTTTATAATATTAGTATAGGAAATATATAAGTTACCATTCTAAAGATACTTCTTTCAACAAAATATTTGTTAACTTGAAATTAACTAGTTTCGATTATGGTAATCTGTGTTTAAGATCGCTGTAAATTAATTAGAAACTATAATATATTCAACTTACTTTGTTTTTCCTCAAAATTACCACTGCCACTGTTAGCACGATGGCCATAAATGGTTTCGGTGCCACAATAGGTAATATAACTGGGTATCTATTCTACTTAATAAAGTTCTTGACGTAAAAATACACCGACAGACAACCAAGTGACCATTATTAATGTTTTCTAATTGTGTCACAGAAACCAAAAAAATAACCTTCTGCATTTTCCTCAAATCTTTCTTCCTTATCCAATATAGGTTATTGGCGCCGGTAGCTAATTTGTGGTAGTTTATGAACCTGTAAATTGAGCAAATTCTGCTACCGCCGATCCCTGGTAGTTTACTTCGAAAACCAAATACGATAATCAGACGAACGTTCGTATTATTTCAAGACCAGCATTTAATTTTAGTTTAAAGAATATATCCCACTACTTTTCGTATTTCATAAGTCCAGTACTTACTAACACTTACAAGAATCATCGTAGTCAGTTCATAAACAAAGAGGATTCTCAAAAAATCGTAAAACTCTTGCAATGGTTACTTAGCAAATATCACAGGATGGGTGACCATAAATGTTTATCTCGACTTTTCGAGACGTTCTCGGCTCTCTCTTGACGTTCATAAGTGCTTGTAGCAGCATAGACTCAATAATAATATTGAATTAGAAGGGTTAATAGCCCCATCCTTTAATTCCATGTATAAGTGAAGCCTGCTTCAGTGAGGACATTAAAATGGCTAAAGACTAGTCACAGGAAAGCAAAATACTCAATTTAATTCAGTTATTTTGATTAAGAACCCAAAATATGTATTGAAATGATTTTTACAAAATTGATATGGGACTAATTCGCAAGTAATTTCTCTTTCAAAGAACCTCCTCTTTCACGACGTTCAAAAGTAAGATCTAATTTAGAAAATCTTATGACAATAATCGTCGGCTATCGCCATCTGTCTTTCTTAGTAGACCCCCAGACGCAAGGCATCGAGCTACTTCAACTCGTTATAAAGTAACTTGGAAGGAATCGCGTATCTTGCTTACAAACTGAGGTGTTCGATCACTAATATGTAGTATTTTTATAACAAGACTTGTATATTACCACGATTTTCATTTTATTTCGATCTTATAAAACATAGTTAAGCACCAAATTATACAAAGAAATTCTTTACATATGAACTAAATAATGACTAAAGGAATAATGTGAGCGATGTTTATTATGCTATACTTCGGGTCGATTCTTCGATTCTACGATCATACAGCACATTCTTCAGAGTCCACAACAACCCGTCAGGGTGACATTTCATTTGTAAAGTACTAAACTAGTATTATAATTTACTAGCGGTTGCAGTTTCACCCGCGTGGTTCCATTTCCAGTGGGAATATAGGGGTTACAAGCCTGTTACTCTCCGCCCTTTCAACTAACTCTATGCTAAAAATCAAGTTGATAGGTCGCTTAGTTAGGGCGTGAATAAATGACAAATAAACACACTTTCACATTTATAATATTAGTTAGGATTAGGACTAGCTGTGCTTTCCGTTCCCATAATATCGGGAATATCGGGATAAATAGTATTTAATGTTATAATCCAGGCTATCTACTATATTTGTGCCAAATTACATCCAAATCCGTTCAGTAGTTTTTGCATGGAAGAGTAATAAAGATCCATTAATCTATTTTCGTCTTGATGTTTCGTATTTTTAATATTAGTAGGATGTTATTTTATTTATACCTGTATTCATACATTCTTTCACTAAAAGGCTCGGGTCTCTCACTCAATGTCACAGTTTAAAGCTAATTTAAACTGTGACATTGAGTGTAGTGAACAAAACCGACCCGTAACCAAATCATTATGGGATTATGAACCTGGCACCTGCGCGGCACTCGGCACTGGTACGACTTCAATATATTGAATAGCATTTCGCGTTGTCGCTGTGAAATCTAAGCTCAACAGAATGTTTTACTTTTAAACAATATTTCTTACACTCACTCACCTACACCAATTAACCTAGCCCCAAAGTAAGTACTGTAACGCTTGTGTCATGGAATGATACTAGAATATTATAACATATACTAAAAAATATTGAAAATGGAGACTCTCTAGAGTATTAGTATTTATTCTGAAAAGATTTTAGTTAATCAAAACCCATGCATTACTCACAATAAGAATTTAAAGTTACGATTCATAATCAGTGTAGTATTTTATGATTTTGTAATTTTTGCATTTTTCAATGCTATTTTTATACTAATGGTAAATTTTATATAGAAAAATATTGGAAAAAATTAACTCGGCAACAAGTGAATTCTCAGACGGGAATCGAACCCGCGACCTTTGGAAATCCGGTCCAATGCATAAATGTGTAGTAATGCAAAACGATATTATCGCTAACGTTGCGAAGTAATCGTGGTACAGGGGACAACAAAAACTTACCGCAAAACATCACGATATCACTATCCATTAGAAAATTTACCTTTATCTCATTGAATAGCAACAGCCCCTGCTACTTCCCGCAGCTTAAAATCTCTGTTTCAAATTAATTAAAATTAGTTTAATATTAAATATCGCAATGACAGTTATCTGATTATAATTTTATCCATCATGCATGACATGTCATGCCAATCAATACCAAGTATATTCTTTATACCAAGTAGATTCAGCCATGGAATTATTAAGTACTAGTACGTAGTACCTGCTAATTCCATGGATTCTAGTGAAGAAGATCATAGTGTTCAAAGAGTGTAAATTCAAAAGAATAATTTTGATTAGTAAACTCAGAATATTGTCATGGGAATTTCTTTGGTTTCAGTTTAAATTGATTTCAATTTAAGTAATCGAATTGGATTTATTTACACAATTTATGTGAAGATGGCTTTGAGTGCAAAAAACACTCCAGAAAGAAAACAATACCTTCGTGGATTCATGAATTACGATAGTAAGTCATACAGCATTATTTTTCTATCAGCCGACACATAAATTGTCAAAAAGACGTTCCGAGTAGCTCCGAAAAGTTGAGCGGTACTGTTGTTTGCATTAGGTATATTGAATTTATGATTAAGTTTGTTAGAAAAAATCAAAAAGTAAAGATTAGGTTTTAATTAGTTAGGACCCTAATGATTCAATCACTAGTGACGTAAAGAGCCTCCGTTTTTAATATTATCCCCGGTTCTAGGCCCCAGACGGTATAAGTATTTATGCGTAGAAATATATATATAAATGTCCATGACTCAGGTACAAATGCTCGTATTCATCATACAAACATTTGCCCCTACCGGGATTCGAACCCGGGACCTCAGAGTATGCGACACCTTGAAACCAGTGTACGTACCACTACCACGGAGGTCATAATTTTTTTTACAATAATACTTTAGTCACAGTATACCGTCCGTCTTCCTCCCCCTATTTAAGAGAGTTCTCTTACTTTCTTGTAATGAATAAAAGTGACAGCATTAGTTTTACACCTAAGTGTAACTTTACTCCACTTGTATTGGCTATTTACTTACACCCCATTCTATTATACTTCTGCAGACGTAAACAGAATCACAAAATATCTTAGCAAGCTAGCACTATGTTATGCTAAGTTCGAATTAGTAATTACAAAAATTACTAATTACGAAATGCGGATTTTTTATCGTGTTTCGATTTGTTGTTAATTCCTCGAGCTTTTTCAAGTTTTTCGTCAGTTTCTATAGGTTTCTATAACTTTTTAATTTTGCAGTTTACAATGCCATTTTTATGTGATAAATATTTAACAAGAAAATAATTATACTACAAAAAAAGCAACTTGTCGGATGTCGTTTAGGCGGGATTCGAACCCGCATCCTTGGGAATCCGGCTTATTGCACTAACCAATTATGCTACAGAGACCTATGAGTACACGTCGATTTTTTCTAGTATATTCACCTTTCTACGGTGTTGGCCACCGTCGTTTCATCAATGAGAGAAAAATCCTCGCATTCGAAAGAAATATTTTTACAAATGTTTGACTATCGATTAAAATGGAACAGCCATCTAATTATAACTTTTTAATTTTGCATTTTACAATGCTATTTTTATGTGATAAATAAGTATTAATCAACAAAATATACTACAACTTGTCTCATGTCGCTCTGACGGGATTGGAACCCTCATTCTTGGGAATCCGGCCCAATGCACTAACCAATTATGCTACAGAAGCCTCTGAGGACACGTAGAATATTTGTGGTTTTTTCACCTTTTTTTAAAAGGTTCACGAATTTTTCTTAGAAGAATAAAAAGAGCATGTAAATCCATAATTATATACTTATATTTATAATAATATTATAAAGAGGAAATATTGTATTGTTTGTTTGTTTGAATTGAATAGGCAATGAAACTACTTGACCGATAAGAAAAATTATTTCACCGTTAGGAAGCTGCACTATCGCCGAGTACCACGCGGGAGAGACCGCTAGTCGTAAATAAACCTAATGATATAAAATCGGCGTAATATTGATAGTAATGATAGACAGACTGTCTTAACTACTTTCACACTTAAAATAGCTGTATGGTCTTCAACATAATTTTCAAAGATTTGTAGAAATGCAGTATGCATTGACGTAAGTACTTACACGTCAGAAACCTCAGGGAAACTTGAAGTAACTTTGTCTTGAGAGTTAAAAAGGGATGTGAAAGGGCCTCGGGGGCGGCGGGGGCGGCGGGGGACGGGATCGTTTCACGGACAATTAAAAAGGCCAGCGGGCCGGGTTAATGGGCGGCCTTTATCTGCGGACAAAGGCCGCCGCACTCCATCGCCGATGTGGCCTCGCCGCCGCCTCTCCAACGTTATTTATAAAGCAAACTTTTTTCCTACATCTGTCTGACAAGACTAAGCTACTGAGGAGGAATACTAGATTCTCGGCATACAACAGTAAACTGTAGGAATTACGTTTCTATGTCCAAATACAATCGATATTGTATCCATACAAAAAACATAATTACTAATGTAACACATAAGGCAAAACAATTGCACGTTGCTTAGGTGAAACAGTGAATTCTGAGAATATTACCGCCTCTGTGGTCTAGTGGTACAACCACAGGTATCAGACACAGGGGTCCCGGGTTCGATTCCCAGCTTGGGTACATATTGTATTCGGTTTAGTTGGCGGTAGGACTTGTTCTAAGTCCGTCTGGCTAGCTACCACCATCTTATCTAAGTCTGACGCCATAATAACAATGTTTTCAGCATTGTTGTGTTCCGGCAGTTAGAGATAAGATAGCCAGTTCCTGTGGATTGAGGATTCCGGGAGAGGCTCGCTTCCATCTTCAGCCTAATCAATGCCATCAGGTTTGATGAAGGTTAAGGGTCTCCCCGTAGTTCATAAAAAAAGAATAAACAATTCTAACTGATGTGTAGTTGTCAAATCCTAGAGTCATTAGCCATTTTGACGTCCCCACTGCTGGGGAACTGGCCTCTCTTATGGATGGATAAGGAGAATGAGTAGTGTCACTACTCATTGGTGGGTCACTACTGTAGTGACCCACCAGGTGGGGCCAATGCTGATTGGTGCGTTTAAATGACTGCAAATACAGCGGGACCAACGGATTAATGTGCCTTCCGAAGCACGGAGATAATAGTTTTTTGTCACCCATCCTGAGACCGTCCATTGTGAAAATTGCTTAACGTCCTAAATTGCAGGCCGAGAGTTTTACTTCTTATATCGAGGCGAATAACAAAGCACAACAAGAGATCGAATGTTAAGTCCCACTCAGGGGGTACCGCGCACCCCAATGAATTATGAACACATCTCACGAGGGGCCTCTCCTGAAGCATTGTACTATAAAATAAATTGGATTGCATTCCAATCTAACCCATAACGCCCTCTCGATGGGAATATTCGCTACATGCCTCCGCCATCGTCTGTTCGCCATTACCCAAATACAATTACATATTGGAAATTCTTTTTCAATTACATTCCCGGCCTTCAAAAAATATTAATCCGTTTAATCCTAACATTATAAATGTTATTTGATATTTGGTTGGATGTGTGTTACTCAATGAAGCAAAGCCAGCTAAACGGATTTGAATGTTTGTCATACAGATAGTTTATTACCTGGATTAACATAGGACAATTTTTATTCCGATATTACCACGGGAACGGAAACCACGTGAAACTCATCAATTTTTAACTCGGCCACAGTCAATTTTATCATGAAATTGTCAGAATGATATAATCGTACATCTTTTATTAAATTTTTACAATTGAATCATTAAAATTTCAACACACGATTTTGTTTATTTAAAACTACTTAAATATTTTAAATTACAATACTCTTATCTCACGAGTAATAGTGTCCCAAAAGATTTTAATTACAAAACTAAATGATATTGTATCGAATTAATAAATACAGTCCAAACAAGTTATATAATGTAACTGAAACGATACTTAAAACGTGGCTTAAACGAAACCTGCCAACTCAATAACATACCAGTAACGCCATCTATGCGCGGGGAGTGGAACTACACCACTCTGATATAGGAAACAAGAGTTTTGAAAAAAGTGTTTCTATTTCAACATCGAGTAAGATAACTAAATTATTTTATACTACGATAATAAAATACTGTACTTGTCTCTGACGGTTATTTACTGTAAACCTATTGATTTCAGTAACAGTAAACCTATTCGATATGCCGGCGAAACGAAGCCAGTTTTTTGAATTTATTGTAACTACGAATATTATTAAATATATAAATAATGCTATTATTTTTTATAAATTCTCACATAAAAATAGAACAGACATTATGTTAAAAGGTAAAAACATTAATTTTGTCTGAGCTGGGAAGTCCTGTGTTTCAGGCGAGCGTAGTGCAAGAATATCCGATTACTAAAGAAAAACAAATTAATCACTTACAAATAAATCAGCTCAAATTATAATTAGTCTTAAAGATAATCATGAATAAAATATAAATGTAATAATAATTCTAAACGTTATTTCAATACCACTAGTAACTTCTCTGTAATTTCATAGGACATGATTTGCAAAATATGTTTTATTGTTTTGACCAACCAATACCTACCAATACTTCTACCTTTTGATTTTGCATTTTTAATGCTATTTTTATGTGATAAATATTAAACAAGAAAATATACTAGAAAAAACCGACTTCAAAACACTAAAAATCAAACAATAAACCTTGCAAGCCAAGGCAAGAAAAATAAAATAGTAGGACCGCAAAGTAGAATGCTTTGACTGGCACCGACTCCAAAAGGTTTATTTTTTTGCTTTTTAGTGTTTTGAAGTCGGTTTTCATTATTTTTATAAAAAGTTTTTATTTTACAGTTTTTAAAGGTCATGTCATGTCATCCAAGTAACAAATATGCAATGAAATATATAAAAATGCTCAAAACATAAAAAGTACTGGGTCAAACTAAACCAAATGTTTATGGGACCAATTAGCAACTATTCTGCATCGAACAAAAAAAGAATCACGGAAATCGGTTCAAAAATCTCGGCGTAATCGGTGTACATACATAAAAAAAAGCAACCGAATTGGGTACCTCCTTTTTTGAAGTCGGTTAAAAAAGCAACTTGTCTCATGTCGCCCTGACGGAATTCGAACCCGCATCCTTGGGAATCCGGACCAATGCACTAACCAATTCACTGGGGAACAGGGGTTTTGTGTTATGAAGTTTCATAGCTGATTCTGAATGATTTTGAAATCCCTTTTCCAGTGGCAGCTCTACTTTTTGAGATATCGATGGTGGAAGATTTTAAGAAAAATCATGAATTTCGTAACTAAATTCTTTTAATTTAAGGAAAACTAACACGAAAAAAAAAAACTTTTATAAGACTTTCTTGAATGGGCCGAGTCCACATTGTTATTCTGAATGCTCCAGCAGTAATCAGCCATCATATTAGCATTCCAACGATCTTGGTATCGTTCTTCCATTGTGCGAATATCTTGCGCCTGAATTTTTTGGAAAACAGTCTAAATTACTAAGCAGAAAATGTAGCTTAATGTTCATGTTGCATCCGAGTCGCTGGAAGTGCAGCATCAGCTGTGCAATGCGTTCAGAGTAGTTAGGTAACTTTCTATTTCCTAAGAAATTTTTAACCGCCTAAACTAACTCAGACCACGCTGATTTTTCGATATCTGTCATGGAGTTAATAAAGGTTTGGTCCTTTATTAACTGCCTGATCTGAGGAACATCAAAAATGCCTGCCTTAGTTTTTTCAGTACTCAATTTCGGAAAAGATTTGACAATAACCTTAAAACATTTACTATCTTTGTTAAGAGCTTTTACAAACTGTTTCATCAGCCCTAATTTTATATGAAGTGGAGGTAGTATTATACGGTCTCTTGATACTGATGAAGTATTTATCACATTTAGTTTTCCTGGTACTAGCGCTTTCCTCAAAGGCCAATCTTTCTTAGTCCAATGTTCAGCTTTCGCTCTGCTGTCCCATAAGCACATGAAACAGGGGTATTCCGTATATCCACCTTGCTGACCCAAGAGGAAGTTGACCATTTTTAGATCGACGCATATAACCCAGTTATGCTATCCAGAAAATTCAGGCGACTTAAGCGAAGTGCAGGGAGAACGCTTCCATCAAGATATTCGCACAATGGAAGAACGATCCCAAGGTCGTTGGAATGCTAATATGATGGCTGATTACTGCTGGAGCATTCAGAATAATAATGTGGACTTGGCCCATTCAAGAAAGTCTTATAAAATATTTTTTGTATAAATAAATAAATAATTGCATACAAACACACCAATTATCTAGCCCACGTTAAGTTTCATGAATAACTTGTGTTATGGATACTAGATAACGGATAAACATACTTATATACATTTTTTTTGTAAATACATACATATTAAACTCCCAGACCAAGACAAATAGACATGTTCTTGCACACAAATATTTGTCTTGTCCGGGGATCGAACCCGGGACCTCTGGCACAGAAGGTGGGTTTAGTACCCCTGCGCCAAACAGGTCGTCAAGTTTTCCTTAATAAACGAATTTAGTTACGAAATTCATGCATTTTACTTTAAATCTCCCACCATCGATATCTCAAAAAGTAGAGCTGGAAAAGGGATTTTAGATTTGTAATCAGCGACGTCAAATTAGTGAGAAACCGTTCAAAAACCTGATAAAACAAAAAAAAAGTTTAATTTTGTTCCCAGTGATGCTACAAAGACCAAGATTTCAGCCTTATGATATTTCACGACCTAATTAGGTATAAAAATTACCTCAATTTTTTCTTGCCGCTTCTTCTCTATATAAGGTCTCCAGGCGTAGGGTTGTAAACAGATATCGTAGCTTCTTTGGCATTCACTATTGCTTGTAACAGGCTAGGTGAAATAAAGCGATATTATTTTCAATAGCAAGCGGTATAAACAATAAATGTGAGGAGCATTAATATTTCACACATAGAGCAGTAATTCCAGTAGTATATTTTTAGGCCGCTGCGTTTAGCATTGTCATAGAGCTTTAGAATTATGTCGCTCAATAGCCTTCGACAAAACGGCGACTCGTAGCTCGTAGTGCTACGACTCTGAAGCTACGTAGCTCGTAGCTGTCTACGAGAGCGATTCTTTTGATTAAGTAGCTACGGCCGCCGCGCGGTCCGGCTGCGAGTCCCCAGAGATCGTAAAATGGCTAAAATTTGGCAACACATTAGACGTTTTATTGCAGTTATTTTGTAGAGACTGAGGACGTAATAACCGTATATTTGTTTTTTTTTATTTCTACATACAACCGAGTACTACAAAATAACCAGATTACAATCGTAAAGATTTACGTAGCGTATGTGGACGTCACATAATATCAAACATTTTGTATGTTCAGTGTTTTACATTGACTTAAATGGTCAATAATAATTATTATTAAAATAAGATATATTTCTTACACTCACACCAATAAGCCCAAAGTAAGCACGGTAAGGCCTGTATTATGGGATACTAGGGTAACAGAAGAAATACATTTAATAATCTATACTAATGGTCTAAGAATATATATATTATATATAATAATATTATAAAACTGAAGAGTTTGTTTGTTTGAACGCGCTAATCTCAGGAACTACTGGACCGATTTAGAAAATTCTTGCGTGCCCATCCATCTGCACACGCGCAGACCTTTATAGCGGCACCGAAAATGCGGTCCGTGTCGCGCAATACTGCTAGGAGATTGCGTAAAGTCAATCGTATTCATTTGACAGTTCATATTGTATCATAATGTATTTCATTCCATACAAATTGCAGCCGATTGAATACGATATGAACCGTCAAATGAATACGATTACCTTACGCAATCGCACCGCAGGTCTAGTAAGATTTGACGCCGTGTCGACTAAAATAAACGACTGTCGGAAGACGATAATGACAAGAAGGATTGTAGTTTTTAACCGACTTCAAAAAAAGAAGGAGGTTATCTATTCGTTACGTTTTTTTATGTATGTACACCGATTACTCGAAGACGGCTGGACCGATAGTAATGATTCAAACGTTATTAGATCAGCCCCCTGAACATAATCACTTGTTTCTATCAACGTTTTATTGAAATTACAGTCACATTGCCGCTTTAGTAAAAATAAATGTGACAAACATGTTACTAAAGCAGCAATGTATCTACATTTTCAATCAATTTCAATCAAAATCTGTTAGAAACGGAGTTAGATAATCAACTAGCTGGAGTGTTCATAAGTGGATCCCATTTTCTAAAATTTCGAAATTAATTAGTATTTTTCAGGAAATCTCACAAATACTGTTGTAAAAACCGCAAGATGACAATAAAGTTCACTAGATGGCGCTGCTTATCGGTCAAGCGGTTTGACCCAAACGGTTTGACTCAAACTAATAGTTGCCAACACTACTAGTTTAAGTCAAACCGAAGTGCGAGACTTATCGTGACTTTAAAAATTGTGAAATTACTGTGGAAACACTGTGTTAGACAGTTCATATCGTGTGTGATCGGCCGCTATTTGTATGGAATTTGACATACAATAATGACAGGATCACTTCACACAATTCTCTAACAACCTATTCATCACCTTTCTCATTTACAAAACTAATTGAAAGAACAGAAAAGCAGACGGGTGTGATTTTCATGTCGATTTATATTTTACCCTGTTTCCACGTGGTTATAGTATGACAAACTAGTAGTATCTTAATAGATACTATGTATGTATGGCATATTAATATATGCCATACCAGTGTGACCACGAGGATACACATGTCTTCGTGGTCATAAGTAATTTTTCAAATAGTAAAGTGTACAGTATTGGTATCAATGCTTAACCGGTATGTTTGTCCACAGCGCAGGCGGCGATGGCCCCCCGCCGGTAACGACGCGCCCCCCCGCCCGCCGGCCCCCGCCCCCGCGCGCACCCCCACATATATGAGGTACCAAATGTACAATATTTTTTTAAAAATTATAAAAAAAATACTAAAAATTAAATCCAAAGAAGACATGCCGCAATCACGGCCTCCTTTAATGAAATGAAAAAAAAACATGAAAATAAAATAACACAAAAAAAACAAAATATAAATGCGTCTTAATATACAGTGGGCGTTTTAATACGTAAAAGCTTAAGCATTTTTTTACAGTATTTTTTAATAAAATGAAAAGTTTTATAAATGTTACATATGTCGTGACGTAACTGATTGTTGTTACAGCACGCTGGGGACAAGATGGTGGGCGCGCGAGCGTGGCTGGTGCTGGCGGCGGTGGCGTGGTGCGCGCGCGCGGGGCCCGGCCCGCCCGCGCCGCCCGTGCCGCTGCGCTTCCCGCGCGCGCTCTACAACCTCTCCATCGCCGAGAACAGCGCGCCGCGCACGCACGCGCTGCAACCGCCCGCCGACGACCCGCTCGGCGTGCGCCTGCCCGCGCACGCGCCCGACGCGCGCTGCCGCTTCCGCATCCGACACGGCGACAAGGACAAGTTTTTTAAAGCTGAGGAGCGCGTCGTCGGCGACTTCTGCTTTCTCACAGTACGCACTCGCGCCGGTCACGCCGACGTCCTCAATCGCGAACGCCGCGACTCCTACAAACTCGAGGTTCGCGCCACGATCCAGATCTCCCCCGACCAGCATGTGGAGGCGGACACGGTTCTCGCTATAGAAATCGCCGACGAGAACGATCTGAGCCCACTGTTTTACCCTACGGAGTACGAGGTGGTGGTACCGGAAGATACCCCTGTCCACTCGAGCATCGCACGTGTGACAGCCGAAGATGCCGACATCGGTTTGAATGGCGAGATTTACTACAGCTTGGCCGATGCCACGGACCAGTTCGCCGTTCACACAACCTCCGGTGAGATCACAATTACGCGCGCGCTGTCCGCGTCCGAGAGTACCCGGCACGAGGTGGTGGTGTTGGCGCGCGATCGCGCCTCGCTCATGACCCGCGGGGAGGACGCGCCCGCCGCCCGCGCAACCGTGGTCGTTCGTATTGAACGGGTCAATTTACATTCTCCCGAACTACGCGTTCGAAAACTTCCAGAATTAGTTGAAAATTCTACTGCCGAGATCTATGCCATTATTGAAGTGAGCGACCGAGACGGCGGCGACCATGGACGGATTGCAGGTCTCGAAATAGTCGACGGTGATCCCGATGGTCATTTTAGAGTGCGACCTTCTGTGCAACCGGGCGAATATGACGTTGTAGTACATGCCTTGCTCGACAGAGAAACGTCCCCGCGCGGGTATAACCTAACTCTCCGTGCTACCGATGCGGGTCATCCACCACGGTCTTCCTACTTGACTTTACCTGTGATGCTTGTAGATGCCAATGATAACGCACCTGTATTTAGTAGAGAAGTATACGAGGCGAGTATTCCAGAAACTGCCCCACCTAACACACCGGTTATAAGACTTAAAGTTACCGATAGAGACGAAGGACGCAATGCTCGAGTTTATATAGAAATCGTCGGTGGAAATGAAGGAGGTGAATTTATTATAAATCCAGATACAGGAGTTCTTTATACGGCTATGGCATTAGATGCTGAAGAGAAATCCCTTTATACATTGACTGTATCAGCAATAGATCAAGGAAATGCCGGTACGAGGAAACAATCATCGGCCAAAGTTAAAATAGCTGTAATTGATTCGAATGATAACAATCCCGTATTTGAACAAGACAACATGGAAGTAAGCGTCTCTGAGAACGGTGCGAGTGGCGTCGTGGTGGCAAGAGTGGTCGCACGTGATGCGGATTCCGGTGAAAACGCTTACATATCATACAGTATAGCAAACCTACAACCGGTGCCCTTCGATGTCGACCACTTTTCAGGAGCCGTAAGAACTACTCGTGTGATTGATTACGAAAGTATGCGCAGAGAATACACGTTACGAATAAGAGCTAGCGACTGGGGTTTGCCATATCGCCGTCAAGCTGAAATGCGCCTCATTGTACGCGTCAAAGACGTTAATGATAACCGACCACAATTCGAACGAGTCGACTGCGTAGGTTATTTACCGCGCCGTCTTCCTATCGGTTTCGAGATAGTGACACTCTCGGCCATCGATTTCGATGCTGGTGACGTCGTCTCATACAGAGTCGTGAGTGGAAATGAGGACAACTGTTTTTCCCTGGATTCTAGCACAGGAGTGCTGAGTTTAACGTGTGATCTTAACGATATTCGAACTGATACGAAAGTGCTGAATGTGACGGCTACAGACGGAACCCATTTTGCCGACGCCACCTCTCTCACGTTACATCTGGTAGGTGGAGGTACGGGCGGCGACGCCAGTGCGCTCGAGTGCCGCGATACAGGCGTCGCTCGGCGCCTCACTGATCTACTTGCCGCAGCGGAACGAAGCAATGCCCCTATCGATTTCGCCGACGAATTTCCACTTGCGCCATCTAGATATGGCGAAAACCTTCATTCACCTGACTTCATAGATTTTCCAGTGGAGGTAAAAGTCAACGAATCTGTAGCCCTTGGGACGTCGTTAGTGAAATTGAGGGCTAGAGATCGAGATCTCGGTTACAACGGACTACTCGTGTTCGGAATATCTGGAGGAGATGCTGATTCCGCCTTTCGAATAGACCCCGACACTGGTGATCTACAAGTGATCGGATATCTCGACCGCGAGCGTGAAAGTGAATATTATCTGAACGTGTCTGTCTACGACCTCGGTTCCCCGCAGCGTTCAGCGTCTCGTCTGTTACCTGTCACGGTACTAGACGTGAACGACAATCGACCTCGTTTTGAGAAGACGCTCGCAAGCTTCCGAGTCACAGAAAATGCGATCAATGGGACAGCGATATTTCGAGCTAATGCAACCGATCGCGACGCCGGAGAATTCGCCCGCATCACTTACAGTTTGAGCGGTTCTGGGGACGGAGAAGGAGAGTTCTGCGTCGATGCAACGTCGGGAGTCGTGACAGTATGCGCTCCGCTAGACCGAGAGCGGCGTGCGCTATACGAGTTGACAGTACGAGCCACAGACGGCGGTGGCCTGCACTCGGAAGCATTGATACGCGTAGCGGTAGATGACGTCAATGATAACGCACCTCATTTTGGACTTCAAGCGTACGGGGCTCGCGTGCGCGAGGACGTGCCTATTGGTACTCTGGTTGCCGTGCTCGAGGCCTTCGACCCTGACCTCGGCGACGGTGGTGTCATCACATATTCATTACCCGATCAAGCACCCGAAGATATCGTATTCACTATCGATGGAACTTCTGGGACTTTACGAACGGCAAAGCGTTTGGACTACGAAGACCGTCAGGTAAAACTAATAGTTCTACTATTGTACTTTTTCAGTAGCTAATAGTCAGTTTCACCTATATTATAGATATTCGTGGTTTAAAACATCGTTGCGTGTATCTTAACAATTCTGAAGAAAATTACAAGAAGACAATGGGTCAGAGTCTCCAAGCCAAGAAGAACAAATAGTTAAGTAATAAAATGCATTGCAGGTATACGGTGTAACAGTTCGCGCCACAGACGGTGGGCGACCGGCGTTGTGGGCAGAAGCATCGCTGGTGGTGGAAGTGCTGGACGTGGACGAGAACCAGCACGCGCCGCAGTTCGCAGACCGGCTGGTGCTGGCGGGGCGTGTGCGCGAGGACGCGGCGCGCGCGACGCCAGCTTTGGCCGCTACTGCCACGGATGCTGATCCGCCCGGACGTGACTCCAGGCTGGCCTACTACATCGTGGCTGGCTCTGGCATGGCGCACTTCTCTATCGACGATGAAGGTTTGCCATTTCGTATGTTACAGTAGATAACAAAATGTATAACTGTTTTTTAAACTTACCTAACTACCTGTAATTCTATTATTTTCATCTGTGGCACAAAAATAGTTACGCATACCCTCACACCATAAATCCCTTTCAGGATGGGCAAAACATCAAAAGTTCAGCTTTAGAATGAAATGTATAAATATTACTCTCACAGCCACATCTCAACTACGCCA
This sequence comes from Chrysoteuchia culmella, assembly GCA_910589605.1. Lineage (NCBI taxonomy): Eukaryota > Metazoa > Arthropoda > Insecta > Lepidoptera > Crambidae > Chrysoteuchia > Chrysoteuchia culmella. The sequence goes on from OU342647.1 coordinate 24,785,609, forward strand.
CATTTGGCATTGGTTAGGTGTAAGATGTTATGACAAATAGTGATAGTAACAAACAAGACAAAATAGTAAGTAGTTGTCCCATCGCCTACATAAGTATTCGATGCTTTTACTATCCGCACTGGAAAGCTATCCAGCCAGATTGCTTAATAAAAATGTATTGATATATTTTGCGCAGGAATGATCCGCACGCTGTCGCCGCTGGACCGCGAGACCGTCCCGCACTACTGGCTGACCGCGTGCGCGCAGGACCACGGGCTCGTGCCGCGTCTCTCTTGCGTGCAGGTTAGTGATCTTGAACACCTAGAAACAAGTCTAAAACATGTTATTTTAGCTATGATTGTCTACTTAAAGTAAACTTTAATTCAACTACCTAACCTTTTAATATTCTCTATCGCTTTCACTTTCTTGTTAAAATAAACACTGTTAGGACAACAAATAGTTAAAACTTAAAACGTTGTATATACCTGGTATTACTTTATCAGCCTTTTAAGCTAATGGTGCGTCCTGACTTCTGGTTAAAACGTGAAGATCTGATTCAAAAAGTTGAAGCACCAGTAAATGCGATCTCCTTTCACAGGTGTACATCGAAGTAGAAGATGTGAACGACATGGCGCCGTGGCCGGAGCGCGCGTCGTACGTGGCGGCGGTGGCCGAGCACGCGCCGGCCGGCACCGGCGTCGCGACCGTACATGCCATCGACGCCGACGCATCGCCACGCCCGGCCAATGTCACTTACAACATCGTAGCTGGCAATCCTGATGGACTGTTCTCCATAGATGAACGAACTGGTGAACTATTTTTATTATTTGTCCATTAAACCGTCCAGCAGGAATGCGCACCTCGACAAAGCTTTCTATCCCGTTCGCACCGTATTGATAAAAGCGGGAAAGACATCGCGAGAAAAGGGTCGACAACTAGTCGCGGTGCTCATGTTTCCCTGGCAGGCAGGGGTACCATAGTCTCCAACGTCTAGACTTCTAGAGGGAAGATTGTCGCTCATAATTTTTTTTGTCGCATTGCATGTTTGTAACGTTTACGTCACGTTCTTGTCACGTTTACGTTACGTTTTCACGTTTACGTCACGTTCACGTTACATTTACATCACTTTCACGTCACGCTTTCGTTACGTTAGATAAAGACCATCTATCTTTAACTGTCGGAACACAATAGTAGTTATGGCGTCAGGCAGATAAGAAAAAGTCGTACTAGCCCAGTACTAGCCTACTACCAACCATAACGAATAGAATATGTCCCCTCAACCCCACTGGGAATCGAACTCGGGACCTCTAGGGTATTCTGATACCGATGTGGTGTTACCATTAACTTTCCATATATTTCTAGTATTGGCCTTTGTATGTGCCGTGACGAGTCTTCTTTGTTTTACAAAAATTAAATCCAACAATTGACATGATTTCATTTTTAACAAGGTACCTTAAATCGAAAACCATTTCGAGATTTTTCTAACACCGTACGTATTTTTTCGGTTTGTTTATTCAATTATTTAACGAAATATTTGGAATAAACCCCGATTTGTCATGATCACGGAATAATAATGACATTACTTTGCCTATAAAAGTTCTCTTATTAAAAATCAATATAAAAAATCGCTGTCAATATAGTCAAAGAGTATGTAACAGTGCATTTCAATGAAATAAAAATAAAAAATAAACGATAAAATGTTTCAAAACGGATTGAAATATTTCAGTTTTGAGTGACAAATTTTATCCAAATCAATTTGTTCAGCCGTTTTTGCGTGATTGTGTAACAAAGATCTAAGTGCTCAAACTAAACTCTCACAAATTGTAGGATAGAGATAGAATAGAATCGGACTAGTTATGACTATTCGCAATTTTGCTGCGAAACATAAGCCTTGATAGGGTTCAATGCCAAATAAAACAGCAAAAATAAACACTCCAAACTAATATATTTCCAAAATGAAGATTCTAAATATTTCAGTGAATAATTTTTTTCTTGAAATTACCCATCCATATTAAACACTCCAAAGAGTTCCTACCACCCTAATAAATAAAAACGTACTACCAACATAAACTGAAAAATCAAAAGAATAGTGAAGTATCTTAACAGCTTGAACATGATATCGATAAAAATATTAATAAATAACTCATTAATCTCAAATATTTTATACTTTGGAACTAAAACCAGGCGATAAATCCCAACACACATGCTAGCAAAAAACAAATTTATTCGAAACAATTGTCAACATTAAATGATAAACATAGTTGTCTAAAAATAATCTGGATTTTTTCTCCTGATGATGACGCGGTAAATGGATTATCGCTTACTTTTCTGAATTACAAAAGGCCAAGAATCAAGTTATTTATTAAGCAGCGAGTTAAATAAATCTATTTAAATGAAAATACGTTGCTGTAAAAACTGCTCTATTTTAGTTTGCCTCGAATTTCAGTCCCTTCGGAGGCTGCATCAACAAAAACAGTAGAATATATTATAAACACCATAGCATAGAAATCAATCGCCGAAAAATATATATTGCACATTTATGGTACCTCACTATAACTGGCGTTATTTACATAAAAAATATATGCATTTTTCAATGATTTCTTATAAATAATTCAGCTTTTTTATGATGTTTCAATAATTAGGCATCAGAAATTGCGTGTATATGTAGTATCTTAGATAAACTATAATAATCTTTAATCTTTAAACTGACCTATTTAGGTAGTTACCTGTAAGGCTCCAATGAAAATCTGGCTAAGAATATGTTTTAAGTACATTTTTACACTCATAATGCCACAAATTTCACTTTTTTTGGAAACGTCTTGGCCTTTCCTCCCTTTAAAAACAAGTTAAAATAGCAAGACTACAATTAAACAACAACAAAACAAGGTACAACAACAGGTATGTCCGCCAGAAATCCGTACGACTGGACTTAAGCTCTTTTAGAATGAGCAATTTTTCAAATTAATTTTATGATGAGTTAAAGTAAAAAAATAGCAAAAGGCAAAAATACGTGTCTCTTATTTTTATAAGTAAGTTCTAAATAAAAAATAAAAACGTAGGACAAATTTTATAAAATGTTGTCAATTAAACCACAAAGACGGTTAATATCATATAAATGCGCAGGTGAGATCGTGACGACGGGCCGCACGCTGGACCGCGAGACGGCGGCGTCGCACGCGCTTGAGGTGCGCTGTTCGGACGGCGAGCTGGCCACAACAGGGCGCGTGCGCGTGCGCGTGCTTGACCTCAACGACCACGCGCCCGCTTTCACGCATCACTTCTACGACGTGCGCGTGCCTGTGGCAGACCACACGACTGGCGACCACGCCCTCCCCCAGGTGTGTAGCTCGCTGTTTACAGACTACTAGTGGCGTAAACATCCTTTTTTATTTTGAAAAATGTTTGAGAAATGAAGGCATGTAAAAATTGTGTATTTTTTTTTATATAAAAACTATAAAGGCCTTACCATGACTCTCGGGCCTACCGCTGTACGCAATGTAAAATTCCGTATTTTAAAGATCATTTTTTCTTCAATGTTGCGATAACAGCTGGTAAATCTGCCCCTCTACCATGAGTTTTTGTCCGTTTATTGAAAAAACTCATAGAACAGGGGTTGATCGAAGAATAGTCAGGTAATAGTTTATCCTGCTCAAGCCTGTGTGACATCAGCAGGCGTAGTGTGTGGTTTGCGAGTGGTAGTGTAGCGTTTTGGTGTGTAGGGCGACGCGGCTGAGCAGAGCAGCACGGAGTGGGAGGCGGAGGGCGAGGGCGAGGGGGAGGAGGACGAGGAGCGCGCCGCCTGGGACCTCTGCGACGACGCGCGAGCCGGCACCTACCTCGCCACCGTGAGTGTTGCTGATGCGGAATGAGTTTGGGTTTCTTTGATTGCGGGTGTTAAATTGCATTTTTTCGCTGTGTTGGAAAAGTTAATGCCTTGGAAATTGGAATTAATACATATTATCAATCAGTAATATTGCTGAGAATTAGTCCACATTCTTATGTGTATCGTTACAATTTAAAATTCATAATAATTTATTTTGTACTCCAAGATCCTCTTCTCGTTTCTTTTATGTAATGAACGGCAGATGTACCCATAACACATTCGAAAATAAGGTGTAGGTATTACACAAGGATTCCTCTGTCGAAGCTAACTTTACCTGGTTGAAATTTATAAGTTGAGTGCTGTTTTTGCCAGGTGGTGGCACTAGATTTGGACGAGGGCGAGAACGGCACCGTGCGGTACTGGTCGCGGGCCCGCGGCGCGGCGCGCGGGCTCCTGCGCGTGCACGCCGCCAGCGGGCGCCTGCTCGCCGCGCGCCGCCTGCCGCTGGCGCCGCACCTCGCCTACGACCTCACTGTGAGTACACACACCACTTATTGGCTTTTTCTAAGGGTCCCCTTTTTCACAACAATGCGAACATGAATAAATGAATTGAACTAAACCGTTGGTAAATTATATTTCTACGCGCTTTTGTAATCAAGGTAGTAAGCATTAAGCACCTTAAGTTAATTTTCTTTTGATTAAACTTTCAGAGAGTCCATTCATCCAATTCGGATATCAATGACTCTATTTTGTCTGTGTGCTGGCTCCAGTGGACATAATATTTACAGTTTACACCATGTTACTTAATAACCGTAGAGGTAACTCACAGTCAGTGTGATCATGCTCTAGCTGTTAATCTATACCATAATATTATAAAGAGGAAAGATTTGATTGTTTGATGCATTGAATAGGCTCCGAAACTACTGAACGGATTTTAATGAAATTTGGTACACAGATGGTAGATAGTCTGGTTATGAACATAGGATACTTTTTATCCCGATATTCCCACTGGAACGGGAACCACGCGGGTGAAACTGCGAGCGTCCGCTAGTGTCAAGATAATTCCTTGTAACGTGTGGTTGGCATGTTGCGTAGGTGCGCGCGTGCGACGGCGGGTCTCGTCCGCGCTGCAGCGTGGCGCGCGTGTCGGTGCGCGGCGCGGCGGCGGGCGGGGGGCGGCCCCCGCGCCTGCCCGCGCCGCCGCCGCTGCAGGCCGCCGAGCTCGACCCGCCCGGCTTCCTGCTGGCCGTGCTGCAGGCCAGCGACCCCGAGAACGACCCGCTCTACTACGACATCGTCGGTAAGCTACGCCCGAGAATAAGTAATATTATATCTTGATTAAAACGCGAAATTTATTAATACGCATTTATTCAAGCAAGAGCAATCACACTGTCGTTACATTGCAAGTTCTATATATAGAGAGAGAGAGACAAAAGATCAGTGCCTCTAACTTAAGGATACCACACTCTCCCGCACTTAAACTTAGGGCTACCACAAGTAAAATGCTCCCTGTTCTGTAGCCTAGTCTCGAAGGCAAGTTAATAGGAAAGATAAAAGATTGGCTGTGACTGTGCGTGACCCGCTATACGTTGCGCATATCGCTAGTGGTCGACTGTTCGTGCTCGCACGAACGCAATGTGGAGACCCCCTCATTCAAATAATCTGACGTCCTAAACGGCCAATATTTTCCTGCAATCAATGCTGTCCCCTGCTGACTTTATACTGTAGAGCAAGATGCATATGTACCTAGATGCTGGCCACACGTTTCAGCAGAATTATGGCCCGTTTAATAGCACCAACATGATTAATTTAGGAAATAACAGCTAATGTTTAACGCCCTCTAAGCCACTTAAGCTGTTTCGTTGACACCTAATGTAACCCCTCAGGCGGCGACGAAGACCAAGAGTTCTACATCGGTCGGTCGGACGGCAGCCTGGTGCTGGCGCGCCGCCTGCGCTTCGAGCGCCGCGCCAACTACGCGCTCAACGTCTCCGTCACCGACGGCCTCAACACCGTCTACACCATCGTAATTGTTTTATGCCATTTGTCACATTGTTATTAGTCACCATCACTTTTATAATAATACAATATTAAGGAGCCGGTTTCACCACCGACAAATTTAATAGGTACTGGATAGCTTACCTGGCAGATAATTTGACATATTTTGGCGGCAGGTGAACGTGACAGTGATAAACGACGCTAACGAAGAAGGAGTATCGTTCTCTATGGATGAGTACGTAGTTGAGGCGTCGGAGGCTCAGCGCGTGGGGGAAGCGCTAGTAGCGCTGCAAGCTCGCGTGGGGGGCGCGCGAGGAGTGGGGGGAGCGGGACGGCTGCTGTATGGGATACATGCGGCACGAGCGCCCGCCTCGCTGCCCCTATTCCGACTACACGAGCTTACTGGCGTTCTGGAGCTGGCACAACCTCTTGACCGGTCAGTACTGCTAATTAAAGTAAATTTAAAATATCTCAAGACCTATCTAACACGCCTTAATGTGTTTCACGGAGAGCTATTTCTACGTCGAACGTTAGATGAGACAAGATGAAGTAATACTTAGACATTATTAGTAGTGTGAAGGAATATCGTAGGAATCAGAAATGGAAAGAAGTAACTTTTGCCAACCCAAATGGCTGTAGTATGTAAGATGTAAATATCTCACGGTGTTTACACTGTCACCACATGTCTCATTCTTCATTTAGTCTCTACTACTCCTATAAAATGTCTTTACAATAAATGCTCGCACGTTTCACAGGGAAGCAGCAGCAGTCCACGAGCTAACTGTATGGGCGCGCGATCAAGCACCACGCGCTTCGCGAGCATTCGCGCGCGTCACAGTGCGCGTGCACGACTCGGACGAACACGCGCCCGAGTGGGGCCGACGGCTCGCCGAGGCAAGGATGGTCAGAAATGCGCCTGTTGGAACGCTGGTTGCTGCGTTGCGCGCTGCCGATAGGGATGCTGGTGATGCTGCCAGGATCATATACTCACTAGGTGATTATATCTTAACTTACCTATTGTTGAAGTGATTTCGTAATAAAATTTGCGCGTCACCGTGCGCCCGAGTGGGATAGCCGCCTCACCGAGGCGATCATATACTCGCTTAAACGAGCCGTTCAGCTAACAGTCCGATTCTAGATTAAGGTGGTTCGTTTTCCATAGTAAAGCATTTTTCCATTCACGGGCGAATGAAGCATAATCATAAACTTAAATGATATCCTTTGGTATTTATTATGATGTTTATTTGCGGTAAATTATATTTACCAGATAAAAACAGTATAATAGACGCATAAATCAGTCGAAAATTTTGTTCAATTTTGTTAATGTGTGAGTGCACACCGACAGTAACGTACGCTAAAGTTGAGAGTTTAGTTGGCGTGTGCGTGGCTGCGTTGCCAGCTCGATTATCCCTCGATCCGTACACTGTTGCCGCTCTTCCCATTATTTTATTCCATTCAAATTATTTATATTACAACTTAGCACTATGTCTAGCGTTATAAAGTTATAGATTTTTTTGTAGGAGAACTATCTCCAATGAGCAATATGAGCATGTAAAATATCGCGAAAGATGACGAAATACAAAACCTTAAGATATTTTAGTTTGGTATTATATTTATTTATTTTGCTGTAGAATAGATTTAAGATTAAAGAAAAACCATCCAAAAAGAGTAGATTTTTATTTTAGTTATTAAAAAATACCTTTTTTTCATAATGTAACTAATTTATCCATCTATCAAATTATACTAAACATAGCTATTTATGCACTGTCAACGAATACAGAGATGTTTTTTAAATAAGTCCGATACTTAAATAATATTTTGATTTTATTTCCTACAGAGTATTTTGCCCTATTTTTGAAAACTTGTGTTTCTTGAATTCTAGATCTCGGTTTGCAATGGTTCATGTCTTGACGTTATGACATTACATGAGGCGTCACATTATACAAGTGTTTTTCTTTCGTTCGATACATTTTTATATGATTATAATAGTAATTAAAATTGCAATATTAGAAATATTATAATTTAGAGGTTATCCGTTCGTGTTAGTGAACAGACAATAAATATGGAGCCAAGAACTTCGCGAAAAGACTATAAAAATCACCAATATTCTGGTTCAAGAATAGTGGTGAAAACTAGCATGCAAGTGCATGGAAAAACCACACAGCACAAAGCCCAGGGCAAACAGTAAAAAAATATAATGCCCAAAAAGGAAAATCTCAAGAAAGACGAAAAAACTACACACGTACACGGCTTTTCGTCCCCAAATGTAAACCTGACCGGAATTATGGCCCAAAGGCACAAGAGGCAAATGAGCCAATTGTAGAAACAGACCTGAAAAAAGCATGTCTCTTAAAACTAAGAGAGTTTCAAAAAACTGGTCAGGAAAATTCAAGACATTGAACACCTAACCATAGGACAACACGAAAATGATGTGTATAAGACACACAGAGGCTAACTGCAAGTCAGTTTGGAATGGTAAAGTCTTTCAAAGGGTTGATTCAATTAGGTATACCCCATTTTTGTGATATACCGCAAAGTAGCATGCTCAATTTTGCCTCTGTTACATATACATATCTATGTAAACGAAAATCGACAACACCCTGCCACAACCAAGTAAAAACAATTTTATTTAAAAACAATGTTCTTACCAAAGATATGTCATATGGTCAATGCAACGAGTCGGTGGCAAGGACATTGTTCTCTGAAAAAAATTATAAAAATGTGCGACCAGCAGGGCTCTTCATTAACAAAGAGTTCGGATTTTTAGGTGTTAGTCCAGATGGTATGTGGCAGTAATTGATTACAAATCATTGTTGTTCTGTCCAAATTACTTATGAAAACATTATTATTTATTACAATCAATGAATTTAAGGAGTTATAGAAGAAGAAAAATCTCTTTTGGAAATTAAATGTTTCCCCTCATTGGCTCGCAACAATCAAGATATGAATTCTGCTGCCAAAGACAGAAAAAACTTCCCGCTCTATATTGATAGCAATGGGAGTTTACAAATCAATAAAAAACACAACTATTACTATCAGGTTAGTACCAATTACATGCTGTTGTTACATGCAGTAAACGAACAGTGTGCTTCATTGGATACATTTTCACACCTATCTATTCTTGTTACAGATCCTACGGGTTTCCAAAATGAATGCTTTGTGGGCTATATTTCTCCAGCTCATGAAATTACTGTACTGGAAATCGAGCGTGACGAAATTTTTATTTCGAACATGTTACACAAATTGGTATCATTTTATAAAAAATCCGTTTTGCCGGAGGTGGTACTTCGAAGAGTTCAAAATAATTAAAACTGTATAGATATTTCATTGTGGTAGCACAAATACCATGAATTACCATTATATCAATAATTGTCTTTCTATCATAAATGTCTGTCTGTTGGTTTTACAAAAATTCTGGTTTCGAAGGTGGTACTTCGAAGAGTCCGAACTAATCAAAACTGTTTAGATATTTCATTGTGGTAGCATTATACTTACTTCATTGAAATACCATTATATCAATAATTGTCTTTCTATCATAAATGTTTGTCTTTTAGTTTTACAAAAAATAAGTAAAAAACTGTGCAATAGTAAACACCTGATTTTAATTTTGAACTCGCGCAAAATGACAAAATATATTTCACAACTAAAATAATTTCATAAAAGGAGATAATTTTTTTTTTGGGCCCGTCTCTAAAAGTATTGCCCAACAAAGAAACAAAAAATTTACGTAAAGAACTGGTCATTTGGAGCATAAAAGTTGTAAGATAAGGTATACAAGTTCAAAGATTAGATTTTTTTTTCTTGGCCGGCACTTTCTGAATGGGCCCAAAAATGTATGGACCCTGAATGATCTCCTTTGCATAAATTTACAAAAATAAAACAAATTAAAAGTTAAAAAAAAGTAGAGCGCTCAGAGATTTGAACCCGGTATCTTAGGTGATCAAATTGAGACGCTTACGAGCATAGTCAAAGTTTACCTTTGAATAGTCGCTGAAATTTACTAACGCTTCAGTTGACAGCAAAATCTATGTATGTGTGTGCGAATCATTCGCGCGCCACTTCGATGCACAAATAAAGTTACTTTAATACTTAAAATACCATATAAGTAATGTTAGGTGCATTACAAATATTACGCTTTTACCGGTAATTTCTTTACATCCTAAAAATTTGAACTATTTCGTTGTAAAAATAAATAAATACGCTCTATCAGGACATTAACGCCATCTGTTGGCGCGGCACTGCCTAGCTGACCGTGACGAATCACCTTAACAATTTCAACCGTCTCCAACTCATCTCTAAACAATTATCTTCATACAATATTAAACATGGGACACGTTTGAGACATTCTGATCTTAGAAATCTCAGGAACCACTGTCAGAGGGTGATTTGTATCGTGAGTAAAGTGACCGTGTCGTGTTAGGCGGGGGCGACGACGGCACGTTCGCGGTGGACTTGCTGGGCGACGTGCGGCTGGCGCGCGCGGCCGGGCCGCTGGCGCGCGAGTACACGCTGCACGTGCGCGCCGCCAACCCGCCGCCCGCCGCGCGCTACTCCACGCTGCCGCTGCACGTGACGCTCGTCGAGCCGGACGACGCGCCGCCCATGTGAGCCCCTCCCTCTTCATTGTTCTACTACGCATGCAATGTTACCGAAATCGCGGGAGTATTCCGGCTCTTTAAAACGGATATTGAGATGCCTAATCGTTCCGTGGTTTGTAAAGATTGCTCTACTTTGGATATAATATACCTAACTACTGATACAATATCGTCATACAAAAACTTCATTATTTATTTATTTTGTGAAATTTTGTCAGTTTGTTCGTTTATTTATTTGTTACTCTTTCACGCCAAAACTACTATACGGATTGGAATGAAATTTGATATGCAAGGGCTACAAGTAGTGGACTAACGCATAAGCTACTTTTTATCCGGATATTCCCACGGGAACGAGAACAACGCGGGTGAAACCCCGGGCGGCCGCTAGTAATACATAAGTATAAATTATGATGTGTGCTAATGACCTCTCTCTCACAAAAAAAAAGAGACATTCTTAATTTAGTCTGAAGTTTGCACATAAACAAGTAACCCGTTAACCATTAATAGATTCACGACGACCGAGTTGGTGTGCGAAGTGTACGAGAACGAGCCAGCTGGCTTCGTGCTGGGGGCGCTGGATGCGCGCAGCGGCAGCAGCGTGCGCTACTCGCTGGCGGGCGGCGCGGGGCTGTTCCGGCTCAACCCCGCCGCCGGCCTGCTCGCCACCGCCGCGCCGCTCGACTACGAGGCCGCCAGCTTCTACAACCTTACCGTCACTGCAGTTAACATGGTTGGTTAACTTTGTCCTATGTACCAATCGGCAGCTCTGTGAGCTAATTTCTCAGGGCTGTAGCGATCATAAACCAATCTTGATGTAAACTTTTATCCGTTTTTCTCGTCAGTTCAAAAATGTCCTAAAAGGATACAAAAAAAGGATTTGTGTACGGTGAACCGCACATTGAACCTAATTATTGCAACATTTGTAATTTGCAAACTTGCACTTTATTTTCACGCGCCTTTAACATGCATTTAATTTATATCACAATAAATCAGTTCTATTACGGTTTGCACTCGACACGGTTGTATCATTTTGAACTCCTTTATATCATTTCCTATCAGCATCCTTATATCATATCAATATCAGAGCATATCATACATATCATCTAAAGTGTGTAGGATAACCCCTACATATTTTTGGTCCTTCGAGCCTTTTTATCAGCATCCTAACATTTTAAAATTTATAGTCCTTATACAAAAATAATATATATATATATATATTATACAATCATTATAAATACGTATATTTTTTTTGTCAAAGCATTGTTATATTGTATAATCATTTTAAATATCATTCTTTTATTATTTATTTTTACCTATCACCCGTCCTTTTCGACACTAAGCACGCGCGCGGATTTGTGTCGAATAGGGAATTTCATTTGTCGAGTGTATTGCGCAATTATAAAATCTAAGTTTTCAATATCAGTGAAAGTTATCAATATTTAAAAACAAGTTTAATATCAGTGAAATCAGTTATTATTATCAGTGACTTTTTCTTATAAAACAAAAACTGTGATCTAGTTGATCAGTGACTAAGTGGAAACTGTGATTTTTCCTGAATTTGCCTTTTGCCTGTGCGCCCCAAGGCTGCACGGCAGAGACAACATCACTACCCATCAGTATCAGCAATCATCGTGAGCAGAAAAATCGTAACTGTATTACGATATCCAGTACCAGAGCATCAGCAGCTATCAGTAAGCTTGTTCCATTTTTTATTAACTCATTAAGATGAAAGCTGTAATGAACCGCCAAGCAGAACTTTTGGACGGCATCAAGCAAGTTAAGTCGAACTTTAGCAAGGACTCTGACAGCAGAAAGACACCTGACTACATCAAGAGACGCATAGACACGCTAGAGAACCTCTGGGGAGAGTTTGATCAGAACCATAGTCAACTTTTAGAGAGTGATTATTCGAAAGATGAGGAATATTTTAAAGAAAACGTTTATGAGAAGACTTTGAAGATATTTCGGGATACTCATCAGGTACTACTTGCATACCGACAACCCTCTTCCGCCGAACCTAAAATAATACCAAGAAACAATCCGCTACAAGATTTGCTATCTAAGCAGAAAACTAACTTCCGAGCATTTAAGCGATCACTGAGCGGAATAAACCTTGACCTATTAACCGAAAAATGGGAAATCGAGGATGAGCTGCGTAATCTTCAATCGAAATGGAATGCGATTGATGTCCTGCATTTAGACATCGACAACATCACCCAAGGATGCAACGGTGATTATGACATCGAGTTAAGTGAACATGAGAAGCTGTTCAAGGACATCAAGCGAAAATTAAATCAGAAATTATCATCTACGAGCCACCTTCAGCAATCTACTCCACGCTTAGAAATTCCAATTTTCGCTGGTAGCTATGTTCAATGGCCCACATTTTTCGATTTATATTCGGCTGCTATCCACAACAATAATATGCTGACAAAATCACAAAAAATGCAGCACCTAAAGGGAAAGGTAAAGGGAGAAGCGGAAAGGCTTATTCAGCATTTACATATTTCGGAGGAAAATTATGATACTGCTTGGGAAATACTTGTGCATCGATATAATAACCCTCAGCTTATTTTCACAAAGCATATAGAAATCCTGCTCAATCAGCCAAATGTACAGCGCCAGACAGCATCAGAAATCAAGCGGTTGCATGACGTCACTGCAGAATGCATTCATGCCATCCACAACCTGGGAGTAGACACCAATTCGTGGGATCCTCTCATCGTACATTTGGTATCAAAAAAGCTTGACTCAGAAACTTTTAGTGAGTATAAGGAGGCTCGTGAGTCACCAAGGGAGCTTCCAACTTTAACAGAGTTTATGAATTTTATTGAAGGAAAGTTCATTGCTCTCGAACCTGTCACTAGAAAAGAAACACCGAAGCCCGTTCAAAATCAGCATAACAGAAACAAGTTTTATCAAAATCAAGAAAATACTTTCAAGAGAAGTACTTTCTACCCTAATCAGCAGAAACAATTATCATCATATCTTAAGAAATTTGGGGCTCAAAATTATCAGTCAAATGCAGCATACACGCGCCGCTGTCCACTTTGTAACCAGGGACATGATTTATTTCAATGTGACAATTTCAATTCAATGACCCCGGACGCTAAAATAAATACAATTACAAAACTGAAAATATGCAAAAATTGTTTATATCATCATTTTAATAATGTTTGCATTTCGCTCAAACGATGCAAACATTGCAACGGTGAGCATAATACGAAACTTCATGACGCTTTTTCGCAATCACCGACGGAAACGGCGACGAGTTCGAAGACCGCTATAAAATCAACAGCTGTAAATGTCAAATCAGCGAATACGTCACAAAAACAATTTACTGCTAATCACGTAGCGCAAAATGATGAAGAAGTTTTACTAACGACTATCTTAGTTCAGATAAAATCCAGCGATGGTCGTTATATTACTTTACGTGCATTATTAGATCAGGGATCACAGATATCATTAATTACAGAGAGAGCAGCACAAATGTTACAACTACCTAGAAATAAGTATCATGCATCAATTTCGGGCATCGGACACGACTCAAAGCAAAGTAAAGGAGTAGTATTATTAGAATGCAAATCAATTTATAATGACTACGACTTTTATACGCAGGCGTTAGTTATATCGTCTCTTATCAACAACCTACCTAACATATCATTTAATAAACAATCATGGCAACATCTTCAAAACATTAATTTAGCAGACCCAGAATACAACCTTTCAAAACCCATTGACCTTTTATTAGATGCAAGTGTGTATTCTGAGATCATAATGAACGGCCTTATCAAGGGAGAGTCCCATGCACCCATTGCACAACAGACCAGGTTAGGCTGGATACTATCAGGAAACATTCGTACTTTTCACTGCAATGTGGTGGTAAAGGAATTATCAGATTTATCAAGATATTGGGAAGTCGAAGATATCAGTAGCGGAGTATCAGAGTTATCAAATGATGATCAGTATTGTGAAGATTTTTATAAGTCAACTACGGTTCGTTTAGATAATGGTAGATACCAAGTTAGTTTGCCTATGAAAAAAGACTATGAAAATCAGTTGGGTAGCTCGAAACCAAAAGCGTTTGCACAATTTAAGCAGCTGGAACGTAAGATGTCAGGCAAACCAAATTTTGCAGCAAGCTACAAATCATTCATGCAGGAATACAAAGAATTAGGTCACATGCGTCCAGCATCCATCACAAATGAGATAACGTACTATCTTCCACATCACGGTGTTGAAAAACCAGACTCCACCACAACGAAGCTTCGCGTTGTGTTTAATGCATCATCTAAGACAAGCTCTGGAAAAAGCCTAAATGATCTGATGCATGGCGGCCCCAATCTGCAACAAGACCTACAGACACTGATATTGAAGTGGCGACAGTATAACTACGTATTTACAGCTGATATCGAAAAAGCATTCCGCACCTTATTTGTCAACGAATCACATCAAAATCTACAACGGATTCTGTGGCGAGAATCGCCAAATTCACAAATACAAGAGTACTGTCTCACTACCGTAACATACGGAACCAAGGCCGCTCCGTATCTGACCATGCGAACCCTAAAACAGTTGGCTATAGACGATGGTGAAAAATACCCATTAGCCGCTGCCGAACTGCAAACATCATTTTATATGGATGACTTGTTATCAGGGCATAATTGCGAATCATCAGCAAAACAATTAATAACACAGCTTATTGATATTCTCAAAGGAGCAGGTATGAATCTGAGAAAATGGTCCAGTAATCAATCTTCAATCTTATCATGCTTATCAGACGATCAATTAAATTCTACATTTGAGTTTAAATGCAAGGAATCGAGAAAAACTCTTGGCCTACAATAGAACCCTGTTGATGACGTTTTTTCCTTTCATAATAAATTATGTACTGAAATAACAACAAAGCAAACTAAACGTCAAGTTTTGGCCGAAATATCACAGGTTTTTGACCCGTTAGGCTGGTTATCGCCAATTACTCTCAAAGCAAAACTGTTTTTCCAAAATCTATGGAAGGAAGAAATATCATGGGACGATGAATTATCAGAAAACTATAAAAAAGAATGGTATCAGATAAGACAAGACTTATGTAATATTAATCAATTTAAAATACCACGACAAGTAGGTAATACAGAAAATTCATTTATCATTCACGGTTTCGCTGACGCTTCCGAAAGAGCATACGCCTGTACGGTTTACGTTGTATCAAAACATAAGGGCGAGCACACATCTTGTCTATTCACCGCAAAGACTAAAGTAGCGCCCTTAAATAAGAAAATATCACTACCACGGCTGGAATTGTGTGCAGCGGTTCTATTGTCACAATTAATAAAGAAGATCAGGGAAACTCTTATAACAGATGACGTCACTATTTATGCATGGACCGACTCGATGGTAGTACTTGGTTGGCTAAAAGGTGACATATCAAAATGGAAGCAGTTTGTAGCTAACCGAGTCCAAACAATCAATGACGTCATCCCAGCATCAAATTGGTATCACGTATCATCAAAGGAGAACGCAGCAGACTGCGCGTCGCGCGGAATATCAGCTTCGCAGCTGCTGCAACACGAGTTATGGTGGTCTGGACCAAAATGGTTACTAAATTTCAAACCTGAAAACATGGGTAAAATTGATTATGAGACCCCAAAAATAGAATTGAAATCAGCACATGTAAACGTTGCCTTACTACCAAATGAATCAGAATTATTTATTAGTACATTTTTAAATAAGTATAGCTCTCTCACTCACGCTACAAGAGTACTAGCATGGGTGTTACGTTACGTTGGTCGCGTGCGGAACGATAGTAACGTGACTCCCGCAAAAACACTGACCGTCTCAGAAATAAATAATGCATTCAATTTTATTATAAAGACAGTACAAAAACAAGACTTTGAGAAGGAATTGAATGATATCAGAAAATTAGGTCATGTTGGAAAAAATAGTAGCATATTGAATCTGAATCCTTACATTGATACCAATGGAATTTTAAGGGTTGGTGGCCGACTTAGTAACTCAAATATCAGTAGCAGTGCAAAACATCCTGTAATTTTATCAAGTAAAAATCAGCTGATCCGATTAATTATCAGTAAAGCACATCAAGCAACATTACACGGAGGTCCTAAACTCACATTATCAGTAATCAGAGAACAGTTTTGGATTATCAGCGGATTGAGAACAGTAAAAAATCAGTTAAGAAACTGTGTTACATGCCGCAGATTTAGTAAAGAAAGCAAACATCAAATTATGGCAGACCTCCCGGAGCCAAGAGTAAACCCGTCCCGTCCGTTCACACACACAGGCGTGGACTTCACCGGTCACGTCGAACTGAAGGCTAACAAAGGACGAGGTATTAAAACTCTGAAAGGATACATAGCAGTTTTTGTTTGCTTAACCACCAAAGCTATCCATCTAGAGCTTGTATCCGACCTGAGCACGCAGGGATTCCTAGCAGCGTTTAGAAGATTTATCAGCCGTCGAGGAACACCGCGGCATGTCTATAGTGATAACGGAACTAACTTCGTTGGAGCTAATAAGGTTCTAAAAGCAGAATATAAACAAATCATCAGCAGTATGGACACACAGTTTTTTGATAAAATCCAGGACATGGATATCGATTGGCATTACAACGCTCCCGCTTGGCCAAACGCTGGGGGACTGTGGGAAGCAGCAGTAAAGAGCACAAAACATCATTTAGTACGCGTGATTGGTCAACAAAAACTTACCTTCGAGGAATTCAGCACTCTTCTTCACCAAGTTGAGGCGTGTCTGAACTCGAGACCTCTCTGCGCCATCACTGAAAACGCGGAAGATGAAATTCTGACACCGGGTCACTTCTTGATTGGTTCACCTCTACTATCACGCCCACAAACTGAATCTGAAAATATTAGCATCTCACAGCGCTGGAGCCTTGTTCAAAATATGAATAAGCAATTTTGGAAAGCATGGTCTCGAGAGTATCTTCAGCAGCTACAAACACGATCAAAGTGGACGACTCCGACTCCAAACCTGAAAAAAGATGACATCGTATTAATCAAGGAGGAGAACTTACCACCTGGGAAATGGGCGCTGGCCAGGGTGTCCGAGCTGCACCCCGGTAAAGATGGTTACGTAAGAGTAGTATCTCTGAAAACTAAAAACAATAATATAAAAAGACCAATAAACAAATTAGTGTTGCTGCCAGTACAAAATGATAATACGTTACTAAACAAAGAAGCGCAGTCATCGGATCGAGTTCGCCGCAATCAAAACAAAGGACATTTTAAAACAAACTTTTTACATAAAATATTTTATACATTATTGTTATTTACATGCATCATGCCTAGTTATCAATCAGTTGCATCAAGTTCGTATAATATAACATCCCTTCCAGAAAATCAAACGTTATTTTTCGACAAAACATCAGATTTAAAGTATATAAGAGATGACTGGAAATTAATCATTTATTATAACATGACGACCTATTGGAAAGGAATAACAGATATACGAAGCTATGTCGCACACATCAAAGAAATTTGTGAGGACACAAGATATCAGCATACTCAATACAGAACCTTATCATTACAGTTAGTACAACAACTTAGCGACATTGATCATTATAATAGCATACTACTGAAGAATAATAACAACAGAAGACAACGAAGAGGGCTTTTCAACGGAATAGGTGTGGCATCAAATTACTTATTCGGTGTTTTAGATGAAAGGTTCGCGCAGCAATATGAACGGGACATAGAAAAGATATCACTAAATGAAAATCACTTACAAACTTTAATAAAAAATCAAACAAGTATCATAGAAGCAGAGTATAATATTATTCAGCGAAACGAAATCACAATGAGACAGCAATTTGAAATTATTAGACAGCATATCACTAACATTACATTAGAAGTCGGCAAGGTACAAATAAGCAGCAACAACAACTTATATATAGTTTCTTCGTCCTTGGCAGCAAACGTCATCTTAGGGAACCTCCAGCGCATCCAGAGCACGCTCCTGAACACCGTGACTGATATCTACCACGGCAGATTAGATACACATTTGCTATCCCCGGGACAGTTACAGTATCAACTCGATGTCATAGCAGGACAATTAAGCAGCGATCTCGCCTTACCGATTAAACAGAACATAATGGATATTTACAAGTTACTAAGAGTATATTCGAGGGTCACTACTAACTACCTAATAATAGAGATCAAAATACCTATAGTAAGTAACGAAGTTTTTGAGTTAAATAGACTTATCAGTATTCCACAAATACGAAATCATGAAATGTATCAGATTATCCCAGCAGTACCATATATTGCATATAACCTAAGAAAGGATACTGCAATCTTTTTGACAGATAACGATCTTTACACATGTTTTGAATTACCATCATCTCTTCTATGTCATTTAACACAGCAATTTTATGACATGAAGCTTGAACAATCTTTATGTAATATTAAATACGTCAATTCTGCGGCTAACACAAGTCCTTCATTATGTAAGTCGCAAGTAAGTACTTGTAAACAAATGTGGGTCAAATTGCAAGCCGATAACACATGGATATTCACGTGCTGCGAAGAATGCAACGTCCGCATTTTATGTCCGTCAGGTGTGACAATGAAAAGGTTGACTGACCGAGGCATTATCAAGATAGGTCAAGGTTGCACACTTAAAAGCGACGAACTTACTATATTCGCACATAATCACTTTTTCAATCAGATTAATATAAATCAGCCTGTCTCCGTACCAGAAATGTCTATGCTTAATAATATCATGAAGGATACCAGCATGAATTTTACGAAATTTGAAAACCACGAAGCTTATTATCATCAATTACATAAGCAGATAAATGAGTTAAAGGAACAAGCTGAAAGTCAGTTGTCCGTCCACGAGAATCATCATTACGCAATCTACGGCAGTTACATCATAATCGTTATCATCGTTGTTGGTCTCGGTTGTATCATACTGGTACGCAAGATCAGACTACGGTTTCTGTTCGGTGCGAGCAGCAGCCAGCAGCAGCAGCAGCCACAGCAACAGCCTCGGGCCGTGCCCGGGGCTGAGGCGCCCTTGGGGGGCGTCGTCGCCAGCAGCAGCCACGACAGTGTCAGTGAAGTGAGAGTGTCGAAAGGTCCGCGAGTGAGTGCGCGTCGAAATGTATCTAGCGCGAGTGATTCGAAAGTTGTTCCCAAAATAAGTGATTCGAATTATTCGAGGGTGTTTCCCAAACTTCCTTACTGGGGCCATTGCTATTTGTTATTTTTATTGCTGACATTGGTTCATGTTTTCATCATTCCAAGTTGCTCTGCTTTGCTGACGATATGAAAATCTTTGCTAAAATTAGATCTCGGGATGATGCAATGGCCCTAAACGCTGACCTGGCTCGGCTTGAGAATTATTGTTTGGATAATGACCTAGACCTTAACCCTTCTAAATGCTCTTTTATTTCTTTTAGTCGCAAGCGCAATCCGATTCTTTTTAACTACACTCTTAAAGGTGCTTTGCTTCAGCGTCAGTTAGTTACACGTGATCTCGGTGTGGTACACGATTCCAAATTGTTATTCGATTCTCATGTCGACAATGTTGTGTCTAAAGCATCTAGGTCACTTGGGTTTCTCATGCGTTGCGCTAAGGAATTCGTACATGTTAAAACTTTGAAAATCTTGTTCTGTTCTTTTGTTAGGAGCATTTTAGAATACGCTAGTCAAGTTTGGAATCCTATGTACAATGTATATATTGCACGTATTGAGAATATCCAGAGGAAGTTTATAAGATTTATATGCTACCGAACACAGGTTCCTTATTCATCGACCAATTACTACGACCTCTGTAAGAAGCATCACTTCCTGCCACTTAAACTGCGTCGAACCGTTAGTGACTTGGTGTTTTTGCTAAAGGTTGCATCTGGCTCTATTGACTGTCCCGAGTTGCTGTCACGGATATCACTTAGAGTTCCGGCGAGGACCCTCAGAAATAACCCTATCTTGTTTTTACCCCCAAATCATTCAAATTACAGGCAGAACGAGTTTATGTGGCGTGCTAGTAAAAAATTTAATGAACTTAGTGTAACTTTCAATTTTGATCTTTTTAACACAAGTGTGGCTAGTGTGAGGAATGCGATCAGTGGACATTTTTTCAATACTTGATTGTTTTAAAATATGTAACAAGTAGTTTTTGATACATCTTTCTTTTTGTGTAATCGATTCCAGTGTGTGCGATGCGTGTGACTTAGTTCGTAAGTGTGTATTTAATATTTTTAAATTACTATTTGTGAGGACCTTTAATTGGCCATCTACTTTTATTTGTATTATTTATTACTGTTTGTTGCTGTTGGTCTTCCTAGAAATAAATAAATAAATAAATAAATAAATAAATAAACTTACTAAATTCAGACTAGACAGTGACAGTCAGTAACGAACAAGCAACTAACTTTAGTGCGTGTGGTGTGTTGCAATTAAAACAGACAATTTTAATTTAATTTTATTATTTTGATTGTTTCTAAAATCATATGTATCATCATCACCTTTTATATCATTTAATATTAATCACATTAACATTGTTTCGATTACTCTTTCTCATCTGGAATCTTCTCGGTGCGGCAATATGTACGGTGAACCGCACATTGAACCTAATTATTGCAACATTTGTAATTTGCAAACTTGCACTTTATTTTCACGCGCCTTTAACATGCATTTAATTTATATCACAATAAATCAGTTCTATTACGGTTTGCACTCGACACGGTTGTATCATTTTGAACTCCTTTATATCATTTCCTATCAGCATCCTTATATCATATCAATATCAGAGCATATCATACATATCATCTAAAGTGTGTAGGATAACCCCTACAATTTGACTGCTAAAAAATACTCAAGTAGCATTAGCATTAGCTTTAGTTGTATAAAGCTTCATTTGACTTGATTAAATATATAAAACCCAAAAACTCTGAGTAAATATTGAGGTTCTGCCGTTTGTATAATTTTAGCTTAATTTTTTTCACACAGGGTGGCGGCACGGCAACAGCGCACGTGTCAGTGCACGTGTTGGACCGCAACGAGTACGCGCCGACATTCCGCCACGACCTGTACGAGGGGCTGGTGTCAGAGGCAGCGGTGGCGGGCGCGCTGGTGTCGGCGGCGGGCGCGGCGCTCGGCACGCCGCTCGTGCTCGCCGCCGACGACGCCGACTCCGCCGCGCACCAGCAGCGCGCCTATGAGATTCTCGACCCCGCCGCCGCTAACTTGTTCCATGTTGACCCTACGACGGGAGCGCTGCGTATAGCCGCACAGCTTGATTATGAGCGCGCTGCCATCCATGAGTTCAATGTTAGGGTAAGTGCTCGAAATTGTGACTGCAAAAATACAGAAAAAAAGACATACATGATTGAGCATCGAGCTCACAACACACGAAAAAAATTATATTGTTAATTACCAATAAGTTTTTGGGATCATAGGACAGGATCTTATTGAAATGTCGATTCTTAATTGATTAAATTTTCTGTCAGGTGGTGGACGCGGGCTCGCCGCGTTTGCCGTCGGACAGCGTGGCGCGCGTGGTGGTGCGCGTGGTGGACGTGAACGACTGCCCGCCGGCGTTCGCTCAGCCCGCGTACGACGCCGCGCTGCTGCGGCCCGCCGCCGCCGGCGTGCGAGTGGCGCGCCTCGCCGCCGCAGACCCCGACCCCACGTCCGCCGGCATCAAGGTACTACACCACTAGTGTTTTAAGTCTCTTTATTTTGACATAAACGCACGCCTGTATATCCTACAATGATTCACGACGACGAATTATGGGGGTGTTTTCCAACACCCACAATTCTTCAGCTAGGTTTGTTTTAGTCCCATTCTATATATCAGTCAGTCAGCTTTGAATTTTTTATATAGAAGATTATGAACTCGAAAGGATCTTTTGGACAAAATCATAGTACTTAGCTCGGGAGTCCGGGATCCCAGGTCGCGTACCCGTACGCATGTTTAAGCAGTGCGTCCATGAATGGAAGTCCCCTTTGTTAAATTACACCCTATATTAATACAGTAATAAAAAACAAAACTAATGATTTTAAATCTTGCAGTTCGACATAATTGAAGGCGACGAGCACTCCGTGTTCGCCCTATCAAACGACGGCGTCCTGGCCGTCGCCAAAGCCGACGCGCTGGCGGACTCGTACCGGCTGCGCGTGCGCGCGTCGGACGGCCAATACGCGAGCACGGCGCGCGTCGACGTGCGCGTCAGGGACATCGAGAACGCGGGACTCGCCTTCCAGAAGTCAGACTACTACGGCTCTGTCGTTGAGAACTCTACGAAGCCGACTCTCATTGCGGTGCTGAACGTGCTCGGAGCGGCGTTGAATGAACATGTCGAGTTCCATATACTTAACCCGGTGGAAGGATTTGAGGTGAATAAAATCTGTCTTATTTTATTTACACTGGGATAGCCCACGAACAGATTTTTTTCTTCACAGTTCACTGTAAAATTGCTTTTGCACGTTCTATCACATTTCAGTTACTGTTCTGAAATATTTTACTACCTCCGAACATGGTATCCATATTTATAACGGTTTTTTTATTTTTGACATCGGTCAAGATGGTGGTCATCACGAACACGATATCCAGATCGTGATACGTATAATGATATTGTAAAACGTCTAGCTCTCGTATAATTGAAGTATTATGATATCGCCGCAGGTGGGCCTAACATCAGGCGCAGTCCGCAGCACAGGCGTAGCCCTAGATCGCGAGCAGCGCGATTCCTACGAACTCCTGCTAGAGGCGCGCTCCGGTCAGCGCGTGGCGCGCGCGCGTCTGCACGCGGCCGTGACGGACGTCAACGACAACTGCCCCGTGTTCGTGGGCCGCCCTTACGCCGCCGCCGTGCGCGCCGGCGCGCCGCCCGGCGAGCCAGTCCTACAGGTCAAGGCTATCGATCTCGACGCCAACGACAACGGAGAGGTGGGCTTCATTTCTAGGATTTTACGCAGATGATGAACTTTTGTCTGTGCAATGATCTTTAATGTAGTACCTGTAGCGAAAGTTTATTTCTTTTGAATACACAAACAATTTTAACTTTGTTTTCGCTTCTTGATTAAAGGTGAAGCGCAGACAAAAGTCGTCGTTTGCATTGCGGTATTTAAGCTGTGTATTGACTAAGCGCGGCGGCCGATGTCGAAGGGCAGTCGATACACGGCTTCTTTACCTACCTGACCGTCACAGTATAATAAAAATCAAATTAACATCAGTTGATGGATAATGGATAAACATTTCATTTCCTTTTTCTTTCGAGTACTTAAAAAGCAGTTCTTTCTGCGCCATTCAGGTTGACACTGCTTTCATATGTTAAAAACCGCTAACGACTCCTCGGTACGTTCATAAATAAAAATGTAATAAGCAACGTTACACACAGGTGCGGTACGAGATGAAGCGCGGTCACGGCGAGCTATTCCGCGTGGACCGGCGCACGGGTCAGATCTCGCTGAAGCAGACGCTGGACGCGCACGCGCAGGTGTACGCGCTCGTGATCGCGGCGTTCGACGGCGGCACGCCCGCCTGCGCCGCCTCCGCGCCCGTCGCCGTCCGCGTGTGGCCCGCCGGCGCCGCGCCCGCCTGGGGGCAGCCGCACTACGTCATAGGTCACTACCACCATGCCATACATACTACTACACCAGCAGCCCGCCTGCGCCGCCTCCGCGCCCGTCGCCGTCCGCGTGTGGCCCGCCGGCGCCGCGCCCGCCTGGGGGCAGCCGCACTACGTCATAGGTCACTACCACCATGCCATACATACTACTACACCAGCAGCCCGCCTGCGCCGCCTCCGCGCCCATCGCCGTCCGCGTGTGGCCCGCCGGCGCCGCGCCCGCCTGGGGGCAGCCGCACTACGTCATAGGTCACTACCACCATGCCATACATACTACTACACCAGCAGCCCGCCTGCGCCGCCTCCGCGCCCGTCGCCGTCCGCGTGTGGCCCGCCGGCGCCGCGCCCGCCTGGGGGCAGCCGCACTACGTCATAGGTCACTACCACCATGCCATACATACTACTACACCAGCAGCCCGCCTGCGCCGCCTCCGCGCCCGTCGCCATCCGCGTGTGGCCCGCCGGCGCCGCGCCCGCCTGGGGGCAGCCGCACTACGTCATAGGTCACTACCACCATGCCATACATACTACTACACCAGCAGCCCGCCTGCGCCGCCTCCGCGCCCGTCGCCGTCCGCGTGTGGCCCGCCGGCGCCGCGCCCGCCTGGGGGCAGCCGCACTACGTCATAGGTCACTACCACCATGCCATACATACTACTACACCAGCAGCCCGCCTGGGCCGCCTCCGCGCCCGTCGCCGTCCGCGTGTGGCCCGCCGGCGCCGCGCCCGCCTGGGGGCAGCCGCACTACGTCATAGGTCACTACCACCATGCCATACATACTACTACACCAGCAGCCCGCCTGCGCCGCCTCCGCGCCCGTCGCCGTCCGCGTGTGGCCCGCCGGCGCCGCGCCCGCCTGGGGGCGGTCATATTTTACACACAATCAGATTATATACGCTATCAGGTTATCGAGCATAGCGGGTTCTGAATTTCTTAGAGAACAATTTGCGCTAATGTAAGATCCAGAGGTGAAGATAATGGATATCTAGATTCTTAAACTTTGAATGGTGGCAATGGCAATGCAATAGGGTTTTCCACTATGTTAAACAATATAATAAAATATCTTCTTCAACAGCTCGCTTTATACAACTTACACTAGGAAAACCACCGCTTTTTTGGCTATATTAAGAGTGCTCTCAAAAACAACTGACGACGAAGACAGAGTGACTGACAAAGTCAACGTAATGTTGACTATATTAAAACCATTTATCATACCAGAAATTCCCAACGTGTAAAATCATTTGCCATTAAGAAGCACGGCATCGCGGTACTAAGTGGGAAATCTTACGAGCCTAAAATCCAATAACCAATTCTATCAAGCCGTCTTTAACTACAACATATTTTACACAGAGGCTCGCGAAGACATCCCTCCTGGGCGTGCGCTGGCGCCGCCTCTCCGCGCGCTGAGTCCGCTCAACCGGCAGCTCATCTACACGCTCGTCGACGACGGACAGGCCGCCGACCTCTTCGAGATACACTTCGACGCAGGTACTACTGGCTCCAGTGGGGTTAGCACGTAATACTTTCGGAAAGGTATTCAAATTGTCTCGTCGAAAAATGTATACGTCTGGCTGGTACCTACGAACGCTGTTCAATACCTTATAGTATACGCATGTTACGAATACTTTTTCGAAGTTTTCATGCTAGCTCTTTCGTTTCGTAAAGTGCGGCACTGAAGCCAGCGAGTGATCTCACGCACGATGGGTAGCCTTGTGGTATTTAATTAAAAGTTAGTAAAGCAACCTAGTAGGGGTGGTCATGGATGCTAATATCTTATAAGACGAAACATAATTATTTGTGTCACGCAAGTAAACTACTACAAGTAGCAACGTAGACGCGTCAGAGGAGCTGTGTTGTCGCCATACTAACGCATCGGTTTTGTCCCGCAGCACCCGAGAGAGGCAATAACCCATGTAAGTACGAGCGCCCGAATGGCGTCGCGTCGGATGGGTGGCCACGTGAACATGGTCGTGCTTTCGTTGTGTTGCGCTTGTGCATGGGTCACTTCTGCATGCGTCCCGCCCGGTTCAGCCCGTTAGTCACACAACGAAAGGCCTACATCAAAATATATTTTTTTAAGCAGTTGCAAAGTCATTTGCTCTCCATTACAAAAGCTTGTGTCATTGTAAATAGCAAATTTTACCATCCGCTCGTTCACAACATTTTTTTCTTTGAATGTTACATTATTTGCAAACGTCACTCAGCGTCGTCAACACACTTCTGCCTCGCGAAGGACAGATGCAGTATTAAAAACACAGCACCACGAAACTCATATAACATTGATCGAAAACCACCGAAATGCTGGAACGGAATCAATTAATCATTCCGAAGCTTTCCTTTGCTGTGTTCGTGCTTGATAACATCGCTCAGTGCACATTTGACAATCGGCGTCGGTAAATAAACCAATCTTAAACGTCGATTGTAGATGGACATTCTTCTCATTATAATATGTGAACACTTTTGATGGACTAAAACCTCTGTACGTGTCAGTGCGACAAGGATCTCTTGGCACTTCGCCAAACTATTCAAGCAATTATGTGATATCAGTTATTGATGTGTAAAAAAGAAGATTATAATTCCGTGTTATTATGTGTCTAAGGGCCTGTTTCACAATCTAAAAGTAAGTTCTGATTAGCTTACTTGGCAGATGATTTGACAGCTGTGATACGAAAAATATGTCAAATCATCTGCCAAGTAATCTTCTCAGAACTTAGTTTTAGATTGTGAAATAGGCCCTAAGTGACAGGCAACACGTTTATTATTCTGTATCTAAGTGTCTACCGTGCCCTCCTGCAGGTGCCAAACAAACCTTGACGCACTGATGAATCAGCGCTCATTCAGACTGTAGGCACCACGTCGTTTCAGAATCGCATAGGAACCTTGCGGAAATTTAACGCGCTTGTTCAGCCAATGCTGGAACAATCTCGTTTTCTAGGCGATTCGCGTGGTTTTCGCCGTGTCTGGACGACCACTAAAAGAAGGGTTCTCTGTCAAAAGTGTAGTCGAAGAGTTGCGTATGCTACAAGCGTTGGGGTTGCAGGCGTGTTGGTGGCGCGCGCGCCGCTGGACTACGAGACCGCGCGCGAGCACGAGCTGGTGGTCCGCGCGACGGACGGCGTGACGGGCCTGTTCGCGGACGTGGCGGTGACGCTACGCGTGCGCGACGTCAACGACTGCGCACCCGAGCTCGACCAGGACGTGTACCGCGCGACGGTGTCGGAGGCTGCTGCCGTTGGTGACCTTGTTGTGGCAGTGAAGGCTACGGATAATGACACTGGTAAGAATAGCTTTTGTTTTTTATTCCAATTAATGACATTCGACATATACATACTTAATTTGTAAGTTTACTAACTCGAGTTGACTGTACGGGTTGGATGACCACACACCAAAAGAGATAAATGATATGATGATGAAATTTTGATTTAACTGTAAAAATAACTTTTATTGCGTAATGAATTGTAACGCTAATTGATGAGTCGCGAGTTGAATGTGGACTGACTGAATTATAATAAAAATGATGACTTTAAACAAATAAAATGTAGGTCGTTACGTAGACCGTACATATTCCCGGGCGAGAAATGGGGATGAGGATGAGGTAAATCAGCAAGGTAAGATTATGATTATGAAGTGTGAGTTTTACAAATGATACCCGACACTATTTATTCGAGGTGAATAACAAGTGATTCCCGACAATAATATTTTAACGATTAATTAACTAACTAGGAATCACTCGTGAAAGTGATTTTCTCAAAGGTCGGTACGGTGACCTTATCTTTACGTTGCACTAAATCACTCATTGAACTTGATTGTTTATTTTCACACACACTGTAACCACTACACTTATCACACTGAATCGCACTTACACTCACACTATGGGGACTCGGCATGGCAGCCGGGTAGGCGCTATGGCGCGGGCGCGGCGCGGAGCGTGGCGGCGGCGGCGGCGTGGAGGCGACCGCGGGGGCGGCGGGGGCGGCGGCGGCGGCGGCGGCGGCTGCGGGCCCGCTGCTGCCCGCACGCTCGGTGCTCCAGTGGCGCCGATATCGCCACCACGCTCCCGCCGCACCTGCCACCACTAACGCGGCTATCCCGTAGATCGCCACGTAATGATGCACGTCGTGAAAACTGATGCTGGTTTCCTCCTCTAGATGATCCGCGTCCGATTTAAGTCTCTCTATCTGTTCGCTCATTTGATCGAGTCTCGAGTCATGTGTCTCGTTAATGGGACTGCTGACCGGGAGCGATATGTTGAGTACTTTATTGACAGGTGCGATCGTAACTAATAAGACGTCCGGTTGTATGTTTAATTAATTGCCATAGAGCTGATGCGACGTTATCGTGAATGTGTCGCCCTTGATGACGCAGTCGTTTCCGAGTGCGACGATGTTTACTCCTTGGAATGTCTCGTGTGATATTTGATCCCCACATATGATTCTAATGGAGCATTGACCGCAACAGGTGAATAGAAACGTATTAACGTTAACTAATTCGGTCCAGGTGATTTGACAATGACTAGTAAATGTTTTGCATTTGCCCGTTTGATGTTCTATTACGCAGAAATTGTCGTCCGATACTCGTTGATAAATCGGTTTTTGTACTTCGCATAAATGCGAATTGTCTAATTCGATGCATTTTTGCAATTCATATTCTGAGATTGAAAAATAGGTGTCCTTTTTTATGTTCATTGCCAAATAAGGAGATATGGGTTGCACGTTGACCATAAAATTTTCCTTTTGATATAAAACAGGGAATGTTTTATAGATATCGTAGCTGTCTCGGTTTACTAATGGAATTTGTACTTCAAAAATCAAATATTGTTGTGTGACACGAGATTTAACTTTCATTATCTTATAAATCCTTGACAAATCTGTCTGTATATTGTCTATGGGAATCGATAACTCTTTTGATAATTGGCCAGATATGATGCTTAATTCATTCCGAAGTTGTTCTGGAGTTAAAACATGTATGTTAAAGTTATGAAGGTCACTGATAGCGCTTAATAAATTGTTTTGGATATTTTTCAAGTTGTTTAATATGTGGTTGATTATTATGCTTGAATATAAAAATTCGTTACTGGTCTCTACTTCAACGATTTCCGTTCGGAATTTGATTGCTGCATTTTCCAATTTATTTAAGTGCTGATTGAAAATTTTGTGTTGTCTTTCCATAACATTTTCAACTCTCTTAAGCATGTTGTTTTCTGTCTCAATAATTGATGTTTGTTTCTTCCAGAGTGTCACAAGGTGGTTTTGATTGTTTTTAAGTGAGGAAATGTCCTTTTCATATTGCTCTGCAAAGCGCTCATCTAAAACGCCAAACAAGCTATTTGCGAGGTAGCCGATGCCATTGATGAGTGCTCGTCGCGTGCGTTTGTTTTGCTGAGTCGCCGTTGTCGGTAACAAGCGGTCGTATTGCTGGAATTCCATGAACTCGTGACGTAGTTGTAGCAATATGACATCACAGTGTGACTTTACTGACATCAGAGTGCACTGTGTTTCTAAATGTTGAATGTAGTTGCCATACAATCTGATACCATCCCAATACGGTTGCATGTCATAATAAACTATGAGCTTCCAATTGTCTTGAATAAGCCTCATATCCGTCATTTTATCGAAATAAATGGTATTATTGGTTGGTAATGACGATATGTTATATGCACCTTGAACTGATGATGTCATGAATAACATAAATAACATAAATATAGTAGTCACAAAGTTGAGGCATGATGTTTTGAATGATTGACCTCTTTTGCGCTTACTATGCGTTTCTTCGACACTTGGCAGGTTTGTTTTTGTATCGTCTGTATTATGTACTGGTAAAATAGATAATTTTACTACAGGCCGTTTTATTATGCCGCTTTTCGTCTTCACGCTGACTACGCGGATTAGGCCATCTTTCCCAGGATGAGTGTCTACAACCCGGCCCAGGGCCCACTTTCCTGCAGGAAGGTTTGCGTCATGAATAACTACTACGTCATCGACTTGTATGTTTGATCGAGGTTTTTGCCATTTTTGCCTAATAGATAATTGCGTTAAATATTCGGTCTTCCATCTCTTCCAGATATCACTAAATGTTTTTTGTAATAAATTCCATCTTGTTCTTTCATCCCGTTCTGTTTCCACGATCGTAAGGACAGGTCCGCTGGATAGGAAGTGTGCTGGGGTCAAATAGTCGATATCGTTAGGATCTTCCGTTATAGCACACAAAGGTCTTGAATTTAAGCAACTTTCTAACTGAGACAATAAGGTCGAAAATTCCTCATAAGTGAGCTTCTGATCCCCAATCACCCGGCGCATGTGGTGCTTTAAGCTTTTGACTGCAGCTTCCCACAATCCACCTGCACTAGGCCAAGATGGGGCGTTAAAATGCCATTTGATTTGCATTTCACTGATTTCAGAAAGAAATTCGTCCGATAAAACTGATTGCTTTAAGTTAATAAATTCCGTTTGAAGTGCTCTTTGGGCCCCTACAAAGTTGGTACCATTGTCACTATATATGTGACCTGGAGTGCCTCTACGCGCGGCCATTCGTCTTAGAGCTGCCAAAAATGCTGACGATGACAGATCTGACACAAGTTCCAAATGTATGGCTTTTGTCACCATACACACAAAAACCGCGATGTAGCCTTTGCAGGTCTTAATTCCGCGCCCTTTGTTGGCCTTGACCTCAACGAAACCGGTATAATCGACACCTGTATGGAAGAAAGGTCTGGAAAGTGTTGTTCTCGCTTCCGGCAGGTCACCCATCATTTGAAACTGTTTGATAGGTTTGTGCTTTCTACAAATGACACAATTAAATATGTGTTTTTTGACGGCTCGATTTCCACTTAAAATCCAGAATTGTTCCCTTATCAATGATTGAGTAAGGCGTGCTCCCCCATGAAAGGTTTGCTTGTGTGCTTGGTCAATAATTAAATCCATTAAACGTCCTTGATATGGTATGATTAGTGGATGTTTCATATCTTCACTGAGATTAGAGTTCAATAATCGCCCTTTTACTCGTAAAAGTCCGTCAGTATCGAGGAACGGATTTAAAGGAAGTAATTTACTTTTTTGCTTGCATGTACCATGTTTTTTAATGTGATTGATATCTTCGAAAAATTCTTGATATTGGACATATTTTACAATCATTAAACGCGCCTTACGTAATTCATCGGTGCATAAATATTGTAATTTGTTATTATCACGTGACTTCATACGTAGTATCCATGCTAGTAGTCTGTACGCGCGCGTGAAATTGCTGTGTTTGTGAATTAGCCGGTGAATGACATCTGATTCCTTATCGCTAATTTGTGCCACATTTATTTGTTTTAATTTTCTTATTTCTAGTTCGGTGTTAAATTCTATATTTTTATTTTCTGATTGTTTTTTGTATGTTAATAGCCAATTAGGTCCACTCCACCAAAGGTTGTGCTGCAGCAGCTGTTCGACTGTGAGACCGCGACTAGCGCAATCCGCTGGATTCTCTTTTGTTTGAACGTAGTTCCACGAATTAGCGCCAATAATCTGAATTATTTTAGTTACTCTGTTGGCGACAAACGGTTTCCAGCGGCTGGTTTCACCTTGCAGCCACCCTAAAACAGCAGTTGAGTCACACCATCCGAAGAGTTCTAATTTGTGGTTGTTAAGACTTTTTGTAACCTTTGACATTAAATTTGACAATAAAAGCGCTCCACATAGCTCTAATCGTGGTAATGAGATCTTTTTTGCGCTTTTAGATAGAGGTACTACCTTGGTTTTGGCTGTTAAAAGTATAACTGACGTTGTTCCTTGTTTTTGTATACGTGCATAGATCATGGCTGCGTAAGCTTTGACAGACGCGTCACAGAAACCATGTAATTCTATGACGTCACCCTCGTTACAGCCGATCCATCGTGGTATTTTTATCTTATTTATATTTTCGATATCTGATCGCAATTTTATCCAAGTTTGATAGATATCATCTGGTACTGGTTCGTCCCACTGAAGGCCGGCGGTCCAAATTTCTTGGAATAACAATTTAAGTTGAATGACTACTGGTGACAGCCAACCCAGGGGATCAAATATCTTGGATATCTCGGACAAGAGAATTCTTTTTGTTGGTCTGATTTCTTGATTTTTACTTATTTTGGACTGAAAAGTAAAGTGATCTTGTTTCGAATCCCAAGTTAAACCTAATGCCTTTGTTGTTGGTTCATATCGAAAATCAAACGTACCTTCTTCATTTTCAATGCGTTGGCAGAGCTTTGGTTCGTTTGAAAGCCATTTTCGAAGATTAAATCCTCCGGACCTCAACAGATCTATTAAGTCTTGTTGTAATTGCAGACCTGATTCTAAACTGTAGCTACCACCGAGATAGTCATCCATGTAAAATTGTTCCTGAAGTGCTGTCGCGGCTTCGGGATAACGACGACTTTCATCGCTTGCCAGCTGTCTGAGCGTCATCATTGCCAAGAATGGAGCAGCTTTTGTTCCATAAGTTACAGTTGCTAACTGATAATCTTGCAATGGTTCATCTGTGGAGTTTCGCCATACTATTTGCTGATATCGCTGATCTTGTGAATGAACATATATTTGTCGGAACATTTTCTCGATATCGGCAATAAACGCGAATGGATATTGTCTCCACATCAGAATCAGCGACAGTAAATCTCGCTGTAGATTTGGTCCACGGTACATAAGATCGTTTAAGCTTAAACCAGAGTCTGAGATTCCTGAGGCATTAAAAACGACTCGAAGTGAAGTTGTTGTCGAGTCAGCGCGATGGACGCAATGGTGAGGTAAATAGTAACGAAGTTCGTTGACATTTGCTTTTACCGAGTGCATATGACCTAGATACTCATATTCTGCAATAAATTGTCTGTATTGTTTTGCAATATTTTCTTGACGTTTAAATTTCTTTTCTAATTGATAGAATTGGGCTACAGCTTTCGCTTTTGATTGTCCCAACTTCTCGTCAACGTCTGGATGCAATGGTAGTCTTACTACATAATTACCATCTGATCTGCGTTCTGTTGTGGATTGGTACAGTTTCATACAGTATTGATCTTCTGATGACATGACGTCATCATCCGAAACATCTTCAATTGACCAGAAACGAGAGAAATCTTCTTCATTCGCTAGTATGACATTGCAATGTATAGCCTTCTCGGTGTTCGTATTACCACACAAAATCCAACCGAATCGTGTTTGTTGGGCGATTGGCAACGAGTCATTTTCATTTATTATTCCCGCCATTATGATTGAAGGATAAACATCGGCTCCTAGTAAAATATCGATAGGACGGCTTTTGTAAAAATCTGGATCAGCAAGTTGTATATTTTGTATATGGGACCACGACGGTTCTGGGAAGGATCTGTTTGGTAGGTTATTTACCATTTGATTCATTATGTAAACATTAGTGTTAAGATGGAAGTCACTATGAATACAAGCTAAATGTATGTTGATAAAACCTTTGCATGCATTCTCCTTTGCTCCCACACCGAATATAATTCCTTTACACCGTTTTCGTTTCAAGCCTAAAACTTGAGCAGCATTTTCGGTGATTATGGACGCCTGTGATCCCTGGTCAATGAGAGCACGAAAAATTACAAAATTTCCATCCACTTTCTGTACTTTTACCAGGGCTGTAGCAAGTAAAATTTCGCTCGCATCGCCTTGCGAAACATTAATATTGTTGGAATGATGATTTTGCTGACCACTCGATTCGCTTTTCGTTGGCATGTAACTTGCACTTTGATTATTTGTGTAAGCGTCGTGTAGTAAAGTATTGTGATTGCCTTTACAAACGCGACATTTGCTACCATTACAATCTTTATTGTCATGTTTTCTAAAGCAATTTTTGCATAGCATAATTTTTTCAATAGTTCTCAGTTTTGTTTGTGGCTGCATATCGAAAAAGGTTTTGCAATGAAAAATACCATGTTCTTGCTTGCATACCGGGCATTGACCGGGACTAGTTTTCGACCCAGCCTTGTTTTGAGCGTTATAATTGCTTTTATTTAATGAATTATTTTGATGGCTACTGAATGATTTGTAGAAAAACTGCTTTTTTTGACCAGTTTTGATTGTTTCTGGTTGTTGAGATGGTTTTGCAGTCTCCGGCTTGCGTTTAGACATTTCAAGTGACGTAAACGTATTTTCTAGGAAATCCAAAAGATCTTGTAAAGTCGGAAGGTCTCTTGGGTTTTTTAATGAAATGACGTAATCATTGTAAGA
This sequence comes from Chrysoteuchia culmella, assembly GCA_910589605.1. Taxonomy (NCBI): domain Eukaryota; kingdom Metazoa; phylum Arthropoda; class Insecta; order Lepidoptera; family Crambidae; genus Chrysoteuchia; species Chrysoteuchia culmella. The sequence continues at coordinate 24,819,814 of OU342647.1, forward strand.
TTCAGCATCTAACTTGTTTGATAAAATGTACACCATCAACGGATCCCAGGTGCTGATGTCTACACCAAGGGTTTTGATTGCGTTGAGACACTCATTGGCGGTATCATGAATTTTCTTAATGGATGCTGCCGATGGATGTTGCATAATTGGAAGAGACATTAAGATGTTGACGTGAGAGTTGAAAATAAGTTTTTTGTTATTATATCGATGGTTCAATATATCCCAACTTATCTGGTAATTATCCGAGCTGATGTTGAGATGCTGGATCAGTTTCTCGGCCTCCCCTTTGAGTTTACCTTTTAGGTACTGCATCTTCTGAGCAGCTGACAAAGAGTTATTGTTGTGAATGGATTCCACAAACAAATCCTTGAATGATTCCCACTGATGGTAGTTCCCGCTGAATGAAGGGATGTCAATTTGCGGTGTTGACTTTTCTCGATGAGATTGTGACCACATTTTGCTATTAATTGACTTTTTCATAGCAATGTACTTACTTTCATAATGCGCAAAGGTCTGTTCATATTGTTCATTTTCTTCATACTGCTCGCTGTCGATCTCCCAATGAAGAGCATCAATAATGAACCACCTACTCTGTAGTGATTTAAGCGCATCTTCTAATTCCCATCTATCAGAGAGAGTTTCTAAATCTATCAGTTGAAGAGTACGGGCAAATGCTTTGAAGTTACTTTTTTGCTTTCGTAGCATCTCGTGCAACTTACTGTTAGTACCCTGGCTGTGGGACGTAGGCTGCGGTGAGGGTTGTTGCTGTGAACGGCCAGCTAAAGGAGTAGCTGGTCGAATGACAACCTTCTCCTCCATACCCTCCCCCGACAAATATTTCTGAATGAACGACTTGGCTTCATTGTAGAAATCAGCCGCGCGCTGATAATAGTTGGAAGTAAAGTACTCATGGGTTCGATCGTCAAACTCACACAACTTAATATGGTTTACCTGAAACTCTTGCCAGTGTGCTTCGAGGTTACTCAGGCGTATTTTGACATAAGCTGTAGTCTTACGATCGGCACCGTCTTTCTTAAAATTTTTCAGGAGCGTATCCATCGCTCCCATGATCTGATTCTGCTTGTTAAAAAGGTCTTGCATGTTGGTAGTGATAGAGGATAGAGGACTGATTGATAATAGTTGTCTGACTCACCGAGGGCTGCTGGACTTACGTGACACGTATGCCGTTGCAATCCAAGTAGGTTAGCACTAGCACACTTTTTAACACGCGTTTTATGGACCCGCCTTCGGAGGCTCGAAGGACCAATTTGATGTACGGGTTGGATGACCACACACCAAAAGAGATAAATGATAAATTTTGATTTAACTGTAAAAATAACTTTTATTGCGTAATGAATTGTAACGCTAATTGATGAGTCGCGAGTTGAATGTGGACTGACTGAATTATAATAAAAATGATGACTTTAAACAAATAAAATGTAGGTCGTTACGTAGACCGTACATTGACCTTAAATGACTACCTGACAGAAAATGCTTGGCATGTGTATTATGGGGTTTCTAGAAGGGCAATGTTTTTTCCCAAAAGCATGGCTGGCAGTTATATGCATTGTGCTCTGACATATGAAGTCAGCGTGGGACAGCAATAGTTGCAGGCCCGAAATTGCTGGAAAAAATGGTTCAGAAGCCTCATTAGGTTCGTAAAAGTAAAAAAAACACATACTTAGATGACTAGCAGATCATAATTATGTCGATTTCCTTCCACTAACCGTACCGCACGTTGTTCAAAAGGTGTGAACGGCGAGGTGGAATACTCGTTGAGCGGGTATGGTCCGTCGGGCGAGGCGGCGGCAGAGTTCGCGGTGGATGCGCGCTCGGGCGAAGTGCGTGTGGCCGCGCCGCTGGACCGCGAGCGCACCGCCGCCTACCACCTGCTCGTCACTGCTGCCGACCAGGGCCGCCCCGCGCTCCTCACCACCGCGCATCTCTTCATCACAGGTAAAGTCATTATTTTCGCCATGGCGTTAGACTGCAAACTCGATGCCGGTGCCGGCGCGCGACGTGATTAAAATACCGTTATTGTTATCGTAGTATCTGGCGTTGCCCGAATCCCTTTGAATCGAGCTTTTCGGATCGGAACGTTACAGTAACTCCGGTCAGTCGCCACCTTTAGTATGGTAGTCTGTATTAAACTTTAACAAATTTTGATGCTAGAGGTCTGAAAATTGAGAAAGGGTTTTGTTGTATTAAATAATTAAATACGTATTTCAGGATTTTTTGTAAATCCTTATAAAAAGAAGTGTAATCCCACAAAAAACATGTTCATGTAAAGTGTTGCCAATACGAGACCATATCGTTCTTACTGTCACAAAGTTATCAGATCTCATTTAGAGCCAAGCTTCTCACTTTTCGAACAACATGAACATGTTTTTGGTGGGATTTTATTATGCGCGATGTTTAGGATTTTCTGTTTACTAAAGAAATAAGTGAAATAACATAAAAAAAATATGATTTTGTAATTTTTGCATTTTTCAATGCTATTTTTATACTTACGGTGAATTTTAAATAGAAAAATATTGGAAAAAATTAACTCGGTCACAAGTGAATTCTCCGACGGGAATCGAACCCGCGACCTTTGGAAATCCGGTCCAATGCACTTGTGGCCGAGTTAATTTTTTCCAATATTTTTCTATTTAAAATTCACCATAAGTAACATAAAATTGTTGTAAGTAGCTGTGCAGTGTCGGCTAGCTGTGTAGTGTCGGCTTAGTATAGCACTACCCCCTCTCATCCCCTGGGTGTCGTAAAAGGCGACTAAGAGACTCGGCCTTCAGGAGACGGGCAACAGTGTCTCCTACAAACTTGACCATACTGCGATTACCCGCCTGCCAAGCGTAGCGATTATGGCAAACCCCCCTTTTGTGGGAGGCCTTTACCCAGCAGTAGGTGTAATGTGGCTGAGAAGACGAAGTTGTAAGTAAAGGTAATTTTGACTTTAATTTGGCGACGAAATAAAATGTAATATTGTGTGTGCGTGCAGTGGACGACGTGAACGATAACGCGCCCCGCATGGAGCGCGGCGTGGTGTCCGCGCTGGTGTCGGCGGAGGCGGCGCGCGGCGCGGCGGTGGCGCGCGTGGCGGCGTGGGACGCCGACGCCGCGGACGCGCCGCGCCTGCGGTACGCGCTCGCCGCGCCCGCGCCGCCGCACCACGCCTTCGCCGTGCACCCGCGCACCGGGGTCATCTCGCTCGCCAACACGCGCGCTTGGGCACAGGTATCACATTTGCACACTTATTTACACAACATGATTTGTGTTCCTTCCATAATACTTTTCGTAAAAGTAACTAGCTAGAGATAAATGTTAATTATAATTTTTATTTGAAATATTTGACGTATCAGGTTCAACAACGTTAGTAGTCTGTTTCACGAAAGGTGGCACTTGGGAGGAGCGCTGTAGTCGCCTTCAGTAAAAATAATAAATAAAAATAAAATAAAATTTTATTAAGTAACAACACTTTGCCATTAATTAAATGGTGATTGGAGCCTCCATTTAAGTATTCGAAAACATGCTGTATTCTTGTGTCGATGATATAAGTACCAGTAATATTCCGCGTGCCATCTTTCGTGAGACGGACTCTAGAATAATTAACGTATTACTTCTTTTACATTGGAATATGACTCCAGTGCGTAAAACTTTATATGCGAAAAATATAAATGTTGAATGGTAACATTGTTTGCAGGCGGGCGCGAACGGTGCTGGCGTGCGGTCGTTAAACGTATCGGTGTCGGACGGCGCGCACGCGGCGTTCGCGCGCGTGAAGCTCGCGCCGGCGCCGGCCAACCGCGCGCCGCCGCGCTTCCCGCACCTCGTGCACGAGGCGCGCGCGAGGGAGAACCAGCCGCCGCCGCTGCTGCTCACCACCGTGAGTCACCTTAAAACAAGACTGTTCCGTTTTATTTTTGTTATTCTTAAACATTATGTTTTGGAACCTTGTTATTAAAAAGGCACAGTGCTTTTCAAACTTAATGGCCTCTGTGAATGGTGTGACCCTCAGCTCTCTCACCCGCTCACACTGTTTCGCAATCTAACAGTAAGTTCTGAGCTTACATGACAGATGATTTGAAATATTTATCATATCACAACTGTCAAATCACCTGCAAAGTAAGCTACACAGAACTTACTTTTAGATTGTGAAACGGGCCCCTAAAGTAAAAACTAACTAGGATGGCGCAGTAACCCAAATTGAGCAATAAGATCCTCCGATAATAAGAGCTTACAACTGGGTCTGTTATCTAAAGTAAGTGCGCCTATCTTCACAAAAGCCGTTAAGTTAGAATCACATTATTTTATTATTTTTATTTTTATTTTTATTTTTATTTTATTTTACTTGGAAAACTAACAGCATTAAAAATATAACAGTAATAATAGGACCATAGTACAAAACATGCCTTAGACAGTTTTCACTTATTCAGTTAGATACCCCATTATCCGACCTTTAAACCTTAAAAATTACTCATTCGTAGGTGAAAGCATACGATGACGACCCCGGCGAATATGGCACGATAACGTACTCGATACCATCGTCGAAGCTGCGCGAGACGTTTTCCATCGACGCTACAAGTGGTGCGCTCACGACGCGCGTGCCGTTGGACCGCGAGAAGCGCGCCGAGTGGGAGGTAATTAATAAAAAAACTTTCTTTTCAATAGAGCCTCATCCTCTCTTCTATTTTGATGTGCCCAACAGGGTCATAAAGAGTGATTGAAATTCGCCTAGGCGTGCCGAGACCAAAACTCAGTCACCGAAACTGAAGTGACCCTGTAAGGGACCTCGCTTGTAACGACACGCAGGCTATAAAAGATATGCCATTGTCTGGAGACACACCCCTTCACATAAACGAGCGCTCTCCAAGCTATGACTCCACCTGCGCATATTCTCCTTACTTCAGCCAATTTAGGTTCGTAGCTTATTTAAAGACATGCAGGTTGCCCAGGGTCGATTATGTTCAGGGAGAGTCGCTCGGTCTGCTCATTAAATGAACGTATGGGATATTTCTCCTTCTAGAACTCTTTTTATTCAGACTTTTTAACATTGAGGAATGTAAATAAACTAAAATTTAAATGAAGGTGCCGGTGACGGCGAGCGACGGCGGCGGGCTGCTGCGCCACACCACGGTGCGCGTGCGGGTAGCGGACCTCAACGACAACCCGCCCGTGTTCCCGTTACGCGAGTACCGCGCCGCAGTGCCGCACGACCGCGCGGTCGGCGCGCCGTTCCTGACCCTGACGGCGCTGGACGCGGACGCGGGCGACAACGCGCGCGTGCACTACTCCATCTACGACGGCGACGTGCGATCTGACGTTACTGGACTGTTCGCCGTCGACGCGCACACCGGCGCCCTATCCTTCGCCCGCGATGCCTCCGCCTTCGGTAATTCGTTTTTTCTTGTACCATTCCTTGTATTTTCTTCTTCTTCTTCTTCTTCTTTAATTTAGAAGCTATGCTGTTCTCAGTGAGATGAAGTGTCCTTCACTTCTTTCATATCTTGCGGTCCTTTGATCTACTGTTACGACGCGACACTTATCGTTTCACGTATTTGTTCTAGATATAGCTTCTTCGAAGCCTCACCCCCCTTTCTCTTGCCTTCAACATTAATTTTACTTAAAAAAAAATTGCGTACCAAATTGTTTTTCGCACCGAATTTCTTTTTCTAAGTTTCCCTTACAGTACTGACATTATTATGCAATACTAGCGGCCGCCCGTGGTTTCACCCGCGTGGTTTCTTTTCCCGTCGGTATATACCCACAGGAACGGGCACACATAGGCTTACACATAATACTTGTAGTCCCTACATACCAAATTGCATCCAAATCCGTTCAGTAGTTTTTTGAAAGAGAAACAAACAAAGTGACATACTTTCACATTTATAATATTAGTAGGATTACTAGATCGCATCTTCGCTTTCCATCAGGCAAGATAGCGGTCAAGCGCTTTACCTATCTAATAATAAAAAATAAAAAAAAATAAAAAAAATTACGTTCAATTTTCACATTATTAAATCTTCGCATTATATGTTGTAGCACATGTTTGTAGCCAAGTTTCATTCGTTGTTTAACACTGTGTTATTATACCCCCTCGTCTTCTCAACCCGCGCGCCCTTGATTCGCTGCTGGATATAATAATAATGTGGGCGTGTATATTGCAGCGTCGCGGTCGGTGCAGGTGTGGGTGCGCGCGCGCGACGGCGGCGGGCTGGCGGGCGAGGCGCCCGTGTCGGTGTACGTGCTGGGCGCGGGCGAGGCGCCGCCGCGGCTGCACGCGCCGCCGCCCGCCGTCTTCCTGCCCGAAGACGCGCCGCCTGGAACTCTCATAGCGGCTTTGCGTGACCCGGCTGACGACGACGGGGCGACACGATTCCGACTCGCGCCTGGGCTGTGGCCGAGAGATCTGTTTGCGATCGATGCTGCTGGCCGACTCGTGCTCGCTGGACAACTGGATAGAGAAAGCGCCGCGGAACACGTCATAGGTTTGTGATCTTACTTGGCTGTCATAAATTACTTCTTGCCTGAAGACGCGCTGCTCGCCCAGCACTCTCATAACGTCTCGTAACGGACTTAGTGACCCCGCCGATGATGGTGGTGCTACTCGCTTCCGCCTCGCGCCGAGACTGTGACCAAGGGATTTGTTAGCATTCGATGCTGTTGGGCGGCTCGTGCTGGCCGAACAACTATAATAAACAACGAATATTAAAGGGGCCGCTGAATGCATCATAGGTTAATAAACTAACTTAGCCGTTATTGAATAAGATGGTAGTAGCTAGCCAGGCGGACTAACAACAAGTCTTATCACTAAACATAAATCAGACTGTTTTTGCTGGAATCAAGAGGATTAAATAAAATAATTGTAAGTTTAGTATTCTGTATAAAATCTTCTTTTTTTCCTATGTCAGGGGTGATAGCTGAGGGCGGCGGAAGCCCGGCGCCGGCGCGGCTGGTGCAGACGCGACTGCTGGTGCTGGACGCCAACTCGCACGCGCCCGCCTTCCACTCGCAGCCCTACGTGGTGCAGCTGGCCGAGACCGCGCCGCCCCACTCCAGTGTAGTGCAATGTACGTACAACCGCATTATGAAGATCACATTATTGTTTGGGTTTTTTTAGCGATTAAAAATCTAAATTAGTCCATTTGGAAATTACGATTCCTCATAAAGATACGGCTTTTATAATCAATCTCAGCAAACGTAGTGCAGGACGCCCCCCTGCTAGATGGGCCGACGACCTGAGAAAGGTTGCGGGTAGTGGCGGGATAAAAAGGGCGGGAAATTCAGCAGTGGACTGCAATAGGCTGAATGATGATGATGATGATGATAAAGATACACTTACACAGACTCTTCAAATTTTAAAATAGCCTTTTCTTTTAGGTTAAAGTCTATAAATAATAACACAGAGGCACACAGCCTTTGGTGAGTTTCTTGCCAGTTTTTCTCGTTAAAAGGTCATCCAGAGTAGCGCTTTGTGAACCGATGACACATCTTCTTTGATATTCACAAGTGCTTGTAACAGCTTAGACTGAATAAATGCTTTTGATTTTGAAATACAAACTAATGTATACGTTCGTGTACACAGTGATGGCAGATGACCCGGACTCGGGCTCCAACGGCGAAGTGCGCTTCTCGATCCTGTCAGAGGGTTCAGAAGGCAGCGCGGCGCTTTTCGCGGTGGACGCGCACAGCGGCTGGGTGACCACGACCGCGGAGCTGGACCGCGAGGCGCGCGCCGAGCACCGCCTCGCGCTGCTCGCGTCCGACAGCGCGCCGCCGCACCTGAGGCGCAGCGCGCGCGGCACGCTGGTCGTGCGGCTGGTGGACTACAACGACTGCCCGCCCGCCTTCTTGCAGGACAGATATGAAGCTGAGGTGGGTAGCCTGCCTTTTGTACGAATAACAGCTACTTGGCTTTGTGCAATACCTATTGTAAAGTTTCTTTAAACAATAATGCTCTACGTTAAACGTATTAAAGTTGTAAATTGGCGATTAACAGATTCGTAAAACCAGACTTGCTGCTGATCGTACTTGAATACTATGAAAGTATCTACGTACGTTTTTTTCATATAAAATTGTAGACGAAGTCTAAAATTTTTTTTGAAACTAGAAATATTTATATGAAAATAAAACTTGTGAATTTTATTTTGTTAAAATCAAGGACGACATCTGGCCCGATTTTTTTTTATTTTAAAAACGAATTAAATGAATTGAGGAACCTGTCAAAATTGCATTCTCCCAGCAGCTATAGTTTAACAAGTGCACATTTGTCGTCGCAGGTGAGTGAGGACGCGGCGGCAGGCACGGTGGTCGCGCGCCTCGGTGTACGAGACGCGGACGCTCCGGGCGGGGGGGGAAGCGCGCTCTCATACTTCGTGGCGGACGGCGACGCGCGCGCGCGTTTCCAGCTGCGGCCTTCGGGAGAGCTGTACGTCGCGCGACCGCTCGACAGAGAGACGGAGCCGGAGTACTTGCTATCCGTCGCCGCCACTGATGGCAAGTTCACCGCGTACACGCAGGTCGCTATCACCGTGCTGGATGTGGATGGTAAGCCGACGATCTCAAAAGTTTTATTTTTATTATTATCGTGTGATTGAATAAACATTTATTCAAGACATTGTAGTTTTGGAAAGCAAAATAAATAATTTTTATTTTAGTCAATGGCAATCAATAAAATGTTTACAAATGTGAACCCGTTCGCAGACAACCCGCCGTATTGCGTACGGCACCGGTACTACGCGCGGCTGCCAGAAGACGCGGCGGTCGGGACGCGCGTGATGACGCTGCAGACGGCCGACGCCGACGCGCCCGTCGCTAATTCGCTGAGGCACTTCCTCACCGGCGACCACGCGGAGCACTTCGCCATCGATAAGGTGCGCCATAGTTCATCATTAGTCATTATTAAAATAAATGACCTAACTGCTGAAACTTAATCCTTTTTCGTGGATGAGTAAGGAGAACTATGGCCTAGGGCCCAATGCGGTTTGGTTAAATTGTAAATACAGTTGAGACCGATAGGCAATGGAGAAGCTTGAGATATTTTTGATCACCTAGCTAACTTAAACATAGTGAAAATTGCCTAACTGGCATAAACGCAGGTGAAATTTATTACATTGAGTGCCAAGCTCCTCAATACGATCCTATGATCTCAATTGTCCCCCGCTTAACTCCCCAGTCAGTCTTTCGAACTTGACCATTACTGCTGAGGCTATTTACAAAGAGCTTAAAAGTATTGACACTAACAAAGGAGCTGGGCACGATGGCATACACCCCTTATTTATAAGAAGCTGCGCTAAACAATTATCGACACCTTTGTGTTTTATTTACCAAAAATCTTTGGAATTGGGTATCTTTCCATCTGCATGGAAACTTGCTCTTATCACTCCTATACCTAAAAATGATAATATAAATGATGTTTCTCAATATCGACCTATATCTAAAACAAACTTATTCGGCAAGGTTTTTGAAAAAATTATCACAACTAAGCTCACCTGTGTACTAAAGAATCACATTAATGTCAATCAACATGGTTTTTGTAAGGGACGCTCGGTAGAAACGAATATGCTTACTTTTACAAGTTTTTTGGTGGATGCTTTGGACAGGAAAAAACAAGTAGATGTCGTGTATTCCGATTTCTCAAAAGCATTCGACAAAATTAATCATGATCTGCTTATTGAAAAGCTTTGGACTATCGGAATCCACGGCGATCTGCTCCGATGGTTAGATTCGTATGTCAAGAATCGTTCTCAGGCGGTTGCTGTTAAGGGCTTTGTATCAAGATTCCTTGATATTCCATCAGGAATTCCTCAGGGATCCCATATTGGGCCATTATTATTTATTATATACATAAACGATATCAAAAAAATTGTTCAAAACTCAAATTTTCTATTATATGCTGATGAAGCAAAATTTTTTAGAATAGTGGAAGGGTACGATGATTGTTTACGTTTGCAATCTGATATAGAGCGCTTAACGGAATACTGCTCGTCCAATCAATTATTTCTAAATCTGGATAAATGCTCTGTCATTTCCTACACACGCAAAACCAACCCCATCAACTTTGATTATACAATTAATAACTCGTCGCTAGCTCGAGTCACGTCAATTCGTGATTTAGGTATCCTAATGGACTCTGGTCTATCCTTTAACTTACACATTGATAATATAGTCAACAAAGCTTTCCGACAACTGGGTTTTATTCTTAGAGTTTCAAAGCCTTTTAAGCAACCGCATACCCTTAAGCTACTATATTTTAGTTTTGTTCGTTCAATCCTTGATTTTGCTTGTATTATATGGAGCCCTTTTTATGCCTGTCATATTGGCCGCATAGAAAGAGTGCAGAAAAAATTCATAAAAAATTTGGACTTCCGTGAAAATCATGACCACGTAACATATGAAGACTCACTTAGGCGTCACTCAGTGACTACTCTTGAGAACCGACGAATAATGTTTGATCAAATTTTTCTATTTAAAATCTTAAATAACTTCATCGACTCCCCTCACATTTTAGAAAAAATTTGTATAAGAGTTCCCCGATCTAGCTCTCGCTCACAAAAATTATTTGTCATTCCTGCGTACAAATCCGTGTATACCAGTAATAACTTCTTTCGTCGTAGTGTCGACGTATACTGCAAAATGTTTGATCATATTGATATTTTTTGCAATAGCCTAACTGTTTATAGAAGGCTGCTTCACACTAGAATGTCAACAACTTTGTTATAATTGTTTCTATTTTTTTTTTTCTTGCCAAATTATTACAACCACTGAATATAATATAATACTATACTAGTACTTTAACTTTCCAACCTTAAATTATTGTTAATTTAAATACCTTTTTGTTGTTTACTTTTCCAATTACTTTAAAACTGTATGTACCGTATTATTATGCTTTATGGGACTATTAGGTCTATAAGAACATGATATTTTGTTTTTGTCAATATCTCTGTATGACTGTTTGTTTCCTAAATAAATAAATAAATAAATAAATAAATAAATAAATACGCCACATTCTTTAATTTATTTTACACAAATATTTTGTTAGAGATATTCATAACGTTCTAACTGTTCACAGGAGACGGGCGTGGTGACAGTAGCGGCGGAGCTTGACCGCGAGACGCTGAGCTCGTACAAGCTGGCGGCACACGCGCAGGACCGCGCGCGCTCCGACTGGAGCTGCGGCTCCGAGCTGCTGGTCACTATTACCGACGTCAACGACAACTCGCCGCAGTTCTCCGCCGACACCTACGCCGTCACGCTGCCCGAGGACGCCGACATCGGTACGCTCGTCGCTAAGGTACGCATACCCTTCAAAATGTCAACATCATTACTTTCCGATGAACATCGATCGGTACAATGAAAACTCGGTCCTTTCAACAGGTACACGCGACCGACGTCGATCTCGGAGAAAACAGACTCGTGCGATACTCGTTCGTGGAGGAGACCGAGGGCTTCGATCTGGCGGGCGACAGCGGCATCATCACGCTGCGCGCGGCGCTGGACCGCGAGACGCAGGCGGAGCACCGGCTGGTGGTGGTGGCGCGCGACAGCGGCCGGCCCGCGCGCTCCGCCACCGCCACCGTGCGGCTCGCCGTCGCCGACGTCAACGACAACCCGCCCGAGTTCGAGCTGCGCCTCTACCGCGCCGCCGCGCCCGAGCTGGCCGCGCCCGGCGCCGAGCTGCTGCGCGTGCGCGCCACCTCGCGCGACGCCGGCGTCAACGCGCTCGTCTCCTACTCGATCGTCGGCGGCGACGGCCGCGAGGACTTCGCGCTCGACCGCGCCTCCGGCGTGCTCACCGTCGCGCGCCCGCTCGACTACGAGCGGCGCCGAGAATACGCGCTCACGATCCAGGCGATGGACGGCGGCACGCCGCCGCTGAGCGACCAGGCGGCGGTCAACATCACCGTCACCGACAGCAACGACAACGCGCCGGCCTTCGCGCAGGCGTCGTACGGAGCGCGCGTGCGCGAGGACGCCGCCGTCGGCGAGCGCGTGCTGCAGGTCATCGCCGACGACGCGGACTCCGGCAACAACGGTCGCGTCACCTATTCGATCGCCCGTGGGGACCGCGACGGACACTTCACGATAGACCCCGATACCGGCTACGTGTCGGTGGCGGCGCCGCTCGACCGGGAGACTGTACCCGCGTACGTGCTCGAAGTTCGAGCGCAGGACCGCGGCGTGCCCACGCTCGAGTCCTCGACGATCATCAACGTAGAGATAGTCGACGCCAACGACAACCCGCCGCTTTTCGCTCAGACCAACTACACGGCCGTCGTTCAGGAGGACCGGCCGCTCGGCTACACTATCATAAAGTTCGAAGTACGCGACGCCGACGCGCCGCCGAACTCGGCCCCGTACACTTTCGATTTCCAATCGGGCAACGAGATGGGGGCGTTCCGACTCGAGCAAGACGGGTACCTCAGATCTGCGACTCGTTTCAACCACCGCATCAAAGATAGATACGCCCTGCAGATTCGGGTGTTCGACAACGGGACGCCACCCCTCTTTTCGGACGCGTGGGTGTACATAAAAGTGATCGAGGAATCCCAGTACCCGCCGGTCGTGACGCCACTCGAGATCGTCGTCAACTCGTACCTCGACGAGTTCCCTGGCGGCGAGATCGGGCGCGTGCACGCGTCGGACCGCGACGCGTACGACACGCTCGCGTACGCGCTGGCGCCGGCGGACGGCGCGCCGTACCCGCCCACGGACCTGTTCCAGATCGACGGCGCCGACGGCACGCTGCGCGCCGCGCCGCGCCTCGACGTCGGCGACTACCGGCTCAACGTCACCGTCGACGACGGCAAGTTCGTTAGCTTCGCGATCGTCCGCGTCGCCGTCGTGCTCGTCTCGGACGAGATGCTCGCGCAGGCGATCGTCGTTCGGTTCCGGGCGGTCACCGACCGCGACTTCGTACTCAGTCATCGGAAAGGGTTCATCCGAGCGGTCGCGGAGGCGACCGATTGCGAGCCCGGTGACGTGGTCGTGGTGAGCGTGCAGCCGTCGGGTGATGCGGCGCGGGTGCGGCGGCAGGTGGCGCAGGACCTCGACGTGGCGTTCGCGGTACGCGCGCGCGGCGGCTTCCTACCCGCTGACGCCCTGCGGCGAAGATTACACGCGCACCTGGAGCGGCTGGAGGAGCGCACGCGGCTGGTGGTGGAGGAGCTGCTGCGCGCGGCGTGCGGCGGCTGCGTGCACGGTGCGTGCGCCGAGCGCGTGGAGCTGCTCGCGAGCGGCCCGCGCGCGGTGGCGGCCGACGTGTTCGCGCTCGTGGCTGCGCCGCACCGCTTGCGCGGGGAGTGCGCCTGCACCGCCGGCTACGTCGGCGAGCGCTGCGATCGCATCGCTAACACCATCGACACCGGCGGCGAATGTGACGAACCTGGATGCAGGTGAGTTCTACATTGGAGATCGAGTTAATATCTCTTATAGTTAATATATCGAGTTAATATATCGTTGAAATATTAAAACACGGAGTTTCACCCGCATATCGCCCCCCAGGCCGAGCCCGGCGGTGACGCAGCTGGCGGGCGACGGGTACCTGCTGTACCGCGTGGAGCGCGGCGCGGTGGCGGGCGCGCGCGTGCCCGACGACGAGCTGACGCTGTCCCTGCGCTTCCGCACGCGCCGCGAGCGCGGCACGCTGCTCTACGCCGCCGGACGCGTCGACTACGCCGCGTTGGAGGTGCGTACTCAATGATACCAAAGATCTAATATTATTGAAAAAATGCGAATCATATGGCCTGCGTTGGCAATCGTATAACTGGATAAAAAGTTACTTAGCAAATCGAAAACAGTACGTAGAGATAACATCGATTGATAAAAATATGCAACAAGACGTAACTCAATCTGAAACAAAGGATAACAAGTTAGGTGTGCCACAGGGTAGCATACTGGGACCACTTTTGTTTCTCCTATACATTAATGACCTACCAAATTGCACAAAATATCATTGTACCCTTTTTGCAGACGACATTTCGGTAGTAATTCCCAAAGATCCACTATCCAATTATCAAAATGATATAAATCAGGCAATTGCTAACATAGCTAAATGGATGGAAAACAATAATTTAAAAGTCAATATTGACAAAACAAAATGTATTCAGTTTAAGAATAGAGGTGGTGCTATCCAGAAAATCGAACTGAAATGTAATAATCAGATTATTAAAACAGTTAACGAGACAGTGTTTTTAGGAATAACACTAGACGATTGTTGCACTTGGAAGGGTCATGTCGAAAAGGTTTGCTCAAAAATAAATCGCTTCGCATATGCACTGTGGCGCCTTACTAAGCTTACTAATAAACAAACGGCTCTTAAGGCGTATCATGGGTATGTTGTGTCGAACTTGCGATACGGACTTTTGCTATGGGGCAATTCAGTAAAAAGTAATCGAGCATTTATAGCCCAAAAGCAATGTGTTCGGGCAATCTGTGATGTGCCACCAATGACTTCTTGCAAACCTCTCTTCATAGAGCTGAAATTATTAAGTCTTCCAAGCTTATATATTTTCGAGGTTTCAACCTTTGTTAAAACTCATATGAGCCTATTCTTGACAAAAAAAGAGGTTTGCAACTTTAATACAAGATTTCCATATAAATTGATACCGCCAAACAATAGAACCGATATAAGCATACGAAATTCATACGCTATTTGCGTTAAAATATAAATGTGTTTTTATAGCGTTAAGGAATTTTTAGATAAGCGACATGTATTGACATTCTGAATTTCTGTCATACAATTATTAAATTTTCAATATACAATGTTTGACTTTTAATGATTATTATAGTATTCATAAGAATGATATCGTCCATTAATTATTGTTCTCGTTGTCTAAGTAATATTGTGTACATTGTGTTCTGTGATTGTGTATCTAGACTAAGACTATCTAAACTAAGTAAAATGACGACTGTGAAATTAATACCAAGTGACAGTAAAATTTTTAAATTTATAATTTATAATAATTCATTCATTACTTTCAATTTATATAATTTAAGCAATTCATTTAAATTCAATTAATTAAAAAACAAATTTTGCATGCTATATGTAGCGAAATGTGTCTGTTCTATTAAATATTATACCTACCACATGTATTTACCGCATTTCAAGCAAATAAAATATCTTTATCTTTATCTTTATCTTATCCTTCTTGACCATTACATTATTAACGTTCATGAATGCTCATAATAACACGTCATCATGATCCCGAAACAAATAACTCCAAAACCAATTCCAAAAGGTCTCATTAGTACTTATATTGAAACATACCGTCCTATTTCTAAACTTTGCCAATTTGGGAAAATTCAAGAAAAATTACGATCGATGAACTGCTGCAAATAACATTGACGTCTATGTTATTTACAGCAGTTCATCGATTAATTACCCCTAACCAACATGGGTTTTATAAGGGCCGTAGCGTCGATACTAACTTGATGTCATTCACCGATACTATCTTGAGCGCCATTGATGACAAGTTGCAGGTGCATATACAGATTTTTTTAAATGTTTTGACAAAATCTGCAACCAAACACTCAATAAAATATTATCGACCGATTCATAAAATGTGCCTTTCTCGTCCCATTTTTTCAATTCAAGGACTATTATAATTGTAAATTAAGTTAGGAAAAGTTATTTGGCATGCATAATTTAAATAGGCATGTTTGTGCTATTCTTTATTTATCTATATTTTAGTATTATATGCTGTTTGTTTTCCATGTAAAAATAAATAAATAAATAAATAAATAAAATAAATAAATTAAGTAAAAAATATCAATAGGTACTTTTTTAACCTTATATCTTTTTATGCTATTGTAGGTTTTTAAATACATCATGTTGTTTTGAAAATTGTTTGTATATGTGACTGTATTTTCCTTAATAAAAAATATAAAAACAACATTCACTATATCGCAGTCCACTGCTAGGCCCTTAAGGTCCTTTTTAATTTAGCCTCTACGGAGGCCATTTTACCCAACACAGCTCGTTTCACAACCTTAATTAAATCAATAACGTTTTGATATGTCGGTCGCAGGTGTCGGAGGGCTACCTACAGTTCCGCATGGAGCTGGGCTCGGGCCCGGCGCTGGTGCGCGCGAGCGTGCCGGTGGCGGACGGCGCGTGGCACGAGGCGCGGCTGGAGCGGCGCGGCGCCGCCATGCGCCTGACGGTGGACCGGCGCAGCGCCGCCGCCGCGCCGCCGCCGCCCGCCGCCGTGCTGGACGCGCGCGCCGACCGCCTGCTCGTCGGCGCCGCGCTCATGCGCCACGCGCACGCGCTGGCGCCCGAACAGGTACACTATATACTTTTGAGACGTATATTCTTTGATCATGCAGAACTTATCCCGCTTTTTTGTTCTGCGAAAGCGGAAACACTTCATTGTAAATCTAAGTTATAATAATAGTATAACCGATTTGATTTCGAGCTAAATGTAACCTAACCGATATTTTATCAGGTCACGTACGGCTTCCACGGCTGCATCTCAGACTTAAAGCTGGGCGGTGTGCCCCTACCGCTCGAAGAAGGCGGCACCTCGACGGACGGTCGCGCCGCATTGGTCCGTCGCGTTCGCGCTCGAGTCGGCGCCGTGTGTCAGCCGCTGGCGCCGCCGACTCCGTGCGGCTCCGCGCCGTGCCTCAACGGCGGCTCGTGCCGTGACTCCGCGCTTCTCGAAGCCGCACCCGATACCGAGGGTTACGTCTGCGTCTGTCATAAGCGCTTCCAGGGGCCGCGATGCGAGGTTAGTTCATTCGTGTTGAAAATGCCTTTTCGGGACTTAACTACTATACCGGAATATTGGTTTAGATATGGATTAAGCTTAAAACAAGTTGTAGTCTACTTTTTGTCACAAAATTTTGAAATGATCCGAAAGAGCAGCAGGCCTACCGCCATCTTTTAGAAACCGTCATGTCGAAAGAACGTTTTGTTTTCCTTTTGTTTCAATAATGTTTAAATTACAAGCTTGACTTTATTTGACACAAGACGTCGTAGTAGGTTTGAATGATAAAAATCTTGTTTGAGTGAATGATTGAGCGATGACGCCACAAAACTTCCGTCAAAAGATAATCTTGTTTTAAGAGGTTCGCGGTACGATATGACATATAACATTGCGCCGATACAAACTGACATTAAACAATATTGCGTTACGAGATGGCGGTAGGCCCCCAGGACGTCGAAGACGCACTGAATCAGTGCTCGATGTATTCGATCATGTAAGCACTATAAAAATATCTTGCCTTATAGGTGGACACGGACCCCTGCGCGTCTCAGCCTTGCTTGCACGGCGGCTTCTGCTCGCCGGCCCCAGAAGGCGAAGGGGAAGGTTTCCGCTGCGCGTGCGCGGACGGGCTGTCCGGGCCGCGGTGCGAGCGCGGGCGCTGGTGCGGCGCGTCGGGCGCGTCGGGCGCGGACGCGGACGCCGGCGTGTGCGCGCACGGCGGCGCCTGCGAGGAGGGAGAGTGGGGCCCGTCGTGCCGGTGCAGAGGGTACTCATTTTTGTCTTTCCAATATAACGTTTAATTTAAATGTCCTTCGCCAAACTGAAATTACAGTTTGTAAGCATTGTGCTTGTTGCCGTTTATCTAAGCGCGTTAGTAATGCTCGCACCGTTGCACCATCGTGAACGTATTCACTGTGTGCAGCAGATGCAAAAGCGCGAAGCACGAGGTTCGCGTAATTAATTAGATGCCCAGCTTTACATTAACTGTGTCTCGCCTAGGTAACAATATTAATTCACAATGTTAACAGTTACTACGGCCCCCGCTGCCAGTACGACGTGGACGAGTGCGCGGGCGAGCCGTGCCTCAACGGCGCCACCTGCCTCAACGAGCCCGGCTCCTTCCGATGCCTCTGCCCACCGGATAAAACTGGTTAGTTTCATCAATATTGCTTTTATGATGTTTAACTTTACCATAGCTTCCGCTATAACGCTACGAAGTGCTGGTACAATTTACATCACCAAAGAGAAACACGTCGAAGTTTACATAAAAAAGTATTCAGATCGTTCTTAAATGTCATAAATCTACAAAAAAACTGTCCTAAAAAAAATCTTCATTCAAATTACGATTTTAATTAACATAACTGTAATGGCGTACACAGAAAACCGCACGTTATTAATTAATTTGTGTACCGTAATTAGATCCAAAAGATGAAATCGTTTGCGTATACAAAAGAGATCGAACTTATTCGCATTGAATTAAGACTGTACCGGACAAAAAGTACGTTGTTCCGGCCTTCATGGTTATGTCATGAGAGCGCATTCTGCACACTAGCGCCGCCATTGGAAATAAAGCATAGTGCTTAATCTAACCTAACCTATTAGTGTGAACTGTGTAGCGTGCTGCCTGCCGTTTCAATGTCATAGGTTTTAAGTAGTTTTAAGTTAGTTTTAGTTTGTATAGAAAATCTGTTTTTTGGCCGTAACCTTCAACATTTTTTGAAAATTGTGTTGTTATTATAAAGTAAATTTTAACTATAATACTTAGACAAAATGTGTACGCTTCTCTAAAATGTTAACTAAATACCTATGTAATTATCTCACAGAAGTGAATTTATGTAAATTCTTGTGAGAACAATAAAGATCTAAACCAGAAAACCTTACCTGTATGTATCTCTGGTTACCGCACTCCGAGGAAGCTTTATAGTACTGTTGTATTGAGTGAGCGTATTGTTTCCGGCAGGCATGAACTGCGGCAACCCGCTGTACTCGGACGCGGTGGTGTCGGGCGGCGCGGGCGGCGGCGGCGCGCGGGCGCTGCGCGACGCGTGGCGCTGGGCCTGCGACGCGCGGTGGCCGCTCGCGTTGGCCAGCGCCGTGCTGCTCGCGCTGCTGTTGGTCGCTGTAGCGCTGCCGCTGGCCCTGCGCCGCCGGGCCAGACGGCGCGCCAACCGCTCGCCCAAAGGTATTATCTCAAACGTGCTTGGAATGTTGAGCATTATTTTGACAACCTTCTTCGAGATAAATCGAAATTGCTGCACTGGCTAAATACAGGCCGGCAAAAGTTATATGAAAGTGTGGTTTAGCGGCCAAATAATTTACATAGTAAACTGATATCTGTCGCGTAATTTAAAAATGGAACGACCGAAATATTTATCAAAAGTTTTATTTAAATATCGAACTGGCTTGCAAATAGAAAGCTGTTTTAGAAAAAAAACCAACAAATGAACACTTTACGCGGGAAAAAATATAGTTGTTCGTTGTTCGTCTGATTTCGTAAAGTAGTTTTAATTTCCGCGTATTATTTGAAAAAAGTACTATACAAGCCTTGACCACAACTAGGCATTGATGGACTCTTTTGCTGACCGCTACAGTAATGTATTATAATTCATCATCATCAGTCATTTTATTGTCCCCAGTGCTGGGCACTGCCGTCTTTAGGCGTCCATTAGATGGTAGATATTTTGCTGTCAGTTTAACCACAGTCACGGCTGTGACTGATGAATAACTATACTGACCGTCTAGTGGACGCCGTATAGGTGGACAAAAAGAATGGGCCATGACGCCAATGATCCAAAACGCGAGCCACCGCGATTTGCAGGTTTTAACAACTGCAAAAACAGCCGGGACCAACGGGTCAACGTGCCTTCCGAAGCACGGAGGAGCTCAGAGACATAACATTTTTGGCCAATCATCCTGTGACCGGCTTAACTGCTACAATCGCAGGACGAGCGCACGAACCACTGAACACACATCCAACATATTTAGACTGCCAAAAAACAACGGGTTGCACTCCGGGAGTGTCGGCAGAACCGCTTAAATGAACGAAACAGCAGGAGCAGGCACACATTTTCGCCGCGCGGTAGAAAGAGAGGGGGATATTACTTCCTTTCCTACGCCGCGCCGGCGGTCTACTCTCCCTCCATCTTACGAATTTGCCATCAGGGTCACGTGTCCTGAGGCGACTTTAAAAAAAAAAACCATCCCAAAAATTTACTCTGATGGGCGCAACGCCGCTAAAGAAGTTTTTACTTCAAAAATGACCGTGTTTGTTCAATTTGTTTGACAGACGAACCTCTAAACAGCTCTAAGCTTGTCCCGCGCACCTCCAAGCTGTCCAACCTGGAGGCGGTGTCGCGGCGCGAGCGGCCGGCGTCGTGCGCGGAGCCGCCGCCGCTGAACAACGTGGACACGCTGCGCTCGTACGGCTCGGCCGGCGACGAGCTGGAGGGCATCCCGCCCGACTACAGGCGGAATCTCAACATCGAGCCCGCGCACGACCGCAAGCCCTGGTCGGAGCAGATGCATCTGCATACGTTTGTCGATAATAAGATTTACAATGGTGAGTCATATTCTATCACTTTTCCTTTTTTCCGTTTGTTTTAAAGGTAACTGACGAAGTCAAATTAACTTTGACGAGTTTACTGCCGGTCATTTTTTCTTTGTTGTTTATTTTTATATTTATTAATTTGTTTTTTTTTCTTTAATTTTAATTGTATATGTATGGATGATTTTATGTTTTATTATTTAATTTGATGTTTGTGTGATTTGTTGCTTAAATTTCCGACACAATTTAATATTGTTTTATGGAATAAATAAATTATGACTTACGGTTCTTCTCGTTGCAATAAAACTTTGGGAACCGATCTTGTATTTTCTTTATTATTGAAAAATGCTCGGAACAGTCTACGAGTAGATTTATTAAATGAATTTGATTCGGTTTGACTTCTATCGTTCGAGCTGTGATGTGATTTTGCATAATTTACGTTTAACGGTTACTCGTCGCTAACGTCGGTCGCTTGATGTCGTTCAGATCTCAAAGGATGCAAAGGGCGGGCGCGCACGCGGTCCCCCGGGCTGGCGCGGCGCGGCGGCGCGGGCGGGCCGGCGGGGGAGCCGCACCTGGTGGGCGGCTACCACTGGGACTGCTCGGACTGGTGCGGCGGCGGCGCGCTGCCCGGCATCAGCGAGGTGGCGGGCTCGGAGCGACCCGACACCTCGCCCGAGCCGCCCGCGCTCGAGCCCGCCCCCGACCCCGACCCCGACCCGAGCGACGCCGACTCCGCGCCCTTCCCCGATGGTAACCGACTCGTCCACCACATCATATTATAGAATACGAAATTAGTTTATCAGCGGGCAGGAGTGGTAATGTTGTGGGGCACACGTGAATACGCCAGCCAGGTGTGCTCAACGACACACTCCGTATCATAACTGGCTGTCTGAAACCTACCCCAGTAGTAGACCTGTACCTGTTAGCTGGCATTGCCCCACCTGATGTTCACAGAGCTGTAGCGAGTTTGATTGAGTGCTACAAAAAACAAAACGACCCGAGGCACCCCCTGCACAACCACCTTCTAGGCCCCAAGAGTCTACTTAGTTACAAGAGTCACTAAAAAGTCGACATAGTTTTATAAAAGTCTCAACGCCGATCGATGGTAATGCTTTCCATGGTCGCATCAAATTCTTGGGGGAAAAAAAACCGGGCATCGCTCTCAACTTTATCCACACTCGCAGAGAGCTTACCACCGGGCTATAATCTCCCATGGCCGACTTGAAGGTCATTAAAAAGACTCCGAAACCAGGTCGGCCGCTGTAAAGAAAACATGTGCCGATGGGGTTATGGCTCCAACAACACCTTCGAGTGTGGTACCTTCCCACAGACTATGGCACACCTTTTGCCTTGCCCTGCGTGTTCATCAAACTGCACACGCGAAGACCTATATAGCGCTACCGATATTATAAAGATATTATGAAGATATAAATCTAAAGCCAAGAATTGATCGACACGATAATAATAATACTGCCATGTATTTAGTCTAATTTTAATCGGTTGTGGTGTGAACAGTGTCGTCGTACCTGCTGCACCCGGACGAGTACCTGCCGGCGCCGGCGCCGCCGGACGGCGACCTGCGCGCGCGCGGGCTGCGCGAGCCCGACGCCGCCAGCCTCATCACCATGCTCGGTCAGTACTGTCATTCCGACTTTGACTCCATTTGAGACCGAAACCGATCATATGTGATCGGCTTTAGTTTGAAAATTCCGATTCGAGAAAGTCTCAAACAATATTACAGTATCATGCATCATGAATACGGTTTGACACGTTCTCGACTGGAAACTCGCAATACAAAAACCACCAGTGAAAAAGTAGTTATTGAATGTTTATTGATCTTTAATCGACCAAAATTTTAAAGAACTGTAGTACTAAGTTATCGGTGTCGGTTCACAGAGGAGCGCAACTCACTGCTAGGCGGCGGCGAGGCGGGGTCGTGCAGCGACCTGTCGGCCAACCTGTGCGAGATCGAGGAGTCGGAGGCGGAGGAGGAGCGCGACGAGCGGCCGCCCCACCGCGCGCGCCACACCGACGTGTGACGCCGGCCAGCGGCCCCCGCGCCGCCCCCCCGCGCCCCCCACCGCGGCCCCCCCTCCAGGGGGCTCTAGCACGAGAGCCGCGAGCCGCCGTCCGCTCCAGACGATGAAGTTTAGTCTGACTGCGTCGGCGGCCGACCGCGGCGCTTACACCGCATTGAAAGTGTACCTGATTTGTATGACGCGGAGCGATCGAGCTCCTGCGGCGAAGGAGTGTCGTGATTAGTGAATATAGTGCTTGTGAATCGAGATTGTACTTTGAAAATGTCGGTGAAACGCCTGCCCGCTTTCGTCCGCGAATCTAATGGAATGGAGGAGTCGCTTTTCTGCTCCTCTCTGTCTCGCCTTTCTCTTCCAGCCTCATTCTTGCCGTTCGATGCCAATGATCGGTGTTAGATTCGGCGGACGAAGCCGGCAGGCGTCGCACGTGTTAGCGGGACCACGCTGTACCCAGCATTTATGACGCAACGTGACATCGCCTATTGTTTGTATCTGTTGGTTTATTGTTTGCCGGCCGCCGCCGTCGGCGGTCGCGGAGCGTCGATTTTCCTTAATTGAATAATAAAGTACATGAACATGACATACACATAACGTAAGCGGAGGTCGAATGTACATAACTAGTAGCTGTACGATGTAAATAGTGTGACTGTGCGTCGCGTTGTATATAATGTGTACGTGAGAGCGCACCGCGAGGCGCGCCCGATGACTGTCTACAGAAATGTTGTTATAAATTATAATGGTGCTCTGACTATAGGTTCATATCATAACTTTAAACTGCATTTATATTAAATAGTAGAATAAAAGTTCTCCTTATAGGCTAGCGAATTACTTAAGCGATCTATTTTTATATGTATGAAATAAATTTATAGAAGAGCCGACTGCCGCGTCGGCTGTTACCACTACGTTACTGCGTAACTCCAATCTGATTAGCAACACAAATGCGCATAATGATTTTCCACGACTGTATTTATTTAATTATAACTGTTGTGTAAGTTTTGACACGACTAATAAAGGTTTTATAATATATTTTGTCGTTTCATTATACGAACCTGTCACTCTATGAGTTGTATGACTGACCAAAGTACTTTCAAATTAGTTTTAAATGGTCACTAGCGGCCGCTCGCGGTTTCACCCGCGCGGTTCCCGTTCCCGTGAGAATATCGGGATAAAAAGTATCCTCTGTTCATATCCAGGCTATTTACTATCTATGTACGAAGTTTCATACAAATCCGTTCAGTATTTTTAGAGTTTATTCGTTGCAAACAAACAATCAAATCTTTCCTCTTTATAATATTATAATATATCCAAACAGCACTAAAACTCATTAACGATAAAAAAGTTGCCATAGGTGTATTACTTGATATGACAAAAGCATATGAAAAAGTTTCTTATCAAATCCTTTTATCAAAATTATAGGGTGGTTACTATGGGGAAAAATTCAATCATTTCACTGTAACGTCGTTTTGATAAGTTATCAATTCACTGTGTATAATATATTGTGTATAAAACCCCAATTATACATTACTACATGTGGGTCACAGTTTCTTCACAAATTGAGTCGATGTGAGGAGTAACGCAAATATTGTCATAATATTAATAATAATATTATCATCACATTCAAATAAATTAATAAATACAACATAAAAAAGAAAATTATTTAATTGTTAAAATTAGCAAAATGAAAATAAAATTAGAATGAAATAAAAAAATGAAGATTATAAAAAGTCAAAAGTATATTATTAATCAATTTAAAAATATATAAGGATTAAAAAATAAAGACTAAGACAATTGGGCTGGCGCTGGCAGTGGTTAAAATGTCCAGCTGTAAGTGTTAAGAGTAACTATAACCCTAATATTATCACAAAAACTTTCTCGGCCGGCGCGGACACATTGTTTACTTTGCTCGTCACTAGATGGCGCTGTTAGCTCCCACATCACGGTATCGTTTTAGTTCCATGAATTAACAAAGATTGAAAGATTGATACTTAACATCAACAAACAAACCATAGTTTGTTTTCCTAAGACAAATTTTTGAATACCGAAGCTGGTTTGC
Source organism: Chrysoteuchia culmella (assembly GCA_910589605.1). Taxonomy (NCBI): domain Eukaryota; kingdom Metazoa; phylum Arthropoda; class Insecta; order Lepidoptera; family Crambidae; genus Chrysoteuchia; species Chrysoteuchia culmella. Next base: position 24,844,159 of record OU342647.1, read on the forward strand.
TAAGCTCGGTGATTGGTTGAGATTATCATGACAGCATGAATGAAGAAGTAGAGGTAATATATATTTTATTGTGAATCGCTTCGATCGAAACTATTATATTGATATTCAATATCGGATTCTGAAACTATATATTTTAACTAGCTTCCGCCCGCGACTTTGTCCGCGTGGTCTTTAGAACTTGGTCCAGAAAGATTAAGTAAAAGAAAAAAAAAAGACGGGTTGCACTCCGGGAGTGCCGGCAGAAGTGAAAACTTGATTATTAACGTTGAGCATGTTTGATATTTTGGAATGGTTAGGGAATAATTTTGCATATTATTATTAATAAATAATAATAATAATAATAATAATAAATAATAATAATAAATAATAATAATAATAATAATAATAAATAATAATAATAAACAAATTTATTAAATTTATTAAAAGCCTAAACGAAACAGTAGGCCCAGGCATACATTTTCGCCGCGCCGTAGAGAGGGGATAGCTGTCTACTCTCCATCCGTCCTACGCTTTTTCGATCAGGTCACGTGTCCTGACGCGAGTTTAAGATTTTATACCCATTACAGAAAAAGTGCTCAACGCCGCTGTAGCGGGTGGTGGTAATGAAAGATGGTATTTGCTATTATACACACAGTTTATGCCACACACGAAACAGTAAGTACAGAAGGAGTAGACGAGAACAGTTACAAACACAGAGGAAGCTTAGACGTACTAGACAAACACTAAAACACTAAACAATAACTGATCTAACCACTATGAACATAAACAAAAGCGGAGCGCATACAACTTGCATTCGATATGGGCGAATGAATCGAACTGCCTCTGCGCCTGCGCGGGCGCGTCGTCTCGCACCGAACCGGGTGACCTTGGGGGCCGGGGCCGGTCCTTGCGAGCGCGTGAATTAACTACTACAAACAGAATAAGTTGTCCGCGCGTATATCTATTTTTTATTGACAATAATTATTAGAATTTTACTTTCTTCACTTTTACTTTATAATTAATATTTTATACCTAAATAAATTATAAATTTAGGTTAGTTATAATTATTACACTTTTGACACAAACAAATAAAAACAGTATTGACAAATAACATAAATAAGCTACATAAATAAGCTACGCTACAACACCCCCCTCCAGAGACCGTCCTACGGGCGATAATAATCTGGAAATTTTACCCTACGACCTGACTTAGTAACTCTGGCGGGAATATCTTTAGTGATGGGTATATCATCGCAAACCAGTGCAGGAGTGTATGGTTGATGATGGGTGTGTGTGTGTGAGTGTGATGATTTGTTCGAAAGCTGATGTGACTTAACTGAATCACGCAGTATGTAGGCAGGTTTTAACCTGTCAATTGACACCGTGACTGGTTTGCCATTAACAGCGAGTTTGAAAACCTTGTCACCACGTTTAATAACTTCAAACGGTCCAGTATATGCTGGTTTGAAAGAGCCAGCTCCTGTGTCATCGCGAAGGAAAACATGAGAAGCTGTGGCCAGATCTTTGAAAACGAATGGTGACCGTCTAGAACCATGATGAGCAGCTGGAGACGGTTGCAAGTTTTTAACAATACTGCGAAGTCGCGACGCATAATCTGTCACGTCAACAGTTTCTGCCTCATCTGGTTGGAAAAGCTCACCTGGGAGGCGTAGCGGTTCTCCATATACAAGTTCCGCGCATGATGCTTTAAGGTCTTCCTTATAAGTGCTGCGAATACCTAATAGAACCAATGGAAGTGTATCTACCCAACTACTATCTGCGTGGCAGGTTATGGCGGCTTTTAGTTGCCGATGAAACCTTTCCACCAACCCATTGCATGATGGATGATAGGCGGTGGTCCGTCTGTGCTGGAAACCGGCAATCTGTGACAGATGCCTGAAGAGTGCCGATTCAAATTGTCTTCCACGGTCCGTGACAATTTTAGTGGGACAGCCAAAGCGGGAGATCCAGCCGCTTAATAAAGCTTTAGCAACGGTCTCCGCTGTAATATCCTGTAATGGTATTGCCTCTGGCCACCGCGTAAAACGGTCTACGGCTGTGAGACAATACCTATAGCCTTGAGAAAGAGGAAGTGGCCCTATCAGGTCGATATGGAGTTCTCTGAACCTGGCGGATGGTGTGCCATACGTTCCAATGGGTGCCGAGACGTGTCGGGTTACCTTGGATCTCTGACAAGCTAGACAGGAACGAGCCCATTCTCTGCAGTCGCGACGAACTCCAGGCCATACGAAACGATCGGAGACCAGTTTGACAGAAGCACTGGCACCTGGGTGACTCAAGCAATGTAAGCTATCAAACACTTGGCGGCGCATTTCCTTTGTGACATACGGCCGTTTTGTAGTGCCTCTTACATCACAGATTAATACTATGTCGGTACCAGGCAGTTTTACTTTTTCCAGACACAGTGAGGAAAAACCACTTAAAAGATTCTTAAGCTCACTATCGGAATGTTGCAGAGTGGCTAGCAACTCTAAGTTGATGGGTTGAGCTATTTCGTCTACGCGCGAGAGTGTATCAGCTACAACATTGCTTTTTCCCGAAATGTGGCGTATGTCGGTGGAAAACTGTGAAATGTAGTCCAAGTGACGAAACTGCCTCGGAGAACAATTCTCTTTACGGGAATGAAACGCAAATGTAAGAGGCTTATGATCGGTGTATATCACAAAGTCGCGCGCCTCTGTCATGTGCCGAAAGTGTTTGATGGCCTCATAAATGGCCAGGAGCTCGCGATCGTACGGAGAATATTTGGTCTGCGACGGAGAGAGCTTGCGAGAAAAGAAACCAAGCGGTTGCCAAGCGTCCCCTTTGAGTTGCTGCAGGACTGCACCAATAGCAGTGTCTGACGCATCCGTGACTAATGCTAATTTCGCATTACAATCCGGATGCGCGAGCATTGCAGCACAGCAGAGATCCTCCTTGCACGCCTCGAATGCGCTCATTTCAGCATCTGCCAAGTGTATGGGATGTGAGCCTTTTACTGACCCGACCAGGAGAGCATTTAGCGGTGCTTGATGTTGAGCAGCCTGTGGGATAAACCTACGGTAAAAGTTTACCATCCCTAAAAATCTGCGTAGCTCGCGGACTGTCTTCGGGGTAGGAAACTCCCTAATCGCTGCTACTCTCTCTGGTGGTGGTTTGACGCCTTCAGCTGACACATCGTAGCCTAAAAAGGTGACTGATGACGACCCAAATACACACTTGGCAGTGTTAATCACCATGCCATACTCCTTCAACCTGTCAAATACCTGGCGTAGATGGTTCTCATGCGTCTCTTGGTCTTTTGAAAAAAACCAGAATATCGTCGATATAAGCGTAGGTAAAATCCAGGCCGCGCAGCACTTCATCGACAAACCGCTGGAAGGTCTGTCCGGCATTACGAAGTCCAAACGTCATGAATGGAAATTCGTAAAGGCCGAACGGTGTGGTGATGGCCGAAAAGTCTGCACAACCAGAAAGGTTGTAGTCAAAGTCCTGGATGTGCCTGATTGAGTACCTGTCCGGGATGGTTCTGGAGTTCAGCATGCGATAGTCGCCGCAAGGACGCCAACCGTTATCCTTTTTCGGCGCTAGATGAAGGGGCGATGACCATGCTGACTCTGATGGACGACAGGTTCCGATCTGTAACATGGCCTCAAACTCGGCCTTAGCAATTTTAAGCCTATCCGGCGCCAATCTACGGGGTGAACTAGATACAGGTGGTCCAGGTGTGGTGCGTATATGATGTACTGTATTGTGTTTAACTGTGCAATGTAAGCCAGATGGGCGAGTAATGTCTGGATATTCAGCTAGTATGCGATGATACACCGTATCACCAGAGATTACCTTCACCGAAAAGACATCAGAATTTTTTGCAAGCAAAGCCGGGGTACTAAGCGTAGTGCTAGCATCTATTAAGCGTTTATTGCGCACATCTACAACTAAATTATAGTAAGATAAAAAATCCACACCTATTATCGCTCGTGTAACATCAGCCACAATAAATCGCCAAGCATAGTCACGGCGCAAGCCTATATTCAAAATAAAATGAGCATAGCCGTACGTGCTTATAACAGAGCCATTAGCGGCACATAACTCATAATTTGTCCTTTGACGGTGCTCACTGATTAAATGCTTAGGAAAAACACAGATATCACTACCAGTATCAACTAAGAATTGAGTTTTAGTTCGACTGTCTGTTACAAATAAGCGACCGGAATTAGGACAGGCGTCGGTCGCCATTACGGACTGTCCTAACAATTTCCCGAGTAATCACACGGTTTCACACACGAACGCGCCTTACTGCCGAATTTTGCGTGGTACCAGCATAAGGGAAACTTCCTGTAGTTGGACTGCGATCGGGAACGGGAACGTGAGGAATTTCCACGGGAATTGGAGCCGGACCTTTTCTGCGGTCGGGACATTCGTTCTACCCTCGTCTGTAACGATTGGATCTGCCGTGTGAGCTCGGCGATCTGGCCAGATAAATCGGAAGAACTCCCAGGTATCGCTGCTGCTGCTGCTGTCGCTGCTACTTGCGGTGTTGGTGGGACGACATCGTGTATCCTGTCGGCCAGCTCTGCGATCTCCTCCAGAGATGCCTTCGACTGTGATGCGACAATGGACTGCGTACTGCTGGGTAGACGGCTGGTCCATATCGTCTTCAGGAACTCCTCGGGAACATCAGGACCAGCGAGGTGCTGGAGGTGTCGCAGGAATTGGGAAGGTTTCCTATCCCCTAGTTCCTCATGAACCAACAGCTGCTTCACCTTCTTCTCGCGGGACGCTGACAGTCTTTTGACTAGCTCCGTTTTCAGCCGCTCATACTTGTTAGGACCTGGTGGAGCCGATATGATGTCCTCTACTTCCGACGCATATGCAGGATCCAGCTGGCTGATTGCGTAGTGGTACTTGGTAGCATCTGTCGTTATATTCGCCAGGAAAAATTGGCTCTCCAGCTGCGCAAACCATAACGCCGGTTTTTCCGGATAAAATGGGGGTACCCGTATACCGACGCGATGTACGTCGCTCGGTGGGTTTGAACTTTCCCCAACGGCTGCTGCTCCTCCACTGGCGGTTGCTGCTTTTTCAGGCTGACTCATTGTGCGTTCGTTTTTGGGGTCACCAATGTAGCGGGTGGTGGTAATGAAAGATGGTATTTGCTATTATACACACAGTTTATGCCACACACGAAACAGTAAGTACAGAAGGAGTAGACGAGAACAGTTACAAACACAGAGGAAGCTTAGACGTACTAGACAAACACTAAAACACTAAACAATAACTGATCTAACCACTATGAACATAAACAAAAGCGGAGCGCATACAACTTGCATTCGATATGGGCGAATGAATCGAACTGCCTCTGCGCCTGCGCGGGCGCGTCGTCTCGCACCGAACCGGGTGACCTTGGGGGCCGGGGCCGGTCCTTGCGAGCGCGTGAATTAACTACTACAAACAGAATAAGTTGTCCGCGCGTATATCTATTTTTTATTGACAATAATTATTAGAATTTTACTTTCTTCACTTTTACTTTATAATTAATATTTTATACCTAAATAAATTATAAATTTAGGTTAGTTATAATTATTACACTTTTGACACAAACAAATAAAAACAGTATTGACAAATAACATAAATAAGCTACATAAATAAGCTACGCTACAGCCGCTAAAGAAGTTTTCACTTCAAAAAAATATCTTTCTTTTTCACCTACGCTAATTCCACAATTCATCTTTATAAAAATACTACTTACGCCACCTATTGCGATGTCTTGGACGAATTAACCACTGGACGCGTAACGAGGACCGCGTTCGCCTTTACCCCTCTGTCACTTACCCTGCCTTTTAGACACAGTAAGCAATATGGCGTTGTCAGTATGACGCGAGATCTCGAAGTGGAACATTATCTCAAAAATGGGTAAATACGCTGATTTAATTTGTAAAAATCATACCGGATAATCAAAACATTTTTCTTTTCACGCGTAAGTATAATTTCAATCTATTAGAGTAGCAATTTTTCGTAAAATAAATAAAATTTGGTATGTAAACAAAATGTAATACGTCATTTCAAAAAGTAATCATTGTACGTGTAAATTCTTCAAAGATATTGCATAAGTAATTTGGTTGGGTTATACGTATCACTCATTCATTCAATTGTCATTTTTATGTCGTATAGGGCTTGAACATATCGATAAACATATCGATGTATGTAAATGAACGAACGAATCCAATTTTAATGTAGGAACTATTTAAATTAATTTCAGATTTACAGTTGAGCCCCTAACAAGAAGAATTGGGTGGAAGCGGTACGCAGGGAGATAACATAGACGAGTACTCAGGTCTTAGATAACATATAAGGTCTGATGATGGAGCCCGAAGATGGCTATAGGAACTCTGTAATTAAACGACGCAACCCTACGAACTTTGAGCTCGTTATATTTGAAATATAGCTTCAAACTTTAAAAAAAATGTTGCTTATTTCACCCGCATGGTTCCCGTTTCCGTGGTAATATCAAAAATCCTGTCTTAGTGCTCGCCAACATCGTTAAAAGAACCTGTATGCAAAATTTCAGTTTAATTGGTTTAGCCGTTTGGGCTGTGCGTTGCCTTGCCTGTAAGTCAGTCACGGTATTTTTTTTTAGTATTAGACTTATGTTGTACATTATCATGGTGTGTTGTACATTAATATTTAAAATGTATCATAAGTATAAATATAGCATTGACAACGCAAAAATTAAAAAATCATAACTTATTAGCTGTTGCATCATAATATTAATCGTTAAACATTTGTTTTTTTTTCTCTTTCGAATGCAAGGAAGGATATTCTTACAGCGTATAAAAATATAAAAGTATCGGAGAATTTCGACAGTGGTCCGCAAAACTCGGTAGCTCATTGGTTAGAGCAGTGGGCCGGATTCCCAAAGGTCGTGGGTTCAAGTCACATCTGAAAATTCACTTGTGGCCGAGTTCATTTGTTCCAATATTTTTCTTGTTAAAATGTATCATAAATGGTGGTTACATTTATTATTTGTTTCTAACATAAACCTTGTTAGGTCACAGCAAGAATAAAATTAATTATATTTATGTATGTACTTAGCTATATTATACTATTTTTTAATCTTATAATATTTTTATTTTAAGATCGTTTTATTATATTCAAGTAAAACAATCTTAAAACTACAATAAACTATTGGTTCCAATATACTTGCAATTAGTATTTCAGCTAGTAGTTGCTAGAAAGATACTGCCTTGGCTTTATCTTAAATATAGGTAATTATATATAATTATAACTTCTGGGAGTTTGTTGTTTAATACTGTCATAGCGTATGCTGGACCATACGCTATCCAAACGCTAGTCTACTATTTCTAATTTGGGTTTAGGTTGTGCTAATTTCGTACGGTGGCGTAAATTTTGAGATCTTTAATAAAGTGAAAACAAGTTTATATTTTTTCTTACAAATATGCATATTTCTTGAATGTAAATGGACTAGAGTTGAATTTAAAATGTTTTAGTCTCAACGATCTTCTAATGTCGATGATTATTTTCAATAAGTTTTAGTATACTTAGATTTTTGCCTCCAAAAATGTAGAATACGAGATATCACAGCTCGAGAAGCACACAGGGGGTTTATTGTCTAATTTTAAGTCTATCACAATACCTTTAAATTTTTCATTTAAAAGGTACATATTATTCACATCGCATCACATAGCATCGCGCCACAACTATTTGACCTTTGAAAGGGATTGCAATCGATTATAAAATTAAACACTTATGGAGGGGTTGCTATTGTGTATGTCCTATACAATGGTTCTGTAATGAACTTATTACCCATATTTTGTTTTATATAAAAAAGCTCGAGTGATTGAAGAAGTTAATGTAAATAATGAATTATATTATTATATAAACCAAATATTAATGTTTTTTACTCACTTAAAAAGTGTTAGTAAGTAAATTGTAAGTCCGCCTGGCTAGCGACTACCATCTTATCCAAGTCCGTTCCGGCAGTTAGAGGTAAGATAGCTAGTTCCTCAGAGATTGAGGATACCGGGAGAGGCGCGCTTCCATCTTAAGCCTTATCAGTACAGTACTAGTATCAGGTTGCATGTATCTACCCATTTTTCACAAAATAAACCCAAACACAAACGCTTTGGAAACCATATTGTATAGTTTTTATGAATTTGAGGTATTTTTTTAATGAGATTTTCATATTATTAGGTGCTTTATATTTTTCCACGAAATAAACAATTAACTTACTAATTTCTTTAAAACACACATGATTTATTAAACTCAATAGGTTCATTCATTCACTCCTTACCTATCGTGCTATTTATTTTTCAACGAAATAAACAATTAACTTACTATTTTTTTTAAAACACACATGATTTATTAATATTATATATTCATATTCATATTATTTATTCATTCATAAACATGGGTATTACAAAGATGTCAGTTAGATACAGAAAAAAAAAGTTACAGCCATGATTCACCTTAAAGGTATATGAACATTAATATCTTGTAAGTATACAATACACCACTATAAACGCAATTATTTGATTATTATAAAATTTTACTAAAATAAAATGTCAATATATGAAATGTCAATGTCCTTATAATTATTATTAAACTTATGACTACCTATATCTAGTTGTCTATTTTATCATTTAAAAATAAGCTAATGTCATAATACACTTTTTCAGCAAGGTAGCCATTGAGCGCAGTTTTAAATTTATTGTTATCTTTGATCGTGCGTATGGTCAGAGGGATTTTATTATAAATTTGAGGTCCCATACAATTAACACTCATTCTCCTGAGAAGAGTTTTGCATCCATGAGTAACTTTCAAGGTGCCTTCACGGCGACTACCGATGGGATTCACTACAAAAAAATCAGGATTGTTTCGGATAAAATTTGCAACTTCACTTATATACATGGATGGCAGTGTTAGAATTTTATACTTACGAAAGTAGGGTACACAATAGGTTCATTCATTCACTCCTTACTTATCGATAAAAAAAATATCGATTACTTCAAGCACTACTGTCATTATTTGACATTAGTAATCGCCCCTCACCCCCGCAAGAATTGGTTGATCGTGTTTTCATACGTTCTTCTCGGGTTTCGTGTCCAGTGGTTAATTCGTCCAAGTGCGATGTAGTGTATTTTCCCATAGAAAATAGGGATTTTTACGTGACCAAAAGTAAGCTATGTTCCTCTCAATGCTATAAATAAAGTATTTGTGTCCCGAATTTTATCCAAACCCGTTCAGCCATTTTTGAGTGATTGAGTAACAAACATCCAAACTTTCACATTGTTGTGATATAAGTAGGATAGTAAATTGTCTAAGATTATGTGGCGCCATATATTTTAACCCGCATTGATTTTTGTACTTACTTTCCCGTAGGACTGAGTAATTTTATGATTTTATCGCGACAAAAAGTACTCAAATTTCCTTCTCCAGGCTATTAAGTATATGTGTCGCGAATTACATCTAAATCCGTTCAGCCGTTCTTACGTGATTGAGTAACAAACCTCTAAACACCTAAACATCCACACTTTCACATTAATAATATTAGTAAGAAAAAAATGATGTGGCGCCATCTATTGAAGCCCCTATCGATTTTTGTATTTTAGAGTAAAAGTTTGGGATTTTTAAGCAAAAAGTCTCAATTTTTTCCTCTCCAAGCTACCTGTGTCCCGAACTTCATCCAAACCCGTTCAGCAATTTTTGAGTGATTGAGTAACAAACATCCAAACATCGACACATCTACACTTTTACATTTATAATATGAGTAGGATAGCAGAATTACTAAAATTATGTGGCGCCGCCTTTTTTACCCCACATTGTTTTTTTTATGTTTTTCCTTATGAATGAGATATTTTAACGCGACAAAAATTATCATATGTTCCTCTTCGGGCTATAAAGTGTCTGTGTCCCGAATTTCATTCAAATCCGTTTAGCCGTTTTGCGAGATTAAGTAACATTCCCGTGAGACTACCGGAATAAAAATTAGCCTGTGTTTTAGCAATGTATGTGTGTCGGTCGATTCAATAGTTTTTACGTGAAAGAGAGATGAACAAACATCCATCCATCCAAACATCCTCTCAAACTTCCGCATTTATAATATTAGTAGGATAGGATAGGATTAATTATTTATTGTTCAAATGCAACGAATGACGGACTTTAATGCCGTTGCATCCGCGAGGAATTAGGTTATCGCGCGGACTTAGAGTGTCGCGTGGCGGTGCCATTTATCATAATAAAAAGTATTCTTTGTCCATCTCCACGGTTCGAGTTATGTTCATACCAAATTTCACTAAAATCTATTCAGTGCCAGACAGGCAATAATCACTTTCACATTTATAATATTAGCATGGATAAGTGCGAAAGAGTATTTGATGTCACGAAGTATTTTTTAAAAATATTCCAAAGCGTAAAAAGTAGCTACCTATGTCTATTTATGTTATGTCAGAAATTAACGAATTGCAGCAAAAAATGTCACCACAAACAAACCAGCAAACAGACTGGTTGCACAATTTTGAAAACAATAGGAAGTTTGTTCTATATGGATTGGATGAAAACTACTGGGAGACTGAACACGAACGGCATAACCGACTGACTTATATATTTCAAGATTTATTAAATGTAAACTTGGAAGAGTACATGGAAAGTATATACAGGCTAGGAAAAAGGGGAAATAGAAGACCGATTGTTATAGAATTAATGAGCAAAAAAATGGTTCGTTACATTCTTGATAATAAACTATATTTAAAAAATACAGGACTTGCAATCTCTGAACATCTGGATGAAACTTCACGCAAGTTACGGAAAAAATTGAGAAACGTAATGCAGGAAGCCAGAAAAAACGGCCACCATGCTATACTGAGAGATAATAAGCTTTTCATTGACGGCAAGGAATATAATCACACTAATGAAGATGGGTCACACGTCAAAATTAAGGATATATCAGAAATTAGTAACATCGAGAGTGAGAAAACAAACCAAAGAAGTAGTTATTATAGACATCCAAAAAAGACAAATAATAAAAATTATAACTTTCGTGAGCAACGTAACACCTACTTTTAACATTATTTTTCAAAATATGCAAAGCTTGTATAACAAGAGAGATTTATTAGAATCGTTCCTAGATGACCACAAAAATGAATATCAAGTGTAGCAGTACATAAATCATTGTTTTATTTTAACGTCATATTTGTATTATTAATACAATCTAATTTAAAGATTAAAAGTTACTACTTAGACTTCCGGTTACAATTCCCGCCAAACCGTTCGCGCTTACTTCAACACGACGCATAAACCCCCACCCCAACCGGTGGTTGGGCTGGGTCTCTGCGTCGGCAGAGCGTCATTCGATCGCTGACTACGGTACCGTCCACTAGTTATCAAGAAGTGTGTCAGTTTTAGTAATAGCTATTAAAACCAACATTGTAAAATTATAAAACTTATTTAATTTAAAGAAAATAAAACCCAAGTGAAGTTGAAACATCGTTTAATTCCACTGTTCCCGCTTACTGCTTCGCTGCTGCTGCTGGTGTGACTGCTTCAGTTCAGAAGTGGGATTACCTGCGAAAAGGTACTGTAATTTTTGTTTTTTTTTCTCTACTTTCTTACGTTTTGTTTCCTAGATTTTTTTCATTCCTTCATAACACATTTCGAACACGCACGTGGCGTTTGGTCAGGGCTACTCCTTGATATCGCCGATACATTTCATACATGCACTTGGCGTTTGGTCAGGGCTACTCCTTGATATCGCCGTTACATTTCGAACACGCACGTGGCGTTTGGTCAGGGCTACTCCTTGATATCGCCGTTACATTTCATACATGCACTTGGCGTTTGGTCAGGGCTACTCCTTGATATCGCTATTACATTTTATACATGCACTTGGCGTTCGGTCAGGGCTACTCCTTGATAACGCCGTTACACTTAAATCACGCACTTACTGTTGGTCACGTCACGACTATTCCTTGTGTTTTACCTTTTCATGTAAGCAATAATTATGCAAAAAAAAATATTTTAAGCAGTATTAACGACGTGTTTTGATTTATTCGTTTAAGTTATTAAATTGCCTTGATGAGTTTCTAACACGTCACCTTTCTTATTACTTATGGCACAGTCTTTATAACTACTCTTACGCTGTGTTTGTAGTGTAGTTTTAAAAGGTTACAGACATAAATTTATTCTATTAATTAGAAGTGCCTTGCCTGTTAACGTGATTTTCAGTACCTGTCATATCGTTTTTTGTTTACGTTACCTACTTTTATAATTTTTTATTTTTGCAAAATTGCTGATTTGTAATTGTAATAAATAACTTGTTGATGCAAAAACTCTTTCTCTTTGTATTATTAAAAATCTAAGCGTTAGGTGAATAAAACAATTTAGACTTAGTCTAAAGCTGATTGATAGGTGTATAAAAAATGAGTTTTAAAGGAGGATATTGTTTAAATATAAAAGTGAATTTTATTTTACTAAGCAGTCTCGATTTAACTACTGACAGCTATCTAAACTCTTGTTATGAAACAAATCACCCAGTTTCGACACAAAATTGCTTGGCTGTTCATGTTTTACAGCTGACAATGGCCGATCAATCATCTATACTACCGGGTCCATTCGGGGGCCAGCCTCCAAGAAGCTCCAGAAGCCGCAGTCGCAAAACGTCGAGAAGCACCACAAGCGGCGGCAATCTAGACCATGGTTATAGAAGACGCAGACCACGCTATCGACCAGCTGCAATGAGGAGGCGGATACCAGAATCGCGTAACCAGCAAAGTACAAGCCGGGAGCAGTCACGGTCACGTTCCCGGGGAAGTACGTCTCAATATCAACGCCGCCGCCGTTCCGGAAGCGTGCCCGACAGGGTGAGTTCTCGCGATTACCGCAAAGTCCAGGGATCCCTCTCCACGACATTTTTGTAAATCACGACACGACATAGTCGCGCACCATATGCGGAGAATAGGCATGTACCAATTGTTCAAGCTGTTGCTTTGAGAAGTAGACGCAGTAGTAACGGTGGTTGCCGCTCCAGAAGTCCATTACAAAAACGTAGCGACCGCGAACCACAGAATAGAGACCAGCAACTTCCTTCTAATGTGACTATTTCTCAACTAATAGAAGCTCTACAAGCTATAAAGGGTGGCACCACTCATGAAAGCTTGCCGCTTACTTCTTTTCAAAATGTTATTCCCGAGTTTGATCCCGCTCGCCAAGAACAAACAATTGACATGTGGTTGCATAAAGTGAATGAGTGTGCAACAATTTATAGCTGAAGCGACAGGCAAACTATACATTTTGCTTTGCCTAAACTATGTGGTACTGCCAGGAAGTGGTATGAGGGCTTAGGTACTCTTTTGTTTTCTTGGAACGAATGGCAACAGAACTAAAAGCTGCCTTTCCTAGTCATGAGAATTACGGCCAGTTGCTGACTTCAATGTTGACTAAACGTGCGCGCTTTGGGGATGATCTTGAGGATAATTTTCATGACAAGGTAGTTTTACTTAATAGGTGTGATATTACTGGTAAGAGGGCTATAGATTGCATAATTTTTGGCATTGAGGATCGTGGTGTTAGGCTTGGTGCTGAGGCAGCCCAATTCGACACGCACGATAAACTACTTTGTTACCTTAGGAATTCTAAAGGTGGATAAGCTAGTAGTCTAGACAGAAAAGCTATCGATAGAAAACAGAATAGAAATTTCGCGAAAATTGATATTGTAGGTGGTAGAATTATTGTAGGAAACAGCAGTTTTAAACGACCGCCAATAAAATGTTATAATTGCAATAGTGAAGGACATTACAAATCGGACTGCCCTAAGCCTATAACAAAATGTGACAAGTGTCTTCTATTTGGTCATACAGCTGAAAAGTGCACTAATGACGGTAAACGTACATCAAAGGATAGGAACCGAGCCGTTATGACGGTGCTTTCCAACACATCCTCTGATAGCAAATATTTTAAAATAGCTAATGTTAATGGTGCAAGTAAACATTGCTTTATAGACTTTGGCAGTCACGCGACTTTTGTAAAATAGTCTGAAAGTAAAGATCTCGGTTGCGAATGGAATATGGAAGGTGATCTTCCAACGCTTAGGGGGTTTGGTATGAGTGCTGTTAGAGCCTTGTGGAAGTCAATGGTCAGTATAGTCATAGACGGGGTCGAAGCCACAGTTGAAATCTTCGTAGTTCCTGATGATGTTATGAATTATCCACTGTTAGTTGGACAATCCTACACGGAACAACCTCATATAACATTGAAAAAGGATTCTGATAATCTCGAAATCATCCTCAAACGGCCTAAATTTGACTTGTGCAGTAAAGACACGGTGGTGAACGGGCTTACCGCTGTGAATGTAAAGTCAAGTCCTGTCTATACAGGTACGGTTTATACATATAGATGAAAGCTTAAGGCTTATGGTAAATAACGAGCATTGCTTAGTTCAGGGAATCTTTTTATTGAATGTAGGTTTTGGAGAAATACTAATTAAAGGATCTTCTGTTAAGGAGTTTGTACTAAAAAAGGGAACAGTAGTAGCTAGATGTGTGCCAGCTAGGTTAGATTATGAGCACTTACCGAAACTAGAAGTTAGAAGCATATCCAATTATAATTATTCTCCCATAAGGACAGGAGATATAGACGTTGATACTAGTTTAATTGCTAAAGATGTTGCTAGGCTAACCTCCTTGCTTAAGAAGGATTCAAAATGGGTATGGGCACATGAACAAGAAATGGCTTTCAACTTATTAAAATTCTCACTCATGAAGAGGCCTGTATTAGCTCTCTATAATCCCGAAGCTGAAACTGAAGTCCATACGGACGCTTGTAAATTTGGAATAGCAGGTATTTTATTGCAACGAGATAGTAACTTATTGCGTCCCGTAGCGTACTTTAGTCGTCAAACGACACCTTATGAACAAAATTTAACAGCGTATGAACTAGAAACTCTAGCTTTGGTTGCGTCATTGCAACGGTTTCGCGTATATCTGATAGGCAAAGAATTTAAATTTTTCACTGATTGTAATTCCTTACGGGCCACGTTCTTGAAGCGCGATTTGATGCCTCGGGTTGCGAGATGGTGGATCGCACTTCAAGAATATAATTTCTATGTAGAATATAGGCCAGGTGTAGCAATGAATCATGTCGTTGCGCTTAGTCGCAATGCAATTACAAGTAATATAGAAGAAATAAGCTGTAGCGTAATGAGCGTTGATGCTGATTGGCTTGCAACGGCGCAACAGGCTGACCCAAATATTCAACAAATTATTGCTATTTTAAATGGTTCTAACTTAAAAGAACTAACTGACATAAAAGAGAATCACGTTATAAAAGGCTGTAAGCTTTATAAAAAGACTGACCTAGGTGATAGGTGGATCGTTCCAATGGGGTTCCGATGGAAAATAATGATACAAAATCATGACGATATCGGTCACTTTGGTATAGATAAAATATTAGCAAAAATTTAAGCATCATATTGGTTTCCGCGTATGAGAAATTTTGTAAAAAAATATGTTCGTTCTTATATGGAATGAAGTTACTCTAAAGCCATAGCAAGCACTAAGCCACCCTTGCATCCTATACCAAAAACAAATATACCCTTTGAAACGATTCATATAGATCATGTAGGACCATTTGTTAAAAGCTCAAAAGGTAACTCGCATATTCTTGTAATTATTGATGCGTACACGAAATTTGTTTCCTTGAAGCCCGTTTCAAGCACCAGCTCTAATGTTTCAATTAATAAGTTGAAAGAATACTTTAGTATATTTGGAGCACCTAAAATATTAATATCAGTTTCATCATCATCATCAGTTTCACGAGTACCAGTTTTAAGAAATTTGTAGAAGACGCAGGTATAAAACATGTCCTAAACGCAGTGGCAACTCCGAGGGCGAATGGCCAAGTTGAACGATATAATCGAACCCTTTTGGAGGCGCTAACTGCTAAATGTGTTGGTGAGGCTGAAAGCAAATGGGACACTCATATATTCGAAATACAATGGGGCCTTAACAACACATACAACAGGGGCATAGGATGTACTCCTGCTGAAGCTCTTTTCGGTCTTAAATTAAATGGTGTCAACGAAAATAAAGTAAATGCATACTTAGATCCTAATTCAGTGACACATGATAACATTAAAGAGATTCGTGGCAAGGTAGATTCTTACATCGATAACTACCAACAACAACAAAAATCATATTATGATAGCAAAGCTAAGTCATCGAAGAAATTTGATGTAGGCGATTTAGTCAGCTTTGAAACGGACGTTCATGCAACTGGGCAAAGTCGCAAATTGGTTCCAAAATTTCAGGGCTCTTATAGAGTATCTAAGGTTTTAGATCACAATCGGTATGTAGTGGAGGATACTCCTATTACGAGGAAGGTACAATGCTACAATATCAGTTGATAAATGAATCCCTGGCTAGTTTTTGCGCCACCACATACGTCTGATGGCGAAAATAGTAGCTAAAGCGATTGTTAATTATTATTCCTAATAAATAGTACCTAGTGATTTTATTATAAGGATGTTGTGGAAGTAGATGGAAGCGATCTACGACCACGAAAGGTGTGTATAGAAGCGATTCACTCCTTGGCTTGTTTATCGATTTATCTTTCTAACAGATAGTAGCGATCTAATGAAAGATTTTGTGGAAGTAGATAGAAGCGATCTACGACCACTGAGGGTGTGAATAGAAGCGATTCACTCCCTTGGCTTGTTTATAGATATGTCTTTCTAACAGATAGTAGCGATCTGATAAAAGATGTTGTGGGAGTAGGTAGAACGACCACTGAAGCTGTGAATAGAAGCGATTCATTAATAATGTATTGTAATATTAAAGCTGTATAGAGAAAGAGCTGTCATTGTAAATATAGTTAATAAGATATTTGCTTCAAATAATGTAATGTAAATACGAATTCTAAACATTTCCTTTTTACTAAATAAACAATGACTTGTTTGTTTAAATATTATCTCATGTATTTTGTAATTGTAACATGTAAAACGTGCTGCTGAAAAGTGCATCATAAACTATTATGACAACATAATAGTCTTATGTCATGTGTCTAGGCTAGTGTTTATTTTAAATACTACTTGTCGGTATACGGTGTAGGTAGTGTATTGCCTTTAGGGGTACAATGTTGTCGAATGTATATTTATACCATATATTACAGATTCATCATTGTTATTATTATTAGGTTTTTTTTGTTGGCTGAAAGTTTGTCTACTCATGGCCGCGATTGTCGAGGTATTTTTTAGCATATCATTGTAACTAGAACTAATTATACACGGGGACGTGTATATCGATCGGATGGCCGAGCTGTAGCAGTACATAAATCATTGTTTTATTTTAACGTCATATTTGTATTATTAATACAATCTAATTTAAAGATTAAAAGTTACTACTTAGACTTCCGGTTACAATTCCCGCCAAACCGTTCGCGCTTACTTCAACACGACGCATAAACCCCCACCCCAACCGGTGGTTGGGCTGGGTCTCTGCGTCGGCAGAGCGTCATTCGATCGCTGACTACGGTACCGTCCACTAGTTATCAAGAAGTGTGTCAGTTTTAGTAATAGCTATTAAAACCAACATTGTAAAATTATAAAACTTATTTAATTTAAAGAAAATAAAACCCAAGTGAAGTTGAAACATCGTTTAATTCCACTGTTCCCGCTTACTGCTTCGCTGCTGCTGCTGGTGTGACTGCTTCACAAGCAATTTGCATTTCCGAAACCTGGCTTACGAAAAATAAGGCCTCACACGTTCAACTCAACGATTACAAATTGGCTGCAGCGTTCCACAGAGAAAATTATATCGGCGGCGGTGTGTCTATTATTAAAAAACAACATCGAATACGTAGAACGAAAGGATATTATGGACATGTCTATTGAATTTGTTATTGAAGTTTGTGCTGTTGAACTTTTGAAATTGGATGTATTATTAATAGCATTATATTGGAATAGCAGAGAGACAGACATTTTTTACAGTCAATTAAATCTAATACTTCAATACCTTCGAAAAAAATATAAAGATAAAAAAAATATTATTGGTGGCGATTTTAACGTGAATACCTTAGTAAATTCAAAACAGTCATCGGAACTCCTTAATACTATGCTAGAATCAAATTTTAAGCAACTTATCAAAGAACCTACACGCTTAAAAAAATGTATAGATTTAATATTTACAAATATCAGTACAAATAACGTAAATTCCACAGTACTGGAATTAGGGTTTTCAGACCACAAATGTTCAATGATACAATTGCAAAATGCTCCACCAGGAAAAAATAATAATACTTATTTTTATACATCTAAAATAATATACAATGACAACAATATTAATAAATTTAAAGAATACTTACAAAATGTTAACTGGCCGCAATTTATTTCAAATAATAAACCTGTTGATGAAAATTATAATTCACTAAATAATATCCTACATGACGCGTTAGAATATTGTATTCCACGTAAGCGATTAAAGATTTACACTAAGCAACGACGCAAATCATGGCTGACATACGGTATTAAAAAATCTTGTAGACATAAAAGACTATTAAAAATTCACACTATATTTTCGAAACGTAAAGTTTTACGAAACTATTATAAACAATATGAAAAATATTTAAAAAAGGCTATTATTAAATCAAAACAATTACAATCCATTAAACGAATGAATAAAGCAAGTAATAAAATTAAATGTATGTGGCAAATAATAAATGAGAAAACCAAACACGATAGGGCAAAAAAATATAACGAAAACATTAAATTGCTTATCAACAACAAGCCAATGTCGGACCCACATGAAGTTTCCAATGTTTTTAACAAGTTGTTCGCGTCAGTCGGGAGCGATGCGGCAGGCGGTGCGCCCGCGCCGCGCGGCCGTCCGGTCGAGCGCCCCTCACTGCACTCGATGTTTTTAAGCCCAGTGGATGAACGAGAGGTTATGTCAATAGTGAAACAACTAAAATTAAAATCTAGCTACGGTATTGATGAACTGCCGTCCACTCTTATAAAAAAATGTGCCGAAGAACTAGTTCCGTCGTTAACTTTAATAATAAACCAATCCTTTTCCGAAGGAATATTCCCTGATTTACTTAAAATTGCAATCATAAAGCCGATACATAAAAAAGACCAAAAAACGGACCCCAATAATTATCGACCCATTGCCCTTTTACCTGTAGTTTCGAAAATATTTGAAAGAGCTATGTTCAAACGGTTATACTCCTTTTGTGAAAAGTACAATATTTTTGATGACGCCCAAAATGGCTTTAGAAAAAATCGTTCAACAACTCTGGCCACATACAAATATTTTAATGAAGTTTTAAATATATTAAATGATCAGAAATACGCAATAGGAATTTTATTTGACATGACGAAAGCATAAATTTTTAATTTTTTCATAATATGAAAAAATTAAATATGACATTCTTTTAAATAAACTTTTTGACATTGGTATCCGCGGTGTAGCTCATAAATGGTTTGCTTCCTTTCTCAGAAATCGTTCACAGTACGTCGAAATAGAGCATGTTGATCAAGACTCAAAAACCATAACGTGTGTCAGGTCGAGGGCTCAACCGGTGCGGGACTCTATTCCTCAGGGGTCCGTGCTCGGGTGTGTCCTCTTCCTTATTTACATCAATGACCTTCCGAAGGTCATTGACAATCATTGTGTGATGTTTGCCGACGATTTTTCCGTTGTATTCCCTTGTATCGATAGTACTAAACTTAATGAAAAAATAGGGACAATCATAAATAAAGTAAAACAGTGGCTAAGTGACCATAATTTAGAAATCAATTTCAAAAAAACTAAGTTAATACAATTCAGACCAAGACAAAAAAATGAGATAAACATAAATTTTACATATAATCAAACAAAATTAGAATGTGTTCAAAATTTTTCTTTGCTGGGTATAAATATTGATTCTAATGTTAATTTTAAATCACATATTCAAAAAAATAAGTCAAAATTATCACAGTTTATATACGCTTTAAGAGAACTAAAAAAATGTACAAATTTAAAAACGGCAGTCACAGCCTACCACGCCTATGCACAAGCGTGGCTGAACTACGGCGTCATACTATGGGGTAATAGTGTCGATGCACATGAACTTTTTATTCTGCAGAAAAAGTGTATCCGTATACTTGCAAATATTGAACACAGAGAGAGCTGCAAGCCCCATTTTCGGAACCTCAGTATACTAACATTACCGTGCTTATATATACTGGAAATGTGTAAGTTTGTCAGGAAACGACCAAATTTTTACACCAAAGTCATAGACGCACCCCGACACAACGTGACTCGATATAAAAATAACCTTTTACAAATAAGATCCAAATTAGCATTGCATAGTTCGGGTACCTACCCGATGTCCATAAAAATCTTTAATAAGTTGCCAGAGTATCTGAAGGCCGAATCGGATATCGGTGTGTTCATTCGCTCCTTGAAAAAGCTGCTTGTAGGAAAAGCTTACTATTCCATTAATGAATACTTTGAGGAAAAAAGTTTCTAAATGTCTGCCCCTCTCCTGTTCGTTGCAGTGCCTTTCGAGGTGCATGCGATACATTGGTGCTTGCATGTTTTGTTTAGTCACTAAGTCGCATGTAACGCAATTTGTAATAAATAAATAAATAAATAAATAAATTTTGCAAAAAAAATCTTAACAAAATTTGAAGTCCTTTTCAAATCTTTAAGGGTTGAATTATGTCCACCGCGGACTTCAAAATCGATGCCATTTTCGTAATCAACATCCCATAAAACATTGTAAGTTGTGTCTCAACCGTCGTAGGGTTTGTGAACCGATGGCGTAGCTTCTTTGAAGTTCATAAGTGCTTGTAACAGCCTAGACTGAATGAATGATATTGAATTTGACTTTGACTTTAGATTTACACGCACATGTGTTTTAAAAAAATAGATAATTCACTAAGTATCAATGAGCTTTCCTTCATACTTATTTTTAAATCTCACGAATTATTTTTAAATCTGGATAATTATAGAATTGTAAGTTCATTTAGTAGGCAATCTGCTATTAGAGGAGGGTCTCTTAAAATTTTACATAATAATTTTCAGTACAAAGAGCGCAAAGATATAATAGCCCTCTCAATTGAGCGAATAATTGAATTGTCTTGTGTGGAACTAGACCAAATTATTGTAATATGTGTTTATAGACCCCCACAGAGTAATTACCCAGAGTTTGAGTCCACTATGGAGGAAGTTTTAAGAATAACTAGTAAAAGTAATAAAAAGGTTGTCATATGTGGGGATTTTAATGTTGACATTTTAGACTCAAAGTTGTCGAAGCTCGCAAGTAGATTATTAAATTTATTCACATCATTTAATTTATCTCATACTTTTAATGAGCCTACTCGAATTCGATTGTAATTCCTTACGGGCCACGTTCTTGAAGCGCGATTTGATGCCTCGGGTTGCGAGATGGTGGATCGCACTTCAAGAATATAATTTCTATGTAGAATATAGGCCAGGTGTAGCAATGAATCATGTCGTTGCGCTTAGTCGCAATGCAATTACAAGTAATATAGAAGAAATAAGCTGTAGCGTAATGAGCGTTGATGCTGATTGGCTTGCAACGGCGCAACAGGCTGACCCAAATATTCAACAAATTATTGCTATTTTAAATGGTTCTAACTTAAAAGAACTAACTGACATAAAAGAGAATCACGTTATAAAAGGCTGTAAGCTTTATAAAAAGACTGACCTAGGTGATAGGTGGATCGTTCCAATGGGGTTCCGATGGAAAATAATGATACAAAATCATGACGATATCGGTCACTTTGGTATAGATAAAATATTAGCAAAAATTTAAGCATCATATTGGTTTCCGCGTATGAGAAATTTTGTAAAAAAATATGTTCGTTCTTATATGGAATGAAGTTACTCTAAAGCCATAGCAAGCACTAAGCCACCCTTGCATCCTATACCAAAAACAAATATACCCTTTGAAACGATTCATATAGATCATGTAGGACCATTTGTTAAAAGCTCAAAAGGTAACTCGCATATTCTTGTAATTATTGATGCGTACACGAAATTTGTTTCCTTGAAGCCCGTTTCAAGCACCAGCTCTAATGTTTCAATTAATAAGTTGAAAGAATACTTTAGTATATTTGGAGCACCTAAAATATTAATATCAGTTTCATCATCATCATCAGTTTCACGAGTACCAGTTTTAAGAAATTTGTAGAAGACGCAGGTATAAAACATGTCCTAAACGCAGTGGCAACTCCGAGGGCGAATGGCCAAGTTGAACGATATAATCGAACCCTTTTGGAGGCGCTAACTGCTAAATGTGTTGGTGAGGCTGAAAGCAAATGGGACACTCATATATTCGAAATACAATGGGGCCTTAACAACACATACAACAGGGGCATAGGATGTACTCCTGCTGAAGCTCTTTTCGGTCTTAAATTAAATGGTGTCAACGAAAATAAAGTAAATGCATACTTAGATCCTAATTCAGTGACACATGATAACATTAAAGAGATTCGTGGCAAGGTAGATTCTTACATCGATAACTACCAACAACAACAAAAATCATATTATGATAGCAAAGCTAAGTCATCGAAGAAATTTGATGTAGGCGATTTAGTCAGCTTTGAAACGGACGTTCATGCAACTGGGCAAAGTCGCAAATTGGTTCCAAAATTTCAGGGCTCTTATAGAGTATCTAAGGTTTTAGATCACAATCGGTATGTAGTGGAGGATACTCCTATTACGAGGAAGGTACAATGCTACAATATCAGTTGATAAATGAATCCCTGGCTAGTTTTTGCGCCACCACATACGTCTGATGGCGAAAATAGTAGCTAAAGCGATTGTTAATTATTATTCCTAATAAATAGTACCTAGTGATTTTATTATAAGGATGTTGTGGAAGTAGATGGAAGCGATCTACGACCACGAAAGGTGTGTATAGAAGCGATTCACTCCTTGGCTTGTTTATCGATTTATCTTTCTAACAGATAGTAGCGATCTAATGAAAGATTTTGTGGAAGTAGATAGAAGCGATCTACGACCACTGAGGGTGTGAATAGAAGCGATTCACTCCCTTGGCTTGTTTATAGATATGTCTTTCTAACAGATAGTAGCGATCTGATAAAAGATGTTGTGGGAGTAGGTAGAACGACCACTGAAGCTGTGAATAGAAGCGATTCATTAATAATGTATTGTAATATTAAAGCTGTATAGAGAAAGAGCTGTCATTGTAAATATAGTTAATAAGATATTTGCTTCAAATAATGTAATGTAAATACGAATTCTAAACATTTCCTTTTTACTAAATAAACAATGACTTGTTTGTTTAAATATTATCTCATGTATTTTGTAATTGTAACATGTAAAACGTGCTGCTGAAAAGTGCATCATAAACTATTATGACAACATAATAGTCTTATGTCATGTGTCTAGGCTAGTGTTTATTTTAAATACTACTTGTCGGTATACGGTGTAGGTAGTGTATTGCCTTTAGGGGTACAATGTTGTCGAATGTATATTTATACCATATATTACAGATTCATCATTGTTATTATTATTAGGTTTTTTTTGTTGGCTGAAAGTTTGTCTACTCATGGCCGCGATTGTCGAGGTATTTTTTAGCATATCATTGTAACTAGAACTAATTATACACGGGGACGTGTATATCGATCGGATGGCCGAGCTGTAGCAGTACATAAATCATTGTTTTATTTTAACGTCATATTTGTATTATTAATACAATCTAATTTAAAGATTAAAAGTTACTACTTAGACTTCCGGTTACAATTCCCGCCAAACCGTTCGCGCTTACTTCAACACGACGCATAAACCCCCACCCCAACCGGTGGTTGGGCTGGGTCTCTGCGTCGGCAGAGCGTCATTCGATCGCTGACTACGGTACCGTCCACTAGTTATCAAGAAGTGTGTCAGTTTTAGTAATAGCTATTAAAACCAACATTGTAAAATTATAAAACTTATTTAATTTAAAGAAAATAAAACCCAAGTGAAGTTGAAACATCGTTTAATTCCACTGTTCCCGCTTACTGCTTCGCTGCTGCTGCTGGTGTGACTGCTTCACAAGCAATTTGCATTTCCGAAACCTGGCTTACGAAAAATAAGGCCTCACACGTTCAACTCAACGATTACAAATTGGCTGCAGCGTTCCACAGAGAAAATTATATCGGCGGCGGTGTGTCTATTATTAAAAAACAACATCGAATACGTAGAACGAAAGGATATTATGGACATGTCTATTGAATTTGTTATTGAAGTTTGTGCTGTTGAACTTTTGAAATTGGATGTATTATTAATAGCATTATATTGGAATAGCAGAGAGACAGACATTTTTTACAGTCAATTAAATCTAATACTTCAATACCTTCGAAAAAAATATAAAGATAAAAAAAATATTATTGGTGGCGATTTTAACGTGAATACCTTAGTAAATTCAAAACAGTCATCGGAACTCCTTAATACTATGCTAGAATCAAATTTTAAGCAACTTATCAAAGAACCTACACGCTTAAAAAAATGTATAGATTTAATATTTACAAATATCAGTACAAATAACGTAAATTCCACAGTACTGGAATTAGGGTTTTCAGACCACAAATGTTCAATGATACAATTGCAAAATGCTCCACCAGGAAAAAATAATAATACTTATTTTTATACATCTAAAATAATATACAATGACAACAATATTAATAAATTTAAAGAATACTTACAAAATGTTAACTGGCCGCAATTTATTTCAAATAATAAACCTGTTGATGAAAATTATAATTCACTAAATAATATCCTACATGACGCGTTAGAATATTGTATTCCACGTAAGCGATTAAAGATTTACACTAAGCAACGACGCAAATCATGGCTGACATACGGTATTAAAAAATCTTGTAGACATAAAAGACTATTAAAAATTCACACTATATTTTCGAAACGTAAAGTTTTACGAAACTATTATAAACAATATGAAAAATATTTAAAAAAGGCTATTATTAAATCAAAACAATTACAATCCATTAAACGAATGAATAAAGCAAGTAATAAAATTAAATGTATGTGGCAAATAATAAATGAGAAAACCAAACACGATAGGGCAAAAAAATATAACGAAAACATTAAATTGCTTATCAACAACAAGCCAATGTCGGACCCACATGAAGTTTCCAATGTTTTTAACAAGTTGTTCGCGTCAGTCGGGAGCGATGCGGCAGGCGGTGCGCCCGCGCCGCGCGGCCGTCCGGTCGAGCGCCCCTCACTGCACTCGATGTTTTTAAGCCCAGTGGATGAACGAGAGGTTATGTCAATAGTGAAACAACTAAAATTAAAATCTAGCTACGGTATTGATGAACTGCCGTCCACTCTTATAAAAAAATGTGCCGAAGAACTAGTTCCGTCGTTAACTTTAATAATAAACCAATCCTTTTCCGAAGGAATATTCCCTGATTTACTTAAAATTGCAATCATAAAGCCGATACATAAAAAAGACCAAAAAACGGACCCCAATAATTATCGACCCATTGCCCTTTTACCTGTAGTTTCGAAAATATTTGAAAGAGCTATGTTCAAACGGTTATACTCCTTTTGTGAAAAGTACAATATTTTTGATGACGCCCAAAATGGCTTTAGAAAAAATCGTTCAACAACTCTGGCCACATACAAATATTTTAATGAAGTTTTAAATATATTAAATGATCAGAAATACGCAATAGGAATTTTATTTGACATGACGAAAGCATAAATTTTTAATTTTTTCATAATATGAAAAAATTAAATATGACATTCTTTTAAATAAACTTTTTGACATTGGTATCCGCGGTGTAGCTCATAAATGGTTTGCTTCCTTTCTCAGAAATCGTTCACAGTACGTCGAAATAGAGCATGTTGATCAAGACTCAAAAACCATAACGTGTGTCAGGTCGAGGGCTCAACCGGTGCGGGACTCTATTCCTCAGGGGTCCGTGCTCGGGTGTGTCCTCTTCCTTATTTACATCAATGACCTTCCGAAGGTCATTGACAATCATTGTGTGATGTTTGCCGACGATTTTTCCGTTGTATTCCCTTGTATCGATAGTACTAAACTTAATGAAAAAATAGGGACAATCATAAATAAAGTAAAACAGTGGCTAAGTGACCATAATTTAGAAATCAATTTCAAAAAAACTAAGTTAATACAATTCAGACCAAGACAAAAAAATGAGATAAACATAAATTTTACATATAATCAAACAAAATTAGAATGTGTTCAAAATTTTTCTTTGCTGGGTATAAATATTGATTCTAATGTTAATTTTAAATCACATATTCAAAAAAATAAGTCAAAATTATCACAGTTTATATACGCTTTAAGAGAACTAAAAAAATGTACAAATTTAAAAACGGCAGTCACAGCCTACCACGCCTATGCACAAGCGTGGCTGAACTACGGCGTCATACTATGGGGTAATAGTGTCGATGCACATGAACTTTTTATTCTGCAGAAAAAGTGTATCCGTATACTTGCAAATATTGAACACAGAGAGAGCTGCAAGCCCCATTTTCGGAACCTCAGTATACTAACATTACCGTGCTTATATATACTGGAAATGTGTAAGTTTGTCAGGAAACGACCAAATTTTTACACCAAAGTCATAGACGCACCCCGACACAACGTGACTCGATATAAAAATAACCTTTTACAAATAAGATCCAAATTAGCATTGCATAGTTCGGGTACCTACCCGATGTCCATAAAAATCTTTAATAAGTTGCCAGAGTATCTGAAGGCCGAATCGGATATCGGTGTGTTCATTCGCTCCTTGAAAAAGCTGCTTGTAGGAAAAGCTTACTATTCCATTAATGAATACTTTGAGGAAAAAAGTTTCTAAATGTCTGCCCCTCTCCTGTTCGTTGCAGTGCCTTTCGAGGTGCATGCGATACATTGGTGCTTGCATGTTTTGTTTAGTCACTAAGTCGCATGTAACGCAATTTGTAATAAATAAATAAATAAATAAATAAATTTTGCAAAAAAAATCTTAACAAAATTTGAAGTCCTTTTCAAATCTTTAAGGGTTGAATTATGTCCACCGCGGACTTCAAAATCGATGCCATTTTCGTAATCAACATCCCATAAAACATTGTAAGTTGTGTCTCAACCGTCGTAGGGTTTGTGAACCGATGGCGTAGCTTCTTTGAAGTTCATAAGTGCTTGTAACAGCCTAGACTGAATGAATGATATTGAATTTGACTTTGACTTTAGATTTACACGCACATGTGTTTTAAAAAAATAGATAATTCACTAAGTATCAATGAGCTTTCCTTCATACTTATTTTTAAATCTCACGAATTATTTTTAAATCTGGATAATTATAGAATTGTAAGTTCATTTAGTAGGCAATCTGCTATTAGAGGAGGGTCTCTTAAAATTTTACATAATAATTTTCAGTACAAAGAGCGCAAAGATATAATAGCCCTCTCAATTGAGCGAATAATTGAATTGTCTTGTGTGGAACTAGACCAAATTATTGTAATATGTGTTTATAGACCCCCACAGAGTAATTACCCAGAGTTTGAGTCCACTATGGAGGAAGTTTTAAGAATAACTAGTAAAAGTAATAAAAAGGTTGTCATATGTGGGGATTTTAATGTTGACATTTTAGACTCAAAGTTGTCGAAGCTCGCAAGTAGATTATTAAATTTATTCACATCATTTAATTTATCTCATACTTTTAATGAGCCTACTCGAATAACACCCACATCGGCCACCTGTTTAGACAACATTTTTTCAAACTGTGTAGTCACTGAGAAATCTATAATAAATGTTATTAAATCGGACCATAGTGGACAACAAGCCTCTATAGAGCACCATCATGTCTGTCCTAAGCGGAAAATTGTATGCAGGCCAATAACTAAAAAGGGCATAGATGAATTCAGAAACAATGTGATTAATAAAATTAAGTCTTTACCAGTTCCTATTATGGAATCTAATTATCTTTATAATGATTTATTTCATGTGGTTGAACACGAATTTAGTAAAAAGTTACAGCAAAAAGTGATCAATTGTAATTCGGATAAAGTAAAGTTTAGTGATTGGGCCACGCCGGGAATTTACATAAGTAGAAGAAAACTATATGACCTCTATGCGTCAAAGCATACTTCCTGTGACCCAATTTTTATTGGATATGTCAGGAAGTATTCTCAAATGTTTAGAAATGTTTGTGTAGCTGCTAAGGCGATGTTCTTTTCAAATAAAATCAAATTAGCGGATAATAAAATAAAGGCTACTTGGAATATTATTAATCAAACAACTGGTAAAACTAAAAATAATGTCAACCACTTCTGTCTTAAAGTAGGTGATAAATTAATTGAATCTGACGTTGAGGTTGCCCGTGTTTTTGAAGATTTCTTCTCTCGGGTACCCTTAGAAACTACCAGTAAATTAAATTCCTGTCCAAACGTTGCTGCTGCCCTCTTGGAGTCGTGTGTTGATAAGTGTAATAAAGTTTTCAATTTTAAGCATATTAATAGTGAAGACATTTTAAAAGCTTTCAAGTCTATAAATATTAAAAAGACTGAAGATCTATGGGGCATATCAACCAACATTATTAAATCAATTATTGATACAATAGCTCCATATTTAGCTTTCATTTTTTGCATAGATGAAGGTACTTTTCCCGATTTAATGAAATGTAGTAAGCTTATTCCTCTTTTTAAATCGGGTGACAAAAGTGACCCCACAAATTTTAGGCCGATATCTATACTACCGGCACTTAGTAAAATTTTTGAAAAAATTATATACTCGCAATTATTAGACTATTTAACAATAAATCAAATCCTTCATAACAATCAGTTCGGCTTTTCTAAAGGTAAAAATACTACTGATGCTGGCATTGCACTCCTTAAACATATTTTTGAGGCTTGGGAGGGCAAGCAAGACGTAATTGGTATATTCTGTGACCTGTCTAAAGCTTTCGATTGCGTTGATCACGTTACACTTTTAAAGAAGCTAGAACATTATGGTGTCTCTAAAAAATCGGTTAGCCTTTTGCAGTCATATTTGCATAATAGAAATCAAAAAGTAATTGTCAATAATACTGCTTCTACTGGAGCCCCCATTATTATGGGCGTGCACCAAGGTTCAATATTGGGCCCTTTGCTGTTTTTAATTTATATTAACGATCTCCCTTACTACACGAGTAAATTATGTGAGATAGTACTATTTGCAGATGATACATCTTTAATTTTTAAAATTGATAGAGGAAACAATTGTTCTGACGAAGTAAATAGTGCTCTCTCTCAAGCCGCACACTGGTTCAACATTAATAATTTGTCTCTTAGCCCTACTAAAACCAAGTTTGTTAAATTCTCATTACCTAATGTAGTGCAGGTCGATATGCTTATCAATTTGAATGGGGATGTAGTAGAGTTAGTTGAGAGTACAAAATTTCTTGGTATTACATTGGATTCAAAACTACAATGGGATCCACATATTGAAGCCTTGTCGAGTAGACTTAGTTCTGCGGCTTTCGCAATAAGAAAAATAAGGCTCTTAACTGATATTGAAACGGCAAGACTGGTTTACTTTAGTTATTTTCATAGTGTAATGTCCTATGGCGTGTTGTTGTGGGGCTCAGCAGCTAATATAGAAAATGTTTTTATACTTCAAAAAAGAGCTGTGCGCGCCATTTACAAACTCCGACGTAAAGATTCTCTTAAGGATTTGTTTAAAGAGATTAATATACTTACTTTGGCGGGACAATACATCTATGATAATTTAGTATATGTAAGGAAACATCATGATTTATTTATAAAGCATAGCGATGTTCATAATTTTAATACTAGAAACAAGAATAAGCTTGCCGTTCCAAAATTTCGGCTTGAAAAATGTAGACGCTCGTTTTTGGGGAAAGGCATAGCCTTTTTTAATAAAGTTCCACAACAAGTTATTGAGCTGCCTTTGCATAAATTTAAAATATGTATATGTTAGCTACTGGCTGGTTGGCACAGACTTTTTATACCCTTTTTAAATGTTTTTCTTACGTTTTATGTCACTTTGATCTTACCAGGGCTTGTCTGTTTTTCGATTCTGTAAAGTCAACTAATTGTATTTTCGTATTATTATAACTGTTTTAGTACTAAAATCTGGTGTTTCCACTGCTCCTCATCATCCTTAAACAGTCCCATTAGCTCACTAGTTATCATTTGGTCCTTCTAGAGCCGTAGTTTTCATTTCCACCAGAACATTATTTTTTCACGTAATTGTCATTCATAAATTTTCATTTGTGTTTTTTCATTACGTGAGCGATGGAAACACGCAGTAAAACTAAAAATGTTGACAACAGACAGCAAGTGCAACAACGGTAGTGTCCGATGGTACTTACCAACCTTTGGTGTTTTTCACCCACAAAAAAAGAAGATTCGGGTGGTACACGATGCAGCAGCAGTCACAAAACACGTTTGTCTAAATAGTTTACTTTTACAAGGCCCAGACCTTCTTAATTCACTCTTAGATATTCTTTTTCGTTTTCGGGAGGGACCGTATGCACTTAATGCCGATATTAAAGAAATGTTTCCACAGATTAAAATCAGACTCCAGGATAGGGATGCGCAGCGTTTTTTATGGCGGGATAATGGCGTCTTAAAAGAGTTTAGAATGTCATCTATGATTTTCGATGCCGTGTCTAGTCCTTTCATAGCTTTACATTTAATGAATAAAAACGCAAAAGAACACATAACTCAGTTCCCTTTAGCTTGTCAGGCCATTCTCAAAGACATGGACGATTACCTCGGAAGTCACTTCACTCTTCAGGAAGCCCAACAAATCGCTTCGGATATAGTGACCGTTCACAAAGCCTGCTGCTTCGAGATGCGTGCTTGGGTGTCTAATAGTTATAAAACCCTTGCACTCATCCCTACAGAATTAAGATGTGAACCCGGGCTAGAAGTCGATCTCATTCCTAACAAAGAGATAGGAGTTTTAGGTGTCAAGTGGAATCCCAGCGAGGATTTTTTGAGCTTTCGTGTTGCCACTCGTATCCCGAGCGAAGAGTTAACGAAACGAACGTTACTATCGTGTGTCATGAAGGTTTATGATCCTTTAGGTTTCATCACCCCTGTCATCACACAAGGACGCATCCTTCTCCAACGGTTGTGGAGAGAAGGCATTGATTGGGATACGCCTATTCCCGAAGGTTATGTAACTGAATGTGAAGCTTGGTTTCGCGAATTGGATAGCGTCATTAACTTAAAAATTCCGCGCTGGCATTCCGGCAAGTCAGATCCGTGTGACATTCAGCTGCATATTCTAGCCGATGGAGGTGAACAAGCTTTTGCTTGCGTTGCTTACTGGCGTTTCACTTACAAAGACGGCTCAGTGGTTTTATCTTTGATAGGAGGGAAAGCGCGTGTTGCCCCTCTAAAACCAATTTCAATTCCGCGTCTTGAATTGCAAGCAGCCTTAATCGCAACTCGTTTTGCGCAAACTATACTAAACGCTCATCGCTTAAAACCTTCTGTCATTATTTATTGGTCTGATTCGACCACCGTTTTAAGATGGATTAGAAGTGATGCCAGAAAGTTTGGTGCTTTTGAAGCTCATAGGCTAGGAGAAATCCTTGAGGCAACAAAACCCTCTGATTGGAGGTGGGTCCCTACCGGTTTGAATGTCGCGGATGACGCAACTAAAGTTAAGAATTTAAACTTTTCTCTTTCACACCGCTGGCTTCAGGGACCTTCCTTCTTATTAGAGCCAGAGAATTGCTGGCCTGTAGAGTCAGACATCGACGACACGGTGCCTTTACCAGTCTCCCGGTGTGAAATAGAACTGGTGAGAGCTCATGTTGACGTCCCCCTTTCGTACATTTGTGTACCTAACGCGGCTCGCTTTAGCTTTAGCAAGTGGCTTCGATTAGTTCGAGCTACAGCCCGAGTAATCCAGTGTGCGCGTATTTTCCGGTCCAAAATTTCTCGGCAAGTAACTCTAAATTCGAAATTGTATGTCTCAGATACAACCACATCGCTCTCGGATATAACGGCTAGGGACATCAAGACGGCTGAACAGATGTTGTTTCAACAATCTCAAAAGGACAGTTTTCCAGAAGAGCTCACCCGATTGAAACTTTTAGAGCCCGTGCCCAGCAAGAGTCGAATTGCAGCACTTGCACCCGTTCTCGACGAAAATAATATCATCAGAATTCGCACCAAGGCTGCACCTCAAGAGGATGAAAGAGTAATTTACCCAATAATTTTGGACGGCCGCCAATCACATTACGCGCCTACTAATTTTTTACCACCACGTCAACGCTGCCCATGGTTTTAACGAGCTAGTTCTTAACGAATTAAGGCGCGAATTTTGGATTTTACGAGCGAGGAACACAATCCGAAGCGTCGCTCAAGCCTGTTTCCCCGATCCCCGATAATATCTCACATTGCTAATCTTTGTTTTCGGTACGGCACATTTCCATCATCATTAAAAACATCAATAATTACCCCGGTGCACAAGGGTGGAGCAAAAGACGATATCAACAACTATAGGCCAATCGCGGTGTTACCAGTATTATCCAAAATTTTAGAAAGGTTAATAAATAATAGATTATTAAATTATTTAAATACTAATAATATAATTTCCTCAAATCAATTCGGTTTCAGGCGGGGTATATCTACAGAAAATGCCGTAGAATCACTAAGTTCCCATATAGTAGATCAAATGGACAAGGGTAAAAAATGTCTGTCAGTTTTCATCGATCTCAAAAAAGCCTTTGATACAGTCTCCATCCCCATCCTTTTGCAAAAATTAGAAAAGATTGGTATAAGAGGAAATCAATTGGAGTTATTCAAAAATTATCTGTGCGGGCGGAAGCAAAGGGTAAAATTGATAACACATCAAAGTGAAGACGTAATTGTGTCATACGGTGTGCCTCAGGGGAGTGTTTTGGGACCTACCTTGTTCCTCATATATATTAATGATCTCTGCAATATGTGTCTCAAAAACTCTAAAATAATTTCGTATGCCGATGACACGGCTATTGTTTTTACTGGATCTTCTTGGGAGAATGTCAGAAATGATACTGAAAGAGGATTATCAGTGGTGGCCAGATGGCTGAAATACAATCTTTTAACGCTCAATACTGATAAAACCAATTTCATTTGCTACAGTATCTACAATAATGCGCAACCTAGTGAGGATTACAAAATCACCATTCATTCATGTAGGAGCTCTCGTGATAATTGTAGCTGTCCATCAATTAACAAAAACAAGCAAGTAAAATATTTAGGCATTATAATCGATCAAAATTTATCCTGGTATCCCCATATTGAACAATTGTCATCGCGGATCAGAAAACTTATTTAGATATTTAAAACTCTTAGGCATACAGTACCAGACTACTCTAAGATAAATAGCATCCATAACAAAAATACCTTAAACGCAATATACATCTCTCTTGTACAATCTATTATAATCTATTGCATCTCTATATGGGGAGGTGCATATAAAACACATTTTTTACAAGTAGAAAGAGCCCAGCGGGCCTTAATAAAGGTTATGTACTTTAAAAAAAAACGCTACCCGACAGAGGATTTATATCACGAAAGCGACCTTTTATCTGTTCGTAAATTATATATTTTACAAATAACTTTGAAAAAACACAAATCGACAAGTTTTGATTCAAGTCTTGCACGCAAAAGAAGAAGAGACAAAGTAATAAAAGTTCCTTCAACAAAAACTGTCTTTGCTAGCATACAATATAAAAGTAATTCTGCGATTGTGTATAACAAAGTAAATAAAGTTCTAGATTTACATTCAAAAACTTATCATGATTGCAAAGTTAAAATTATAAATTGGTTAAAAACATTAAATTACGAAGAAACTGAGATCATACTAAAAAAATCTAAATAATAAACATGCATCACCTCTCTCTCACACACACACACACACGTACACCCACACCCACACACACACACACACACACACACACACACACACACACACACACACACACACACACACACACACAATGTATAAATAAACATTTTTTTTTCTTTTTTGTACATTAAATATATATTAGATAAGATAAGGTAATGTAAGATATGGAGGAGCGGATACTCCTGGCACAAGTATATATATACTTAAAAGGAATATCCAATATCTAGCTTTATTAATCATGTACCTTATGAAAGAAATAAAGATATTTTGTATTTGTATTTTGTATTTGTTTGATATGCAGAAGAAACAAAGCCAAGCTGACAAAGCCACGAATTGGAGACTTACCCCCAGAGCGCTTAGACCATCACAAAAGACCCTTTTCGCATGTTGGAGTTGACTACTTTGGTCCACAAGAAGTGACCGTCCACCGCCGTCATGAAAAGAGATGGGTTGCTCTCTACACATGTTTAGTTTCCAGAGCGGTCCACTTGGAAGTTGTAACATCTTTATCAACTGATGCAGCGTTACTAAGTCTAAGACGTTTCATTGCACGCCGAGGGTCCCCTACAACAATATTTTCAGACAACGGGACAAATTTTGTGGGCGCTAACCGTGAACTTCGAGTTTTATTTGAAGAACCCATCCATGAGTTTGTCACCAACCATTAAATCATCTGGAAATTTTTACCACCGTCATCCCCGTTCATGGGAGGGGCTTGGGAACGCCTAGTGCGCTCAGTTAAAATGGCGTTACGAGCATGCTTAAAAGAAAAAGCACCTAAGGAGGAAATATTTTTAACGCTGTTGCTTGAAGCTGAAGCGATTGTAAACTCTAGACCCCTAACGTACATTTCATCATCACCGGAGACACTTCAAGCCATCACACCCTTTCATTTCATCCTTGGAACTTCATCAGGCGCTACATGGACATCATCTTTGACAGACGCAGATTTGATTCGACGGTGCGATTGGCGGAGAACGTTGAGGCTTGCAGACCACTTTTGGGCACGCTGGCTCCGAGAATATCTGCCAACCCTAAGAGCGAGAGGTCCAAACAGCGATGTAAGAAATTTATGCGAGGGCGATGTGGTGGTTATCGCAGACTCAACTCTTCCACGTGGCGTGTGGCCACTTGGAAGGGTCACTAAAGTTTTTAGAGGAGTTGACGGAGTGATTCGGGTCGTTGACGTTAAGACTAAAGGCGGTATTCTTCGCCGGCCAGTCCGTAAACTCCTCCGAATTGCAGACCAGAGCCAGTCAGTCGCTACCAGCTCTTAGTGTTCCACTGGGGTTGGGAATGTTAGCTACTGGCTGGTTGGCACAGACTTTTTATACCCTTTTTAAATCTGTTTTTCTTACGTTTTATGTCACTTTGATCTTACCAGGGCTTGTCTGTTTTTCGATTCTGTAAAAGTCAACTAATTGTATTTTCGTATTATTATAACTGTTTTAGTACTAAAATCTGGTGTTTCCACTGCTCCTCATCATCCTTATACAGTCCCATTAGCTCACTAGTTATCAATATATGTTAAAAAAACGCTCTTAAGCAAAGGTTATTACAAGGTAGATGACTATTTAAAAGACCAAAATGCATGGATGTGATACCAACATTAAACATACTATTGTAAATAGTGTAAGAGGAAAATATTCTAATATGAGTATGAGAAAATTTTCTTCTTTTATTAAATATATTTCAAGATTGTAGATTTGTGTTTGGCAACAACATGTTCCATTGTAAATGTTGTTGTTTTTGCTAAGGCTGATAAGTTTCTTGCGGCCGTTCTTCTTATCAGTTAAAAGATGTCCTGAATGGCTGGTAGGGAAAAAAAATGTTGGACTATTCGAAAGTACTTATCTATAAGTCTATTTGAATAAAAATCTTTGACTTTGACTTTGACTTTGACTTCTAACAGGCTTAGGACTGTCTGCATGTTTTTTGCTCTAAAATCAGATTTTAAGTTTTATGAAGTAAAATGGCATCTTTCTACGTCTAATTTTATTACCCGACCAAAATACGTGTTGATCTTTTTTTATTATAATTATTTCACAGAACTACATGCCTTTTATTTGGTCAGATAATAAAATTTGTGTATATATTTGTGTGTAAATTCAGTCGTATAAAAGATCCGACACAAAGTTCGTTTCATAATTTTAAATTAAACTATCAACAGTGCAGGCGTATTTAGAAGTTCATTGACGATTTTGTACATAATTTTATGTTATTTATACTATTTACATTATTTACCACCTTTGGTTTTAAGAATCATTTTTTCTATGTAAATATTTTATATTCTAAGTATTTACATTAAATTAATATCTTAATCTATTTTTTACACTACCTTTTCAGGTATATAACTACATATATAGGTACTTATCATCTTCCCTGTGCTTCTTTCCTATATACACTTTAGTTCTCAATAAAC
Organism: Chrysoteuchia culmella; assembly: GCA_910589605.1. Classification (NCBI taxonomy): domain Eukaryota; kingdom Metazoa; phylum Arthropoda; class Insecta; order Lepidoptera; family Crambidae; genus Chrysoteuchia; species Chrysoteuchia culmella. Next base: position 24,880,469 of record OU342647.1, read on the forward strand.
CTTTACATTGAATCTGTTTGAATTGAGATTCACATTCAAATTATAGAATAGAATAGAATAGAATAGGTTTATTTGCATAAGACATGGTGGTACATGATCATAATTGTTAAAAGTAGCTTAACATATCTTGCTTATTTAGCATGCAAAATGTCACAAGTTTAGGTTACATGAAATAAGATTACAAGTCACAACCATTACAAGCGAAGTACCGAATTAACGTTATTATCCGTGAGGTAATCAATTATAGTGTAATAACATTTATCAATAAGCCACGTCGTTAGTTTGTGTTTAAATGCGTGCAATGGGTATTGTTTAAATTCATTGGGTAATTTATTATATATTCTAATAATCATTGGAAAGCAGTTATTTGAAAATAAAGCCGTTTTAATCTTAGGCAAAAGTAATCTGTGAGTGTTTTTTGTGTTAAAATTACAGTGATCAGACCATTTAGTAAAGAGTTCCGTGTGTTTTTTTACGAACAGGCAACATTCAAGTATATATATACAATGTACCGTCAGAAGCTTAAATTTTCGAAAGTATGGTCGACTTGAGGTCATCGAGTCAACATCAGCTAATCCTCGTATGCACTGTTTTTGTGAAATAAATAATTTATTTATTTCGTTAGAATTTCCCCAGATAATAATACCATACCTTAAGTTTGAAGCTACATAGCCATGGTAAGCTTGAAGAGCTGTCTTTAAGTTGCTTATTTTTGTTAGTCGCCAAAGTGCATAGGCGAATCTATTAATTTTATTGCAGACTTTTTCTATGTGAAATTTCCAAGAGCACTGGTTATCTATAGTGATGCCTAAGAAATTCGCCACTGTACATTCTTGTATCGTGACGTCTTTGCACTTAATATTTAAGTCATTACTTAATTTTTTCCTATTGTAAAATGTCATGTAATTCGTTTTTTCTAAATTTACTTTAAGATTATTTGATTCAAGCCATAGTACTATGTCATTTATTGTTTGATTAATTTTTATGTCATATCTATCTAATTTATTATCTGTTATAACTATTGATATATCGTCAGCAAATAGGGTACAATGTTCCTGGGTCGCATTTGGTAAGTCATTTATGTACATAAGAAACAACAAGGGTCCGAGAATTGTTCCTTGAGGAATACCCACTTTATTTACTAACGTATTTGACTTGAAACTGCACTCCTCATTTCCGACCAACTGCTTAATTTCAACGTATTGCGATCTGTTTTTTAAATAGGATTCTAACCAATTTAGAGCGTTTCCTCTTATACCAAGCCGTTCAAGTTTTTTTAACAATATTCTATGTGAAACAAAATCGAACGCCTTGCTCATGTCAAAGAATACTGCAGTAGTAGGTACCTTTTTATCAATATTTTCAGTTACTTTTTTTACTACATTAAAAGCAGCTAATTGGGTGGATTTCCCTTTCTGGAATGCATTTTGTTCTGTTTTTAAAAGTTGGAATTTCACAAGAAAACTCTCAATTCGTTTATGCATTATTTTTTCAAATATTTTTGCTAAAATTGATATTAAGGCTATTGGCCTGTAGTTATTAATAAGTTCCCTGTTTTCTTTTTTGTACACGGGTTTTATTACAGAGACTTTTAATGCATCTGGAAAAGTTCCTTCTACAAACGAGAGATTGATTAAATAGCAAATTACAGGTGCTAAAATAACAGCACAATGTTTTATTACATTCGTACAAATATCGTCAAAGCCCGTGCTTGATGTATTTTTAAGAGTTTTAATGGTTTTAAGAACCTCGTCCTCACTAGTTGGATAAAGAAATATACTAGAATCTGTATTATTAATATTATTACTTATGTCACAAGTGCGTTGTTTAGAAGTTGGGGAGTCCTTTGTCAGATTGATAAAAAAGTCATTGAATTTATTTGCTATTGTCAAGGGATCTGTTACGGATGTATTGTCAACTAAGATCTTTTTGATATAATGTTTTTTTATGTCATTACTTTTTATAATATCCCATGTTGCTTTACACACGTTTTTGGATTTATTAACAATAATTTCGTTACTCTTTTTATGCGAGTAACTTATACAATTCTTGAGAATTCGAGAGTATTGGTTGTATTTTTGCTTGTGGAAGTTACCTTTCTTGGCATAATATTGGAACCTTAATTTTCGCTTGGTTGCACATGATACTCTTAGACCTTTGGTGATCCATCGACGATTGATACGTCGATTGCTGCACTTTATTTTTTTCAATGGTATACACAAATTATAAAACAGAGTGAACGTTTCGTGAAAAATATTAAAAGCTTTATTTAGATCTTTTTCCTGGTAAACATCCGACCATGAGAGTTGATACAGACAGTCATTTAATTTTCGTATATTTTCCAAGTCAAAGTCTCTTTTATAAATATAGGTTTCTCTTGGTGGAAGCACTTTTTTATCTACATGAAATTTCACGGTTTGGCCAGTGTTGTGGTCAGATAATCCTAAATTGTGCACTGAACCCAAAGCACTTGGCTCGTTTGTGATAATTTGATCTAAGCACGCATTAGCCCGTGTCGGTACTTGAATGTGTAAGTGGAAATTAAAACTTTCTACAATTCTTTTATACTCGGTACTTTGCTTTGTAGACTGAAGCAAATCGATGTTGAAGTCACCCATTATTATTACTTTTTTATTAGTTCTGTGTCGCAACGATTCCATCATACTTTCCAAACGTTTTAGAAATTCAAAAGGGTTAGCTTTAGGTATTTTATAAATACAAATAATAATGCATTTGTATAAGGGAATTTCAATACCACAGGCTTCAAACAGAAATTCGGTACTTAACTCTTTTACAAAAGGAAGCTTTTTAAACTCTAAATTGTCTCTACACAAAATACAGACTCCTCCGCGCCTTCTGTTTGATCTACAATAACTGTCTGCTACTTGAAATGACTTAAGCTTTATATTATGTTCATCGCCAGATTTAAGAAAAGTTTCACTTAGTCCTATAATATCAATATTGATTCCTTTAAGTTTAAGCACTGCGGCTACAAAGCGCTTACGGACAGTGACAAAATAAAGCAATAGTATGCGATACCTCGATGTCGGGTCCACTCGGTACCTATCGTAAGTGATCGGTCGCTTGTCAATGAAGTCAGCTGATTGTCACTTCACTGTTCACAATGTTCACAATTAGTCCGCTCAACGAAAATCGGCTTTAGCCTCTCGCATTTAAGGCTTATAATCGTGTTCCCTGGGTCACACTTAAATAAAATTAACCGTTCGTTTTGTCTATTTTATGTAAAAAAATCACTTTAAAGCACTTTAACTCACGTAATTTCTTATTATTTTAACGTTACACTGGGCTGGAGATTGTTTGTTGATATGATTTGCTGTTAATATCTACGTTTATAGTTTATTTACGCGATTATTTACTATCACTTTTGTCACTGGTTATTGGTGATAATTGGCTAATATTTTTCGGTGATAACATTTGTGCGTGGTATTTATAAAACACTTTTCACTTTAATTCCACTCTTGGACGTTTATACGATGATTTACTATTTTTAATAAATTAAAAGTACAGAACTCACTATTAACGTGACAGCAGCGCCATCTGACCGCCATATGTTAATAGCTTCACTTTTGAAGATGTTAGTCTTGTGCGACGCTCGTTTATAATTAAGCCAGTCTTACTAAATATTCGTTTGCATGGAACGGAAGTGGCCATTACGTTTCCATGGCGCTTAAAAAGTTTCGACAAGTATGGATATGTATGTCTATGGTTGTGCCACCATTCCAAAGGACAATTCCAATGTTTGCCATTTCGCACCGGTAAAACATCGTCATTTAAAAAAGTATCAATTTCTTTTATCGCCTTGGATAACGGTGTACCAACGCGGTCTTTGGTGCCGACTATTTCATTAAGTATGGTCCAGGGGAAAAATTTATCATTTTCTTCGGAAGGTGAGAAAGAGGATTCTGCTACTTGATCTGCTGTCGCAACTGCTTCAGCCTCTCTGATTAAGGCTACCAATAAATCTTGAAAACGTTTCTTTGTATTTTTTGCTTCATTTGCATCCGAGAAGACGGCTAGCTTGTAGTTGTCGGTCACAACAAAATTAACTTTGTTGGTCAGACCATATTAAGCTACAATTTCAGATAGATTTTATCGGATGTTCTTACTAGTATGGGAATCTTCGACATTTCTACAATCAAGTAAAACGGTCTTTAGCTCAAAATCTTCCGTTATAAAATGAGCCGTTACAGCAATATAGGACTCATTTTCCCTCGATGTCCACATGTCAGTGGTGAGGCAAACATGCAAATTACATTCTGGACCAAAGGTAGTTTTTAGATCATCTTTGGTTTTATTGTACAAAGCTGGAATCATAGTGTTTGATATAGTTTTTCTGGTAGGCATTTGATAACCAGGAATCCAGCTGGAGAATTTATTGAATGCCCGTTCTTCAACCAACGTAAATGGTTGATAACCATCGACGAATAAACCCAACAAATAATTGTCAATCTGGCGTTTTGTCTCTGGCGAAATCCTTTTGGTGGTTCCAAACCGATCCATTGTTTGTTGCGTTTGGTGATTACCTTTAGCTGAAGACGCTGAAGACGCCGTTGCAGCTGCCGTGGTTGATGTCGTCGTCGACGTCGCTGCTGCTGTCGTATTCAACACCCGCGAAATAGTTGCTGTCACTGTCGATGTTTGCGCAGATGTCGAGGCTGCAGCCACTGGTGTTTCATGTTGGCTAGTAGTAACTCTTAAATATGCATCCAGGTGTCTTTTTATTAAATGCGCTTTTAAGTTACCGATCGTCCCTTTGTCACTGTAAGTATCGCCGCAAACTCGACACTTAGCCTTTTTGTCGGCAACATTTTCTTTGTTAAAATAGTACCAAAGGACACTTGAATAAATTCGTGACATTGTAATTAAAACAAGAAAAAAAGACACCACTAACACCACATTATCTCTTTTTATTTACAATTACTACCTAACTATTATTATAATTATTATACCTAATAATACCTATACACTAACTTTACTATTTATTATTGAAATACTAACTATTCCATAAAACTAAGTATATACATAACCCGAAAGACAGAAAAACACCTACAAACAATTACAAAAGAATCCGCTGATGTAAATTACTTGCACTTGTTCGCACGACCGAAAGTAATAGCGTACTAATGATTATAAATATTCAAAAAATGCACCAAATTTCTCCACGTGTACGCGGTCAAGACCAAAGCTCATTACATGAGAGTAAAAAGAAATTGTGTCAAAGTTCATCATTATTCCCTAAAAAATAAGGTTTAGGTTTGGACAACAAAAAATGTAAGAAACAGTCCTTACAAGTAAGTAGTTATGTTTAGATATTATAAAGTTATATTAAATATTATAAAGTTCATGTAGATGATATAGAAAGGGTCCAAAGATGCTGTGTAAAACACTTGTCTCGGAGGTACAATGTAAAGAGGTCATTACGTAGTTACCGTGACAGATTGTCTAAGTTTGGCATGATCCCGTTACATACTCGCCGGAAAAGATATGATCTACTTTGCTTACATAAAATTTTACACTGGACTATCGATTCAGTAGATTTGCTGTCTTCGGTTGAGCTTAACACCAGGCACCGGTCACGTTGCCCGAATTCTTTTTCGATTCAGGTGTACAAAAATAATACATCTTATTACAACCCTATCGTTAGAATGTGTCGTACATATAATGAAATAAGCCGTGGTAATAGACATCTTGATGTCTTTAATAACAAATTCTCTCTTTATAAGAAAACTGTGTCCGAGCTTCTTGTAGCAGAAACATCATAGATTGAATTTGTATAGATTGAAAGTAAAAAAAAAAAAGGAAAAGTTAGTTTTGTAATCCAATTATTATTGTTTTGGTTCGCATAAGTTTCAAATAATTGTGCATGCTGTGTACGCTATTATTGGATTAAAGTCTTGGCTCATATATTTAGCATAGATTATAAGTTTTGTAATGACTTTAATCTGTAAGTGTACCTATAACAAATAAATAAATAAAAGATGATAAGTTTAGTTATAACAGTACGTAAGTTAGGTTCGTTCTACGGGAGCGGGAAGTTAATTAAAGCGGCCGTCACCGTGAATATTGTTTATTGTACTAAATAAAATGTTACAATATAAATGTTGAAATAACGTAAAGTGTCAACTCAACGAAATATAATAAATCTCGAGCGTGCTCGTACATGCTGCCAAAGAATAGAAAGGAGAAAGGATGCTTAAGGCGGTGACGCCTTATCTAATTTACGCGCAGCAGTTACGATCACCTCGTTAACAATACTGTCCGAATGTCGCTGTTGTGACGTTGTCGTCGGTCTCCCGGCTGATGACAGATGACTCTGAAGTTTCGAGCTGCAGCGATATCTTCTTTTTTTTTTGAGGAAGATTTTTATTTGTAGGTGCTCTTGGTAAGAATTTATTTATTTAGTTTATTTGGGAAACAAACAATACAATTTGTCTTATAAGTAAAATAATAACTAAATAAATATATCTTAAATAAGCAAAGTTTCCACTTATTACTAAAACATATGTTTGAGCAATGGACAAAGGTAACAATCTTACACACAATCGTACAAAGCTCTTAGAAAAATAAAAAAAAGAATTAGTAAGTATAATCTGTACTTACTACAAAAAGGACAAACCTTGGGCAATGGCATTACAGTCTAATAACTAAGGGGAGACAAAAATAATAAAATTATAAAAAAACAACAATAATTACACCCCTCTTTTTGCGTGGGGGCTAAAAAAAACTTACTACTGTGAAACATACTTCCTAACGCTTCGCTTCACAGAAGCGATCGTGCTATTAAACATGTCTATTTCAAGAGGAAGCTTATTAAAAGATTGACACGCTCGGTAAATGAAGTTGTTAGACAAATGTTTAGTCTTAGTAGAAGGTATACAAAACAGATCCTTCTTTCGTGAGCCTGATCGGGGGCACCTAAACTTCAAATAATTTAAGAGGAAAGGGGAGTCAATATAATTGTTAACGATTTTATACAATAATAAAATATCACGCTGGGTACGCCGCTGAGACAAGTTAAGTTGGTCAGGATAGTCCGCGGAACATGTGCACCTATATGAAAGATGTTTCAAGAATTTATTATGTATACGATCAAGACTATTTTTATGAATATTATAATGAGGGTTCCACACTGTAGATTGGTTGGTTGGTTGGTTGGTTGGTTGGTTGGTTGGTTGGTTGGTTGGTTGGTTGGTTGGTTGGTTGGTTGGTTGGTTGGTTGGTTGGTTGGTTGGTTGGTTGGTTGGTTGGTTGGTTGGTTGGTTGGTTGGTTGGTTGGTTGGTTGGTTGGTTGGTTGGTTGGTTGGTTGGTTGGTTGGTTGGTTGGTTGGTTGGTTGGTTGGTTGGTTGGTTGGTTGGTTGGTTGGTTGGTTGGTTGGTTGGTTGGTTGGTTGGTTGGTTGGTTGGTTGGTTGGTTGGTTGGTTGGTTGGTTGGTTGGTTGGTTGGTTGGTTGGTTGGTTGGTTGGTTGGTTGGTTGGTTGGTTGGTTGGTTGGTTGGTTGGTTGGTTGGTTGGTTGGTTGGTTGGTTGGTTGGTTGGTTGGTTGGTTGGTTGGTTGGTTGGTTGGTTGGTTGGTTGGTTGGTTGGTTGGTTGGTTGGTTGGTTGGTTGGTTGGTTGGTTGGTTGGTTGGTTGGTTGGTTGGTTGGTTGGTTGGTTGGTTGGTTGGTTGGTTGGTTGGTTGGTTGGTTGGTTGGTTGGTTGGTTGGTTGGTTGGTTGGTTGGTTGGTTGGTTGGTTGGTTGGTTGGTTGGTTGGTTGGTTGGTTGGTTGGTTGGTTGGTTGGTTGGTTGGTTGGTTGGTTGGTTGGTTGGTTGGTTGGTAGGTTGGTTGGTTGGTTGGTTGGTTGGTTGGTTGGTTGGTTGGTTGGTTGGTTGGTTGGTTGGTTGGTTGGTTGGTTGGTTGGTTGGTTGGTTGGTTGGTTGGTTGGTTGGTTGGTTGGTTGGTTGGTTGGTTGGTTGGTTGGTTGGTTGGTTGGTTGGTTGGTTGGTTGGTTGGTTGGTTGGTTGGTTGGTTGGTTGGTTGGTTGGTTGGTTGGTTGGTTGGTTGGTTGGTTGGTTGGTTGGTTGGTTGGTTGGTTGGTTGGTTGGTTGGTTGGTTGGTTGGTTGGTTGGTTGGTTGGTTGGTTGGTTGGTTGGTTGGTTGGTTGGTTGGTTGGTTGGTTGGTTGGTTGGTTGGTTGGTTGGTTGGTTGGTTGGTTGGTTGGTTGGTTGGTTGGTTGGTTGGTTGGTTGGTTGGTTGGTTGGTTGGTTGGTTGGTTGGTTGGTTGGTTGGTTGGTTGGTTGGTTGGTTGGTTGGTTGGTTGGTTGGTTGGTTGGTTGGTTGGTTGGTTGGTTGGTTGGTTGGTTGGTTGGTTGGTTGGTTGGTTGGTTGGTTGGTTGGTTGGTTGGTTGGTTGGTTGGTTGGTTGGTTGGTTGGTTGGTTGGTTGGTTGGTTGGTTGGTTGGTTGGTTGGTTGGTTGGTTGGTTGGTTGGTTGGTTGGTTGGTTGGTTGGTTGGTTGGTTGGTTGGTTGGTTGGTTGGTTGGTTGGTTGGTTGGTTGGTTGGTTGGTTGGTTGGTTGGTTGGTTGGTTGGTTGGTTGGTTGGTTGGTTGGTTGGTTGGTTGGTTGGTTGGTTGGTTGGTTGGTTGGTTGGTTGGTTGGTTGGTTGGTTGGTTGGTTGGTTGGTTGGTTGGTTGGTTGGTTGGTTGGTTGGTTGGTTGGTTGGTTGGTTGGTTGGTTGGTTGGTTGGTTGGTTGGTTGGTTGGTTGGTTGGTTGGTTGGTTGGTTGGTTGGTTGGTTGGTTGGTTGGTTGGTTGGTTGGTTGGTTGGTTGGTTGGTTGGTTGGTTGGTTGGTTGGTTGGTTGGTTGGTTGGTTGGTTGGTTGGTTGGTTGGTTGGTTGGTTGGTTGGTTGGTTGGTTGGTTGGTTGGTTGGTTGGTTGGTTGGTTGGTTGGTTGGTTGGTTGGTTGGTTGGTTGGTTGGTTGGTTGGTTGGTTGGTTGGTTGGTTGGTTGGTTGGTTGGTTGGTTGGTTGGTTGGTTGGTTGGTTGGTTGGTTGGTTGGTTGGTTGGTTGGTTGGTTGGTTGGTTGGTTGGTTGGTTGGTTGGTTGGTTGGTTGGTTGGTTGGTTGGTTGGTTGGTTGGTTGGTTGGTTGGTTGGTTGGTTGGTTGGTTGGTTGGTTGGTTGGTTGGTTGGTTGGTTGGTTGGTTGGTTGGTTGGTTGGTTGGTTGGTTGGTTGGTTGGTTGGTTGGTTGGTTGGTTGGTTGGTTGGTTGGTTGGTTGGTTGGTTGGTTGGTTGGTTGGTTGGTTGGTTGGTTGGTTGGTTGGTTGGTTGGTTGGTTGGTTGGTTGGTTGGTTGGTTGGTTGGTTGGTTGGTTGGTTGGTTGGTTGGTTGGTTGGTTGGTTGGTTGGTTGGTTGGTTGGTTGGTTGGTTGGTTGGTTGGTTGGTTGGTTGGTTGGTTGGTTGGTTGGTTGGTTGGTTGGTTGGTTGGTTGGTTGGTTGGTTGGTTGGTTGGTTGGTTGGTTGGTTGGTTGGTTGGTTGGTTGGTTGGTTGGTTGGTTGGTTGGTTGGTTGGTTGGTTGGTTGGTTGGTTGGTTGGTTGGTTGGTTGGTTGGTTGGTTGGTTGGTTGGTTGGTTGGTTGGTTGGTTGGTTGGTTGGTTGGTTGGTTGGTTGGTTGGTTGGTTGGTTGGTTGGTTGGTTGGTTGGTTGGTTGGTTGGTTGGTTGGTTGGTTGGTTGGTTGGTTGGTTGGTTGGTTGGTTGGTTGGTTGGTTGGTTGGTTGGTTGGTTGGTTGGTTGGTTGGTTGGTTGGTTGGTTGGTTGGTTGGTTGGTTGGTTGGTTGGTTGGTTGGTTGGTTGGTTGGTTGGTTGGTTGGTTGGTTGGTTGGTTGGTTGGTTGGTTGGTTGGTTGGTTGGTTGGTTGGTTGGTTGGTTGGTTGGTTGGTTGGTTGGTTGGTTGGTTGGTTGGTTGGTTGGTTGGTTGGTTGGTTGGTTGGTTGGTTGGTTGGTTGGTTGGTTGGTTGGTTGGTTGGTTGGTTGGTTGGTTGGTTGGTTGGTTGGTTGGTTGGTTGGTTGGTTGGTTGGTTGGTTGGTTGGTTGGTTGGTTGGTTGGTTGGTTGGTTGGTTGGTTGGTTGGTTGGTTGGTTGGTTGGTTGGTTGGTTGGTTGGTTGGTTGGTTGGTTGGTTGGTTGGTTGGTTGGTTGGTTGGTTGGTTGGTTGGTTGGTTGGTTGGTTGGTTGGTTGGTTGGTTGGTTGGTTGGTTGGTTGGTTGGTTGGTTGGTTGGTTGGTTGGTTGGTTGGTTGGTTGGTTGGTTGGTTGGTTGGTTGGTTGGTTGGTTGGTTGGTTGGTTGGTTGGTTGGTTGGTTGGTTGGTTGGTTGGTTGGTTGGTTGGTTGGTTGGTTGGTTGGTTGGTTGGTTGGTTGGTTGGTTGGTTGGTTGGTTGGTTGGTTGGTTGGTTGGTTGGTTGGTTGGTTGGTTGGTTGGTTGGTTGGTTGGTTGGTTGGTTGGTTGGTTGGTTGGTTGGTTGGTTGGTTGGTTGGTTGGTTGGTTGGTTGGTTGGTTGGTTGGTTGGTTGGTTGGTTGGTTGGTTGGTTGGTTGGTTGGTTGGTTGGTTGGTTGGTTGGTTGGTTGGTTGGTTGGTTGGTTGGTTGGTTGGTTGGTTGGTTGGTTGGTTGGTTGGTTGGTTGGTTGGTTGGTTGGTTGGTTGGTTGGTTGGTTGGTTGGTTGGTTGGTTGGTTGGTTGGTTGGTTGGTTGGTTGGTTGGTTGGTTGGTTGGTTGGTTGGTTGGTTGGTTGGTTGGTTGGTTGGTTGGTTGGTTGGTTGGTTGGTTGGTTGGTTGGTTGGTTGGTTGGTTGGTTGGTTGGTTGGTTGGTTGGTTGGTTGGTTGGTTGGTTGGTTGGTTGGTTGGTTGGTTGGTTGGTTGGTTGGTTGGTTGGTTGGTTGGTTGGTTGGTTGGTTGGTTGGTTGGTTGGTTGGTTGGTTGGTTGGTTGGTTGGTTGGTTGGTTGGTTGGTTGGTTGGTTGGTTGGTTGGTTGGTTGGTTGGTTGGTTGGTTGGTTGGTTGGTTGGTTGGTTGGTTGGTTGGTTGGTTGGTTGGTTGGTTGGTTGGTTGGTTGGTTGGTTGGTTGGTTGGTTGGTTGGTTGGTTGGTTGGTTGGTTGGTTGGTTGGTTGGTTGGTTGGTTGGTTGGTTGGTTGGTTGGTTGGTTGGTTGGTTGGTTGGTTGGTTGGTTGGTTGGTTGGTTGGTTGGTTGGTTGGTTGGTTGGTTGGTTGGTTGGTTGGTTGGTTGGTTGGTTGGTTGGTTGGTTGGTTGGTTGGTTGGTTGGTTGGTTGGTTGGTTGGTTGGTTGGTTGGTTGGTTGGTTGGTTGGTTGGTTGGTTGGTTGGTTGGTTGGTTGGTTGGTTGGTTGGTTGGTTGGTTGGTTGGTTGGTTGGTTGGTTGGTTGGTTGGTTGGTTGGTTGGTTGGTTGGTTGGTTGGTTGGTTGGTTGGTTGGTTGGTTGGTTGGTTGGTTGGTTGGTTGGTTGGTTGGTTGGTTGGTTGGTTGGTTGGTTGGTTGGTTGGTTGGTTGGTTGGTTGGTTGGTTGGTTGGTTGGTTGGTTGGTTGGTTGGTTGGTTGGTTGGTTGGTTGGTTGGTTGGTTGGTTGGTTGGTTGGTTGGTTGGTTGGTTGGTTGGTTGGTTGGTTGGTTGGTTGGTTGGTTGGTTGGTTGGTTGGTTGGTTGGTTGGTTGGTTGGTTGGTTGGTTGGTTGGTTGGTTGGTTGGTTGGTTGGTTGGTTGGTTGGTTGGTTGGTTGGTTGGTTGGTTGGTTGGTTGGTTGGTTGGTTGGTTGGTTGGTTGGTTGGTTGGTTGGTTGGTTGGTTGGTTGGTTGGTTGGTTGGTTGGTTGGTTGGTTGGTTGGTTGGTTGGTTGGTTGGTTGGTTGGTTGGTTGGTTGGTTGGTTGGTTGGTTGGTTGGTTGGTTGGTTGGTTGGTTGGTTGGTTGGTTGGTTGGTTGGTTGGTTGGTTGGTTGGTTGGTTGGTTGGTTGGTTGGTTGGTTGGTTG